>CM043869.1:35446365-36145994 GCA_023846275.1 Vanilla planifolia | reverse complement strand
GAGAAGAAAATAAATTTAAAGCATATAGCCGTTGCGCCGAAAAAACAGAGAATGAAAACCGAAAAACGCTTTTTAGTCCCACATTGCCTGTTGGTAGGGAGAAGTGGCGCATATAAGAGTTCACCTCTCTTTTTCCTTCAGCCGAAAACATTGGGGTTGGCTGCCCCCAGGTACGGTTGGAAAGTCAATACCCAAGCCGACCTGTTAAGAGCATAACGGGTCAAATATGACCCGAACCCGAATTAAGAACTCTGGCTGTGTTTGCGCCCTTATAGTCGTCCCCTTAAGTTCTCGCCTAGCTGGTTCGGCGTGGTTCCGGTTCGGCGTTAACCGAACCCCTTTTTTTTCGGTTTGGCGTAAAGCGAAAATCGGAAATAAAATTTTGAAAGCTTTAATAACTAATAATTATATTTTTATTTAAACCAAAATAAATATGGTGTAAAATATTGATTATACAAGTCAATGACTTGTTTAATCACAACACCTTCTTAAATGTAAGCCTCATACGTAGAGTTGCACTAATACGATATATAAAATCGTATGGTACAACCCTTAGGCAATTAAATAAGAGAGATATTAACCAAATTAATAACTATAATTACCAATGTAATGATGTCAAACTGATCGATTAAAGGTTAATTAAAAAACATCCTAATGTAATTCTAATAAAGATATGCTGCATTGTATGAATCTCAAAAATGCAATCCTAAGTGTGTCACATATTGATTAACAGGATGGGTTTATCAATCTAACCTTGATAATGTAGTATATGAAAATCTCCAAGTGGTTTTGCCACGCCACAAGGAGAACCTGATTGACTCTCATGAGCTGACGTTTGAGAGTCGTTCTTGAGCCATGCCACTAATGAACTTCGACAATGCTTTTCATGTGGATCGCTCTATGGATTAATCGACCAAGCTCTCCAATCTCCTAATCCCTGTAAGCACTTGAGAAGCATGATCTGAAATACACTCAACAAATCATTAACATTAGTACAATGGTTTTGTACTCATCAAACTCGTGGTGCACAAAGGGGTTCAACAATCTCCCCCTTTTGATGATGACAAAACCATTGATTAAGAAGTTATATGTTTCACATAAAAATACTCTCCCTACATTCATGCTCCCCCTCAAGGTATGCAATATAGATAATTTAACTAACAGTTATAAAGGATGCATGAATGGGAATGATAATTAATATTTTCTCACATATCTCTCCCCCTTTTTGTCATAAATCAAAAGATGTTAATTGAAAGCATAATATTGAAAAAAAAACTATAATGATACTAATGTTAAAAAAAAAACATAATTGAATTTAACAGTAATTCAAACAAGGGGTGCACAAGAAAAAAATATTATGTAACAATATGACTAACCATAATATAACTCAATATTTATAAAATACAACATTGTATTTTAAGACATGGATGTTAATTTTAACATGTTGATTAAGATCTAGCATGAATAATAGAAGCTTGGTAGCAAACCAAAATATTATTAAAATGTTTTAAGCAAAGTGTAGTAGGAAAGCAATTACTCCAACTGAATTTAGGAGAAAAATTGAATAACTTGTTTAATCACAACACCTTCTTAAATGTAAGCCTCATACGTAGAGTTGCACTAATACGATATATAAAATCGTATGGTACAACCCTTAGGCAATTAAATAAGAGAGATATTAACCAAATTAATAACTATAATTACCAATGTAATGATGTCAAACTGATCGATTAAAGGTTAATTAAAAAACATTCTAATGTAATTCTAATAAAGATATGCTGCATTGTATGAATCTCAAAAATGCAATCCTAAGTGTGTCACATATTGATTAACAGGATGGGTTTATCAATCTAACCTTGATAATGTAGTATATGAAAATCTCCAAGTGGTTTTGCCACGCCACAAGGAGAACCTGATTGACTCTCATGAGCTGACGTTTGAGAGTCGTTCTTGAGCCATGCCACTAATGAACTTCGACAATGCTTTTCATGTGGATCGCTCTATGGATTAATCGACCAAGCTCTCCAATCTCCTAATCCCTGTAAGCACTTGAGAAGCATGATCTGAAATACACTCAACAAATCATTAACATTAGTACAATGGTTTTGTACTCATCAAACTCGTGGTGCACAAAGGGGTTCAACACAAATAAGACTAGTACATCTCTAAGTAGAACCTCTACATGATGCACAGGATGCTACTATGACAATTAACCTCCACATATACTTTGACAATATGAGATCTTGTGATCTTTATGATAATAACATCAAGTTTAAAAGACATGCTAATTACAAATGTAATAGAATAAATGAATAGTTTGTTGAACTAGTAAATTAGAAGTTACTCAAAAGAAATCTAGATAGGAGCCAATGAGGGTTCAACATTTAATTAAAAATTTAGAGTTGATTTAAGAATTTTAGTCTAGATTCTAGTATCAACTATACACAATGTAACCAATAATGAATATATTCTTCTTGTAATGTGAAATGGATAAGAGTGTGATAGATGTCCAAATGCCCCAAGAATATGATCAAGTGAATCTTATTTTACTAAATAATGTTTGACCATCCATAGCCCATGTTAAAACCCAATTATGAAGAGGTCCTTGGGGTCCACTTAAAGGCAAGCAATTTTCTCACTCAAAAAATAAGGACTTTCAAGAGAGAAAGAACCTCTATTATATTCCCTTGGTTTTTCTTGTTGTCCTTGGTAATCTTCAACTTGTAAAGGTCCAAGTCCTTCCTTACCCTTCCCTGTAATCACATTCTTAAGATTCTTCACTAAGATTTTATTAATATCATTTAATCAAATTTTTGTATTAACAAATTTCTAACATTTTGAGGCACTATAAAAATTAATTTTTTATATAGTTACAAGTTTACTATTTTTCACTGTGTTTTGATAATTAAGGCATTTTTTACAATAACCCTTAGCAACAAACATGCTTTATATCAAATAATCAAATAGTTGTATTGTCATTTGAATTTAAGCACTTTTTTTATTTTATGTGATGCGTTTACGAGACAAGCACTTATGTATTATTTGAAAAACTATGTATTATTTGAAAAACTGCAATTGTGATCCTCATGCATTACTTGTATTAAATAATTGTTCTTATCATCTTAAGTGTAAGAAGTAAATTTCAAAAAAGTGAGGTCAATTATAAAGGTGAGTAAATCTTTTGGATGTTAATATTGGGTTCTTGTTGATTTTTTTATGTAAGACATCCAAACATATTGGCAATATGATCTATTAATTAGTGGAATTGTGGAGTAAGAAGTAAATGCTAGTGATGGTGATGATGTAGATGGATAATGAGTTTAAGTTAAAGAGTTGGATAAGGGGTATGGAGTAATAGATTAAGGGTGAAAATTGATAAATAAGAGACAAATCAAAGTATTTGAAAGAAGGAATATATGATATCTTGTTGGAGATAATTGGAATTGATATAAATTAAATGTATTTTCATGAAATGTAATATGATTGAAAGTGCAAATTTGTTTAGAATCTATGTCAAAACACTTGTAATTTTTGTGAGTACCATCATAGCATAATGAGGCACATGGTGAACATTTAGGCAAGAATTTACCAGTATGATGTTATTGTAAAAATGAAAAGCATAAATATCTAAAGATATACATAATGTTATATTCAACTTTTTGTTTGCATAAAACTTCATTTTGTCACTTCATGAAAGAATGTTTGAATGAAAATAATTAATTAATAAAATTGTTGCAATAAATGCCTCATGATAATTATGGGGACTCAATTATAGCATGACACAAGTTATTAATTCAATAAAACATCTATGCTAACATTCAATAAAACATTGTTATTCAACAATATAACAATAAAATAATATTTGATGAATGCCATTGTTAGTCAAAGAAGTCTACTAATCAATTCATAATCTTCATTTGATTAAAAAAGAAGGGAAAACCCACCTTTTAACTATGTGTTTGTATTCACTAAAACTTGTATAGATGTTCTTTTTGTGCAATAAAGAAAAAAACATCCATATAAACTATATAAAACTATCAATAATAAAGATTTAAAAATGAATCTAACAATTAAGGGAGTTGAAGAAGGGCTCCAAATGTGCACAATCGTAGTCTTACAAATTTTTATATGTAATAAGTTATGGAATTTAGCCAATATAATTATAATGAAGTATATTTTAACATTGCAAAGTTAGATTTTGGGAGTATAACCTTTATACATAAAAATATTAAAATAATAGATAATCTTGAAAGATATGCTATAGTTTTAAAGTTAATAAAAATATGATTTGGTAAATAAAAAGTATTATTCAAGATAATTCTAATGATATTAAATTTATAATTTTTAGAGACCTAGAGAATTTTTTATAGATGTTTAAATATATAAATATAATTATAATTTTTTGGATTATACTGAGAGTAGATTTGTAATTTTTAAATTTTAGCTTTAGTCAAATATGGTTAGTAGATGATAGATTTGTAAGTATTAGAATATTAGTTATACTATGGTAGATTTTTCAATTACATAAATTTTGGCTTATGTCAAAATTGATTAACAGATGATAGATTTGTAAATAAAGAAATGTTAGATTTTAATAAAGTATATTTATATTTTTTAAATTTTAATGTAAAAGGAAATCAAATAAGTGAAGATAGATTTATAAATAGTGGAGTATCAGGGTATTTTGTGAACAAATTGTGGCAAAACTCATGAGAATGAAACTTTCAGATTTCTAGTATGGTAACAAAATTTATATAAAATAATATTATTTTGATAGTAATTTAATATTTAACCTATATTAAAAATTTTATCAATCAATTAGTTAGTTTAATGCATCTTCCTAAGGGATTGGTAAAAGATTTTCTAGTGAGTTCATAAGAGAGTTTGCTTTGGTGAGCTTGTTTGGTGTGTGAAAACTAAAGGGAAATAGAGATGTTATACCATTGAAGGAGAGATATAGAGTTCGATCTAGCCAATGAGATAACCTTTACAATCATTTTCCAATTTTAGGTGTTTAGTTCATTAGAGGAAGAGGAGATGGGTGTTAGATTTGTTTTTGAAACAAATCATACAAGTATGTTGGCATCATCATAAAGTATAATGAGCTTGTATCATTGGCTATGACAAGGTTATGTGAGGGTTATTGAAGATATCATACTAAATGATTTTTTTATTGTACTTATATGAGGAGCATAGTTACTATTGTATAGATGGCTTAATCATATTTAAGTTTAAGAAAAATTAACTAATTTCAAATGGTTGGATTGGTACTATGTGGTAGAATTATAAGGTTTGATTTAATTTTCAAAATTGTAACAAAATTAAATCATATAATATAATATTTATATTGTATCAATATAAGAATGGATGACATCAATAAATTGGTGAGAGAAAGAAACAAAGTAAAATAAATTACTTAGTATGATGTTATTAATGGTATTGTATGATCATTAAAGTATTCATAATATCATAAAGTGTGATTATATGCATCATATTGAATGATCATTAGAAGTTTGTTAAAATTAAAAGAGATCATATATGGATGTATAATGCAATAGTACATTATTACCTTTTTAGCGTATGATATCTTTACTGGGCTTGTAGTTAAGAATAAATGAATAATTTAAGTAATAAGGAATAAAGGAGATCATATGGTACAATTTTAAGATTGTAAATGTATGATATAATACAAAGTACTTATTTATAGATGATCATAAAATATAATTTAGGGAATCGTACAAGTATGATATATTTAAAGAATTTACATAATTTTAATTACTTAGTAAATATGTTACAATTAGTTTATATGTTGTCCTTTGCATACAAATAACATTATAGGATTTCAAGTAATGATTAAGGTTAAGAAAGAAAACATCATGTTGAATTCAGATAGATAAATTTTATAACCATTGATCTAACATAATAGTTTTATTTTGATAATTTTTTTATTAAATACATTTTATTATTATTATTCTCTCTATATGGATTGTTCGAATTTTACTTGTTACATATTTATTTTTATGGTTTTATTAGATAATGATGTTGAAAAACTTCAATAATAATTAAAATAAAATGAAATGAATATTAGCTCTAAAAATATCATGGGAATTAATGTAATGATATTTTGTATTACTTATCTCATGGCTTTATTAGTTCTATATTTTTATTAGATTTATGACTTTTCAATTACATTATTGTACTATGATAAAACAAATATAATTATAATATTTTGACTGTCATATTCATTTCATATGTGACATTATATAGTTGGAAAATGAAAATAAAAATTTGATTTTTGGAGACATTGTCCTCAACACTATATCGATATATTGGAGGTATTTGCTTCAACTATTTTCAGTTTCTATTCCTCCCACTTTTCGGTTTTTTCTTTGAAATTTTTATTGTATTGAGTGTGCCTCATACTTCTTTAAATTGTTTTATGTTTATACTTTGTTGCCAATTTTTGTATTTGTTTCTTTGGGGTAAGGGCATCCCGTCAATTGTGCAAAAGCCCGGGGTTGAGTTGAGCCCAAAAAAAACTCAAGTAGGTTCGGGATTAGCCATAGGTAAAATCCCAAGTTGGTTTGAGGTGAGCCGTACGAAATATCTCGCTTGTAATTTGGTGAATTTTAGTGGCTTTTTCCCAACACCGATTGGTGGTAGATGTATGCTCGATTTTGAGTCGAACCACCTTAAAAATATTTTGTGTACTATTTTACTTCTCTTTCTTGTTCTTGCTTAAAAGATTTAAGTTTTAATTTAAACCAAAAATTGAAAGAAAATCTCAAAACTTTATTTACTACAATTCACCCCCCTCTTGTGGGTTTACTTTAAGCACAAAGAACTTCAATTGGTATCAGAGTGAGGAATCCCAAATTACGTGAGTAACATCACGTGAGAGATCTGCTTGTGCTAAAAGAAGACTTTCTCACATTTTTTGTGGTTTTGAGATTTTTAGTTTTATGGCTTCCTCTTTGGTTGATATAAGTGCAACTTTGTGTGAAGGATTTTCTTCAAATCGACCTCCATTGTTTAAAGGAGAATTTTACTTGTATTGGAAATCCTGTTTTAGAATTTTTATTGAATCAATCGATTTGGAGTTATGGAAAGTTATGACTAAGCATTGTGAACTTCCTAGAAATTCTTCTACTAATGAAGTCAAGCCCTTTAGTGAGCTTAATGTTGAGCACTAAAAATTAGCTCAATTGAATGCTAGGGCCTTGAATTATCTTCATTATGGAATTTCTCCTTATGAATTCACACAAATTATGAATTTGAATACGACATTTAAGGTGTAGAAAAAAACTCGAAGTAACTTATGAGGGCACCTCACAAGTGAAAGAGACAAAGATTAACATCCTTGCCCATGACTATGAGCTTTTTAGAATGAATCTCAATGAGAGTATTAAAAGTATGTTTTTAAGATTTAATGACATTACAAATAGCTTAGTAAATCTTGGGAGGAAATTCTCAAATGGTGACTTAATAAGAAAAATTTTGAGAATCCTTCTAGAGGAATATGATCCCTTTGCAATGGCTATTAAAGTGGCTAATGATATCAACAAACTTTCATTGGATAAACTACTTAGGGAACTTCTCACTGTTGAAATAGAGATGACAAGGAAACTTACGGAATAGGCTTCTACAAGCAAGCTAAAGCATCAAAGAAAGAAGGAAAAACCCATGGTCTTTAAAGCCACCAAATGTGATTTGAATTCCACTTTCACCTTTTCCACGGATTTGGAGGATGAGGTCATTCTAGGATAGGTTTAGGACATTTATAAAACTTAAATTGATGATTTAATTTAGTGGTATGCTTCTAATTTAAATTTTACACTTTATACAGTCAAAACCAAGAAGAAAATCAAAATCGAGTATTCATCTATTAGAAAAGTATATAGAATCTTTAATTTAGAATCTCATAAGGTAGAGAAAATAATATATGTTGTGTTTGATGAGTCTATCCAACTAGTTAGTAAGAAGTATTTAGAAGATGAAATAAAATTAGTAAAGAACTTAGATCTAAATAAGAATGAAAAAAAATTAAAAAATCTAGAAGTAGAAAAAGAAAAAGAAAGCAATTTACCTAGAGGATAAAAATTTGCAACCTCACATCTAAAGGATTTGATCATTAGGAGATTATTTACTAATTGTTCATATTTATGTTTTGGTAGTACAAAAAAAGAAATATGTAGAGAATTTGGAGATCTTATGACTAAGGAATTTGAAATGAGCATGATGGGTGAGCTAAATTTTTTTTAGGATTACAAATAAAACAACAACTTCAATACTATGGTTTAGAGGTCACACATATACCTATTAGAATTGATAACACTAGTGCATTAACATTAGCCAAGAATCAAGCTCATCATTCTAGGATTAAGCCTACAAATGTTAGATATCACTTTATTAGAGACCAAGTGGTCAAAGGATCAGTAGAATTTGAGTTTGTTCCTACTAAGCTTGAATTAGTTGACTTTTTTACCAAATCTTTACCATTAGAGTAATTTCAAACATTGAGGAAACAATTAGGAATTTTAGACATTAATTAAGGTTCACTTCCTTTTGATGATGTCAAAGGGAGAGAATAGTTAGGAGTTAGGGGGAGCATCAAGATAGGAGGAGCATGTTAATTCTTAATTTCTTCCTTAAACATTTATTTTTTTGTCACATTTTTGTATTTAAAATATTTATATCTTTTCATCATCAAAAGGAGGAGATTGTTACACCCTTGTGTTTGATGAGTCAAGCATAAATGTTTATATCTCATATGAGCTTGTTTTAAATAAAATTATTAATATTCAATTAAGTCAAGCCCATATGAGATATAAACATTTATGCTTGACTCATCAAACACAAGGGTGTAACAAAATTAACACCATAGCATAAGATGTGGGGAATGATGAAGCGTTAGTAATATAAAAAGCCTTGACTTAACATTAAAGATCTCTTACTCAGTGATATTGGTTGTATACTAGATCATGAGATAACATTAAAGATCTCTTACTTAATAGTTTTAGTAATATATCATACCATGAGTTTGCATTAGAGTTTAGCATACTATATAAGCTTTTAATATGAGGGTTGACATGATATGTTATGCATATTTCAAAGATCTACATGATAATGGGATGTCAAAAAAAAGAAAAAAAAGAATAAAAAAAAAAAAAAATATAGGTAATAATTTCAAGGCAAAATAAAACTCTAATAAAATAGAAAGATAAAAATGTGAAAAGATATAAAAAATGTAATTAAAAAATAATAAAAATAAAAATGATATATATATATATATATAGATATCAAACACTAAACACTATCTTGATTCAATATAGTGTTAATGGCTTGTGGATATGCATGAGTATGATATGCTAATAATGGTATCATCTTATTAAGTTTATTGTATAGTTATTTATCTCTTTTAATCTCATAAAAATATCATTTATTATTTAAATTTATCAATTTTGACATTCTTTGGACAATTTATTTTGCTTACATGTTAGGGAATGTCTCTAGTACACAAAAAAAGGTAAAGTAGGTTGATAATGAATATGAGTAGTTATGAACCATGAGATCATGAATAACATGTATTCATAAAAGTTTATGAGGAATAAAACAATTGTTAATTTTTTTTGTATAAGTTAAACTTATAGTTGTTGGAATTACAAATATTATGTTATCTTAATTAAAAAAAAGAAAAGAAAGAACTACAAGTAATGTCATGATTTCTTACATTAAGAATGGTTTATGTCATCACATTTTTTGTAAAATTACTTTGATTATTGCGAGAACTTGTAGATAATATATGCAAGGTGTGGTCCAAATGTTTTAAGGTGTAATCTCTATCTTCTAACCTCTTAACATGCCCAAAAACTCTATTTAGAACTATAAGCTCCATATTGTTTAAGCAATTTTTCAAGATAATAATCAACAAAATAATTATCTATAATATCTTTATTAATAGGTACTAATTTCTTTTGTTAGTAATATTGACATCACCTCATAGTTGAAAAGTCTATCTTCAAGGTCTCTATATCTATCATAATGATTAGCTTCAAGTGATGATTTTGTGACTATCTTATCTATTCAATAAGACAAGTTTCATGAGAATGATCCAATAGTAACATAAAGCTTGCATTTCTCTCCTAAGATTTCTTAATTGATGTTTAATTCTTAGTTGAACTCATCAAATAGTAATATGCCTCTATGAGTAGATATGCAATGTTTGTGTCATGATTTTGTGTCATGATTTTGTATTTTATGCCTCTATGAGTAGATATGCAATATGCATAATGAATAAAATTCTAGATAAGATACTAGGCAATTATGCAACACTAGATCAACCTATTTTGATACCAAAAATTTGATGTAAAGTAACACATGAGAATGTTCCAAACTTTGTACTAATTATGCCTGGATTGATCTAAGTGAAATGATTAGGTCCAAATGAAATGCACAAGCACAACAAATTCAAACCCAATTAGGTCATATTTAAAAAGAACACTAGCAATATCCATAAGAAAGAACATTCAAACTAAATAATACATATCATTATATTCATCCAAAATATGTAATATATCTTCACAAATTCACTTTGTTTTAGGTCTTCTCAATCCTAAAATTTTGAAAAACATGCAAATAAAAATAAAAAAAATCATGATTCTAATGTAGAGAAATTGAAACTAATTGTAGAGTTATAAGAAAAAAAAATCATAAAAGATTATAGAGAAAAGAGTTTGAAAAAAAAAGAGCTAAGAAGAAGATAATTTTGGACTCATAACCATGAAATTGCCTAAAAGCTCAAAGCATTTAAAAAAATAAATTTAAAAGCAATATATAAAATTTGAAATGACGTCATTCCACAAGTCCAAATCTTTGAGTGATTTGCCTTAAAGCTCAAAGCATGGTTGTTGATTCTTTGCATCAAATTTGCCTTAAAGCTCAAAGCATCGTTGTTGATTCTTTTAATATCATTTTAATTACATTATAATAAAACATGTCACATAAGATGATATTATTATAGCTTATTATATAAACCAAATGGACAAACTTCTGAGCAATTTTGTCATGATCTTTGAAAAGTCTTGTATAAAATGGTAGCCATCTTATCACTTTCCTGTGTTGAAATAAAAAAAAATGAACTAAGTGCTTGGATCGAGCCCTATGTCAACTAAGATTTTGCTAATTTCTTAATAAATATAAACTAATGCTTTGATTAAAAAAATTGATGTTGCTGACTCTAGAAGCAATTGTTTTTTGTTGACTTTTTTTTTTGAAAAAGAGATTTTTAAAAAGAAATTTCATATGAATAAAATAAAATTTCGATTAAAAATATTCGATCGAAATAAAATGTTTTTAAAAAATAAAAAAAAAAAACTGTTCAAAAAAAACTTTTTTTACGTCAGATTATAATAAAAAAGTTCTTTTATTTATATAAATTATTTTTTAATTTCTTTTAATAAAAACTATTTTACAAATAAAAATAATTGTGTCAAACAAAAACTTGAAACACAAAGTCTTCATCTACTTCTTGTATTAGTGTACGTGGATTGATGATGACTAGTATGCAATATCAATGAAGATATTTACTTACAAGGTAATCGTTGGACCACAGAGCTTGAGAATATTGTATGGAGTGCAAACGGTTCCTTCTTTGATGGGTCTCTCTCCACAAGGCAAGATTTTAAACATGAATTTAACAAAAACATAATACACTATTTTTAAATTAGTTTTTAACAAAAGTATTTCTTTTAATTTATGATTGGATATTTATTCAATTATTATCAAAACATTATTTTAATCAAAAAAATAAAAATATGAGGTAAATAAATAATAGTTTTATTCTTTTAAAATAATATTAAATATTTTATTTTATTCTTTTTTAAAAAATAAAATTTATTTTAGTCATTTTATACTATCAATCATTTTTATTATATATTTATCAATAATATATTTATAAAAGTAAAACATTTAATTACACTTAAATCTAATATTTTTCAAATCTATTTTTTTAATCAACTTAATATTTAATAATAATTATATTAATTATGGTATAGAAAATTATCATTATTACAACTTAAAACAAAAGAAAGGTCCATCATACCTAATGGCTTTCAACTTCTTTGGGTTGACAATAAAATCGTAATCTTATCAAATGTAATGTGCCTTTACAGATAGAATAATGGACATTTCCTTTATTCTCTTGCCACTTTTTTGATATCTTCCACCTAAACAAGTATAATTACTACTTTAGCAAGGTCCCCTTCTATAGCACTCAGGGTTGAATAGGATAGAAAATATCAGATGATGTTCTAAAAAGAGAAAAATCATTAGACAATGAGTAACTCTTATAAAAATCTTTTTTAAAGTGTTGGGATAAATTACTCATATGAGTTACTAAGGGGAGGATCTTATTCTCTATATGATATAGTATTGTCTTATAACGTCAAGACACCTTTTGGAGGTAAACTTATTTGAGTCCCCATGAAAACATTAAGGTTAAACATATTTATGTTGGAGTATTTTTGGGATGGGTGAACATTTAAGAAGGGCCTCTATATGACAAATAAAATGTACTTAGGTTAAGATAAGATAACTTAAGTAAATAATACTTTGATATAGTAAGATTAGAATATCATAATATAATATGAGAATAATAACTTTTTTAGTTCAATATGGTTTGAGAAAGAACAAAATAGAAGTTAGTAGGTTTATAATACTTAGGACTAAAAAGAGAGGAGATCAAATACCAAGAGATGTCTTAGAAAGAGTTATGAATAAACAACGAGTGGCTTTTGTGCATTGCTTCGAGGGGTGTTGGGATAAGCTGCTTTACATCGATTATAAAGCGGGATATCTTGATTTTTATATGAGATATTATGATTTTAAGATGTCGAAGCACATTTTGAGGACAAACTTGCATAGGATCATACGATAAAATTATGGTTAAATATATTAGAATTAGAATATTTTTAAGATAAGTGATCATACAAAAATAGTTGTTATGTGAATGACAAAACCTATTGACGTCAAGATAAGAAGACTTAAGGAAGATATTATCTTAACATAATGAAACCAATATATAATAATCTTACTAGTCCTTTGAGATAGCATGGATAATTGATGCCTTGTTATTACAAGGGCAAAAGATACTAATGTCAAGATAATATTCCTCATCGTTCAATAAAACTTTAATTTAGAGTCTCAATCCCCTTATCAATTCAAGGCCTTATTGATTCATTAAAATCCATTAAGGTTATGCTTATTGCCACTCTTTGATACCCTCAAATAGGTGGACATATATTTGTAGTCTGGTTGTGTATGTTTCATCATTTATAAGTGTAACCCACTTTTTTGTCTTAAGCACTTTAGCTATCCTGTTTAATTCTTCACATTTAATAGGGTGATAACTAAAGATTCTTAGTGAAAGACTAAAGGGTCATCTTTAGCATGGATATATGTCTTATCGACATTCTTTTATTTCTGCCTCATTTACTTGTGTAAGAACTATAACTAGGAGAGTTGGAACTACATCTGCTCACTTATCTCCTCTACTATGGAGTAATGCATCCTTCATTCTAATGTTTGATTGAAATATATGGTGTATTCCTTCAATTAAATGGCTAACTCTTCTTTTGTTTTGTTTCATGTCTAGGCATTCACTTGGGAATCCTTTGTCTTGGCATGCTCCTAACTATTATTCAGAAACAAGTCATTAGAATTCTAATTACCATGCTACCAATGATGCTAGTAGTGCAATAACTTTGATTTCTTAGGCTTAAGGAGGATGTTACCATCAAATTTTGGAATTTCCAACCAATGATAGTTTTTTTTGAAAAGGTATAAATGTTGATTTATTATCTTTTGTTGCAAGTATTAGATAGTCTCTTTGATAATGACTACAATAGTATGTGTAATTTGGGTAGAGATTAGGCTGTAATACTTAATAATGTCCTTTATTATTGCTTGAGGTATAAGTTTATTTGCTTTTATAGAAACTACCAAGGAATTAGGAACTCTACTTTTATTATGGCAATCACTTCCCAGTCTTTTTAATTCCAAGTGTTATAGACCCACTAGCTCTGCTTAGTTTATCTATGAATCACAATGGTCTAAAGAAGGTATCGCTTTGATACCTTATTAAAAAATTTCATTTTTCCTAATAAGGTATTGTCTCGATCCAATTATGTTTTATCTTTATCCAAAGGATCCCTTCTTACTTGATCATTCATCCTAAAACTTCTCCAACTATAGCATCCTTAATCCAACAATTCTCATAGGATCCAAGCCTCCCTTATAAAATGATTCACCAATTCAAGAATTATGACTAATATGACTTAGTATTTACCCTCTTATAGATTATGCAAGATTTATTCATCTTTATGCTCCTCTACTTAAAAACATATTAGAAATTATTTCTTGTCTAATCATTTTCTTCGTTAAGACATCACCTAATAATCACTCCACACACTCTTCAACTCAAGTGTATACTTATATGATGCCATTACTTGTTCAATATTGTCTACTCCCAATGCATCATCCAGAATGATGGGCCAATCTAATGCCGATGATGTTGTGGTTTATGCTCCTACTTCTTCTCGCTCTATTAAGGCTATAAAAGAATTATTGTTGCACTTCAGGTAGTTATCTGGGCTGAAGGTCAATCCAATGAAATCCAGCATTTTCTTTAGCAAAGGTATGAAGCAGAAGCGAAAGTGTTGTTTGGCTAGGAAACTCAATATCCCGAGGGGTACTAGATTTATTTACCTTGGCATTCCCATTTCGGCCACGCTACTTAGGAAAGGGGATTACAACTTTATCATTCAGCGGATCGAGTCTCAGGTTGCAAAATGGAGTGTGAGACACCTCTCCCTTACTGGTCGTATTCTCCTGATCAAAGCTGTGCTGTGTGCTATCCCCAATTACTTTCTTAGCCACTGTGCTATTCCTCATGGAACATTGGATACAATTGGGTAGATTTTGAGGAGATTTTTGTGGAGTGGCACAAGTCACACTCATTTTATTCACTATACCGATTGGGACACTGTCACCCTCCCCAAGGAGATGGGAGGCCTGGGCTTGTTTGATCTTAAAATATGGAAGCATGCGTTAGTCGTGAAACACTGTAAAAGATTTCTGCAACATGATGATAGTCTTTGGGGACACGTTATGAGAAGTAAGTATCCTTTGGGAAACAATCTTTGCATGAGGCCTCGCGGTGTTTCTCACGCATATCGTTTGATTTTGGATGCCATGCCGTGGGCGATTGATGGGCTCACTTGGAAGGTTGGGGATGGAGGTGATATCAGATTTTATGAGGACAATTGGTTGGGCTTTCTTCCACTTAGGTGGTGGCCCACATATATTAACATGGACACTCACTGGCCTTCCTTGGTTAAGAAGTGCGTTCATACTCATGGGACTTGGAATGTGGATTCTCTCATGGAGTGGGGCAATGACATGTTAAGAGATTGTATCCTTCTTTTGCCTTGGAGGAATAATGGGGCTGGGGATCAGCTTGTGCAAGCTACCACTAACTCTTGCAGGGTGACCTGCAGGGTGTTCTATAAAACTCTTATAGCCCATATGCGTAACGGGTTGTTCAAAAATGGAATTGATTGGGTGTGGAACATGAAAACTATGCCTAGGGTTCGTACATTTATGTGGAGGGTTGTGAGGGATATTGTGCCTACGGCTGCTTGGTGCATGAAGAGACATATTGGGGACCGTAGTGATTGTGAGTGGGGCTGCGGTGTTGAGGAGACCCTGCAGCATGTGTTATGGGATTGCAGGGAAGCGCAGCGTGTTTGGGCTGACCCCATACTTGGTGAGGCTGTGTGGGATATGAAGGTGGCTCGGCTCTTTGCTGGGGTTGTGACGCAAGGTAAGGCCCGTGGTAAGGCTGCCGTGGATTTGGCTTTAGTTGCTACTACCATGTATTACTTATGGGAGAATAGGAATCACAAGAAGCATAAGGAACTTACTTATAGCAGTTGCATTCTTATCAAGAAAATCAGGTTTGAGGTGGCTGTTACCAACAACAACACTACTGATGATTCATCCTTGTACTGTGGGAAGTCACTTCACCCTTCGGGGTTCTCTACCCTTACTTGGCTTCCTCCCCCCACTAGGTGGATTATTATTAATTGTGATGCGGCTGTTGTTGGTGAGAGGGCTGGGATTGGTATGATGGTTCGGGACCATGGAGGTGCTCCTATTTATGCTATGGGGATGAGTGCTATTTCTCAGTCCTCACATGCCATGGAGGTTATGGCGATCCTTGAGGTTATTCTCTTGACTATGACTAAGCTCCAGAACTACTCTGCTATTGAGATTCAGACTGATTCTACTACTGCATGGCAGGAGGTGATGCAGCTCATTCGCCACCCTATGGAGGGAAGTACTTACTATGATACCATCCACTATGTTAGGAGGAAGCTTGCGTTTCGGTTTACTCACATTTTAAGAGAGGGCAATGGCCCCGCGGACTAGATTGCCAAGAAGGCTTGTTTTACGACTTTTGTTTGGGAAAGGGGTGCTCTTCTCTCAGAGTATTTGAGGAGCTTTTGTTGGTTGATTTTGTATTTGAACCTCCATAAGGAGGGAACTTTGTAGGCTTTGCCTGCTGTATTTTGCTATAAATCAGAGAATGATGGGCCATCGCCTGGTCTAGTCACATCTTATTGATGCATGTGTGACACATTATTGGATTAATCTTATTCTTTATTTTAGCTAGTATGAATTGATCATGTGGATATAATTGAGCTATTATACTTGTATGATATTACATAGATAGTACTTTTCTTAGTTTGAATCTTATAATTTCGATCTAAATCACTTTTTAATCACCCAAGATCCTCTTCAAACTATTCTAACATCGATTCTCACTCCAACCATACCTTGTTTTATGTTAAACAAAATTGAATGATAAAAATAAACTTAAAAGTTTTACATCTTTCTTGGTTAGTTATCTCTCCTTTGTTATTCTTTATTTTTTTCCTTGTTATAGCCCACTCATCTCCTCTTCATTTTACTTCCAAGATCTTCCTTTAAGCTACAAAAAAAATATTTAAACTTCTTTGCACTAATTCTCTCTTTTCATGCTCTTCTTCTTGGTTTTTCTCTCTCAGTCAAACCTCTCACCTCTCTCTTCCTTCTTCTTCCTTTCATCCTAATTGACATATTTCTATCTTATTTCTTATTAATTACATGCTTAAACTAGCTAAGTATCACATTTAATCCCATCCCAACTAAGGAGGTAATAAATAAATTAAAAAAATTATAATTTTGCCTCAAATAATTTAAAAAATTGTTTTTATATTTTTTGTTAAAAACTCATAACTAATTATTCATATATTAAAAAATCACAAACTAAACATTGTTATTTTTTTGAAGAGTTCTTTCTAATAGTAGGTTGAAATAGTATTTTTTTTACTACATTTAAAATAGTGAGATGCTTTCTAAGATCACATAAAGTTATTATTTTGTTAATGTATAAATATCTTATTTTAAAAAATTAAGTGTATTATACCAATATATATATATATATATATATATATATATATATATATATAATTATAACTCTACTAACTTAATTTCATTATTTATAATATATGATATATATTCAAATTTTGGACTAATACAATCTCTACCCCCCTTTAAAAAAATTTTTCCTAAACTTTAAAGAAGTTATACATAATGGTTAATCATGTGAGATTCTATTTCCCAAGTAGCTTCTCATTTTATTTAATCTTTTCATAAAATCTTTATAATTAGAATAACTTTATTTGTTAGAATCTTTTATATTTTTCCCAAAATTCATATTGGTATCTTTGGATAAGTTAATTTGGTATGAATTTTAATATTTGGATCAATATAATTGACAACATGAGAAGGATCAAATACATGGAATACAATATAAATTCTTGATATTTGAGATAACAAAGCAATCATGTATGCCACTTGTCCAACTTTGTCTAGAACTTAGAAATAATCAATAAACTTAGGTTTTAACTTAACTTTTAAAATCTTTTAATACCTTTTATTGAATTAACTTTAATAAATGCATGATCTTCTCCTTGAAATTCAATTAATCAATTCTTTGCATTAATGTATTTTTTGTCTATCCTGAACTATTTTCAACCTATGTTGAGTAATTCTATGTGGCTTCCTTAATAAACTTAAGACCATTAAAAAATCTTTCTTTTTCTTCATTCTAATACAAAGATGATTAACACCTTTGATATAAAGCTTCATACAATGTTATTTTAATATTATATTGGTAAATACTATTATAAGAAAATTCCACCATTGAAAAATGACTTTCTTAGTCACCTTCAAAGCTCAAGATACAAAGTCTCCATAAATCTTTAAGAGTTTTAATTGATCTCTTTGCTCTCTCATGTGTTTGACAATGACGGGTTATGCTAAATTTTAAACTAGTATTAAATGATTATCCACACTTTTCCAAAATTATAAACTTAAGATTCTTATCAAATACAATATTTTTTGATATACCATATATTTAGGTAATTTAATTAATATAATTTTTAGCCAATCATTCTATAAAATAAGTTATTTTAGTAGTAAAAAATAAGTAGATTAGATTTGATTAATTTATCTATAATCACCTATTTTGAGTTGTGACCTATTGGTGATCAAGGTAAACTTACCACAAACTCCATAGCCACCTTTTCTCATTTTCATTCAGGAATAGGTAAAGTCTACAATAGTTCTCTTGGCTTTTTTTATTCTTCTTTAATTTGTTGACAAACTAAATATTTTTTAAACCAATTTAAAACATTTCTCTTCAATCTTTGAAACTAATATATTTGTCTCAACTCCTAATATATTTTATTTTTCTCATGATTAATTAAATATCCAAAATTGTGTCTTTCTCAATAATAATTCCTTGAGTTGTTTATATTTATGTATACACAATCAACCTAGGAATCTAAATACTTCATTCATATCTAATATAAAATTAACTCTTTAATCTTTTGAATTAACTTTTACAGTATTAGATCCTTAACTTGATCTTCTTTTGTAGGCTTTAACAAATCCAACCTTACAAATAAATGTGCTAATAATGTTGCATTCCTTAAAACAATAGACTCTAACTTTAACTTGTCTAGTTCAAAAATCAATTATTTTTTCTTTTGTAGGTAAGATGTTAGAAACACTTATCTTCCTACTCAAAGTATCCATTACTATATTAGCTTTTACAGGATGATACATGAATTTCAAATCACAATCTTTAAGAAGTCTTAACCATTTTTTTAACTCAAATTTAATTCCTTTTAGTTGACGATATATTTTAGATTTTGATGAACTATGAAAATATAATACTTAACTTAATATAAATATTGTCTTCAAATTTTTAATACAAACACTATAGTTGTTAATGCAAAGTCATGAATAGGATAGTTTTTTTATGAAATTTTAATTGTTTGGATATATATACAATCACTTTCTTGTTTTACATTAACACACAATATAACCCTTATAATAATACATCACTATACACCTGATACCCATTTACACCTTTTGATAGGTATTAGAATTGGATATGAAGTTAATTGATCTTTCAATATCTAAAAAGAATCATCACAATATGAGTTTCACTCAAAACTAACTATTCTTTTGAGTTAATCTAGTGAATGGACTGGCTATCTATGAGATTATTTTTACAAAATTTCCATAATAGCTTACCATACCCAAGAAACTTTGCATCTTAGATAATAATGTAAATCTTAACCAATCCACACTTGTAGAAATCTTATAAGGTTCAATTTAAAATCTCTTAGCACTAATAATAAGACATGAGAATACAACTTTTGACAACTAAAAATCACTATAGAAATTTTGGCATACAAGTGGTTCTCACTCAAAATTTATAATATTATGCATAAAGGCATAATGTGTTCCTCTAGTGATTTGGAATAAATTAAAATGTTAATCATAAATATAAGTAAAAACTAATACAAATATTTTTTGAATATTTTATTTATTAGGTCTATAAAAATGTTAGTACTTTTATTAAACATCTTAAAATAAGAATAATTTATTTTAAAAAATATATATAATATTAAGAATAATTGATAATTTTAAAGAGAAAAGAGTTATAAAATAATAATTTAATTTTAAAAATATTTTAAGAAATATTTTAAAAATATTTTATAATTTTTAAAAATATTTTCAAGATTTTTAAAATATTGTACAATACGATATCATAGGATATTGTAGTATAATTGAGAGAGAGAATACATAAGATGAACATATTCAAGGTGGGATTTGTATTATATAAATATAATAAAAAAATCATATATATACAATAAAGTGCATTTAGTGTATCAACACTGTGGATTGGATGAGTTCGACAAGCTAAAGAAAAGATTTGATCATACAATACAATTGAAGAATATCTTATGATATAATCAAGAGAAAGAAAGAGAATAAACTTCAAAGAAATATGAACAAGAAGAAAAATTGGTTAAAGATTATATACAGTGAATAGAACGCATAAAGTCATTAATATATAAAAATATTTGGTTAGTATGGGCAATCAAGTGTCATATA
Source organism: Vanilla planifolia (assembly GCA_023846275.1). Taxonomy (NCBI): domain Eukaryota; kingdom Viridiplantae; phylum Streptophyta; class Magnoliopsida; order Asparagales; family Orchidaceae; genus Vanilla; species Vanilla planifolia. Next base: position 36,125,420 of record CM043869.1, on the reverse strand, counting down.
ATATAAAAGTAAAGAACATATAAGCATAATCATAAGAGAAAGAAAAATCATTTAAGTCTAATGAGTTAAGTAATCGATGAAAAAATTGTATAATATGATGATCATTAACATATAATTATGATCAAGTTCATAATAAGAATAATATACAAGAATCATTAAATCACAACATAAGAAGGAAGATATATCATATAATAAGATCAGAGACCAAAAAGTAAGTGTCTGAGTTAACAAAGTAGAAATATATCATATAAATATGACTAGTGTATTATATCATTATGATTAATATGATAAGCATAGATGATGGAAGACTTAACTAAGCATATAACACAAAGTTAGTATCATATAAGTACAATTAAGTCAAAAGTAGTGATGTATAAGGAAAATCATTCATATGACATAGTTGATGGACATATCATACAAGTAGATGATGATATCATAAAAGTATGATAAGAAGAACTTAAGACATATTTAGGAAATATTGAAAAATATATAGTATAATTATTTTTATCATACCGATGTGATCCATATAAATTAAAAAAATTTAGGATCCAAAATGATGAATGACTACATGAATTATCATATGAAAATTTTAATTGAAGAGAAACCATTAGATTTAAGTGAAAATAAAGTTAAAGAGATGTAAAACCTAAATAACAAAACTATTGAAGAGAGTTGAATGGAAAATAAATACAAAGATATGTTATTTTAGTATAAAAACAAGTGAGACCAAACTTGGGAAGATATTTTTTGAGAAAAACCCATGCATTTAACTTGGGACATTTGTATTAACATCAAGGAAAGAGAGAAATAAAGTGTTTTAAGTGTTGAAAGGAATTTGAGAAGAATTAAGTGCACAACAAAGAGAAAATTGAGAAAAAACGTTTATGGGTATTGCATCACCAAGACTTAATCCTTGGTGAGATAACTATTTAAATTTGAAAGATAAGCAAAATTTTACCTGTATGTGTTTAATGTGATGTGTACTATATGATAAAAGTTCTTAATGATTTGTATGATGTAAATTGAAGATACTTGTATAGATATTATGTTAAATTATTCGATATATGATTCATGCTAAAAAGATAGAGATCCCATGATTAATAATATGAAATGAGATAATTTAAGAATGATAATTGATAATAATAATCCCATTATTACAATGAATATGATCAAATCAACCTGAAGATGAAAAATTATATTTGCTTGTTACATTGACAACATAATCATCAATTACTTATTAATTATTATGAAAAGAAGATGTGTACATTGATGTTTATTAAAAGGGTAAATCCTGAAGAGATGATCATTGTTGTTCGATGGTGAATCTTGTTTTGATGGAGGAAGAAGAGAAGCTTTAGCTTTCTTAAAAGGAGAAGAAAAAGGAGAGAGCTTTTAGTTGTGAAAGAAAGTGAAGGAAGACTCAACTTTATTAAGAAGAATAGTGAAGTTATTGTTGCTTGACAATTAATGGAAGAGTTGCAGCTATCAAGAGAAGACAATAGTTGGTTGATGAAAAAAAGAAATTGAAAAATTACTTAAATTGAAAGTCTTGTGAGTGTTAAGTAAGAAAGAATTTTATAATTGAAACTAGCTAATGTTTTAAGATTGTTGATATTGGTCATTATGGCAATGGGAAGAAAATAAAGGTATTAAAAAGGAAGAGGACTAAGGAATTTTGAAATTTGAGGAAATGATTGGAATTGAGTTGCTTAAATCATAAGAAACTTGATAAGGTTAGTTTTAATAAGTTTTCTTAAAAAACTTTGTTAAATTTCCACTATTGTATGATTAAGATGTTTTTAATGGATAAAGAAGCTTGGTTTTGGAATTTACAAATTAAACTTGTGTTTGAGTAGGACTTAGTGATGATTTAAAATAATTTAAAATATTACCATTGTGATTATTATGATAAACATCATTTTAAGTTTTTGCTTTAAAGAAGTCTAGGGAATCAAATTGAGCAAAATAGAGAGAAATTGTATTTTTTTTCTTTTCCACTTTGAGAGAGATATATAATATGCTAGGTTCATGTATAGTATATTGGGTTAGATGTACCATACACCTACTTGGTCAACAGTATTCGAAGATTAAACATTTGAGATATCACACTACAATAATTTTTTTTACTCAATATACTTAATCATCTTTCTTTTACTATTTCTCATATTTTAGAGTCATATTTTTCTTATAAGACATTTATTTCATTTTATTATATTTCATGTAATCATATTATGATCTTTTCTCATATGCATATATCAATCATAGCTGTTTGACAATATAATTTAATAAAGATTTGAAGTCCATATCTCATCAAATCCTGCACAAAGTGCCAACAACAATCCTTATCATATCTCTTTGTGGTCCAAGACCTAGCTTGTATAGCTTTGCATAAAAATGTTGGTGACCATGAATGAGATAATTTCATATATGATATTATATCATCTCTGTATGGTCTAAAACTTGCGCTTATCAAGTCATGCACAAAGTGCTAGCAACAATTATTATACATATTAATTATAGGACAATATCATAAGAAAAAATGCTTCATCATATATATATATATATATATATATATATATATATATATACATACATTCATGTCATGTCATAATATTATCATAATGAAGACTCATAATATTATCATTATGTTTTCATATATCCATGCAAATCAAGTGCATCATATACATGCACATATTTCCATATTCTAGCATATAAAAAATGCATGCTATCCACATGTCATGATAAATAATAATATATTACATAAATACAAAAATATCATGTTATATGTTCATTTCAATGAATTTCTTATTGATATATATATAAATAATATATTTACAAAACAATTCATTTTGTTTATCAATCTGATTTCCTTAAAATTATTTCTTTTTTAGTTTTGTTTTTCCTTTGGATTCTTACACAATAAAATTGTGCACAAATTTATCATAATAATTTTTTCATTAATAATATATTCTTTATGACACACTAACCATATTTGCGCAATTTGCGAAACACCCAATTTTCACGAAATTAGAAATAATAAGATTGTGACTTCTCCCATCAGACTGTTTGATCAAGCTTAATGTACCATCCTTAGCTTAATGGAAGATACAATTAGGCTAACTGGACCATCCATTAGCTTATCAAACCATCTAGTCCAAAGCTGAGCAACATTCCAACAATGGCTGGCTTCTTTTCTCTTATTTGGCTTACATTTCTGCTCCAAACTCATTAAAATGCAAATATTAGAGCTATAGGGACTCAAATACAAGAGAAACACTTCCATTTTAGCTTGAGCTCAACGAATTACCAATAAAAACCATCCCAAATTTTCAAAATCAAGCTTTCATTCAAACTTTCTAGGCATGCTTGATTGAATCCTGAAGTAAAAACTTTGCAAAGCCAATGGAAACCTCATTTGTAAACATATATTGCTAATCCTCTTCATCTCGGTTGTAGCTACTCACTTAAAGTCTAAGAGTTTCTTCTCTGGTTTCCAGCAAGCTTTTGCTACAACTCCCTTTTCTCCTCTGATTTCTGCAACTGTTTCTTCTCTTGCTTTATTTTGCTTCTCCTTTCCTTTGTTGTAATTACAAAAGCTCTTTTTTTTTTTACTTCCCTGTTTTTCTCTTTCACCAAATGTTTCTTCCTCCAACAATCTCCTCTTTACTTCACTGTTCAAATAATCGTTTCTATCCTCTCCTTTCACTATTTTCCGAAGTTGCTTCTTATCCAAAAGCCGGCTTGAGTGAGTTAGCTTAAGCTATAAGCATACTGTAATCCTTTTAACTCATAAGGAATACCTAATCACCTTATTAAAATCTTTTCAATTAACTCAAAATATTTCTTTAACTTTAATATTTTATAACAAATTTATGTGATCTTCAAAAACTATAAATCAAAGATCATTGAATTTTTCTTGATATAAACTTTCAAAAAATATGCTTATTTTGAAATATGAACTTCTTTACAAATTATTATACTTCTTGAGATGTTATTAAATATTAATGTTTTATTTAAGCTTATTCTAATTTCTAAAATAATTTCTAAAATATTACTATTATTTACCAAAATACTAGTATTTAAATCTCATTTATATAAGATCATCACATGAAAAACTTTTTAAAATATTGTACAATACGATATCATAGGATATTGTAGTATAATTGAGAGAGAGAATACATAAGATGAACATATTCAAGGTGGGATTTGTATTATATAAATATAATAAAAAAATCATATATATACAATAAAGTGCATTTAGTGTATCAACACTGTGGATTGGATGAGTTCGACAAGCTAAAGAAAAGATTTGATCATACAATACAATTGAAGAATATCTTATGATATAATCAAGAGAAAGAAAGAGAATAAACTTCAAAGAAATATGAACAAGAAGAAAAATTGGTTAAAGATTATATACAGTGAATAGAACGCATAAAGTCATTAATATATAAAAATATTTGGTTAGTATGGGCAATCAAGTGTCATATAATATAAAAGTAAAGAACATATAAGCATAATCATAAGAGAAAGAAAAATCATTTAAGTCTAATGAGTTAAGTAATCGATGAAAAAATTGTATAATATGATGATCATTAACATATAATTATGATCAAGTTCATAATAAGAATAATATACAAGAATCATTAAATCACAACATAAGAAGGAAGATATATCATATAATAAGATCAGAGACCAAAAAGTAAGTGTCTGAGTTAACAAAGTAGAAATATATCATATAAATATGACTAGTGTATTATATCATTATGATTAATATGATAAGCATAGATGATGGAAGACTTAACTAAGCATATAACACAAAGTTAGTATCATATAAGTACAATTAAGTCAAAAGTAGTGATGTATAAGGAAAATCATTCATATGACATAGTTGATGGACATATCATACAAGTAGATGATGATATCATAAAAGTATGATAAGAAGAACTTAAGACATATTTAGGAAATATTGAAAAATATATAGTATAATTATTTTTATCATACCGATGTGATCCATATAAATTAAAAAAATTTAGGATCCAAAATGATGAATGACTACATGAATTATCATATGAAAATTTTAATTGAAGAGAAACCATTAGATTTAAGTGAAAATAAAGTTAAAGAGATGTAAAACCTAAATAACAAAACTATTGAAGAGAGTTGAATGGAAAATAAATACAAAGATATGTTATTTTAGTATAAAAACAAGTGAGACCAAACTTGGGAAGATATTTTTTGAGAAAAACCCATGCATTTAACTTGGGACATTTGTATTAACATCAAGGAAAGAGAGAAATAAAGTGTTTTAAGTGTTGAAAGGAATTTGAGAAGAATTAAGTGCACAACAAAGAGAAAATTGAGAAAAAACGTTTATGGGTATTGCATCACCAAGACTTAATCCTTGGTGAGATAACTATTTAAATTTGAAAGATAAGCAAAATTTTACCTGTATGTGTTTAATGTGATGTGTACTATATGATAAAAGTTCTTAATGATTTGTATGATGTAAATTGAAGATACTTGTATAGATATTATGTTAAATTATTCGATATATGATTCATGCTAAAAAGATAGAGATCCCATGATTAATAATATGAAATGAGATAATTTAAGAATGATAATTGATAATAGTAATCCCATTATTACAATGAATATGATCAAATCAACCTGAAGATGAAAAATTATATTTGCTTGTTACATTGACAACATAATCATCAATTACTTATTAATTATTATGAAAAGAAGATGTGTACATTGATGTTTATTAAAAGGGTAAATCCTGAAGAGATGATCATTGTTGTTCGATGGTGAATCTTGTTTTGATGGAGGAAGAAGAGAAGCTTTAGCTTTCTTAAAAGGAGAAGAAAAAGGAGAGAGCTTTTAGTTGTGAAAGAAAGTGAAGGAAGACTCAACTTTATTAAGAAGAATAGTGAAGTTATTGTTGCTTGACAATTAATGGAAGAGTTGCAGCTATCAAGAGAAGACAATAGTTGGTTGATGAAAAAAAGAAATTGAAAAATTACTTAAATTGAAAGTCTTGTGAGTGTTAAGTAAGAAAGAATTTTATAATTGAAACTAGCTAATGTTTTAAGATTGTTGATATTGGTCATTATGGCAATGGGAAGAAAATAAAGGTATTAAAAAGGAAGAGGACTAAGGAATTTTGAAATTTGAGGAAATGATTGGAATTGAGTTGCTTAAATCATAAGAAACTTGATAAGGTTAGTTTTAATAAGTTTTCTTAAAAAACTTTGTTAAATTTCCACTATTGTATGATTAAGATGTTTTTAATGGATAAAGAAGCTTGGTTTTGGAATTTACAAATTAAACTTGTGTTTGAGTAGGACTTAGTGATGATTTAAAATAATTTAAAATATTACCATTGTGATTATTATGATAAACATCATTTTAAGTTTTTGCTTTAAAGAAGTCTAGGGAATCAAATTGAGCAAAATAGAGAGAAATTGTATTTTTTTTCTTTTCCACTTTGAGAGAGATATATAATATGCTAGGTTCATGTATAGTATATTGGGTTAGATGTACCATACACCTACTTGGTCAACAGTATTCGAAGATTAAACATTTGAGATATCACACTACAATAATTTTTTTTACTCAATATACTTAATCATCTTTCTTTTACTATTTCTCATATTTTAGAGTCATATTTTTCTTATAAGACATTTATTTCATTTTATTATATTTCATGTAATCATATTATGATCTTTTCTCATATGCATATATCAATCATAGCTGTTTGACAATATAATTTAATAAAGATTTGAAGTCCATATCTCATCAAATCCTGCACAAAGTGCCAACAACAATCCTTATCATATCTCTTTGTGGTCCAAGACCTAGCTTGTATAGCTTTGCATAAAAATGTTGGTGACCATGAATGAGATAATTTCATATATGATATTATATCATCTCTGTATGGTCTAAAACTTGCGCTTATCAAGTCATGCACAAAGTGCTAGCAACAATTATTATACATATTAATTATAGGACAATATCATAAGAAAAAATGCTTCATCATATATATATATATATATATATATATATATATATATACATACATTCATGTCATGTCATAATATTATCATAATGAAGACTCATAATATTATCATTATGTTTTCATATATCCATGCAAATCAAGTGCATCATATACATGCACATATTTCCATATTCTAGCATATAAAAAATGCATGCTATCCACATGTCATGATAAATAATAATATATTACATAAATACAAAAATATCATGTTATATGTTCATTTCAATGAATTTCTTATTGATATATATATAAATAATATATTTACAAAACAATTCATTTTGTTTATCAATCTGATTTCCTTAAAATTATTTCTTTTTTAGTTTTGTTTTTCCTTTGGATTCTTACACAATAAAATTGTGCACAAATTTATCATAATAATTTTTTCATTAATAATATATTCTTTATGACACACTAACCATATTTGCGCAATTTGCGAAACACCCAATTTTCACGAAATTAGAAATAATAAGATTGTGACTTCTCCCATCAGACTGTTTGATCAAGCTTAATGTACCATCCTTAGCTTAATGGAAGATACAATTAGGCTAACTGGACCATCCATTAGCTTATCAAACCATCTAGTCCAAAGCTGAGCAACATTCCAACAATGGCTGGCTTCTTTTCTCTTATTTGGCTTACATTTCTGCTCCAAACTCATTAAAATGCAAATATTAGAGCTATAGGGACTCAAATACAAGAGAAACACTTCCATTTTAGCTTGAGCTCAACGAATTACCAATAAAAACCATCCCAAATTTTCAAAATCAAGCTTTCATTCAAACTTTCTAGGCATGCTTGATTGAATCCTGAAGTAAAAACTTTGCAAAGCCAATGGAAACCTCATTTGTAAACATATATTGCTAATCCTCTTCATCTCGGTTGTAGCTACTCACTTAAAGTCTAAGAGTTTCTTCTCTGGTTTCCAGCAAGCTTTTGCTACAACTCCCTTTTCTCCTCTGATTTCTGCAACTGTTTCTTCTCTTGCTTTATTTTGCTGCTCCTTTCCTTTGTTGTAATTACAAAAGCTCTTTTTTTTTTACTTCCCTATTTTTCTCTTTCACCAAATGTTTCTTCCTCCAACAATCTCCTCTTTACTTCACTGTTCAAATAATCGTTTCTATCCTCTCCTTTCACTATTTTCCGAAGTTGCTTCTTATCCAAAAGCCGGCTTGAGTGAGTTAGCTTAAGCTATAAGCATACTGTAATCCTTTTAACTCATAAGGAATACCTAATCACCTTATTAAAATCTTTTCAATTAACTCAAAATATTTCTTTAACTTTAATATTTTATAACAAATTTATGTGATCTTCAAAAACTATAAATCAAAGATCATTGAATTTTTCTTGATATAAACTTTCAAAAAATATGCTTATTTTGAAATATGAACTTCTTTACAAATTATTATACTTCTTGAGATGTTATTAAATATTAATGTTTTATTTAAGCTTATTCTAATTTCTAAAATAATTTCTAAAATATTACTATTATTTACCAAAATACTAGTATTTAAATCTCATTTATATAAGATCATCACATGAAAAACTTTTTAAAATATTGTACAATACGATATCATAGGATATTGTAGTATAATTGAGAGAGAGAATACATAAGATGAACATATTCAAGGTGGGATTTGTATTATATAAATATAATAAAAAAATCATATATATACAATAAAGTGCATTTAGTGTATCAACACTGTGGATTGGATGAGTTCGACAAGCTAAAGAAAAGATTTGATCATACAATACAATTGAAGAATATCTTATGATATAATCAAGAGAAAGAAAGAGAATAAACTTCAAAGAAATATGAACAAGAAGAAAAATTGGTTAAAGATTATATACAGTGAATAGAACGCATAAAGTCATTAATATATAAAAATATTTGGTTAGTATGGGCAATCAAGTGTCATATAATATAAAAGTAAAGAACATATAAGCATAATCATAAGAGAAAGAAAAATCATTTAAGTCTAATGAGTTAAGTAATCGATGAAAAAATTGTATAATATGATGATCATTAACATATAATTATGATCAAGTTCATAATAAGAATAATATACAAGAATCATTAAATCACAACATAAGAAGGAAGATATATCATATAATAAGATCAGAGACCAAAAAGTAAGTGTCTGAGTTAACAAAGTAGAAATATATCATATAAATATGACTAGTGTATTATATCATTATGATTAATATGATAAGCATAGATGATGGAAGACTTAACTAAGCATATAACACAAAGTTAGTATCATATAAGTACAATTAAGTCAAAAGTAGTGATGTATAAGGAAAATCATTCATATGACATAGTTGATGGACATATCATACAAGTAGATGATGATATCATAAAAGTATGATAAGAAGAACTTAAGACATATTTAGGAAATATTGAAAAATATATAGTATAATTATTTTTATCATACCGATGTGATCCATATAAATTAAAAAAATTTAGGATCCAAAATGATGAATGACTACATGAATTATCATATGAAAATTTTAATTGAAGAGAAACCATTAGATTTAAGTGAAAATAAAGTTAAAGAGATGTAAAACCTAAATAACAAAACTATTGAAGAGAGTTGAATGGAAAATAAATACAAAGATATGTTATTTTAGTATAAAAACAAGTGAGACCAAACTTGGGAAGATATTTTTTGAGAAAAACCCATGCATTTAACTTGGGACATTTGTATTAACATCAAGGAAAGAGAGAAATAAAGTGTTTTAAGTGTTGAAAGGAATTTGAGAAGAATTAAGTGCACAACAAAGAGAAAATTGAGAAAAAACGTTTATGGGTATTGCATCACCAAGACTTAATCCTTGGTGAGATAACTATTTAAATTTGAAAGATAAGCAAAATTTTACCTGTATGTGTTTAATGTGATGTGTACTATATGATAAAAGTTCTTAATGATTTGTATGATGTAAATTGAAGATACTTGTATAGATATTATGTTAAATTATTCGATATATGATTCATGCTAAAAAGATAGAGATCCCATGATTAATAATATGAAATGAGATAATTTAAGAATGATAATTGATAATAGTAATCCCATTATTACAATGAATATGATCAAATCAACCTGAAGATGAAAAATTATATTTGCTTGTTACATTGACAACATAATCATCAATTACTTATTAATTATTATGAAAAGAAGATGTGTACATTGATGTTTATTAAAAGGGTAAATCCTGAAGAGATGATCATTGTTGTTCGATGGTGAATCTTGTTTTGATGGAGGAAGAAGAGAAGCTTTAGCTTTCTTAAAAGGAGAAGAAAAAGGAGAGAGCTTTTAGTTGTGAAAGAAAGTGAAGGAAGACTCAACTTTATTAAGAAGAATAGTGAAGTTATTGTTGCTTGACAATTAATGGAAGAGTTGCAGCTATCAAGAGAAGACAATAGTTGGTTGATGAAAAAAAGAAATTGAAAAATTACTTAAATTGAAAGTCTTGTGAGTGTTAAGTAAGAAAGAATTTTATAATTGAAACTAGCTAATGTTTTAAGATTGTTGATATTGGTCATTATGGCAATGGGAAGAAAATAAAGGTATTAAAAAGGAAGAGGACTAAGGAATTTTGAAATTTGAGGAAATGATTGGAATTGAGTTGCTTAAATCATAAGAAACTTGATAAGGTTAGTTTTAATAAGTTTTCTTAAAAAACTTTGTTAAATTTCCACTATTGTATGATTAAGATGTTTTTAATGGATAAAGAAGCTTGGTTTTGGAATTTACAAATTAAACTTGTGTTTGAGTAGGACTTAGTGATGATTTAAAATAATTTAAAATATTACCATTGTGATTATTATGATAAACATCATTTTAAGTTTTTGCTTTAAAGAAGTCTAGGGAATCAAATTGAGCAAAATAGAGAGAAATTGTATTTTTTTTCTTTTCCACTTTGAGAGAGATATATAATATGCTAGGTTCATGTATAGTATATTGGGTTAGATGTACCATACACCTACTTGGTCAACAGTATTCGAAGATTAAACATTTGAGATATCACACTACAATAATTTTTTTTACTCAATATACTTAATCATCTTTCTTTTACTATTTCTCATATTTTAGAGTCATATTTTTCTTATAAGACATTTATTTCATTTTATTATATTTCATGTAATCATATTATGATCTTTTCTCATATGCATATATCAATCATAGCTGTTTGACAATATAATTTAATAAAGATTTGAAGTCCATATCTCATCAAATCCTGCACAAAGTGCCAACAACAATCCTTATCATATCTCTTTGTGGTCCAAGACCTAGCTTGTATAGCTTTGCATAAAAATGTTGGTGACCATGAATGAGATAATTTCATATATGATATTATATCATCTCTGTATGGTCTAAAACTTGCGCTTATCAAGTCATGCACAAAGTGCTAGCAACAATTATTATACATATTAATTATAGGACAATATCATAAGAAAAAATGCTTCATCATATATATATATATATATATATATATATATATATATATACATACATTCATGTCATGTCATAATATTATCATAATGAAGACTCATAATATTATCATTATGTTTTCATATATCCATGCAAATCAAGTGCATCATATACATGCACATATTTCCATATTCTAGCATATAAAAAATGCATGCTATCCACATGTCATGATAAATAATAATATATTACATAAATACAAAAATATCATGTTATATGTTCATTTCAATGAATTTCTTATTGATATATATATAAATAATATATTTACAAAACAATTCATTTTGTTTATCAATCTGATTTCCTTAAAATTATTTCTTTTTTAGTTTTGTTTTTCCTTTGGATTCTTACACAATAAAATTGTGCACAAATTTATCATAATAATTTTTTCATTAATAATATATTCTTTATGACACACTAACCATATTTGCGCAATTTGCGAAACACCCAATTTTCACGAAATTAGAAATAATAAGATTGTGACTTCTCCCATCAGACTGTTTGATCAAGCTTAATGTACCATCCTTAGCTTAATGGAAGATACAATTAGGCTAACTGGACCATCCATTAGCTTATCAAACCATCTAGTCCAAAGCTGAGCAACATTCCAACAATGGCTGGCTTCTTTTCTCTTATTTGGCTTACATTTCTGCTCCAAACTCATTAAAATGCAAATATTAGAGCTATAGGGACTCAAATACAAGAGAAACACTTCCATTTTAGCTTGAGCTCAACGAATTACCAATAAAAACCATCCCAAATTTTCAAAATCAAGCTTTCATTCAAACTTTCTAGGCATGCTTGATTGAATCCTGAAGTAAAAACTTTGCAAAGCCAATGGAAACCTCATTTGTAAACATATATTGCTAATCCTCTTCATCTCGGTTGTAGCTACTCACTTAAAGTCTAAGAGTTTCTTCTCTGGTTTCCAGCAAGCTTTTGCTACAACTCCCTTTTCTCCTCTGATTTCTGCAACTGTTTCTTCTCTTGCTTTATTTTGCTGCTCCTTTCCTTTGTTGTAATTACAAAAGCTCTTTTTTTTTTTACTTCCCTGTTTTTCTCTTTCACCAAATGTTTCTTCCTCCAACAATCTCCTCTTTACTTCACTGTTCAAATAATCGTTTCTATCCTCTCCTTTCACTATTTTCCGAAGTTGCTTCTTATCCAAAAGCCGGCTTGAGTGAGTTAGCTTAAGCTATAAGCATACTGTAATCCTTTTAACTCATAAGGAATACCTAATCACCTTATTAAAATCTTTTCAATTAACTCAAAATATTTCTTTAACTTTAATATTTTATAACAAATTTATGTGATCTTCAAAAACTATAAATCAAAGATCATTGAATTTTTCTTGATATAAACTTTCAAAATATATGCTTATTTTGAAATATGAACTTCTTTACAAATTATTATACTTCTTGAGATGTTATTAAATATTAATGTTTTATTTAAGCTTATTCTAATTTCTAAAATAATTTCTAAAATATTACTATTATTTACCAAAATACTAGTATTTAAATCTCATTTATATAAGATCATCACATGAAAAACTTTTTAAAATATTGTACAATACGATATCATAGGATATTGTAGTATAATTGAGAGAGAGAATACATAAGATGAACATATTCAAGGTGGGATTTGTATTATATAAATATAATAAAAAAATCATATATATACAATAAAGTGCATTTAGTGTATCAACACTGTGGATTGGATGAGTTCGACAAGCTAAAGAAAAGATTTGATCATACGATACAATTGAAGAATATCTTATGATATAATCAAGAGAAAGAAAGAGAATAAACTTCAAAGAAATATGAACAAGAAGAAAAATTGGTTAAAGATTATATACAGTGAATAGAACGCATAAAGTCATTAATATATAAAAATATTTGGTTAGTATGGGCAATCAAGTGTCATATAATATAAAAGTAAAGAACATATAAGCATAATCATAAGAGAAAGAAAAATCATTTAAGTCTAATGAGTTAAGTAATCGATGAAAAAATTGTATAATATGATGATCATTAACATATAATTATGATCAAGTTCATAATAAGAATAATATACAAGAATCATTAAATCACAACATAAGAAGGAAGATATATCATATAATAAGATCAGAGACCAAAAAGTAAGTGTCTGAGTTAACAAAGTAGAAATATATCATATAAATATGACTAGTGTATTATATCATTATGATTAATATGATAAGCATAGATGATGGAAGACTTAACTAAGCATATAACACAAAGTTAGTATCATATAAGTACAATTAAGTCAAAAGTAGTGATGTATAAGGAAAATCATTCATATGACATAGTTGATGGACATATCATACAAGTAGATGATGATATCATAAAAGTATGATAAGAAGAACTTAAGACATATTTAGGAAATATTGAAAAATATATAGTATAATTATTTTTATCATACCGATGTGATCCATATAAATTAAAAAAATTTAGGATCCAAAATGATGAATGACTACATGAATTATCATATGAAAATTTTAATTGAAGAGAAACCATTAGATTTAAGTGAAAATAAAGTTAAAGAGATGTAAAACCTAAATAACAAAACTATTGAAGAGAGTTGAATGGAAAATAAATACAAAGATATGTTATTTTAGTATAAAAACAAGTGAGACCAAACTTGGGAAGATATTTTTTGAGAAAAACCCATGCATTTAACTTGGGACATTTGTATTAACATCAAGGAAAGAGAGAAATAAAGTGTTTTAAGTGTTGAAAGGAATTTGAGAAGAATTAAGTGCACAACAAAGAGAAAATTGAGAAAAAACGTTTATGGGTATTGCATCACCAAGACTTAATCCTTGGTGAGATAACTATTTAAATTTGAAAGATAAGCAAAATTTTACCTGTATGTGTTTAATGTGATGTGTACTATATGATAAAAGTTCTTAATGATTTGTATGATGTAAATTGAAGATACTTGTATAGATATTATGTTAAATTATTCGATATATGATTCATGCTAAAAAGATAGAGATCCCATGATTAATAATATGAAATGAGATAATTTAAGAATGATAATTGATAATAGTAATCCCATTATTACAATGAATATGATCAAATCAACCTGAAGATGAAAAATTATATTTGCTTGTTACATTGACAACATAATCATCAATTACTTATTAATTATTATGAAAAGAAGATGTGTACATTGATGTTTATTAAAAGGGTAAATCCTGAAGAGATGATCATTGTTGTTCGATGGTGAATCTTGTTTTGATGGAGGAAGAAGAGAAGCTTTAGCTTTCTTAAAAGGAGAAGAAAAAGGAGAGAGCTTTTAGTTGTGAAAGAAAGTGAAGGAAGACTCAACTTTATTAAGAAGAATAGTGAAGTTATTGTTGCTTGACAATTAATGGAAGAGTTGCAGCTATCAAGAGAAGACAATAGTTGGTTGATGAAAAAAAGAAATTGAAAAATTACTTAAATTGAAAGTCTTGTGAGTGTTAAGTAAGAAAGAATTTTATAATTGAAACTAGCTAATGTTTTAAGATTGTTGATATTGGTCATTATGGCAATGGGAAGAAAATAAAGGTATTAAAAAGGAAGAGGACTAAGGAATTTTGAAATTTGAGGAAATGATTGGAATTGAGTTGCTTAAATCATAAGAAACTTGATAAGGTTAGTTTTAATAAGTTTTCTTAAAAAACTTTGTTAAATTTCCACTATTGTATGATTAAGATGTTTTTAATGGATAAAGAAGCTTGGTTTTGGAATTTACAAATTAAACTTGTGTTTGAGTAGGACTTAGTGATGATTTAAAATAATTTAAAATATTACCATTGTGATTATTATGATAAACATCATTTTAAGTTTTTGCTTTAAAGAAGTCTAGGGAATCAAATTGAGCAAAATAGAGAGAAATTGTATTTTTTTTCTTTTCCACTTTGAGAGAGATATATAATATGCTAGGTTCATGTATAGTATATTGGGTTAGATGTACCATACACCTACTTGGTCAACAGTATTCGAAGATTAAACATTTGAGATATCACACTACAATAATTTTTTTTACTCAATATACTTAATCATCTTTCTTTTACTATTTCTCATATTTTAGAGTCATATTTTTCTTATAAGACATTTATTTCATTTTATTATATTTCATGTAATCATATTATGATCTTTTCTCATATGCATATATCAATCATAGCTGTTTGACAATATAATTTAATAAAGATTTGAAGTCCATATCTCATCAAATCCTGCACAAAGTGCCAACAACAATCCTTATCATATCTCTTTGTGGTCCAAGACCTAGCTTGTATAGCTTTGCATAAAAATGTTGGTGACCATGAATGAGATAATTTCATATATGATATTATATCATCTCTGTATGGTCTAAAACTTGCGCTTATCAAGTCATGCACAAAGTGCTAGCAACAATTATTATACATATTAATTATAGGACAATATCATAAGAAAAAATGCTTCATCATATATATATATATATATATATATATATATATACATACATTCATGTCATGTCATAATATTATCATAATGAAGACTCATAATATTATCATTATGTTTTCATATATCCATGCAAATCAAGTGCATCATATACATGCACATATTTCCATATTCTAGCATATAAAAAATGCATGCTATCCACATGTCATGATAAATAATAATATATTACATAAATACAAAAATATCATGTTATATGTTCATTTCAATGAGTTTCTTATTGATATATATATAAATAATATATTTACAAAACAATTCATTTTGTTTATCAATCTGATTTCCTTAAAATTATTTCTTTTTTAGTTTTGTTTTTCCTTTGGATTCTTACACAATAAAATTGTGCACAAATTTATCATAATAATTTTTTCATTAATAATATATTCTTTATGACACACTAACCATATTTGCGCAATTTGCGAAACACCCAATTTTCACGAAATTAGAAATAATAAGATTGTGACTTCTCCCATCAGACTGTTTGATCAAGCTTAATGTACCATCCTTAGCTTAATGGAAGATACAATTAGGCTAACTGGACCATCCATTAGCTTATCAAACCATCTAGTCCAAAGCTGAGCAACATTCCAACAATGGCTGGCTTCTTTTCTCTTATTTGGCTTACATTTCTGCTCCAAACTCATTAAAATGCAAATATTAGAGCTATAGGGACTCAAATACAAGAGAAACACTTCCATTTTAGCTTGAGCTCAACGAATTACCAATAAAAACCATCCCAAATTTTCAAAATCAAGCTTTCATTCAAACTTTCTAGGCATGCTTGATTGAATCCTGAAGTAAAAACTTTGCAAAGCCAATGGAAACCTCATTTGTAAACATATATTGCTAATCCTCTTCATCTCGGTTGTAGCTACTCACTTAAAGTCTAAGAGTTTCTTCTCTGGTTTCCAGCAAGCTTTTGCTACAACTCCCTTTTCTCCTCTGATTTCTGCAACTGTTTCTTCTCTTGCTTTATTTTGCTGCTCCTTTCCTTTGTTGTAATTACAAAAGCTCTTTTTTTTTTACTTCCCTGTTTTTCTCTTTCACCAAATGTTTCTTCCTCCAACAATCTCCTCTTTACTTCACTGTTCAAATAATCGTTTCTATCCTCTCCTTTCACTATTTTCCGAAGTTGCTTCTTATCCAAAAGCCGGCTTGAGTGAGTTAGCTTAAGCTATAAGCATACTGTAATCCTTTTAACTCATAAGGAATACCTAATCACCTTATTAAAATCTTTTCAATTAACTCAAAATATTTCTTTAACTTTAATATTTTATAACAAATTTATGTGATCTTCAAAAACTATAAATCAAAGATCATTGAATTTTTCTTGATATAAACTTTCAAAAAATATGCTTATTTTGAAATATGAACTTCTTTACAAATTATTATACTTCTTGAGATGTTATTAAATATTAATGTTTTATTTAAGCTTATTCTAATTTCTAAAATAATTTCTAAAATATTACTATTATTTACCAAAATACTAGTATTTAAATCTCATTTATATAAGATCATCACATGAAAAACTTTTTAAAATATTGTACAATACGATATCATAGGATATTGTAGTATAATTGAGAGAGAGAATACATAAGATGAACATATTCAAGGTGGGATTTGTATTATATAAATATAATAAAAAAATCATATATATACAATAAAGTGCATTTAGTGTATCAACACTGTGGATTGGATGAGTTCGACAAGCTAAAGAAAAGATTTGATCATACAATACAATTGAAGAATATCTTATGATATAATCAAGAGAAAGAAAGAGAATAAACTTCAAAGAAATATGAACAAGAAGAAAAATTGGTTAAAGATTATATACAGTGAATAGAACGCATAAAGTCATTAATATATAAAAATATTTGGTTAGTATGGGCAATCAAGTGTCATATAATATAAAAGTAAAGAACATATAAGCATAATCATAAGAGAAAGAAAAATCATTTAAGTCTAATGAGTTAAGTAATCGATGAAAGAATTGTATAATATGATGATCATTAACATATAATTATGATCAAGTTCATAATAAGAATAATATACAAGAATCATTAAATCACAACATAAGAAGGAAGATATATCATATAATAAGATCAGAGACCAAAAAGTAAGTGTCTGAGTTAACAAAGTAGAAATATATCATATAAATATGACTAGTGTATTATATCATTATGATTAATATGATAAGCATAGATGATGGAAGACTTAACTAAGCATATAACACAAAGTTAGTATCATATAAGTACAATTAAGTCAAAAGTAGTGATGTATAAGGAAAATCATTCATATGACATAGTTGATGGACATATCATACAAGTAGATGATGATATCATAAAAGTATGATAAGAAGAACTTAAGACATATTTAGGAAATATTGAAAAATATATAGTATAATTATTTTTATCATACCGATGTGATCCATATAAATTAAAAAAATTTAGGATCCAAAATGATGAATGACTACATGAATTATCATATGAAAATTTTAATTGAAGAGAAACCATTAGATTTAAGTGAAAATAAAGTTAAAGAGATGTAAAACCTAAATAACAAAACTATTGAAGAGAGTTGAATGGAAAATAAATACAAAGATATGTTATTTTAGTATAAAAACAAGTGAGACCAAACTTGGGAAGATATTTTTTGAGAAAAACCCATGCATTTAACTTGGGACATTTGTATTAACATCAAGGAAAGAGAGAAATAAAGTGTTTTAAGTGTTGAAAGGAATTTGAGAAGAATTAAGTGCACAACAAAGAGAAAATTGAGAAAAAACGTTTATGGGTATTGCATCACCAAGACTTAATCCTTGGTGAGATAACTATTTAAATTTGAAAGATAAGCAAAATTTTACCTGTATGTGTTTAATGTGATGTGTACTATATGATAAAAGTTCTTAATGATTTGTATGATGTAAATTGAAGATACTTGTATAGATATTATGTTAAATTATTCGATATATGATTCATGCTAAAAAGATAGAGATCCCATGATTAATAATATGAAATGAGATAATTTAAGAATGATAATTGATAATAGTAATCCCATTATTACAATGAATATGATCAAATCAACCTGAAGATGAAAAATTATATTTGCTTGTTACATTGACAACATAATCATCAATTACTTATTAATTATTATGAAAAGAAGATGTGTACATTGATGTTTATTAAAAGGGTAAATCCTGAAGAGATGATCATTGTTGTTCGATGGTGAATCTTGTTTTGATGGAGGAAGAAGAGAAGCTTTAGCTTTCTTAAAAGGAGAAGAAAAAGGAGAGAGCTTTTAGTTGTGAAAGAAAGTGAAGGAAGACTCAACTTTATTAAGAAGAATAGTGAAGTTATTGTTGCTTGACAATTAATGGAAGAGTTGCAGCTATCAAGAGAAGACAATAGTTGGTTGATGAAAAAAAGAAATTGAAAAATTACTTAAATTGAAAGTCTTGTGAGTGTTAAGTAAGAAAGAATTTTATAATTGAAACTAGCTAATGTTTTAAGATTGTTGATATTGGTCATTATGGCAATGGGAAGAAAATAAAGGTATTAAAAAGGAAGAGGACTAAGGAATTTTGAAATTTGAGGAAATGATTGGAATTGAGTTGCTTAAATCATAAGAAACTTGATAAGGTTAGTTTTAATAAGTTTTCTTAAAAAACTTTGTTAAATTTCCACTATTGTATGATTAAGATGTTTTTAATGGATAAAGAAGCTTGGTTTTGGAATTTACAAATTAAACTTGTGTTTGAGTAGGACTTAGTGATGATTTAAAATAATTTAAAATATTACCATTGTGATTATTATGATAAACATCATTTTAAGTTTTTGCTTTAAAGAAGTCTAGGGAATCAAATTGAGCAAAATAGAGAGAAATTGTATTTTTTTTCTTTTCCACTTTGAGAGAGATATATAATATGCTAGGTTCATGTATAGTATATTGGGTTAGATGTACCATACACCTACTTGGTCAACAGTATTCGAAGATTAAACATTTGAGATATCACACTACAATAATTTTTTTTACTCAATATACTTAATCATCTTTCTTTTACTATTTCTCATATTTTAGAGTCATATTTTTCTTATAAGACATTTATTTCATTTTATTATATTTCATGTAATCATATTATGATCTTTTCTCATATGCATATATCAATCATAGCTGTTTGACAATATAATTTAATAAAGATTTGAAGTCCATATCTCATCAAATCCTGCACAAAGTGCCAACAACAATCCTTATCATATCTCTTTGTGGTCCAAGACCTAGCTTGTATAGCTTTGCATAAAAATGTTGGTGACCATGAATGAGATAATTTCATATATGATATTATATCATCTCTGTATGGTCTAAAACTTGCGCTTATCAAGTCATGCACAAAGTGCTAGCAACAATTATTATACATATTAATTATAGGACAATATCATAAGAAAAAATGCTTCATCATATATATATATATATATATATATATATATATATATATACATACATTCATGTCATGTCATAATATTATCATAATGAAGACTCATAATATTATCATTATGTTTTCATATATCCATGCAAATCAAGTGCATCATATACATGCACATATTTCCATATTCTAGCATATAAAAAATGCATGCTATCCACATGTCATGATAAATAATAATATATTACATAAATACAAAAATATCATGTTATATGTTCATTTCAATGAATTTCTTATTGATATATATATAAATAATATATTTACAAAACAATTCATTTTGTTTATCAATCTGATTTCCTTAAAATTATTTCTTTTTTAGTTTTGTTTTTCCTTTGGATTCTTACACAATAAAATTGTGCACAAATTTATCATAATAATTTTTTCATTAATAATATATTCTTTATGACACACTAACCATATTTGCGCAATTTGCGAAACACCCAATTTTCACGAAATTAGAAATAATAAGATTGTGACTTCTCCCATCAGACTGTTTGATCAAGCTTAATGTACCATCCTTAGCTTAATGGAAGATACAATTAGGCTAACTGGACCATCCATTAGCTTATCAAACCATCTAGTCCAAAGCTGAGCAACATTCCAACAATGGCTGGCTTCTTTTCTCTTATTTGGCTTACATTTCTGCTCCAAACTCATTAAAATGCAAATATTAGAGCTATAGGGACTCAAATACAAGAGAAACACTTCCATTTTAGCTTGAGCTCAACGAATTACCAATAAAAACCATCCCAAATTTTCAAAATCAAGCTTTCATTCAAACTTTCTAGGCATGCTTGATTGAATCCTGAAGTAAAAACTTTGCAAAGCCAATGGAAACCTCATTTGTAAACATATATTGCTAATCCTCTTCATCTCGGTTGTAGCTACTCACTTAAAGTCTAAGAGTTTCTTCTCTGGTTTCCAGCAAGCTTTTGCTACAACTCCCTTTTCTCCTCTGATTTCTGCAACTGTTTCTTCTCTTGCTTTATTTTGCTGCTCCTTTCCTTTGTTGTAATTACAAAAGCTCTTTTTTTTTTTACTTCCCTGTTTTTCTCTTTCACCAAATGTTTCTTCCTCCAACAATCTCCTCTTTACTTCACTGTTCAAATAATCGTTTCTATCCTCTCCTTTCACTATTTTCCGAAGTTGCTTCTTATCCAAAAGCCGGCTTGAGTGAGTTAGCTTAAGCTATAAGCATACTGTAATCCTTTTAACTCATAAGGAATACCTAATCACCTTATTAAAATCTTTTCAATTAACTCAAAATATTTCTTTAACTTTAATATTTTATAACAAATTTATGTGATCTTCAAAAACTATAAATCAAAGATCATTGAATTTTTCTTGATATAAACTTTCAAAATATATGCTTATTTTGAAATATGAACTTCTTTACAAATTATTATACTTCTTGAGATGTTATTAAATATTAATGTTTTATTTAAGCTTATTCTAATTTCTAAAATAATTTCTAAAATATTACTATTATTTACAAAAATACTAGTATTTAAATCTCATTTATATAAGATCATCACATGAAAAACTTTTTAAAATATTGTACAATACGATATCATAGGATATTGTAGTATAATTGAGAGAGAGAATACATAAGATGAACATATTCAAGGTGGGATTTGTATTATATAAATATAATAAAAAAATCATATATATACAATAAAGTGCATTTAGTGTATCAACACTGTGGATTGGATGAGTTCGACAAGCTAAAGAAAAGATTTGATCATACAATACAATTGAAGAATATCTTATGATATAATCAAGAGAAAGAAAGAGAATAAACTTCAAAGAAATATGAACAAGAAGAAAAATTGGTTAAAGATTATATACAGTGAATAGAACGCATAAAGTCATTAATATATAAAAATATTTGGTTAGTATGGGCAATCAAGTGTCATATAATATAAAAGTAAAGAACATATAAGCATAATCATAAGAGAAAGAAAAATCATTTAAGTCTAATGAGTTAAGTAATCGATGAAAGAATTGTATAATATGATGATCATTAACATATAATTATGATCAAGTTCATAATAAGAATAATATACAAGAATCATTAAATCACAACATAAGAAGGAAGATATATCATATAATAAGATCAGAGACCAAAAAGTAAGTGTCTGAGTTAACAAAGTAGAAATATATCATATAAATATGACTAGTGTATTATATCATTATGATTAATATGATAAGCATAGATGATGGAAGACTTAACTAAGCATATAACACAAAGTTAGTATCATATAAGTACAATTAAGTCAAAAGTAGTGATGTATAAGGAAAATCATTCATATGACATAGTTGATGGACATATCATACAAGTAGATGATGATATCATAAAAGTATGATAAGAAGAACTTAAGACATATTTAGGAAATATTGAAAAATATATAGTATAATTATTTTTATCATACCGATGTGATCCATATAAATTAAAAAAATTTAGGATCCAAAATGATGAATGACTACATGAATTATCATATGAAAATTTTAATTGAAGAGAAACCATTAGATTTAAGTGAAAATAAAGTTAAAGAGATGTAAAACCTAAATAACAAAACTATTGAAGAGAGTTGAATGGAAAATAAATACAAAGATATGTTATTTTAGTATAAAAACAAGTGAGACCAAACTTGGGAAGATATTTTTTGAGAAAAACCCATGCATTTAACTTGGGACATTTGTATTAACATCAAGGAAAGAGAGAAATAAAGTGTTTTAAGTGTTGAAAGGAATTTGAGAAGAATTAAGTGCACAACAAAGAGAAAATTGAGAAAAAACGTTTATGGGTATTGCATCACCAAGACTTAATCCTTGGTGAGATAACTATTTAAATTTGAAAGATAAGCAAAATTTTACCTGTATGTGTTTAATGTGATGTGTACTATATGATAAAAGTTCTTAATGATTTGTATGATGTAAATTGAAGATACTTGTATAGATATTATGTTAAATTATTCGATATATGATTCATGCTAAAAAGATAGAGATCCCATGATTAATAATATGAAATGAGATAATTTAAGAATGATAATTGATAATAGTAATCCCATTATTACAATGAATATGATCAAATCAACCTGAAGATGAAAAATTATATTTGCTTGTTACATTGACAACATAATCATCAATTACTTATTAATTATTATGAAAAGAAGATGTGTACATTGATGTTTATTAAAAGGGTAAATCCTGAAGAGATGATCATTGTTGTTCGATGGTGAATCTTGTTTTGATGGAGGAAGAAGAGAAGCTTTAGCTTTCTTAAAAGGAGAAGAAAAAGGAGAGAGCTTTTAGTTGTGAAAGAAAGTGAAGGAAGACTCAACTTTATTAAGAAGAATAGTGAAGTTATTGTTGCTTGACAATTAATGGAAGAGTTGCAGCTATCAAGAGAAGACAATAGTTGGTTGATGAAAAAAAGAAATTGAAAAATTACTTAAATTGAAAGTCTTGTGAGTGTTAAGTAAGAAAGAATTTTATAATTGAAACTAGCTAATGTTTTAAGATTGTTGATATTGGTCATTATGGCAATGGGAAGAAAATAAAGGTATTAAAAAGGAAGAGGACTAAGGAATTTTGAAATTTGAGGAAATGATTGGAATTGAGTTGCTTAAATCATAAGAAACTTGATAAGGTTAGTTTTAATAAGTTTTCTTAAAAAACTTTGTTAAATTTCCACTATTGTATGATTAAGATGTTTTTAATGGATAAAGAAGCTTGGTTTTGGAATTTACAAATTAAACTTGTGTTTGAGTAGGACTTAGTGATGATTTAAAATAATTTAAAATATTACCATTGTGATTATTATGATAAACATCATTTTAAGTTTTTGCTTTAAAGAAGTCTAGGGAATCAAATTGAGCAAAATAGAGAGAAATTGTATTTTTTTTCTTTTCCACTTTGAGAGAGATATATAATATGCTAGGTTCATGTATAGTATATTGGGTTAGATGTACCATACACCTACTTGGTCAACAGTATTCGAAGATTAAACATTTGAGATATCACACTACAATAATTTTTTTTACTCAATATACTTAATCATCTTTCTTTTACTATTTCTCATATTTTAGAGTCATATTTTTCTTATAAGACATTTATTTCATTTTATTATATTTCATGTAATCATATTATGATCTTTTCTCATATGCATATATCAATCATAGCTGTTTGACAATATAATTTAATAAAGATTTGAAGTCCATATCTCATCAAATCCTGCACAAAGTGCCAACAACAATCCTTATCATATCTCTTTGTGGTCCAAGACCTAGCTTGTATAGCTTTGCATAAAAATGTTGGTGACCATGAATGAGATAATTTCATATATGATATTATATCATCTCTGTATGGTCTAAAACTTGCGCTTATCAAGTCATGCACAAAGTGCTAGCAACAATTATTATACATATTAATTATAGGACAATATCATAAGAAAAAATGCTTCATCATATATATATATATATATATATATATATATATATATATATACATACATTCATGTCATGTCATAATATTATCATAATGAAGACTCATAATATTATCATTATGTTTTCATATATCCATGCAAATCAAGTGCATCATATACATGCACATATTTCCATATTCTAGCATATAAAAAATGCATGCTATCCACATGTCATGATAAATAATAATATATTACATAAATACAAAAATATCATGTTATATGTTCATTTCAATGAATTTCTTATTGATATATATATAAATAATATATTTACAAAACAATTCATTTTGTTTATCAATCTGATTTCCTTAAAATTATTTCTTTTTTAGTTTTGTTTTTCCTTTGGATTCTTACACAATAAAATTGTGCACAAATTTATCATAATAATTTTTTCATTAATAATATATTCTTTATGACACACTAACCATATTTGCGCAATTTGCGAAACACCCAATTTTCACGAAATTAGAAATAATAAGATTGTGACTTCTCCCATCAGACTGTTTGATCAAGCTTAATGTACCATCCTTAGCTTAATGGAAGATACAATTAGGCTAACTGGACCATCCATTAGCTTATCAAACCATCTAGTCCAAAGCTGAGCAACATTCCAACAATGGCTGGCTTCTTTTCTCTTATTTGGCTTACATTTCTGCTCCAAACTCATTAAAATGCAAATATTAGAGCTATAGGGACTCAAATACAAGAGAAACACTTCCATTTTAGCTTGAGCTCAACGAATTACCAATAAAAACCATCCCAAATTTTCAAAATCAAGCTTTCATTCAAACTTTCTAGGCATGCTTGATTGAATCCTGAAGTAAAAACTTTGCAAAGCCAATGGAAACCTCATTTGTAAACATATATTGCTAATCCTCTTCATCTCGGTTGTAGCTACTCACTTAAAGTCTAAGAGTTTCTTCTCTGGTTTCCAGCAAGCTTTTGCTACAACTCCCTTTTCTCCTCTGATTTCTGCAACTGTTTCTTCTCTTGCTTTATTTTGCTGCTCCTTTCCTTTGTTGTAATTACAAAAGCTCTTTTTTTTTTACTTCCCTGTTTTTCTCTTTCACCAAATGTTTCTTCCTCCAACAATCTCCTCTTTACTTCACTGTTCAAATAATCGTTTCTATCCTCTCCTTTCACTATTTTCCGAAGTTGCTTCTTATCCAAAAGCCGGCTTGAGTGAGTTAGCTTAAGCTATAAGCATACTGTAATCCTTTTAACTCATAAGGAATACCTAATCACCTTATTAAAATCTTTTCAATTAACTCAAAATATTTCTTTAACTTTAATATTTTATAACAAATTTATGTGATCTTCAAAAACTATAAATCAAAGATCATTGAATTTTTCTTGATATAAACTTTCAAAAAATATGCTTATTTTGAAATATGAACTTCTTTACAAATTATTATACTTCTTGAGATGTTATTAAATATTAATGTTTTATTTAAGCTTATTCTAATTTCTAAAATAATTTCTAAAATATTACTATTATTTACCAAAATACTAGTATTTAAATCTCATTTATATAAGATCATCACATGAAAAACTTTTTAAAATATTGTACAATACGATATCATAGGATATTGTAGTATAATTGAGAGAGAGAATACATAAGATGAACATATTCAAGGTGGGATTTGTATTATATAAATATAATAAAAAAATCATATATATACAATAAAGTGCATTTAGTGTATCAACACTGTGGATTGGATGAGTTCGACAAGCTAAAGAAAAGATTTGATCATACAATACAATTGAAGAATATCTTATGATATAATCAAGAGAAAGAAAGAGAATAAACTTCAAAGAAATATGAACAAGAAGAAAAATTGGTTAAAGATTATATACAGTGAATAGAACGCATAAAGTCATTAATATATAAAAATATTTGGTTAGTATGGGCAATCAAGTGTCATATAATATAAAAGTAAAGAACATATAAGCATAATCATAAGAGAAAGAAAAATCATTTAAGTCTAATGAGTTAAGTAATCGATGAAAGAATTGTATAATATGATGATCATTAACATATAATTATGATCAAGTTCATAATAAGAATAATATACAAGAATCATTAAATCACAACATAAGAAGGAAGATATATCATATAATAAGATCAGAGACCAAAAAGTAAGTGTCTGAGTTAACAAAGTAGAAATATATCATATAAATATGACTAGTGTATTATATCATTATGATTAATATGATAAGCATAGATGATGGAAGACTTAACTAAGCATATAACACAAAGTTAGTATCATATAAGTACAATTAAGTCAAAAGTAGTGATGTATAAGGAAAATCATTCATATGACATAGTTGATGGACATATCATACAAGTAGATGATGATATCATAAAAGTATGATAAGAAGAACTTAAGACATATTTAGGAAATATTGAAAAATATATAGTATAATTATTTTTATCATACCGATGTGATCCATATAAATTAAAAAAATTTAGGATCCAAAATGATGAATGACTACATGAATTATCATATGAAAATTTTAATTGAAGAGAAACCATTAGATTTAAGTGAAAATAAAGTTAAAGAGATGTAAAACCTAAATAACAAAACTATTGAAGAGAGTTGAATGGAAAATAAATACAAAGATATGTTATTTTAGTATAAAAACAAGTGAGACCAAACTTGGGAAGATATTTTTTGAGAAAAACCCATGCATTTAACTTGGGACATTTGTATTAACATCAAGGAAAGAGAGAAATAAAGTGTTTTAAGTGTTGAAAGGAATTTGAGAAGAATTAAGTGCACAACAAAGAGAAAATTGAGAAAAAACGTTTATGGGTATTGCATCACCAAGACTTAATCCTTGGTGAGATAACTATTTAAATTTGAAAGATAAGCAAAATTTTACCTGTATGTGTTTAATGTGATGTGTACTATATGATAAAAGTTCTTAATGATTTGTATGATGTAAATTGAAGATACTTGTATAGATATTATGTTAAATTATTCGATATATGATTCATGCTAAAAAGATAGAGATCCCATGATTAATAATATGAAATGAGATAATTTAAGAATGATAATTGATAATAGTAATCCCATTATTACAATGAATATGATCAAATCAACCTGAAGATGAAAAATTATATTTGCTTGTTACATTGACAACATAATCATCAATTACTTATTAATTATTATGAAAAGAAGATGTGTACATTGATGTTTATTAAAAGGGTAAATCCTGAAGAGATGATCATTGTTGTTCGATGGTGAATCTTGTTTTGATGGAGGAAGAAGAGAAGCTTTAGCTTTCTTAAAAGGAGAAGAAAAAGGAGAGAGCTTTTAGTTGTGAAAGAAAGTGAAGGAAGACTCAACTTTATTAAGAAGAATAGTGAAGTTATTGTTGCTTGACAATTAATGGAAGAGTTGCAGCTATCAAGAGAAGACAATAGTTGGTTGATGAAAAAAAGAAATTGAAAAATTACTTAAATTGAAAGTCTTGTGAGTGTTAAGTAAGAAAGAATTTTATAATTGAAACTAGCTAATGTTTTAAGATTGTTGATATTGGTCATTATGGCAATGGGAAGAAAATAAAGGTATTAAAAAGGAAGAGGACTAAGGAATTTTGAAATTTGAGGAAATGATTGGAATTGAGTTGCTTAAATCATAAGAAACTTGATAAGGTTAGTTTTAATAAGTTTTCTTAAAAAACTTTGTTAAATTTCCACTATTGTATGATTAAGATGTTTTTAATGGATAAAGAAGCTTGGTTTTGGAATTTACAAATTAAACTTGTGTTTGAGTAGGACTTAGTGATGATTTAAAATAATTTAAAATATTACCATTGTGATTATTATGATAAACATCATTTTAAGTTTTTGCTTTAAAGAAGTCTAGGGAATCAAATTGAGCAAAATAGAGAGAAATTGTATTTTTTTTCTTTTCCACTTTGAGAGAGATATATAATATGCTAGGTTCATGTATAGTATATTGGGTTAGATGTACCATACACCTACTTGGTCAACAGTATTCGAAGATTAAACATTTGAGATATCACACTACAATAATTTTTTTTACTCAATATACTTAATCATCTTTCTTTTACTATTTCTCATATTTTAGAGTCATATTTTTCTTATAAGACATTTATTTCATTTTATTATATTTCATGTAATCATATTATGATCTTTTCTCATATGCATATATCAATCATAGCTGTTTGACAATATAATTTAATAAAGATTTGAAGTCCATATCTCATCAAATCCTGCACAAAGTGCCAACAACAATCCTTATCATATCTCTTTGTGGTCCAAGACCTAGCTTGTATAGCTTTGCATAAAAATGTTGGTGACCATGAATGAGATAATTTCATATATGATATTATATCATCTCTGTATGGTCTAAAACTTGCGCTTATCAAGTCATGCACAAAGTGCTAGCAACAATTATTATACATATTAATTATAGGACAATATCATAAGAAAAAATGCTTCATCATATATATATATATATATATATATATATATATATATATATACATACATTCATGTCATGTCATAATATTATCATAATGAAGACTCATAATATTATCATTATGTTTTCATATATCCATGCAAATCAAGTGCATCATATACATGCACATATTTCCATATTCTAGCATATAAAAAATGCATGCTATCCACATGTCATGATAAATAATAATATATTACATAAATACAAAAATATCATGTTATATGTTCATTTCAATGAATTTCTTATTGATATATATATAAATAATATATTTACAAAACAATTCATTTTGTTTATCAATCTGATTTCCTTAAAATTATTTCTTTTTTAGTTTTGTTTTTCCTTTGGATTCTTACACAATAAAATTGTGCACAAATTTATCATAATAATTTTTTCATTAATAATATATTCTTTATGACACACTAACCATATTTGCGCAATTTGCGAAACACCCAATTTTCACGAAATTAGAAATAATAAGATTGTGACTTCTCCCATCAGACTGTTTGATCAAGCTTAATGTACCATCCTTAGCTTAATGGAAGATACAATTAGGCTAACTGGACCATCCATTAGCTTATCAAACCATCTAGTCCAAAGCTGAGCAACATTCCAACAATGGCTGGCTTCTTTTCTCTTATTTGGCTTACATTTCTGCTCCAAACTCATTAAAATGCAAATATTAGAGCTATAGGGACTCAAATACAAGAGAAACACTTCCATTTTAGCTTGAGCTCAACGAATTACCAATAAAAACCATCCCAAATTTTCAAAATCAAGCTTTCATTCAAACTTTCTAGGCATGCTTGATTGAATCCTGAAGTAAAAACTTTGCAAAGCCAATGGAAACCTCATTTGTAAACATATATTGCTAATCCTCTTCATCTCGGTTGTAGCTACTCACTTAAAGTCTAAGAGTTTCTTCTCTGGTTTCCAGCAAGCTTTTGCTACAACTCCCTTTTCTCCTCTGATTTCTGCAACTATTTCTTCTCTTGCTTTATTTTGCTGCTCCTTTCCTTTGTTGTAATTACAAAAGCTCTTTTTTTTTTTACTTCCCTGTTTTTCTCTTTCACCAAATGTTTCTTCCTCCAACAATCTCCTCTTTACTTCACTGTTCAAATAATCGTTTCTATCCTCTCCTTTCACTATTTTCCGAAGTTGCTTCTTATCCAAAAGCCGGCTTGAGTGAGTTAGCTTAAGCTATAAGCATACTGTAATCCTTTTAACTCATAAGGAATACCTAATCACCTTATTAAAATCTTTTCAATTAACTCAAAATATTTCTTTAACTTTAATATTTTATAACAAATTTATGTGATCTTCAAAAACTATAAATCAAAGATCATTGAATTTTTCTTGATATAAACTTTCAAAATATATGCTTATTTTGAAATATGAACTTCTTTACAAATTATTATACTTCTTGAGATGTTATTAAATATTAATGTTTTATTTAAGCTTATTCTAATTTCTAAAATAATTTCTAAAATATTACTATTATTTACCAAAATACTAGTATTTAAATCTCATTTATATAAGATCATCACATGAAAAACTTTTTAAAATATTGTACAATACGATATCATAGGATATTGTAGTATAATTGAGAGAGAGAATACATAAGATGAACATATTCAAGGTGGGATTTGTATTATATAAATATAATAAAAAAATCATATATATACAATAAAGTGCATTTAGTGTATCAACACTGTGGATTGGATGAGTTCGACAAGCTAAAGAAAAGATTTGATCATACAATACAATTGAAGAATATCTTATGATATAATCAAGAGAAAGAAAGAGAATAAACTTCAAAGAAATATGAACAAGAAGAAAAATTGGTTAAAGATTATATACAGTGAATAGAACGCATAAAGTCATTAATATATAAAAATATTTGGTTAGTATGGGCAATCAAGTGTCATATAATATAAAAGTAAAGAACATATAAGCATAATCATAAGAGAAAGAAAAATCATTTAAGTCTTATGAGTTAAGTAATCGATGAAAAAATTGTATAATATGATGATCATTAACATATAATTATGATCAAGTTCATAATAAGAATAATATACAAGAATCATTAAATCACAACATAAGAAGGAAGATATATCATATAATAAGATCAGAGACCAAAAAGTAAGTGTCTGAGTTAACAAAGTAGAAATATATCATATAAATATGACTAGTGTATTATATCATTATGATTAATATGATAAGCATAGATGATGGAAGACTTAACTAAGCATATAACACAAAGTTAGTATCATATAAGTACAATTAAGTCAAAAGTAGTGATGTATAAGGAAAATCATTCATATGACATAGTTGATGGACATATCATACAAGTAGATGATGATATCATAAAAGTATGATAAGAAGAACTTAAGACATATTTAGGAAATATTGAAAAATATATAGTATAATTATTTTTATCATACCGATGTGATCCATATAAATTAAAAAAATTTAGGATCCAAAATGATGAATGACTACATGAATTATCATATGAAAATTTTAATTGAAGAGAAACCATTAGATTTAAGTGAAAATAAAGTTAAAGAGATGTAAAACCTAAATAACAAAACTATTGAAGAGAGTTGAATGGAAAATAAATACAAAGATATGTTATTTTAGTATAAAAACAAGTGAGACCAAACTTGGGAAGATATTTTTTGAGAAAAACCCATGCATTTAACTTGGGACATTTGTATTAACATCAAGGAAAGAGAGAAATAAAGTGTTTTAAGTGTTGAAAGGAATTTGAGAAGAATTAAGTGCACAACAAAGAGAAAATTGAGAAAAAACGTTTATGGGTATTGCATCACCAAGACTTAATCCTTGGTGAGATAACTATTTAAATTTGAAAGATAAGCAAAATTTTACCTGTATGTGTTTAATGTGATGTGTACTATATGATAAAAGTTCTTAATGATTTGTATGATGTAAATTGAAGATACTTGTATAGATATTATGTTAAATTATTCGATATATGATTCATGCTAAAAAGATAGAGATCCCATGATTAATAATATGAAATGAGATAATTTAAGAATGATAATTGATAATAGTAATCCCATTATTACAATGAATATGATCAAATCAACCTGAAGATGAAAAATTATATTTGCTTGTTACATTGACAACATAATCATCAATTACTTATTAATTATTATGAAAAGAAGATGTGTACATTGATGTTTATTAAAAGGGTAAATCCTGAAGAGATGATCATTGTTGTTCGATGGTGAATCTTGTTTTGATGGAGGAAGAAGAGAAGCTTTAGCTTTCTTAAAAGGAGAAGAAAAAGGAGAGAGCTTTTAGTTGTGAAAGAAAGTGAAGGAAGACTCAACTTTATTAAGAAGAATAGTGAAGTTATTGTTGCTTGACAATTAATGGAAGAGTTGCAGCTATCAAGAGAAGACAATAGTTGGTTGATGAAAAAAAGAAATTGAAAAATTACTTAAATTGAAAGTCTTGTGAGTGTTAAGTAAGAAAGAATTTTATAATTGAAACTAGCTAATGTTTTAAGATTGTTGATATTGGTCATTATGGCAATGGGAAGAAAATAAAGGTATTAAAAAGGAAGAGGACTAAGGAATTTTGAAATTTGAGGAAATGATTGGAATTGAGTTGCTTAAATCATAAGAAACTTGATAAGGTTAGTTTTAATAAGTTTTCTTAAAAAACTTTGTTAAATTTCCACTATTGTATGATTAAGATGTTTTTAATGGATAAAGAAGCTTGGTTTTGGAATTTACAAATTAAACTTGTGTTTGAGTAGGACTTAGTGATGATTTAAAATAATTTAAAATATTACCATTGTGATTATTATGATAAACATCATTTTAAGTTTTTGCTTTAAAGAAGTCTAGGGAATCAAATTGAGCAAAATAGAGAGAAATTGTATTTTTTTTCTTTTCCACTTTGAGAGAGATATATAATATGCTAGGTTCATGTATAGTATATTGGGTTAGATGTACCATACACCTACTTGGTCAACAGTATTCGAAGATTAAACATTTGAGATATCACACTACAATAATTTTTTTTACTCAATATACTTAATCATCTTTCTTTTACTATTTCTCATATTTTAGAGTCATATTTTTCTTATAAGACATTTATTTCATTTTATTATATTTCATGTAATCATATTATGATCTTTTCTCATATGCATATATCAATCATAGCTGTTTGACAATATAATTTAATAAAGATTTGAAGTCCATATCTCATCAAATCCTGCACAAAGTGCCAACAACAATCCTTATCATATCTCTTTGTGGTCCAAGACCTAGCTTGTATAGCTTTGCATAAAAATGTTGGTGACCATGAATGAGATAATTTCATATATGATATTATATCATCTCTGTATGGTCTAAAACTTGCGCTTATCAAGTCATGCACAAAGTGCTAGCAACAATTATTATACATATTAATTATAGGACAATATCATAAGAAAAAATGCTTCATCATATATATATATATATATATATATATATATATATATATATATACATACATTCATGTCATGTCATAATATTATCATAATGAAGACTCATAATATTATCATTATGTTTTCATATATCCATGCAAATCAAGTGCATCATATACATGCACATATTTCCATATTCTAGCATATAAAAAATGCATGCTATCCACATGTCATGATAAATAATAATATATTACATAAATACAAAAATATCATGTTATATGTTCATTTCAATGAATTTCTTATTGATATATATATAAATAATATATTTACAAAACAATTCATTTTGTTTATCAATCTGATTTCCTTAAAATTATTTCTTTTTTAGTTTTGTTTTTCCTTTGGATTCTTACACAATAAAATTGTGCACAAATTTATCATAATAATTTTTTCATTAATAATATATTCTTTATGACACACTAACCATATTTGCGCAATTTGCGAAACACCCAATTTTCACGAAATTAGAAATAATAAGATTGTGACTTCTCCCATCAGACTGTTTGATCAAGCTTAATGTACCATCCTTAGCTTAATGGAAGATACAATTAGGCTAACTGGACCATCCATTAGCTTATCAAACCATCTAGTCCAAAGCTGAGCAACATTCCAACAATGGCTGGCTTCTTTTCTCTTATTTGGCTTACATTTCTGCTCCAAACTCATTAAAATGCAAATATTAGAGCTATAGGGACTCAAATACAAGAGAAACACTTCCATTTTAGCTTGAGCTCAACGAATTACCAATAAAAACCATCCCAAATTTTCAAAATCAAGCTTTCATTCAAACTTTCTAGGCATGCTTGATTGAATCCTGAAGTAAAAACTTTGCAAAGCCAATGGAAACCTCATTTGTAAACATATATTGCTAATCCTCTTCATCTCGGTTGTAGCTACTCACTTAAAGTCTAAGAGTTTCTTCTCTGGTTTCCAGCAAGCTTTTGCTACAACTCCCTTTTCTCCTCTGATTTCTGCAACTGTTTCTTCTCTTGCTTTATTTTGCTGCTCCTTTCCTTTGTTGTAATTACAAAAGCTCTTTTTTTTTTACTTCCCTGTTTTTCTCTTTCACCAAATGTTTCTTCCTCCAACAATCTCCTCTTTACTTCACTGTTCAAATAATCGTTTCTATCCTCTCCTTTCACTATTTTCCGAAGTTGCTTCTTATCCAAAAGCCGGCTTGAGTGAGTTAGCTTAAGCTATAAGCATACTGTAATCCTTTTAACTCATAAGGAATACCTAATCACCTTATTAAAATCTTTTCAATTAACTCAAAATATTTCTTTAACTTTAATATTTTATAACAAATTTATGTGATCTTCAAAAACTATAAATCAAAGATCATTGAATTTTTCTTGATATAAACTTTCAAAAAATATGCTTATTTTGAAATATGAACTTCTTTACAAATTATTATACTTCTTGAGATGTTATTAAATATTAATGTTTTATTTAAGCTTATTCTAATTTCTAAAATAATTTCTAAAATATTACTATTATTTACCAAAATACTAGTATTTAAATCTCATTTATATAAGATCATCACATGAAAAACTTTTTAAAATATTGTACAATACGATATCATAGGATATTGTAGTATAATTGAGAGAGAGAATACATAAGATGAACATATTCAAGGTGGGATTTGTATTATATAAATATAATAAAAAAATCATATATATACAATAAAGTGCATTTAGTGTATCAACACTGTGGATTGGATGAGTTCGACAAGCTAAAGAAAAGATTTGATCATACAATACAATTGAAGAATATCTTATGATATAATCAAGAGAAAGAAAGAGAATAAACTTCAAAGAAATATGAACAAGAAGAAAAATTGGTTAAAGATTATATACAGTGAATAGAACGCATAAAGTCATTAATATATAAAAATATTTGGTTAGTATGGGCAATCAAGTGTCATATAATATAAAAGTAAAGAACATATAAGCATAATCATAAGAGAAAGAAAAATCATTTAAGTCTAATGAGTTAAGTAATCGATGAAAGAATTGTATAATATGATGATCATTAACATATAATTATGATCAAGTTCATAATAAGAATAATATACAAGAATCATTAAATCACAACATAAGAAGGAAGATATATCATATAATAAGATCAGAGACCAAAAAGTAAGTGTCTGAGTTAACAAAGTAGAAATATATCATATAAATATGACTAGTGTATTATATCATTATGATTAATATGATAAGCATAGATGATGGAAGACTTAACTAAGCATATAACACAAAGTTAGTATCATATAAGTACAATTAAGTCAAAAGTAGTGATGTATAAGGAAAATCATTCATATGACATAGTTGATGGACATATCATACAAGTAGATGATGATATCATAAAAGTATGATAAGAAGAACTTAAGACATATTTAGGAAATATTGAAAAATATATAGTATAATTATTTTTATCATACCGATGTGATCCATATAAATTAAAAAAATTTAGGATCCAAAATGATGAATGACTACATGAATTATCATATGAAAATTTTAATTGAAGAGAAACCATTAGATTTAAGTGAAAATAAAGTTAAAGAGATGTAAAACCTAAATAACAAAACTATTGAAGAGAGTTGAATGGAAAATAAATACAAAGATATGTTATTTTAGTATAAAAACAAGTGAGACCAAACTTGGGAAGATATTTTTTGAGAAAAACCCATGCATTTAACTTGGGACATTTGTATTAACATCAAGGAAAGAGAGAAATAAAGTGTTTTAAGTGTTGAAAGGAATTTGAGAAGAATTAAGTGCACAACAAAGAGAAAATTGAGAAAAAACGTTTATGGGTATTGCATCACCAAGACTTAATCCTTGGTGAGATAACTATTTAAATTTGAAAGATAAGCAAAATTTTACCTGTATGTGTTTAATGTGATGTGTACTATATGATAAAAGTTCTTAATGATTTGTATGATGTAAATTGAAGATACTTGTATAGATATTATGTTAAATTATTCGATATATGATTCATGCTAAAAAGATAGAGATCCCATGATTAATAATATGAAATGAGATAATTTAAGAATGATAATTGATAATAGTAATCCCATTATTACAATGAATATGATCAAATCAACCTGAAGATGAAAAATTATATTTGCTTGTTACATTGACAACATAATCATCAATTACTTATTAATTATTATGAAAAGAAGATGTGTACATTGATGTTTATTAAAAGGGTAAATCCTGAAGAGATGATCATTGTTGTTCGATGGTGAATCTTGTTTTGATGGAGGAAGAAGAGAAGCTTTAGCTTTCTTAAAAGGAGAAGAAAAAGGAGAGAGCTTTTAGTTGTGAAAGAAAGTGAAGGAAGACTCAACTTTATTAAGAAGAATAGTGAAGTTATTGTTGCTTGACAATTAATGGAAGAGTTGCAGCTATCAAGAGAAGACAATAGTTGGTTGATGAAAAAAAGAAATTGAAAAATTACTTAAATTGAAAGTCTTGTGAGTGTTAAGTAAGAAAGAATTTTATAATTGAAACTAGCTAATGTTTTAAGATTGTTGATATTGGTCATTATGGCAATGGGAAGAAAATAAAGGTATTAAAAAGGAAGAGGACTAAGGAATTTTGAAATTTGAGGAAATGATTGGAATTGAGTTGCTTAAATCATAAGAAACTTGATAAGGTTAGTTTTAATAAGTTTTCTTAAAAAACTTTGTTAAATTTCCACTATTGTATGATTAAGATGTTTTTAATGGATAAAGAAGCTTGGTTTTGGAATTTACAAATTAAACTTGTGTTTGAGTAGGACTTAGTGATGATTTAAAATAATTTAAAATATTACCATTGTGATTATTATGATAAACATCATTTTAAGTTTTTGCTTTAAAGAAGTCTAGGGAATCAAATTGAGCAAAATAGAGAGAAATTGTATTTTTTTTCTTTTCCACTTTGAGAGAGATATATAATATGCTAGGTTCATGTATAGTATATTGGGTTAGATGTACCATACACCTACTTGGTCAACAGTATTCGAAGATTAAACATTTGAGATATCACACTACAATAATTTTTTTTACTCAATATACTTAATCATCTTTCTTTTACTATTTCTCATATTTTAGAGTCATATTTTTCTTATAAGACATTTATTTCATTTTATTATATTTCATGTAATCATATTATGATCTTTTCTCATATGCATATATCAATCATAGCTGTTTGACAATATAATTTAATAAAGATTTGAAGTCCATATCTCATCAAATCCTGCACAAAGTGCCAACAACAATCCTTATCATATCTCTTTGTGGTCCAAGACCTAGCTTGTATAGCTTTGCATAAAAATGTTGGTGACCATGAATGAGATAATTTCATATATGATATTATATCATCTCTGTATGGTCTAAAACTTGCGCTTATCAAGTCATGCACAAAGTGCTAGCAACAATTATTATACATATTAATTATAGGACAATATCATAAGAAAAAATGCTTCATCATATATATATATATATATATATATATATATATATATATATACATACATTCATGTCATGTCATAATATTATCATAATGAAGACTCATAATATTATCATTATGTTTTCATATATCCATGCAAATCAAGTGCATCATATACATGCACATATTTCCATATTCTAGCATATAAAAAATGCATGCTATCCACATGTCATGATAAATAATAATATATTACATAAATACAAAAATATCATGTTATATGTTCATTTCAATGAATTTCTTATTGATATATATATAAATAATATATTTACAAAACAATTCATTTTGTTTATCAATCTGATTTCCTTAAAATTATTTCTTTTTTAGTTTTGTTTTTCCTTTGGATTCTTACACAATAAAATTGTGCACAAATTTATCATAATAATTTTTTCATTAATAATATATTCTTTATGACACACTAACCATATTTGCGCAATTTGCGAAACACCCAATTTTCACGAAATTAGAAATAATAAGATTGTGACTTCTCCCATCAGACTGTTTGATCAAGCTTAATGTACCATCCTTAGCTTAATGGAAGATACAATTAGGCTAATTGGACCATCCATTAGCTTATCAAACCATCTAGTCCAAAGCTGAGCAACATTCCAACAATGGCTGGCTTCTTTTCTCTTATTTGGCTTACATTTCTGCTCCAAACTCATTAAAATGCAAATATTAGAGCTATAGGGACTCAAATACAAGAGAAACACTTCCATTTTAGCTTGAGCTCAACGAATTACCAATAAAAACCATCCCAAATTTTCAAAATCAAGCTTTCATTCAAACTTTCTAGGCATGCTTGATTGAATCCTGAAGTAAAAACTTTGCAAAGCCAATGGAAACCTCATTTGTAAACATATATTGCTAATCCTCTTCATCTCGGTTGTAGCTACTCACTTAAAGTCTAAGAGTTTCTTCTCTGGTTTCCAGCAAGCTTTTGCTACAACTCCCTTTTCTCCTCTGATTTCTGCAACTGTTTCTTCTCTTGCTTTATTTTGCTGCTCCTTTCCTTTGTTGTAATTACAAAAGCTCTTTTTTTTTTTACTTCCCTGTTTTTCTCTTTCACCAAATGTTTCTTCCTCCAACAATCTCCTCTTTACTTCACTGTTCAAATAATCGTTTCTATCCTCTCCTTTCACTATTTTCCGAAGTTGCTTCTTAT
Organism: Vanilla planifolia; assembly: GCA_023846275.1. NCBI lineage: Eukaryota > Viridiplantae > Streptophyta > Magnoliopsida > Asparagales > Orchidaceae > Vanilla > Vanilla planifolia. Next base: position 36,085,765 of record CM043869.1, on the reverse strand, counting down.
CCAAAAGCCGGCTTGAGTGAGTTAGCTTAAGCTATAAGCATACTGTAATCCTTTTAACTCATAAGGAATACCTAATCACCTTATTAAAATCTTTTCAATTAACTCAAAATATTTCTTTAACTTTAATATTTTATAACAAATTTATGTGATCTTCAAAAACTATAAATCAAAGATCATTGAATTTTTCTTGATATAAACTTTCAAAAAATATGCTTATTTTGAAATATGAACTTCTTTACAAATTATTATACTTCTTGAGATTTTATTAAATATTAATGTTTTATTTAAGCTTATTCTAATTTCTAAAATAATTTCTAAAATATTACTATTATTTACCAAAATACTAGTATTTAAATCTCATTTATATAAGATCATCACATGAAAAACTTTTTAAAATATTGTACAATACGATATCATAGGATATTGTAGTATAATTGAGAGAGAGAATACATAAGATGAACATATTCAAGGTGGGATTTGTATTATATAAATATAATAAAAAAATCATATATATACAATAAAGTGCATTTAGTGTATCAACACTGTGGATTGGATGAGTTCGACAAGCTAAAGAAAAGATTTGATCATACGATACAATTGAAGAATATCTTATGATATAATCAAGAGAAAGAAAGAGAATAAACTTCAAAGAAATATGAACAAGAAGAAAAATTGGTTAAAGATTATATACAGTGAATAGAACGCATAAAGTCATTAATATATAAAAATATTTGGTTAGTATGGGCAATCAAGTGTCATATAATATAAAAGTAAAGAACATATAAGCATAATCATAAGAGAAAGAAAAATCATTTAAGTCTAATGAGTTAAGTAATCGATGAAAAAATTGTATAATATGATGATCATTAACATATAATTATGATCAAGTTCATAATAAGAATAATATACAAGAATCATTAAATCACAACATAAGAAGGAAGATATATCATATAATAAGATCAGAGACCAAAAAGTAAGTGTCTGAGTTAACAAAGTAGAAATATATCATATAAATATGACTAGTGTATTATATCATTATGATTAATATGATAAGCATAGATGATGGAAGACTTAACTAAGCATATAACACAAAGTTAGTATCATATAAGTACAATTAAGTCAAAAGTAGTGATGTATAAGGAAAATCATTCATATGACATAGTTGATGGACATATCATACAAGTAGATGATGATATCATAAAAGTATGATAAGAAGAACTTAAGACATATTTAGGAAATATTGAAAAATATATAGTATAATTATTTTTATCATACCGATGTGATCCATATAAATTAAAAAAATTTAGGATCCAAAATGATGAATGACTACATGAATTATCATATGAAAATTTTAATTGAAGAGAAACCATTAGATTTAAGTGAAAATAAAGTTAAAGAGATGTAAAACCTAAATAACAAAACTATTGAAGAGAGTTGAATGGAAAATAAATACAAAGATATGTTATTTTAGTATAAAAACAAGTGAGACCAAACTTGGGAAGATATTTTTTGAGAAAAACCCATGCATTTAACTTGGGACATTTGTATTAACATCAAGGAAAGAGAGAAATAAAGTGTTTTAAGTGTTGAAAGGAATTTGAGAAGAATTAAGTGCACAACAAAGAGAAAATTGAGAAAAAACGTTTATGGGTATTGCATCACCAAGACTTAATCCTTGGTGAGATAACTATTTAAATTTGAAAGATAAGCAAAATTTTACCTGTATGTGTTTAATGTGATGTGTACTATATGATAAAAGTTCTTAATGATTTGTATGATGTAAATTGAAGATACTTGTATAGATATTATGTTAAATTATTCGATATATGATTCATGCTAAAAAGATAGAGATCCCATGATTAATAATATGAAATGAGATAATTTAAGAATGATAATTGATAATAGTAATCCCATTATTACAATGAATATGATCAAATCAACCTGAAGATGAAAAATTATATTTGCTTGTTACATTGACAACATAATCATCAATTACTTATTAATTATTATGAAAAGAAGATGTGTACATTGATGTTTATTAAAAGGGTAAATCCTGAAGAGATGATCATTGTTGTTCGATGGTGAATCTTGTTTTGATGGAGGAAGAAGAGAAGCTTTAGCTTTCTTAAAAGGAGAAGAAAAAGGAGAGAGCTTTTAGTTGTGAAAGAAAGTGAAGGAAGACTCAACTTTATTAAGAAGAATAGTGAAGTTATTGTTGCTTGACAATTAATGGAAGAGTTGCAGCTATCAAGAGAAGACAATAGTTGGTTGATGAAAAAAAGAAATTGAAAAATTACTTAAATTGAAAGTCTTGTGAGTGTTAAGTAAGAAAGAATTTTATAATTGAAACTAGCTAATGTTTTAAGATTGTTGATATTGGTCATTATGGCAATGGGAAGAAAATAAAGGTATTAAAAAGGAAGAGGACTAAGGAATTTTGAAATTTGAGGAAATGATTGGAATTGAGTTGCTTAAATCATAAGAAACTTGATAAGGTTAGTTTTAATAAGTTTTCTTAAAAAACTTTGTTAAATTTCTACTATTGTATGATTAAGATGTTTTTAATGGATAAAGAAGCTTGGTTTTGGAATTTACAAATTAAACTTGTGTTTGAGTAGGACTTAGTGATGATTTAAAATAATTTAAAATATTACCATTGTGATTATTATGATAAACATCATTTTAAGTTTTTGCTTTAAAGAAGTCTAGGGAATCAAATTGAGCAAAATAGAGAGAAATTGTATTTTTTTTCTTTTCCACTTTGAGAGAGATATATAATATGCTAGGTTCATGTATAGTATATTGGGTTAGATGTACCATACACCTACTTGGTCAACAGTATTCGAAGATTAAACATTTGAGATATCACACTACAATAATTTTTTTTACTCAATATACTTAATCATCTTTCTTTTACTATTTCTCATATTTTAGAGTCATATTTTTCTTATAAGACATTTATTTCATTTTATTATATTTCATGTAATCATATTATGATCTTTTCTCATATGCATATATCAATCATAGCTGTTTGACAATATAATTTAATAAAGATTTGAAGTCCATATCTCATCAAATCCTGCACAAAGTGCCAACAACAATCCTTATCATATCTCTTTGTGGTCCAAGACCTAGCTTGTATAGCTTTGCATAAAAATGTTGGTGACCATGAATGAGATAATTTCATATATGATATTATATCATCTCTGTATGGTCTAAAACTTGCGCTTATCAAGTCATGCACAAAGTGCTAGCAACAATTATTATACATATTAATTATAGGACAATATCATAAGAAAAAATGCTTCATCATATATATATATATATATATATATATATATATATACATACATTCATGTCATGTCATAATATTATCATAATGAAGACTCATAATATTATCATTATGTTTTCATATATCCATGCAAATCAAGTGCATCATATACATGCACATATTTCCATATTCTAGCATATAAAAAATGCATGCTATCCACATGTCATGATAAATAATAATATATTACATAAATACAAAAATATCATGTTATATGTTCATTTCAATGAATTTCTTATTGATATATATATAAATAATATATTTACAAAACAATTCATTTTGTTTATCAATCTGATTTCCTTAAAATTATTTCTTTTTTAGTTTTGTTTTTCCTTTGGATTCTTACACAATAAAATTGTGCACAAATTTATCATAATAATTTTTTCATTAATAATATATTCTTTATGACACACTAACCATATTTGCGCAATTTGCGAAACACCCAATTTTCACGAAATTAGAAATAATAAGATTGTGACTTCTCCCATCAGACTGTTTGATCAAGCTTAATGTACCATCCTTAGCTTAATGGAAGATACAATTAGGCTAATTGGACCATCCATTAGCTTATCAAACCATCTAGTCCAAAGCTGAGCAACATTCCAACAATGGCTGGCTTCTTTTCTCTTATTTGGCTTACATTTCTGCTCCAAACTCATTAAAATGCAAATATTAGAGCTATAGGGACTCAAATACAAGAGAAACACTTCCATTTTAGCTTGAGCTCAACGAATTACCAATAAAAACCATCCCAAATTTTCAAAATCAAGCTTTCATTCAAACTTTCTAGGCATGCTTGATTGAATCCTGAAGTAAAAACTTTGCAAAGCCAATGGAAACCTCATTTGTAAACATATATTGCTAATCCTCTTCATCTCGGTTGTAGCTACTCACTTAAAGTCTAAGAGTTTCTTCTCTGGTTTCCAGCAAGCTTTTGCTACAACTCCCTTTTCTCCTCTGATTTCTGCAACTGTTTCTTCTCTTGCTTTATTTTGCTGCTCCTTTCCTTTGTTGTAATTACAAAAGCTCTTTTTTTTTTTACTTCCCTGTTTTTCTCTTTCACCAAATGTTTCTTCCTCCAACAATCTCCTCTTTACTTCACTGTTCAAATAATCGTTTCTATCCTCTCCTTTCACTATTTTCCGAAGTTGCTTCTTATCCAAAAGCCGGCTTGAGTGAGTTAGCTTAAGCTATAAGCATACTGTAATCCTTTTAACTCATAAGGAATACCTAATCACCTTATTAAAATCTTTTCAATTAACTCAAAATATTTCTTTAACTTTAATATTTTATAACAAATTTATGTGATCTTCAAAAACTATAAATCAAAGATCATTGAATTTTTCTTGATATAAACTTTCAAAAAATATGCTTATTTTGAAATATGAACTTCTTTACAAATTATTATACTTCTTGAGATTTTATTAAATATTAATGTTTTATTTAAGCTTATTCTAATTTCTAAAATAATTTCTAAAATATTACTATTATTTACCAAAATACTAGTATTTAAATCTCATTTATATAAGATCATCACATGAAAAACTTTTTAAAATATTGTACAATACGATATCATAGGATATTGTAGTATAATTGAGAGAGAGAATACATAAGATGAACATATTCAAGGTGGGATTTGTATTATATAAATATAATAAAAAAATCATATATATACAATAAAGTGCATTTAGTGTATCAACACTGTGGATTGGATGAGTTCGACAAGCTAAAGAAAAGATTTGATCATACGATACAATTGAAGAATATCTTATGATATAATCAAGAGAAAGAAAGAGAATAAACTTCAAAGAAATATGAACAAGAAGAAAAATTGGTTAAAGATTATATACAGTGAATAGAACGCATAAAGTCATTAATATATAAAAATATTTGGTTAGTATGGGCAATCAAGTGTCATATAATATAAAAGTAAAGAACATATAAGCATAATCATAAGAGAAAGAAAAATCATTTAAGTCTAATGAGTTAAGTAATCGATGAAAAAATTGTATAATATGATGATCATTAACATATAATTATGATCAAGTTCATAATAAGAATAATATACAAGAATCATTAAATCACAACATAAGAAGGAAGATATATCATATAATAAGATCAGAGACCAAAAAGTAAGTGTCTGAGTTAACAAAGTAGAAATATATCATATAAATATGACTAGTGTATTATATCATTATGATTAATATGATAAGCATAGATGATGGAAGACTTAACTAAGCATATAACACAAAGTTAGTATCATATAAGTACAATTAAGTCAAAAGTAGTGATGTATAAGGAAAATCATTCATATGACATAGTTGATGGACATATCATACAAGTAGATGATGATATCATAAAAGTATGATAAGAAGAACTTAAGACATATTTAGGAAATATTGAAAAATATATAGTATAATTATTTTTATCATACCGATGTGATCCATATAAATTAAAAAAATTTAGGATCCAAAATGATGAATGACTACATGAATTATCATATGAAAATTTTAATTGAAGAGAAACCATTAGATTTAAGTGAAAATAAAGTTAAAGAGATGTAAAACCTAAATAACAAAACTATTGAAGAGAGTTGAATGGAAAATAAATACAAAGATATGTTATTTTAGTATAAAAACAAGTGAGACCAAACTTGGGAAGATATTTTTTGAGAAAAACCCATGCATTTAACTTGGGACATTTGTATTAACATCAAGGAAAGAGAGAAATAAAGTGTTTTAAGTGTTGAAAGGAATTTGAGAAGAATTAAGTGCACAACAAAGAGAAAATTGAGAAAAAACGTTTATGGGTATTGCATCACCAAGACTTAATCCTTGGTGAGATAACTATTTAAATTTGAAAGATAAGCAAAATTTTACCTGTATGTGTTTAATGTGATGTGTACTATATGATAAAAGTTCTTAATGATTTGTATGATGTAAATTGAAGATACTTGTATAGATATTATGTTAAATTATTCGATATATGATTCATGCTAAAAAGATAGAGATCCCATGATTAATAATATGAAATGAGATAATTTAAGAATGATAATTGATAATAGTAATCCCATTATTACAATGAATATGATCAAATCAACCTGAAGATGAAAAATTATATTTGCTTGTTACATTGACAACATAATCATCAATTACTTATTAATTATTATGAAAAGAAGATGTGTACATTGATGTTTATTAAAAGGGTAAATCCTGAAGAGATGATCATTGTTGTTCGATGGTGAATCTTGTTTTGATGGAGGAAGAAGAGAAGCTTTAGCTTTCTTAAAAGGAGAAGAAAAAGGAGAGAGCTTTTAGTTGTGAAAGAAAGTGAAGGAAGACTCAACTTTATTAAGAAGAATAGTGAAGTTATTGTTGCTTGACAATTAATGGAAGAGTTGCAGCTATCAAGAGAAGACAATAGTTGGTTGATGAAAAAAAGAAATTGAAAAATTACTTAAATTGAAAGTCTTGTGAGTGTTAAGTAAGAAAGAATTTTATAATTGAAACTAGCTAATGTTTTAAGATTGTTGATATTGGTCATTATGGCAATGGGAAGAAAATAAAGGTATTAAAAAGGAAGAGGACTAAGGAATTTTGAAATTTGAGGAAATGATTGGAATTGAGTTGCTTAAATCATAAGAAACTTGATAAGGTTAGTTTTAATAAGTTTTCTTAAAAAACTTTGTTAAATTTCCACTATTGTATGATTAAGATGTTTTTAATGGATAAAGAAGCTTGGTTTTGGAATTTACAAATTAAACTTGTGTTTGAGTAGGACTTAGTGATGATTTAAAATAATTTAAAATATTACCATTGTGATTATTATGATAAACATCATTTTAAGTTTTTGCTTTAAAGAAGTCTAGGGAATCAAATTGAGCAAAATAGAGAGAAATTGTATTTTTTTTCTTTTCCACTTTGAGAGAGATATATAATATGCTAGGTTCATGTATAGTATATTGGGTTAGATGTACCATACACCTACTTGGTCAACAGTATTCGAAGATTAAACATTTGAGATATCACACTACAATAATTTTTTTTACTCAATATACTTAATCATCTTTCTTTTACTATTTCTCATATTTTAGAGTCATATTTTTCTTATAAGACATTTATTTCATTTTATTATATTTCATGTAATCATATTATGATCTTTTCTCATATGCATATATCAATCATAGCTGTTTGACAATATAATTTAATAAAGATTTGAAGTCCATATCTCATCAAATCCTGCACAAAGTGCCAACAACAATCCTTATCATATCTCTTTGTGGTCCAAGACCTAGCTTGTATAGCTTTGCATAAAAATGTTGGTGACCATGAATGAGATAATTTCATATATGATATTATATCATCTCTGTATGGTCTAAAACTTGCGCTTATCAAGTCATGCACAAAGTGCTAGCAACAATTATTATACATATTAATTATAGGACAATATCATAAGAAAAAATGCTTCATCATATATATATATATATATATATATATATATATATACATACATTCATGTCATGTCATAATATTATCATAATGAAGACTCATAATATTATCATTATGTTTTCATATATCCATGCAAATCAAGTGCATCATATACATGCACATATTTCCATATTCTAGCATATAAAAAATGCATGCTATCCACATGTCATGATAAATAATAATATATTACATAAATACAAAAATATCATGTTATATGTTCATTTCAATGAATTTCTTATTGATATATATATAAATAATATATTTACAAAACAATTCATTTTGTTTATCAATCTGATTTCCTTAAAATTATTTCTTTTTTAGTTTTGTTTTTCCTTTGGATTCTTACACAATAAAATTGTGCACAAATTTATCATAATAATTTTTTCATTAATAATATATTCTTTATGACACACTAACCATATTTGCGCAATTTGCGAAACACCCAATTTTCACGAAATTAGAAATAATAAGATTGTGACTTCTCCCATCAGACTGTTTGATCAAGCTTAATGTACCATCCTTAGCTTAATGGAAGATACAATTAGGCTAATTGGACCATCCATTAGCTTATCAAACCATCTAGTCCAAAGCTGAGCAACATTCCAACAATGGCTGGCTTCTTTTCTCTTATTTGGCTTACATTTCTGCTCCAAACTCATTAAAATGCAAATATTAGAGCTATAGGGACTCAAATACAAGAGAAACACTTCCATTTTAGCTTGAGCTCAACGAATTACCAATAAAAACCATCCCAAATTTTCAAAATCAAGCTTTCATTCAAACTTTCTAGGCATGCTTGATTGAATCCTGAAGTAAAAACTTTGCAAAGCCAATGGAAACCTCATTTGTAAACATATATTGCTAATCCTCTTCATCTCGGTTGTAGCTACTCACTTAAAGTCTAAGAGTTTCTTCTCTGGTTTCCAGCAAGCTTTTGCTACAACTCCCTTTTCTCCTCTGATTTCTGCAACTGTTTCTTCTCTTGCTTTATTTTGCTGCTCCTTTCCTTTGTTGTAATTACAAAAGCTCTTTTTTTTTTTACTTCCCTGTTTTTCTCTTTCACCAAATGTTTCTTCCTCCAACAATCTCCTCTTTACTTCACTGTTCAAATAATCGTTTCTATCCTCTCCTTTCACTATTTTCCGAAGTTGCTTCTTATCCAAAAGCCGGCTTGAGTGAGTTAGCTTAAGCTATAAGCATACTGTAATCCTTTTAACTCATAAGGAATACCTAATCACCTTATTAAAATCTTTTCAATTAACTCAAAATATTTCTTTAACTTTAATATTTTATAACAAATTTATGTGATCTTCAAAAACTATAAATCAAAGATCATTGAATTTTTCTTGATATAAACTTTCAAAAAATATGCTTATTTTGAAATATGAACTTCTTTACAAATTATTATACTTCTTGAGATGTTATTAAATATTAATGTTTTATTTAAGCTTATTCTAATTTCTAAAATAATTTCTAAAATATTACTATTATTTACCAAAATACTAGTATTTAAATCTCATTTATATAAGATCATCACATGAAAAACTTTTTAAAATATTGTACAATACGATATCATAGGATATTGTAGTATAATTGAGAGAGAGAATACATAAGATGAACATATTCAAGGTGGGATTTGTATTATATAAATATAATAAAAAAATCATATATATACAATAAAGTGCATTTAGTGTATCAACACTGTGGATTGGATGAGTTCGACAAGCTAAAGAAAAGATTTGATCATACGATACAATTGAAGAATATCTTATGATATAATCAAGAGAAAGAAAGAGAATAAACTTCAAAGAAATATGAACAAGAAGAAAAATTGGTTAAAGATTATATACAGTGAATAGAACGCATAAAGTCATTAATATATAAAAATATTTGGTTAGTATGGGCAATCAAGTGTCATATAATATAAAAGTAAAGAACATATAAGCATAATCATAAGAGAAAGAAAAATCATTTAAGTCTAATGAGTTAAGTAATCGATGAAAGAATTGTATAATATGATGATCATTAACATATAATTATGATCAAGTTCATAATAAGAATAATATACAAGAATCATTAAATCACAACATAAGAAGGAAGATATATCATATAATAAGATCAGAGACCAAAAAGTAAGTGTCTGAGTTAACAAAGTAGAAATATATCATATAAATATGACTAGTGTATTATATCATTATGATTAATATGATAAGCATAGATGATGGAAGACTTAACTAAGCATATAACACAAAGTTAGTATCATATAAGTACAATTAAGTCAAAAGTAGTGATGTATAAGGAAAATCATTCATATGACATAGTTGATGGACATATCATACAAGTAGATGATGATATCATAAAAGTATGATAAGAAGAACTTAAGACATATTTAGGAAATATTGAAAAATATATAGTATAATTATTTTTATCATACCGATGTGATCCATATAAATTAAAAAAATTTAGGATCCAAAATGATGAATGACTACATGAATTATCATATGAAAATTTTAATTGAAGAGAAACCATTAGATTTAAGTGAAAATAAAGTTAAAGAGATGTAAAACCTAAATAACAAAACTATTGAAGAGAGTTGAATGGAAAATAAATACAAAGATATGTTATTTTAGTATAAAAACAAGTGAGACCAAACTTGGGAAGATATTTTTTGAGAAAAACCCATGCATTTAACTTGGGACATTTGTATTAACATCAAGGAAAGAGAGAAATAAAGTGTTTTAAGTGTTGAAAGGAATTTGAGAAGAATTAAGTGCACAACAAAGAGAAAATTGAGAAAAAACGTTTATGGGTATTGCATCACCAAGACTTAATCCTTGGTGAGATAACTATTTAAATTTGAAAGATAAGCAAAATTTTACCTGTATGTGTTTAATGTGATGTGTACTATATGATAAAAGTTCTTAATGATTTGTATGATGTAAATTGAAGATACTTGTATAGATATTATGTTAAATTATTCGATATATGATTCATGCTAAAAAGATAGAGATCCCATGATTAATAATATGAAATGAGATAATTTAAGAATGATAATTGATAATAGTAATCCCATTATTACAATGAATATGATCAAATCAACCTGAAGATGAAAAATTATATTTGCTTGTTACATTGACAACATAATCATCAATTACTTATTAATTATTATGAAAAGAAGATGTGTACATTGATGTTTATTAAAAGGGTAAATCCTGAAGAGATGATCATTGTTGTTCGATGGTGAATCTTGTTTTGATGGAGGAAGAAGAGAAGCTTTAGCTTTCTTAAAAGGAGAAGAAAAAGGAGAGAGCTTTTAGTTGTGAAAGAAAGTGAAGGAAGACTCAACTTTATTAAGAAGAATAGTGAAGTTATTGTTGCTTGACAATTAATGGAAGAGTTGCAGCTATCAAGAGAAGACAATAGTTGGTTGATGAAAAAAAGAAATTGAAAAATTACTTAAATTGAAAGTCTTGTGAGTGTTAAGTAAGAGAGAATTTTATAATTGAAACTAGCTAATGTTTTAAGATTGTTGATATTGGTCATTATGGCAATGGGAAGAAAATAAAGGTATTAAAAAGGAAGAGGACTAAGGAATTTTGAAATTTGAGGAAATGATTGGAATTGAGTTGCTTAAATCATAAGAAACTTGATAAGGTTAGTTTTAATAAGTTTTCTTAAAAAACTTTGTTAAATTTCCACTATTGTATGATTAAGATGTTTTTAATGGATAAAGAAGCTTGGTTTTGGAATTTACAAATTAAACTTGTGTTTGAGTAGGACTTAGTGATGATTTAAAATAATTTAAAATATTACCATTGTGATTATTATGATAAACATCATTTTAAGTTTTTGCTTTAAAGAAGTCTAGGGAATCAAATTGAGCAAAATAGAGAGAAATTGTATTTTTTTTCTTTTCCACTTTGAGAGAGATATATAATATGCTAGGTTCATGTATAGTATATTGGGTTAGATGTACCATACACCTACTTGGTCAACAGTATTCGAAGATTAAACATTTGAGATATCACACTACAATAATTTTTTTTACTCAATATACTTAATCATCTTTCTTTTACTATTTCTCATATTTTAGAGTCATATTTTTCTTATAAGACATTTATTTCATTTTATTATATTTCATGTAATCATATTATGATCTTTTCTCATATGCATATATCAATCATAGCTGTTTGACAATATAATTTAATAAAGATTTGAAGTCCATATCTCATCAAATCCTGCACAAAGTGCCAACAACAATCCTTATCATATCTCTTTGTGGTCCAAGACCTAGCTTGTATAGCTTTGCATAAAAATGTTGGTGACCATGAATGAGATAATTTCATATATGATATTATATCATCTCTGTATGGTCTAAAACTTGCGCTTATCAAGTCATGCACAAAGTGCTAGCAACAATTATTATACATATTAATTATAGGACAATATCATAAGAAAAAATGCTTCATCATATATATATATATATATATATATATATATATATATATATATATACATACATTCATGTCATGTCATAATATTATCATAATGAAGACTCATAATATTATCATTATGTTTTCATATATCCATGCAAATCAAGTGCATCATATACATGCACATATTTCCATATTCTAGCATATAAAAAATGCATGCTATCCACATGTCATGATAAATAATAATATATTACATAAATACAAAAATATCATGTTATATGTTCATTTCAATGAATTTCTTATTGATATATATATAAATAATATATTTACAAAACAATTCATTTTGTTTATCAATCTGATTTCCTTAAAATTATTTCTTTTTTAGTTTTGTTTTTCCTTTGGATTCTTACACAATAAAATTGTGCACAAATTTATCATAATAATTTTTTCATTAATAATATATTCTTTATGACACACTAACCATATTTGCGCAATTTGCGAAACACCCAATTTTCACGAAATTAGAAATAATAAGATTGTGACTTCTCCCATCAGACTGTTTGATCAAGCTTAATGTACCATCCTTAGCTTAATGGAAGATACAATTAGGCTAACTGGACCATCCATTAGCTTATCAAACCATCTAGTCCAAAGCTGAGCAACATTCCAACAATGGCTGGCTTCTTTTCTCTTATTTGGCTTACATTTCTGCTCCAAACTCATTAAAATGCAAATATTAGAGCTATAGGGACTCAAATACAAGAGAAACACTTCCATTTTAGCTTGAGCTCAACGAATTACCAATAAAAACCATCCCAAATTTTCAAAATCAAGCTTTCATTCAAACTTTCTAGGCATGCTTGATTGAATCCTGAAGTAAAAACTTTGCAAAGCCAATGGAAACCTCATTTGTAAACATATATTGCTAATCCTCTTCATCTCGGTTGTAGCTACTCACTTAAAGTCTAAGAGTTTCTTCTCTGGTTTCCAGCAAGCTTTTGCTACAACTCCCTTTTCTCCTCTGATTTCTGCAACTATTTCTTCTCTTGCTTTATTTTGCTGCTCCTTTCCTTTGTTGTAATTACAAAAGCTCTTTTTTTTTTTACTTCCCTGTTTTTCTCTTTCACCAAATGTTTCTTCCTCCAACAATCTCCTCTTTACTTCACTGTTCAAATAATCGTTTCTATCCTCTCCTTTCACTATTTTCCGAAGTTGCTTCTTATCCAAAAGCCGGCTTGAGTGAGTTAGCTTAAGCTATAAGCATACTGTAATCCTTTTAACTCATAAGGAATACCTAATCACCTTATTAAAATCTTTTCAATTAACTCAAAATATTTCTTTAACTTTAATATTTTATAACAAATTTATGTGATCTTCAAAAACTATAAATCAAAGATCATTGAATTTTTCTTGATATAAACTTTCAAAATATATGCTTATTTTGAAATATGAACTTCTTTACAAATTATTATACTTCTTGAGATGTTATTAAATATTAATGTTTTATTTAAGCTTATTCTAATTTCTAAAATAATTTCTAAAATATTACTATTATTTACCAAAATACTAGTATTTAAATCTCATTTATATAAGATCATCACATGAAAAACTTTTTAAAATATTGTACAATACGATATCATAGGATATTGTAGTATAATTGAGAGAGAGAATACATAAGATGAACATATTCAAGGTGGGATTTGTATTATATAAATATAATAAAAAAATCATATATATACAATAAAGTGCATTTAGTGTATCAACACTGTGGATTGGATGAGTTCGACAAGCTAAAGAAAAGATTTGATCATACCATACAATTGAAGAATATCTTATGATATAATCAAGAGAAAGAAAGAGAATAAACTTCAAAGAAATATGAACAAGAAGAAAAATTGGTTAAAGATTATATACAGTGAATAGAACGCATAAAGTCATTAATATATAAAAATATTTGGTTAGTATGGGCAATCAAGTGTCATATAATATAAAAGTAAAGAACATATAAGCATAATCATAAGAGAAAGAAAAATCATTTAAGTCTAATGAGTTAAGTAATCGATGAAAGAATTGTATAATATGATGATCATTAACATATAATTATGATCAAGTTCATAATAAGAATAATATACAAGAATCATTAAATCACAACATAAGAAGGAAGATATATCATATAATAAGATCAGAGACCAAAAAGTAAGTGTCTGAGTTAACAAAGTAGAAATATATCATATAAATATGACTAGTGTATTATATCATTATGATTAATATGATAAGCATAGATGATGGAAGACTTAACTAAGCATATAACACAAAGTTAGTATCATATAAGTACAATTAAGTCAAAAGTAGTGATGTATAAGGAAAATCATTCATATGACATAGTTGATGGACATATCATACAAGTAGATGATGATATCATAAAAGTATGATAAGAAGAACTTAAGACATATTTAGGAAATATTGAAAAATATATAGTATAATTATTTTTATCATACCGATGTGATCCATATAAATTAAAAAAATTTAGGATCCAAAATGATGAATGACTACATGAATTATCATATGAAAATTTTAATTGAAGAGAAACCATTAGATTTAAGTGAAAATAAAGTTAAAGAGATGTAAAACCTAAATAACAAAACTATTGAAGAGAGTTGAATGGAAAATAAATACAAAGATATGTTATTTTAGTATAAAAACAAGTGAGACCAAACTTGGGAAGATATTTTTTGAGAAAAACCCATGCATTTAACTTGGGACATTTGTATTAACATCAAGGAAAGAGAGAAATAAAGTGTTTTAAGTGTTGAAAGGAATTTGAGAAGAATTAAGTGCACAACAAAGAGAAAATTGAGAAAAAACGTTTATGGGTATTGCATCACCAAGACTTAATCCTTGGTGAGATAACTATTTAAATTTGAAAGATAAGCAAAATTTTACCTGTATGTGTTTAATGTGATGTGTACTATATGATAAAAGTTCTTAATGATTTGTATGATGTAAATTGAAGATACTTGTATAGATATTATGTTAAATTATTCGATATATGATTCATGCTAAAAAGATAGAGATCCCATGATTAATAATATGAAATGAGATAATTTAAGAATGATAATTGATAATAGTAATCCCATTATTACAATGAATATGATCAAATCAACCTGAAGATGAAAAATTATATTTGCTTGTTACATTGACAACATAATCATCAATTACTTATTAATTATTATGAAAAGAAGATGTGTACATTGATGTTTATTAAAAGGGTAAATCCTGAAGAGATGATCATTGTTGTTCGATGGTGAATCTTGTTTTGATGGAGGAAGAAGAGAAGCTTTAGCTTTCTTAAAAGGAGAAGAAAAAGGAGAGAGCTTTTAGTTGTGAAAGAAAGTGAAGGAAGACTCAACTTTATTAAGAAGAATAGTGAAGTTATTGTTGCTTGACAATTAATGGAAGAGTTGCAGCTATCAAGAGAAGACAATAGTTGGTTGATGAAAAAAAGAAATTGAAAAATTACTTAAATTGAAAGTCTTGTGAGTGTTAAGTAAGAAAGAATTTTATAATTGAAACTAGCTAATGTTTTAAGATTGTTGATATTGGTCATTATGGCAATGGGAAGAAAATAAAGGTATTAAAAAGGAAGAGGACTAAGGAATTTTGAAATTTGAGGAAATGATTGGAATTGAGTTGCTTAAATCATAAGAAACTTGATAAGGTTAGTTTTAATAAGTTTTCTTAAAAAACTTTGTTAAATTTCCACTATTGTATGATTAAGATGTTTTTAATGGATAAAGAAGCTTGGTTTTGGAATTTACAAATTAAACTTGTGTTTGAGTAGGACTTAGTGATGATTTAAAATAATTTAAAATATTACCATTGTGATTATTATGATAAACATCATTTTAAGTTTTTGCTTTAAAGAAGTCTAGGGAATCAAATTGAGCAAAATAGAGAGAAATTGTATTTTTTTTCTTTTCCACTTTGAGAGAGATATATAATATGCTAGGTTCATGTATAGTATATTGGGTTAGATGTACCATACACCTACTTGGTCAACAGTATTCGAAGATTAAACATTTGAGATATCACACTACAATAATTTTTTTTACTCAATATACTTAATCATCTTTCTTTTACTATTTCTCATATTTTAGAGTCATATTTTTCTTATAAGACATTTATTTCATTTTATTATATTTCATGTAATCATATTATGATCTTTTCTCATATGCATATATCAATCATAGCTGTTTGACAATATAATTTAATAAAGATTTGAAGTCCATATCTCATCAAATCCTGCACAAAGTGCCAACAACAATCCTTATCATATCTCTTTGTGGTCCAAGACCTAGCTTGTATAGCTTTGCATAAAAATGTTGGTGACCATGAATGAGATAATTTCATATATGATATTATATCATCTCTGTATGGTCTAAAACTTGCGCTTATCAAGTCATGCACAAAGTGCTAGCAACAATTATTATACATATTAATTATAGGACAATATCATAAGAAAAAATGCTTCATCATATATATATATATATATATATATATATATATATATACATACATTCATGTCATGTCATAATATTATCATAATGAAGACTCATAATATTATCATTATGTTTTCATATATCCATGCAAATCAAGTGCATCATATACATGCACATATTTCCATATTCTAGCATATAAAAAATGCATGCTATCCACATGTCATGATAAATAATAATATATTACATAAATACAAAAATATCATGTTATATGTTCATTTCAATGAATTTCTTATTGATATATATATAAATAATATATTTACAAAACAATTCATTTTGTTTATCAATCTGATTTCCTTAAAATTATTTCTTTTTTAGTTTTGTTTTTCCTTTGGATTCTTACACAATAAAATTGTGCACAAATTTATCATAATAATTTTTTCATTAATAATATATTCTTTATGACACACTAACCATATTTGCGCAATTTGCGAAACACCCAATTTTCACGAAATTAGAAATAATAAGATTGTGACTTCTCCCATCAGACTGTTTGATCAAGCTTAATGTACCATCCTTAGCTTAATGGAAGATACAATTAGGCTAATTGGACCATCCATTAGCTTATCAAACCATCTAGTCCAAAGCTGAGCAACATTCCAACAATGGCTGGCTTCTTTTCTCTTATTTGGCTTACATTTCTGCTCCAAACTCATTAAAATGCAAATATTAGAGCTATAGGGACTCAAATACAAGAGAAACACTTCCATTTTAGCTTGAGCTCAACGAATTACCAATAAAAACCATCCCAAATTTTCAAAATCAAGCTTTCATTCAAACTTTCTAGGCATGCTTGATTGAATCCTGAAGTAAAAACTTTGCAAAGCCAATGGAAACCTCATTTGTAAACATATATTGCTAATCCTCTTCATCTCGGTTGTAGCTACTCACTTAAAGTCTAAGAGTTTCTTCTCTGGTTTCCAGCAAGCTTTTGCTACAACTCCCTTTTCTCCTCTGATTTCTGCAACTGTTTCTTCTCTTGCTTTATTTTGCTGCTCCTTTCCTTTGTTGTAATTACAAAAGCTCTTTTTTTTTTACTTCCCTGTTTTTCTCTTTCACCAAATGTTTCTTCCTCCAACAATCTCCTCTTTACTTCACTGTTCAAATAATCGTTTCTATCCTCTCCTTTCACTATTTTCCGAAGTTGCTTCTTATCCAAAAGCCGGCTTGAGTGAGTTAGCTTAAGCTATAAGCATACTGTAATCCTTTTAACTCATAAGGAATACCTAATCACCTTATTAAAATCTTTTCAATTAACTCAAAATATTTCTTTAACTTTAATATTTTATAACAAATTTATGTGATCTTCAAAAACTATAAATCAAAGATCATTGAATTTTTCTTGATATAAACTTTCAAAATATATGCTTATTTTGAAATATGAACTTCTTTACAAATTATTATACTTCTTGAGATGTTATTAAATATTAATGTTTTATTTAAGCTTATTCTAATTTCTAAAATAATTTCTAAAATATTACTATTATTTACCAAAATACTAGTATTTAAATCTCATTTATATAAGATCATCACATGAAAAACTTTTTAAAATATTGTACAATACGATATCATAGGATATTGTAGTATAATTGAGAGAGAGAATACATAAGATGAACATATTCAAGGTGGGATTTGTATTATATAAATATAATAAAAAAATCATATATATACAATAAAGTGCATTTAGTGTATCAACACTGTGGATTGGATGAGTTCGACAAGCTAAAGAAAAGATTTGATCATACCATACAATTGAAGAATATCTTATGATATAATCAAGAGAAAGAAAGAGAATAAACTTCAAAGAAATATGAACAAGAAGAAAAATTGGTTAAAGATTATATACAGTGAATAGAACGCATAAAGTCATTAATATATAAAAATATTTGGTTAGTATGGGCAATCAAGTGTCATATAATATAAAAGTAAAGAACATATAAGCATAATCATAAGAGAAAGAAAAATCATTTAAGTCTAATGAGTTAAGTAATCGATGAAAGAATTGTATAATATGATGATCATTAACATATAATTATGATCAAGTTCATAATAAGAATAATATACAAGAATCATTAAATCACAACATAAGAAGGAAGATATATCATATAATAAGATCAGAGACCAAAAAGTAAGTGTCTGAGTTAACAAAGTAGAAATATATCATATAAATATGACTAGTGTATTATATCATTATGATTAATATGATAAGCATAGATGATGGAAGACTTAACTAAGCATATAACACAAAGTTAGTATCATATAAGTACAATTAAGTCAAAAGTAGTGATGTATAAGGAAAATCATTCATATGACATAGTTGATGGACATATCATACAAGTAGATGATGATATCATAAAAGTATGATAAGAAGAACTTAAGACATATTTAGGAAATATTGAAAAATATATAGTATAATTATTTTTATCATACCGATGTGATCCATATAAATTAAAAAAATTTAGGATCCAAAATGATGAATGACTACATGAATTATCATATGAAAATTTTAATTGAAGAGAAACCATTAGATTTAAGTGAAAATAAAGTTAAAGAGATGTAAAACCTAAATAACAAAACTATTGAAGAGAGTTGAATGGAAAATAAATACAAAGATATGTTATTTTAGTATAAAAACAAGTGAGACCAAACTTGGGAAGATATTTTTTGAGAAAAACCCATGCATTTAACTTGGGACATTTGTATTAACATCAAGGAAAGAGAGAAATAAAGTGTTTTAAGTGTTGAAAGGAATTTGAGAAGAATTAAGTGCACAACAAAGAGAAAATTGAGAAAAAACGTTTATGGGTATTGCATCACCAAGACTTAATCCTTGGTGAGATAACTATTTAAATTTGAAAGATAAGCAAAATTTTACCTGTATGTGTTTAATGTGATGTGTACTATATGATAAAAGTTCTTAATGATTTGTATGATGTAAATTGAAGATACTTGTATAGATATTATGTTAAATTATTCGATATATGATTCATGCTAAAAAGATAGAGATCCCATGATTAATAATATGAAATGAGATAATTTAAGAATGATAATTGATAATAGTAATCCCATTATTACAATGAATATGATCAAATCAACCTGAAGATGAAAAATTATATTTGCTTGTTACATTGACAACATAATCATCAATTACTTATTAATTATTATGAAAAGAAGATGTGTACATTGATGTTTATTAAAAGGGTAAATCCTGAAGAGATGATCATTGTTGTTCGATGGTGAATCTTGTTTTGATGGAGGAAGAAGAGAAGCTTTAGCTTTCTTAAAAGGAGAAGAAAAAGGAGAGAGCTTTTAGTTGTGAAAGAAAGTGAAGGAAGACTCAACTTTATTAAGAAGAATAGTGAAGTTATTGTTGCTTGACAATTAATGGAAGAGTTGCAGCTATCAAGAGAAGACAATAGTTGGTTGATGAAAAAAAGAAATTGAAAAATTACTTAAATTGAAAGTCTTGTGAGTGTTAAGTAAGAGAGAATTTTATAATTGAAACTAGCTAATGTTTTAAGATTGTTGATATTGGTCATTATGGCAATGGGAAGAAAATAAAGGTATTAAAAAGGAAGAGGACTAAGGAATTTTGAAATTTGAGGAAATGATTGGAATTGAGTTGCTTAAATCATAAGAAACTTGATAAGGTTAGTTTTAATAAGTTTTCTTAAAAAACTTTGTTAAATTTCCACTATTGTATGATTAAGATGTTTTTAATGGATAAAGAAGCTTGGTTTTGGAATTTACAAATTAAACTTGTGTTTGAGTAGGACTTAGTGATGATTTAAAATAATTTAAAATATTACCATTGTGATTATTATGATAAACATCATTTTAAGTTTTTGCTTTAAAGAAGTCTAGGGAATCAAATTGAGCAAAATAGAGAGAAATTGTATTTTTTTTCTTTTCCACTTTGAGAGAGATATATAATATGCTAGGTTCATGTATAGTATATTGGGTTAGATGTACCATACACCTACTTGGTCAACAGTATTCGAAGATTAAACATTTGAGATATCACACTACAATAATTTTTTTTACTCAATATACTTAATCATCTTTCTTTTACTATTTCTCATATTTTAGAGTCATATTTTTCTTATAAGACATTTATTTCATTTTATTATATTTCATGTAATCATATTATGATCTTTTCTCATATGCATATATCAATCATAGCTGTTTGACAATATAATTTAATAAAGATTTGAAGTCCATATCTCATCAAATCCTGCACAAAGTGCCAACAACAATCCTTATCATATCTCTTTGTGGTCCAAGACCTAGCTTGTATAGCTTTGCATAAAAATGTTGGTGACCATGAATGAGATAATTTCATATATGATATTATATCATCTCTGTATGGTCTAAAACTTGCGCTTATCAAGTCATGCACAAAGTGCTAGCAACAATTATTATACATATTAATTATAGGACAATATCATAAGAAAAAATGCTTCATCATATATATATATATATATATATATATATATATATATATATATATATACATACATTCATGTCATGTCATAATATTATCATAATGAAGACTCATAATATTATCATTATGTTTTCATATATCCATGCAAATCAAGTGCATCATATACATGCACATATTTCCATATTCTAGCATATAAAAAATGCATGCTATCCACATGTCATGATAAATAATAATATATTACATAAATACAAAAATATCATGTTATATGTTCATTTCAATGAATTTCTTATTGATATATATATAAATAATATATTTACAAAACAATTCATTTTGTTTATCAATCTGATTTCCTTAAAATTATTTCTTTTTTAGTTTTGTTTTTCCTTTGGATTCTTACACAATAAAATTGTGCACAAATTTATCATAATAATTTTTTCATTAATAATATATTCTTTATGACACACTAACCATATTTGCGCAATTTGCGAAACACCCAATTTTCACGAAATTAGAAATAATAAGATTGTGACTTCTCCCATCAGACTGTTTGATCAAGCTTAATGTACCATCCTTAGCTTAATGGAAGATACAATTAGGCTAACTGGACCATCCATTAGCTTATCAAACCATCTAGTCCAAAGCTGAGCAACATTCCAACAATGGCTGGCTTCTTTTCTCTTATTTGGCTTACATTTCTGCTCCAAACTCATTAAAATGCAAATATTAGAGCTATAGGGACTCAAATACAAGAGAAACACTTCCATTTTAGCTTGAGCTCAACGAATTACCAATAAAAACCATCCCAAATTTTCAAAATCAAGCTTTCATTCAAACTTTCTAGGCATGCTTGATTGAATCCTGAAGTAAAAACTTTGCAAAGCCAATGGAAACCTCATTTGTAAACATATATTGCTAATCCTCTTCATCTCGGTTGTAGCTACTCACTTAAAGTCTAAGAGTTTCTTCTCTGGTTTCCAGCAAGCTTTTGCTACAACTCCCTTTTCTCCTCTGATTTCTGCAACTATTTCTTCTCTTGCTTTATTTTGCTGCTCCTTTCCTTTGTTGTAATTACAAAAGCTCTTTTTTTTTTTACTTCCCTGTTTTTCTCTTTCACCAAATGTTTCTTCCTCCAACAATCTCCTCTTTACTTCACTGTTCAAATAATCGTTTCTATCCTCTCCTTTCACTATTTTCCGAAGTTGCTTCTTATCCAAAAGCCGGCTTGAGTGAGTTAGCTTAAGCTATAAGCATACTGTAATCCTTTTAACTCATAAGGAATACCTAATCACCTTATTAAAATCTTTTCAATTAACTCAAAATATTTCTTTAACTTTAATATTTTATAACAAATTTATGTGATCTTCAAAAACTATAAATCAAAGATCATTGAATTTTTCTTGATATAAACTTTCAAAATATATGCTTATTTTGAAATATGAACTTCTTTACAAATTATTATACTTCTTGAGATGTTATTAAATATTAATGTTTTATTTAAGCTTATTCTAATTTCTAAAATAATTTCTAAAATATTACTATTATTTACCAAAATACTAGTATTTAAATCTCATTTATATAAGATCATCACATGAAAAACTTTTTAAAATATTGTACAATACGATATCATAGGATATTGTAGTATAATTGAGAGAGAGAATACATAAGATGAACATATTCAAGGTGGGATTTGTATTATATAAATATAATAAAAAAATCATATATATACAATAAAGTGCATTTAGTGTATCAACACTGTGGATTGGATGAGTTCGACAAGCTAAAGAAAAGATTTGATCATACGATACAATTGAAGAATATCTTATGATATAATCAAGAGAAAGAAAGAGAATAAACTTCAAAGAAATATGAACAAGAAGAAAAATTGGTTAAAGATTATATACAGTGAATAGAACGCATAAAGTCATTAATATATAAAAATATTTGGTTAGTATGGGCAATCAAGTGTCATATAATATAAAAGTAAAGAACATATAAGCATAATCATAAGAGAAAGAAAAATCATTTAAGTCTAATGAGTTAAGTAATCGATGAAAAAATTGTATAATATGATGATCATTAACATATAATTATGATCAAGTTCATAATAAGAATAATATACAAGAATCATTAAATCACAACATAAGAAGGAAGATATATCATATAATAAGATCAGAGACCAAAAAGTAAGTGTCTGAGTTAACAAAGTAGAAATATATCATATAAATATGACTAGTGTATTATATCATTATGATTAATATGATAAGCATAGATGATGGAAGACTTAACTAAGCATATAACACAAAGTTAGTATCATATAAGTACAATTAAGTCAAAAGTAGTGATGTATAAGGAAAATCATTCATATGACATAGTTGATGGACATATCATACAAGTAGATGATGATATCATAAAAGTATGATAAGAAGAACTTAAGACATATTTAGGAAATATTGAAAAATATATAGTATAATTATTTTTATCATACCGATGTGATCCATATAAATTAAAAAAATTTAGGATCCAAAATGATGAATGACTACATGAATTATCATATGAAAATTTTAATTGAAGAGAAACCATTAGATTTAAGTGAAAATAAAGTTAAAGAGATGTAAAACCTAAATAACAAAACTATTGAAGAGAGTTGAATGGAAAATAAATACAAAGATATGTTATTTTAGTATAAAAACAAGTGAGACCAAACTTGGGAAGATATTTTTTGAGAAAAACCCATGCATTTAACTTGGGACATTTGTATTAACATCAAGGAAAGAGAGAAATAAAGTGTTTTAAGTGTTGAAAGGAATTTGAGAAGAATTAAGTGCACAACAAAGAGAAAATTGAGAAAAAACGTTTATGGGTATTGCATCACCAAGACTTAATCCTTGGTGAGATAACTATTTAAATTTGAAAGATAAGCAAAATTTTACCTGTATGTGTTTAATGTGATGTGTACTATATGATAAAAGTTCTTAATGATTTGTATGATGTAAATTGAAGATACTTGTATAGATATTATGTTAAATTATTCGATATATGATTCATGCTAAAAAGATAGAGATCCCATGATTAATAATATGAAATGAGATAATTTAAGAATGATAATTGATAATAGTAATCCCATTATTACAATGAATATGATCAAATCAACCTGAAGATGAAAAATTATATTTGCTTGTTACATTGACAACATAATCATCAATTACTTATTAATTATTATGAAAAGAAGATGTGTACATTGATGTTTATTAAAAGGGTAAATCCTGAAGAGATGATCATTGTTGTTCGATGGTGAATCTTGTTTTGATGGAGGAAGAAGAGAAGCTTTAGCTTTCTTAAAAGGAGAAGAAAAAGGAGAGAGCTTTTAGTTGTGAAAGAAAGTGAAGGAAGACTCAACTTTATTAAGAAGAATAGTGAAGTTATTGTTGCTTGACAATTAATGGAAGAGTTGCAGCTATCAAGAGAAGACAATAGTTGGTTGATGAAAAAAAGAAATTGAAAAATTACTTAAATTGAAAGTCTTGTGAGTGTTAAGTAAGAAAGAATTTTATAATTGAAACTAGCTAATGTTTTAAGATTGTTGATATTGGTCATTATGGCAATGGGAAGAAAATAAAGGTATTAAAAAGGAAGAGGACTAAGGAATTTTGAAATTTGAGGAAATGATTGGAATTGAGTTGCTTAAATCATAAGAAACTTGATAAGGTTAGTTTTAATAAGTTTTCTTAAAAAACTTTGTTAAATTTCCACTATTGTATGATTAAGATGTTTTTAATGGATAAAGAAGCTTGGTTTTGGAATTTACAAATTAAACTTGTGTTTGAGTAGGACTTAGTGATGATTTAAAATAATTTAAAATATTACCATTGTGATTATTATGATAAACATCATTTTAAGTTTTTGCTTTAAAGAAGTCTAGGGAATCAAATTGAGCAAAATAGAGAGAAATTGTATTTTTTTTCTTTTCCACTTTGAGAGAGATATATAATATGCTAGGTTCATGTATAGTATATTGGGTTAGATGTACCATACACCTACTTGGTCAACAGTATTCGAAGATTAAACATTTGAGATATCACACTACAATAATTTTTTTTACTCAATATACTTAATCATCTTTCTTTTACTATTTCTCATATTTTAGAGTCATATTTTTCTTATAAGACATTTATTTCATTTTATTATATTTCATGTAATCATATTATGATCTTTTCTCATATGCATATATCAATCATAGCTGTTTGACAATATAATTTAATAAAGATTTGAAGTCCATATCTCATCAAATCCTGCACAAAGTGCCAACAACAATCCTTATCATATCTCTTTGTGGTCCAAGACCTAGCTTGTATAGCTTTGCATAAAAATGTTGGTGACCATGAATGAGATAATTTCATATATGATATTATATCATCTCTGTATGGTCTAAAACTTGCGCTTATCAAGTCATGCACAAAGTGCTAGCAACAATTATTATACATATTAATTATAGGACAATATCATAAGAAAAAATGCTTCATCATATATATATATATATATATATATATATATATATATATATATACATACATTCATGTCATGTCATAATATTATCATAATGAAGACTCATAATATTATCATTATGTTTTCATATATCCATGCAAATCAAGTGCATCATATACATGCACATATTTCCATATTCTAGCATATAAAAAATGCATGCTATCCACATGTCATGATAAATAATAATATATTACATAAATACAAAAATATCATGTTATATGTTCATTTCAATGAATTTCTTATTGATATATATATAAATAATATATTTACAAAACAATTCATTTTGTTTATCAATCTGATTTCCTTAAAATTATTTCTTTTTTAGTTTTGTTTTTCCTTTGGATTCTTACACAATAAAATTGTGCACAAATTTATCATAATAATTTTTTCATTAATAATATATTCTTTATGACACACTAACCATATTTGCGCAATTTGCGAAACACCCAATTTTCACGAAATTAGAAATAATAAGATTGTGACTTCTCCCATCAGACTGTTTGATCAAGCTTAATGTACCATCCTTAGCTTAATGGAAGATACAATTAGGCTAACTGGACCATCCATTAGCTTATCAAACCATCTAGTCCAAAGCTGAGCAACATTCCAACAATGGCTGGCTTCTTTTCTCTTATTTGGCTTACATTTCTGCTCCAAACTCATTAAAATGCAAATATTAGAGCTATAGGGACTCAAATACAAGAGAAACACTTCCATTTTAGCTTGAGCTCAACGAATTACCAATAAAAACCATCCCAAATTTTCAAAATCAAGCTTTCATTCAAACTTTCTAGGCATGCTTGATTGAATCCTGAAGTAAAAACTTTGCAAAGCCAATGGAAACCTCATTTGTAAACATATATTGCTAATCCTCTTCATCTCGGTTGTAGCTACTCACTTAAAGTCTAAGAGTTTCTTCTCTGGTTTCCAGCAAGCTTTTGCTACAACTCCCTTTTCTCCTCTGATTTCTGCAACTGTTTCTTCTCTTGCTTTATTTTGCTGCTCCTTTCCTTTGTTGTAATTACAAAAGCTCTTTTTTTTTTTACTTCCCTGTTTTTCTCTTTCACCAAATGTTTCTTCCTCCAACAATCTCCTCTTTACTTCACTGTTCAAATAATCGTTTCTATCCTCTCCTTTCACTATTTTCCGAAGTTGCTTCTTATCCAAAAGCCGGCTTGAGTGAGTTAGCTTAAGCTATAAGCATACTGTAATCCTTTTAACTCATAAGGAATACCTAATCACCTTATTAAAATCTTTTCAATTAACTCAAAATATTTCTTTAACTTTAATATTTTATAACAAATTTATGTGATCTTCAAAAACTATAAATCAAAGATCATTGAATTTTTCTTGATATAAACTTTCAAAATATATGCTTATTTTGAAATATGAACTTCTTTACAAATTATTATACTTCTTGAGATGTTATTAAATATTAATGTTTTATTTAAGCTTATTCTAATTTCTAAAATAATTTCTAAAATATTACTATTATTTACCAAAATACTAGTATTTAAATCTCATTTATATAAGATCATCACATGAAAAACTTTTTAAAATATTGTACAATACGATATCATAGGATATTGTAGTATAATTGAGAGAGAGAATACATAAGATGAACATATTCAAGGTGGGATTTGTATTATATAAATATAATAAAAAAATCATATATATACAATAAAGTGCATTTAGTGTATCAACACTGTGGATTGGATGAGTTCGACAAGCTAAAGAAAAGATTTGATCATACAATACAATTGAAGAATATCTTATGATATAATCAAGAGAAAGAAAGAGAATAAACTTCAAAGAAATATGAACAAGAAGAAAAATTGGTTAAAGATTATATACAGTGAATAGAACGCATAAAGTCATTAATATATAAAAATATTTGGTTAGTATGGGCAATCAAGTGTCATATAATATAAAAGTAAAGAACATATAAGCATAATCATAAGAGAAAGAAAAATCATTTAAGTCTTATGAGTTAAGTAATCGATGAAAAAATTGTATAATATGATGATCATTAACATATAATTATGATCAAGTTCATAATAAGAATAATATACAAGAATCATTAAATCACAACATAAGAAGGAAGATATATCATATAATAAGATCAGAGACCAAAAAGTAAGTGTCTGAGTTAACAAAGTAGAAATATATCATATAAATATGACTAGTGTATTATATCATTATGATTAATATGATAAGCATAGATGATGGAAGACTTAACTAAGCATATAACACAAAGTTAGTATCATATAAGTACAATTAAGTCAAAAGTAGTGATGTATAAGGAAAATCATTCATATGACATAGTTGATGGACATATCATACAAGTAGATGATGATATCATAAAAGTATGATAAGAAGAACTTAAGACATATTTAGGAAATATTGAAAAATATATAGTATAATTATTTTTATCATACCGATGTGATCCATATAAATTAAAAAAATTTAGGATCCAAAATGATGAATGACTACATGAATTATCATATGAAAATTTTAATTGAAGAGAAACCATTAGATTTAAGTGAAAATAAAGTTAAAGAGATGTAAAACCTAAATAACAAAACTATTGAAGAGAGTTGAATGGAAAATAAATACAAAGATATGTTATTTTAGTATAAAAACAAGTGAGACCAAACTTGGGAAGATATTTTTTGAGAAAAACCCATGCATTTAACTTGGGACATTTGTATTAACATCAAGGAAAGAGAGAAATAAAGTGTTTTAAGTGTTGAAAGGAATTTGAGAAGAATTAAGTGCACAACAAAGAGAAAATTGAGAAAAAACGTTTATGGGTATTGCATCACCAAGACTTAATCCTTGGTGAGATAACTATTTAAATTTGAAAGATAAGCAAAATTTTACCTGTATGTGTTTAATGTGATGTGTACTATATGATAAAAGTTCTTAATGATTTGTATGATGTAAATTGAAGATACTTGTATAGATATTATGTTAAATTATTCGATATATGATTCATGCTAAAAAGATAGAGATCCCATGATTAATAATATGAAATGAGATAATTTAAGAATGATAATTGATAATAGTAATCCCATTATTACAATGAATATGATCAAATCAACCTGAAGATGAAAAATTATATTTGCTTGTTACATTGACAACATAATCATCAATTACTTATTAATTATTATGAAAAGAAGATGTGTACATTGATGTTTATTAAAAGGGTAAATCCTGAAGAGATGATCATTGTTGTTCGATGGTGAATCTTGTTTTGATGGAGGAAGAAGAGAAGCTTTAGCTTTCTTAAAAGGAGAAGAAAAAGGAGAGAGCTTTTAGTTGTGAAAGAAAGTGAAGGAAGACTCAACTTTATTAAGAAGAATAGTGAAGTTATTGTTGCTTGACAATTAATGGAAGAGTTGCAGCTATCAAGAGAAGACAATAGTTGGTTGATGAAAAAAAGAAATTGAAAAATTACTTAAATTGAAAGTCTTGTGAGTGTTAAGTAAGAAAGAATTTTATAATTGAAACTAGCTAATGTTTTAAGATTGTTGATATTGGTCATTATGGCAATGGGAAGAAAATAAAGGTATTAAAAAGGAAGAGGACTAAGGAATTTTGAAATTTGAGGAAATGATTGGAATTGAGTTGCTTAAA
Organism: Vanilla planifolia; assembly: GCA_023846275.1. Taxonomy (NCBI): domain Eukaryota; kingdom Viridiplantae; phylum Streptophyta; class Magnoliopsida; order Asparagales; family Orchidaceae; genus Vanilla; species Vanilla planifolia. The sequence goes on along the minus strand of CM043869.1, from coordinate 36,056,336 downwards.
TCATAAGAAACTTGATAAGGTTAGTTTTAATAAGTTTTCTTAAAAAACTTTGTTAAATTTCCACTATTGTATGATTAAGATGTTTTTAATGGATAAAGAAGCTTGGTTTTGGAATTTACAAATTAAACTTGTGTTTGAGTAGGACTTAGTGATGATTTAAAATAATTTAAAATATTACCATTGTGATTATTATGATAAACATCATTTTAAGTTTTTGCTTTAAAGAAGTCTAGGGAATCAAATTGAGCAAAATAGAGAGAAATTGTATTTTTTTTCTTTTCCACTTTGAGAGAGATATATAATATGCTAGGTTCATGTATAGTATATTGGGTTAGATGTACCATACACCTACTTGGTCAACAGTATTCGAAGATTAAACATTTGAGATATCACACTACAATAATTTTTTTTACTCAATATACTTAATCATCTTTCTTTTACTATTTCTCATATTTTAGAGTCATATTTTTCTTATAAGACATTTATTTCATTTTATTATATTTCATGTAATCATATTATGATCTTTTCTCATATGCATATATCAATCATAGCTGTTTGACAATATAATTTAATAAAGATTTGAAGTCCATATCTCATCAAATCCTGCACAAAGTGCCAACAACAATCCTTATCATATCTCTTTGTGGTCCAAGACCTAGCTTGTATAGCTTTGCATAAAAATGTTGGTGACCATGAATGAGATAATTTCATATATGATATTATATCATCTCTGTATGGTCTAAAACTTGCGCTTATCAAGTCATGCACAAAGTGCTAGCAACAATTATTATACATATTAATTATAGGACAATATCATAAGAAAAAATGCTTCATCATATATATATATATATATATATATATATATACATACATTCATGTCATGTCATAATATTATCATAATGAAGACTCATAATATTATCATTATGTTTTCATATATCCATGCAAATCAAGTGCATCATATACATGCACATATTTCCATATTCTAGCATATAAAAAATGCATGCTATCCACATGTCATGATAAATAATAATATATTACATAAATACAAAAATATCATGTTATATGTTCATTTCAATGAATTTCTTATTGATATATATATAAATAATATATTTACAAAACAATTCATTTTTTTTATCAATCTGATTTCCTTAAAATTATTTCTTTTTTAGTTTTGTTTTTCCTTTGGATTCTTACACAATAAAATTGTGCACAAATTTATCATAATAATTTTTTCATTAATAATATATTCTTTATGACACACTAACCATATTTGCGCAATTTGCGAAACACCCAATTTTCACGAAATTAGAAATAATAAGATTGTGACTTCTCCCATCAGACTGTTTGATCAAGCTTAATGTACCATCCTTAGCTTAATGGAAGATACAATTAGGCTAACTGGACCATCCATTAGCTTATCAAACCATCTAGTCCAAAGCTGAGCAACATTCCAACAATGGCTGGCTTCTTTTCTCTTATTTGGCTTACATTTCTGCTCCAAACTCATTAAAATGCAAATATTAGAGCTATAGGGACTCAAATACAAGAGAAACACTTCCATTTTAGCTTGAGCTCAACGAATTACCAATAAAAACCATCCCAAATTTTCAAAATCAAGCTTTCATTCAAACTTTCTAGGCATGCTTGATTGAATCCTGAAGTAAAAACTTTGCAAAGCCAATGGAAACCTCATTTGTAAACATATATTGCTAATCCTCTTCATCTCGGTTGTAGCTACTCACTTAAAGTCTAAGAGTTTCTTCTCTGGTTTCCAGCAAGCTTTTGCTACAACTCCCTTTTCTCCTCTGATTTCTGCAACTATTTCTTCTCTTGCTTTATTTTGCTGCTCCTTTCCTTTGTTGTAATTACAAAAGCTCTTTTTTTTTTACTTCCCTGTTTTTCTCTTTCACCAAATGTTTCTTCCTCCAACAATCTCCTCTTTACTTCACTGTTCAAATAATCGTTTCTATCCTCTCCTTTCACTATTTTCCGAAGTTGCTTCTTATCCAAAAGCCGGCTTGAGTGAGTTAGCTTAAGCTATAAGCATACTGTAATCCTTTTAACTCATAAGGAATACCTAATCACCTTATTAAAATCTTTTCAATTAACTCAAAATATTTCTTTAACTTTAATATTTTATAACAAATTTATGTGATCTTCAAAAACTATAAATCAAAGATCATTGAATTTTTCTTGATATAAACTTTCAAAATATATGCTTATTTTGAAATATGAACTTCTTTACAAATTATTATACTTCTTGAGATGTTATTAAATATTAATGTTTTATTTAAGCTTATTCTAATTTCTAAAATAATTTCTAAAATATTACTATTATTTACCAAAATACTAGTATTTAAATCTCATTTATATAAGATCATCACATGAAAAACTTTTTAAAATATTGTACAATACGATATCATAGGATATTGTAGTATAATTGAGAGAGAGAATACATAAGATGAACATATTCAAGGTGGGATTTGTATTATATAAATATAATAAAAAAATCATATATATACAATAAAGTGCATTTAGTGTATCAACACTGTGGATTGGATGAGTTCGACAAGCTAAAGAAAAGATTTGATCATACAATACAATTGAAGAATATCTTATGATATAATCAAGAGAAAGAAAGAGAATAAACTTCAAAGAAATATGAACAAGAAGAAAAATTGGTTAAAGATTATATACAGTGAATAGAACGCATAAAGTCATTAATATATAAAAATATTTGGTTAGTATGGGCAATCAAGTGTCATATAATATAAAAGTAAAGAACATATAAGCATAATCATAAGAGAAAGAAAAATCATTTAAGTCTTATGAGTTAAGTAATCGATGAAAAAATTGTATAATATGATGATCATTAACATATAATTATGATCAAGTTCATAATAAGAATAATATACAAGAATCATTAAATCACAACATAAGAAGGAAGATATATCATATAATAAGATCAGAGACCAAAAAGTAAGTGTCTGAGTTAACAAAGTAGAAATATATCATATAAATATGACTAGTGTATTATATCATTATGATTAATATGATAAGCATAGATGATGGAAGACTTAACTAAGCATATAACACAAAGTTAGTATCATATAAGTACAATTAAGTCAAAAGTAGTGATGTATAAGGAAAATCATTCATATGACATAGTTGATGGACATATCATACAAGTAGATGATGATATCATAAAAGTATGATAAGAAGAACTTAAGACATATTTAGGAAATATTGAAAAATATATAGTATAATTATTTTTATCATACCGATGTGATCCATATAAATTAAAAAAATTTAGGATCCAAAATGATGAATGACTACATGAATTATCATATGAAAATTTTAATTGAAGAGAAACCATTAGATTTAAGTGAAAATAAAGTTAAAGAGATGTAAAACCTAAATAACAAAACTATTGAAGAGAGTTGAATGGAAAATAAATACAAAGATATGTTATTTTAGTATAAAAACAAGTGAGACCAAACTTGGGAAGATATTTTTTGAGAAAAACCCATGCATTTAACTTGGGACATTTGTATTAACATCAAGGAAAGAGAGAAATAAAGTGTTTTAAGTGTTGAAAGGAATTTGAGAAGAATTAAGTGCACAACAAAGAGAAAATTGAGAAAAAACGTTTATGGGTATTGCATCACCAAGACTTAATCCTTGGTGAGATAACTATTTAAATTTGAAAGATAAGCAAAATTTTACCTGTATGTGTTTAATGTGATGTGTACTATATGATAAAAGTTCTTAATGATTTGTATGATGTAAATTGAAGATACTTGTATAGATATTATGTTAAATTATTCGATATATGATTCATGCTAAAAAGATAGAGATCCCATGATTAATAATATGAAATGAGATAATTTAAGAATGATAATTGATAATAGTAATCCCATTATTACAATGAATATGATCAAATCAACCTGAAGATGAAAAATTATATTTGCTTGTTACATTGACAACATAATCATCAATTACTTATTAATTATTATGAAAAGAAGATGTGTACATTGATGTTTATTAAAAGGGTAAATCCTGAAGAGATGATCATTGTTGTTCGATGGTGAATCTTGTTTTGATGGAGGAAGAAGAGAAGCTTTAGCTTTCTTAAAAGGAGAAGAAAAAGGAGAGAGCTTTTAGTTGTGAAAGAAAGTGAAGGAAGACTCAACTTTATTAAGAAGAATAGTGAAGTTATTGTTGCTTGACAATTAATGGAAGAGTTGCAGCTATCAAGAGAAGACAATAGTTGGTTGATGAAAAAAAGAAATTGAAAAATTACTTAAATTGAAAGTCTTGTGAGTGTTAAGTAAGAAAGAATTTTATAATTGAAACTAGCTAATGTTTTAAGATTGTTGATATTGGTCATTATGGCAATGGGAAGAAAATAAAGGTATTAAAAAGGAAGAGGACTAAGGAATTTTGAAATTTGAGGAAATGATTGGAATTGAGTTGCTTAAATCATAAGAAACTTGATAAGGTTAGTTTTAATAAGTTTTCTTAAAAAACTTTGTTAAATTTCCACTATTGTATGATTAAGATGTTTTTAATGGATAAAGAAGCTTGGTTTTGGAATTTACAAATTAAACTTGTGTTTGAGTAGGACTTAGTGATGATTTAAAATAATTTAAAATATTACCATTGTGATTATTATGATAAACATCATTTTAAGTTTTTGCTTTAAAGAAGTCTAGGGAATCAAATTGAGCAAAATAGAGAGAAATTGTATTTTTTTTCTTTTCCACTTTGAGAGAGATATATAATATGCTAGGTTCATGTATAGTATATTGGGTTAGATGTACCATACACCTACTTGGTCAACAGTATTCGAAGATTAAACATTTGAGATATCACACTACAATAATTTTTTTTACTCAATATACTTAATCATCTTTCTTTTACTATTTCTCATATTTTAGAGTCATATTTTTCTTATAAGACATTTATTTCATTTTATTATATTTCATGTAATCATATTATGATCTTTTCTCATATGCATATATCAATCATAGCTGTTTGACAATATAATTTAATAAAGATTTGAAGTCCATATCTCATCAAATCCTGCACAAAATGCCAACAACAATCCTTATCATATCTCTTTGTGGTCCAAGACCTAGCTTGTATAGCTTTGCATAAAAATGTTGGTGACCATGAATGAGATAATTTCATATATGATATTATATCATCTCTGTATGGTCTAAAACTTGCGCTTATCAAGTCATGCACAAAGTGCTAGCAACAATTATTATACATATTAATTATAGGACAATATCATAAGAAAAAATGCTTCATCATATATATATATATATATATATATATATATATATATATATATATATATATATATATATATATATATACATACATTCATGTCATGTCATAATATTATCATAATGAAGACTCATAATATTATCATTATGTTTTCATATATCCATGCAAATCAAGTGCATCATATACATGCACATATTTCCATATTCTAGCATATAAAAAATGCATGCTATCCACATGTCATGATAAATAATAATATATTACATAAATACAAAAATATCATGTTATATGTTCATTTCAATGAATTTCTTATTGATATATATATAAATAATATATTTACAAAACAATTCATTTTGTTTATCAATCTGATTTCCTTAAAATTATTTCTTTTTTAGTTTTGTTTTTCCTTTGGATTCTTACACAATAAAATTGTGCACAAATTTATCATAATAATTTTTTCATTAATAATATATTCTTTATGACACACTAACCATATTTGCGCAATTTGCGAAACACCCAATTTTCACGAAATTAGAAATAATAAGATTGTGACTTCTCCCATCAGACTGTTTGATCAAGCTTAATGTACCATCCTTAGCTTAATGGAAGATACAATTAGGCTAACTGGACCATCCATTAGCTTATCAAACCATCTAGTCCAAAGCTGAGCAACATTCCAACAATGGCTGGCTTCTTTTCTCTTATTTGGCTTACATTTCTGCTCCAAACTCATTAAAATGCAAATATTAGAGCTATAGGGACTCAAATACAAGAGAAACACTTCCATTTTAGCTTGAGCTCAACGAATTACCAATAAAAACCATCCCAAATTTTCAAAATCAAGCTTTCATTCAAACTTTCTAGGCATGCTTGATTGAATCCTGAAGTAAAAACTTTGCAAAGCCAATGGAAACCTCATTTGTAAACATATATTGCTAATCCTCTTCATCTCGGTTGTAGCTACTCACTTAAAGTCTAAGAGTTTCTTCTCTGGTTTCCAGCAAGCTTTTGCTACAACTCCCTTTTCTCCTCTGATTTCTGCAACTGTTTCTTCTCTTGCTTTATTTTGCTGCTCCTTTCCTTTGTTGTAATTACAAAAGCTCTTTTTTTTTTACTTCCCTGTTTTTCTCTTTCACCAAATGTTTCTTCCTCCAACAATCTCCTCTTTACTTCACTGTTCAAATAATCGTTTCTATCCTCTCCTTTCACTATTTTCCGAAGTTGCTTCTTATCCAAAAGCCGGCTTGAGTGAGTTAGCTTAAGCTATAAGCATACTGTAATCCTTTTAACTCATAAGGAATACCTAATCACCTTATTAAAATCTTTTCAATTAACTCAAAATATTTCTTTAACTTTAATATTTTATAACAAATTTATGTGATCTTCAAAAACTATAAATCAAAGATCATTGAATTTTTCTTGATATAAACTTTCAAAATATATGCTTATTTTGAAATATGAACTTCTTTACAAATTATTATACTTCTTGAGATGTTATTAAATATTAATGTTTTATTTAAGCTTATTCTAATTTCTAAAATAATTTCTAAAATATTACTATTATTTACCAAAATACTAGTATTTAAATCTCATTTATATAAGATCATCACATGAAAAACTTTTTAAAATATTGTACAATACGATATCATAGGATATTGTAGTATAATTGAGAGAGAGAATACATAAGATGAACATATTCAAGGTGGGATTTGTATTATATAAATATAATAAAAAAATCATATATATACAATAAAGTGCATTTAGTGTATCAACACTGTGGATTGGATGAGTTCGACAAGCTAAAGAAAAGATTTGATCATACAATACAATTGAAGAATATCTTATGATATAATCAAGAGAAAGAAAGAGAATAAACTTCAAAGAAATATGAACAAGAAGAAAAATTGGTTAAAGATTATATACAGTGAATAGAACGCATAAAGTCATTAATATATAAAAATATTTGGTTAGTATGGGCAATCAAGTGTCATATAATATAAAAGTAAAGAACATATAAGCATAATCATAAGAGAAAGAAAAATCATTTAAGTCTTATGAGTTAAGTAATCGATGAAAAAATTGTATAATATGATGATCATTAACATATAATTATGATCAAGTTCATAATAAGAATAATATACAAGAATCATTAAATCACAACATAAGAAGGAAGATATATCATATAATAAGATCAGAGACCAAAAAGTAAGTGTCTGAGTTAACAAAGTAGAAATATATCATATAAATATGACTAGTGTATTATATCATTATGATTAATATGATAAGCATAGATGATGGAAGACTTAACTAAGCATATAACACAAAGTTAGTATCATATAAGTACAATTAAGTCAAAAGTAGTGATGTATAAGGAAAATCATTCATATGACATAGTTGATGGACATATCATACAAGTAGATGATGATATCATAAAAGTATGATAAGAAGAACTTAAGACATATTTAGGAAATATTGAAAAATATATAGTATAATTATTTTTATCATACCGATGTGATCCATATAAATTAAAAAAATTTAGGATCCAAAATGATGAATGACTACATGAATTATCATATGAAAATTTTAATTGAAGAGAAACCATTAGATTTAAGTGAAAATAAAGTTAAAGAGATGTAAAACCTAAATAACAAAACTATTGAAGAGAGTTGAATGGAAAATAAATACAAAGATATGTTATTTTAGTATAAAAACAAGTGAGACCAAACTTGGGAAGATATTTTTTGAGAAAAACCCATGCATTTAACTTGGGACATTTGTATTAACATCAAGGAAAGAGAGAAATAAAGTGTTTTAAGTGTTGAAAGGAATTTGAGAAGAATTAAGTGCACAACAAAGAGAAAATTGAGAAAAAACGTTTATGGGTATTGCATCACCAAGACTTAATCCTTGGTGAGATAACTATTTAAATTTGAAAGATAAGCAAAATTTTACCTGTATGTGTTTAATGTGATGTGTACTATATGATAAAAGTTCTTAATGATTTGTATGATGTAAATTGAAGATACTTGTATAGATATTATGTTAAATTATTCGATATATGATTCATGCTAAAAAGATAGAGATCCCATGATTAATAATATGAAATGAGATAATTTAAGAATGATAATTGATAATAGTAATCCCATTATTACAATGAATATGATCAAATCAACCTGAAGATGAAAAATTATATTTGCTTGTTACATTGACAACATAATCATCAATTACTTATTAATTATTATGAAAAGAAGATGTGTACATTGATGTTTATTAAAAGGGTAAATCCTGAAGAGATGATCATTGTTGTTCGATGGTGAATCTTGTTTTGATGGAGGAAGAAGAGAAGCTTTAGCTTTCTTAAAAGGAGAAGAAAAAGGAGAGAGCTTTTAGTTGTGAAAGAAAGTGAAGGAAGACTCAACTTTATTAAGAAGAATAGTGAAGTTATTGTTGCTTGACAATTAATGGAAGAGTTGCAGCTATCAAGAGAAGACAATAGTTGGTTGATGAAAAAAAGAAATTGAAAAATTACTTAAATTGAAAGTCTTGTGAGTGTTAAGTAAGAAAGAATTTTATAATTGAAACTAGCTAATGTTTTAAGATTGTTGATATTGGTCATTATGGCAATGGGAAGAAAATAAAGGTATTAAAAAGGAAGAGGACTAAGGAATTTTGAAATTTGAGGAAATGATTGGAATTGAGTTGCTTAAATCATAAGAAACTTGATAAGGTTAGTTTTAATAAGTTTTCTTAAAAAACTTTGTTAAATTTCCACTATTGTATGATTAAGATGTTTTTAATGGATAAAGAAGCTTGGTTTTGGAATTTACAAATTAAACTTGTGTTTGAGTAGGACTTAGTGATGATTTAAAATAATTTAAAATATTACCATTGTGATTATTATGATAAACATCATTTTAAGTTTTTGCTTTAAAGAAGTCTAGGGAATCAAATTGAGCAAAATAGAGAGAAATTGTATTTTTTTTCTTTTCCACTTTGAGAGAGATATATAATATGCTAGGTTCATGTATAGTATATTGGGTTAGATGTACCATACACCTACTTGGTCAACAGTATTCGAAGATTAAACATTTGAGATATCACACTACAATAATTTTTTTTACTCAATATACTTAATCATCTTTCTTTTACTATTTCTCATATTTTAGAGTCATATTTTTCTTATAAGACATTTATTTCATTTTATTATATTTCATGTAATCATATTATGATCTTTTCTCATATGCATATATCAATCATAGCTGTTTGACAATATAATTTAATAAAGATTTGAAGTCCATATCTCATCAAATCCTGCACAAAGTGCCAACAACAATCCTTATCATATCTCTTTGTGGTCCAAGACCTAGCTTGTATAGCTTTGCATAAAAATGTTGGTGACCATGAATGAGATAATTTCATATATGATATTATATCATCTCTGTATGGTCTAAAACTTGCGCTTATCAAGTCATGCACAAAGTGCTAGCAACAATTATTATACATATTAATTATAGGACAATATCATAAGAAAAAATGCTTCATCATATATATATATATATATATATATATATATATATATATATATATATATACATACATTCATGTCATGTCATAATATTATCATAATGAAGACTCATAATATTATCATTATGTTTTCATATATCCATGCAAATCAAGTGCATCATATACATGCACATATTTCCATATTCTAGCATATAAAAAATGCATGCTATCCACATGTCATGATAAATAATAATATATTACATAAATACAAAAATATCATGTTATATGTTCATTTCAATGAATTTCTTATTGATATATATATAAATAATATATTTACAAAACAATTCATTTTGTTTATCAATCTGATTTCCTTAAAATTATTTCTTTTTTAGTTTTGTTTTTCCTTTGGATTCTTACACAATAAAATTGTGCACAAATTTATCATAATAATTTTTTCATTAATAATATATTCTTTATGACACACTAACCATATTTGCGCAATTTGCGAAACACCCAATTTTCACGAAATTAGAAATAATAAGATTGTGACTTCTCCCATCAGACTGTTTGATCAAGCTTAATGTACCATCCTTAGCTTAATGGAAGATACAATTAGGCTAACTGGACCATCCATTAGCTTATCAAACCATCTAGTCCAAAGCTGAGCAACATTCCAACAATGGCTGGCTTCTTTTCTCTTATTTGGCTTACATTTCTGCTCCAAACTCATTAAAATGCAAATATTAGAGCTATAGGGACTCAAATACAAGAGAAACACTTCCATTTTAGCTTGAGCTCAACGAATTACCAATAAAAACCATCCCAAATTTTCAAAATCAAGCTTTCATTCAAACTTTCTAGGCATGCTTGATTGAATCCTGAAGTAAAAACTTTGCAAAGCCAATGGAAACCTCATTTGTAAACATATATTGCTAATCCTCTTCATCTCGGTTGTAGCTACTCACTTAAAGTCTAAGAGTTTCTTCTCTGGTTTCCAGCAAGCTTTTGCTACAACTCCCTTTTCTCCTCTGATTTCTGCAACTGTTTCTTCTCTTGCTTTATTTTGCTGCTCCTTTCCTTTGTTGTAATTACAAAAGCTCTTTTTTTTTTTACTTCCCTGTTTTTCTCTTTCACCAAATGTTTCTTCCTCCAACAATCTCCTCTTTACTTCACTGTTCAAATAATCGTTTCTATCCTCTCCTTTCACTATTTTCCGAAGTTGCTTCTTATCCAAAAGCCGGCTTGAGTGAGTTAGCTTAAGCTATAAGCATACTGTAATCCTTTTAACTCATAAGGAATACCTAATCACCTTATTAAAATCTTTTCAATTAACTCAAAATATTTCTTTAACTTTAATATTTTATAACAAATTTATGTGATCTTCAAAAACTATAAATCAAAGATCATTGAATTTTTCTTGATATAAACTTTCAAAAAATATGCTTATTTTGAAATATGAACTTCTTTACAAATTATTATACTTCTTGAGATGTTATTAAATATTAATGTTTTATTTAAGCTTATTCTAATTTCTAAAATAATTTCTAAAATATTACTATTATTTACCAAAATACTAGTATTTAAATCTCATTTATATAAGATCATCACATGAAAAACTTTTTAAAATATTGTACAATACGATATCATAGGATATTGTAGTATAATTGAGAGAGAGAATACATAAGATGAACATATTCAAGGTGGGATTTGTATTATATAAATATAATAAAAAAATCATATATATACAATAAAGTGCATTTAGTGTATCAACACTGTGGATTGGATGAGTTCGACAAGCTAAAGAAAAGATTTGATCATACAATACAATTGAAGAATATCTTATGATATAATCAAGAGAAAGAAAGAGAATAAACTTCAAAGAAATATGAACAAGAAGAAAAATTGGTTAAAGATTATATACAGTGAATAGAACGCATAAAGTCATTAATATATAAAAATATTTGGTTAGTATGGGCAATCAAGTGTCATATAATATAAAAGTAAAGAACATATAAGCATAATCATAAGAGAAAGAAAAATCATTTAAGTCTTATGAGTTAAGTAATCGATGAAAAAATTGTATAATATGATGATCATTAACATATAATTATGATCAAGTTCATAATAAGAATAATATACAAGAATCATTAAATCACAACATAAGAAGGAAGATATATCATATAATAAGATCAGAGACCAAAAAGTAAGTGTCTGAGTTAACAAAGTAGAAATATATCATATAAATATGACTAGTGTATTATATCATTATGATTAATATGATAAGCATAGATGATGGAAGACTTAACTAAGCATATAACACAAAGTTAGTATCATATAAGTACAATTAAGTCAAAAGTAGTGATGTATAAGGAAAATCATTCATATGACATAGTTGATGGACATATCATACAAGTAGATGATGATATCATAAAAGTATGATAAGAAGAACTTAAGACATATTTAGGAAATATTGAAAAATATATAGTATAATTATTTTTATCATACCGATGTGATCCATATAAATTAAAAAAATTTAGGATCCAAAATGATGAATGACTACATGAATTATCATATGAAAATTTTAATTGAAGAGAAACCATTAGATTTAAGTGAAAATAAAGTTAAAGAGATGTAAAACCTAAATAACAAAACTATTGAAGAGAGTTGAATGGAAAATAAATACAAAGATATGTTATTTTAGTATAAAAACAAGTGAGACCAAACTTGGGAAGATATTTTTTGAGAAAAACCCATGCATTTAACTTGGGACATTTGTATTAACATCAAGGAAAGAGAGAAATAAAGTGTTTTAAGTGTTGAAAGGAATTTGAGAAGAATTAAGTGCACAACAAAGAGAAAATTGAGAAAAAACGTTTATGGGTATTGCATCACCAAGACTTAATCCTTGGTGAGATAACTATTTAAATTTGAAAGATAAGCAAAATTTTACCTGTATGTGTTTAATGTGATGTGTACTATATGATAAAAGTTCTTAATGATTTGTATGATGTAAATTGAAGATACTTGTATAGATATTATGTTAAATTATTCGATATATGATTCATGCTAAAAAGATAGAGATCCCATGATTAATAATATGAAATGAGATAATTTAAGAATGATAATTGATAATAGTAATCCCATTATTACAATGAATATGATCAAATCAACCTGAAGATGAAAAATTATATTTGCTTGTTACATTGACAACATAATCATCAATTACTTATTAATTATTATGAAAAGAAGATGTGTACATTGATGTTTATTAAAAGGGTAAATCCTGAAGAGATGATCATTGTTGTTCGATGGTGAATCTTGTTTTGATGGAGGAAGAAGAGAAGCTTTAGCTTTCTTAAAAGGAGAAGAAAAAGGAGAGAGCTTTTAGTTGTGAAAGAAAGTGAAGGAAGACTCAACTTTATTAAGAAGAATAGTGAAGTTATTGTTGCTTGACAATTAATGGAAGAGTTGCAGCTATCAAGAGAAGACAATAGTTGGTTGATGAAAAAAAGAAATTGAAAAATTACTTAAATTGAAAGTCTTGTGAGTGTTAAGTAAGAAAGAATTTTATAATTGAAACTAGCTAATGTTTTAAGATTGTTGATATTGGTCATTATGGCAATGGGAAGAAAATAAAGGTATTAAAAAGGAAGAGGACTAAGGAATTTTGAAATTTGAGGAAATGATTGGAATTGAGTTGCTTAAATCATAAGAAACTTGATAAGGTTAGTTTTAATAAGTTTTCTTAAAAAACTTTGTTAAATTTCCACTATTGTATGATTAAGATGTTTTTAATGGATAAAGAAGCTTGGTTTTGGAATTTACAAATTAAACTTGTGTTTGAGTAGGACTTAGTGATGATTTAAAATAATTTAAAATATTACCATTGTGATTATTATGATAAACATCATTTTAAGTTTTTGCTTTAAAGAAGTCTAGGGAATCAAATTGAGCAAAATAGAGAGAAATTGTATTTTTTTTCTTTTCCACTTTGAGAGAGATATATAATATGCTAGGTTCATGTATAGTATATTGGGTTAGATGTACCATACACCTACTTGGTCAACAGTATTCGAAGATTAAACATTTGAGATATCACACTACAATAATTTTTTTTACTCAATATACTTAATCATCTTTCTTTTACTATTTCTCATATTTTAGAGTCATATTTTTCTTATAAGACATTTATTTCATTTTATTATATTTCATGTAATCATATTATGATCTTTTCTCATATGCATATATCAATCATAGCTGTTTGACAATATAATTTAATAAAGATTTGAAGTCCATATCTCATCAAATCCTGCACAAAGTGCCAACAACAATCCTTATCATATCTCTTTGTGGTCCAAGACCTAGCTTGTATAGCTTTGCATAAAAATGTTGGTGACCATGAATGAGATAATTTCATATATGATATTATATCATCTCTGTATGGTCTAAAACTTGCGCTTATCAAGTCATGCACAAAGTGCTAGCAACAATTATTATACATATTAATTATAGGACAATATCATAAGAAAAAATGCTTCATCATATATATATATATATATATATATATATATATATATATACATACATTCATGTCATGTCATAATATTATCATAATGAAGACTCATAATATTATCATTATGTTTTCATATATCCATGCAAATCAAGTGCATCATATACATGCACATATTTCCATATTCTAGCATATAAAAAATGCATGCTATCCACATGTCATGATAAATAATAATATATTACATAAATACAAAAATATCATGTTATATGTTCATTTCAATGAATTTCTTATTGATATATATATAAATAATATATTTACAAAACAATTCATTTTGTTTATCAATCTGATTTCCTTAAAATTATTTCTTTTTTAGTTTTGTTTTTCCTTTGGATTCTTACACAATAAAATTGTGCACAAATTTATCATAATAATTTTTTCATTAATAATATATTCTTTATGACACACTAACCATATTTGCGCAATTTGCGAAACACCCAATTTTCACGAAATTAGAAATAATAAGATTGTGACTTCTCCCATCAGACTGTTTGATCAAGCTTAATGTACCATCCTTAGCTTAATGGAAGATACAATTAGGCTAACTGGACCATCCATTAGCTTATCAAACCATCTAGTCCAAAGCTGAGCAACATTCCAACAATGGCTGGCTTCTTTTCTCTTATTTGGCTTACATTTCTGCTCCAAACTCATTAAAATGCAAATATTAGAGCTATAGGGACTCAAATACAAGAGAAACACTTCCATTTTAGCTTGAGCTCAACGAATTACCAATAAAAACCATCCCAAATTTTCAAAATCAAGCTTTCATTCAAACTTTCTAGGCATGCTTGATTGAATCCTGAAGTAAAAACTTTGCAAAGCCAATGGAAACCTCATTTGTAAACATATATTGCTAATCCTCTTCATCTCGGTTGTAGCTACTCACTTAAAGTCTAAGAGTTTCTTCTCTGGTTTCCAGCAAGCTTTTGCTACAACTCCCTTTTCTCCTCTGATTTCTGCAACTGTTTCTTCTCTTGCTTTATTTTGCTGCTCCTTTCCTTTGTTGTAATTACAAAAGCTCTTTTTTTTTTACTTCCCTGTTTTTCTCTTTCACCAAATGTTTCTTCCTCCAACAATCTCCTCTTTACTTCACTGTTCAAATAATCGTTTCTATCCTCTCCTTTCACTATTTTCCGAAGTTGCTTCTTATCCAAAAGCCGGCTTGAGTGAGTTAGCTTAAGCTATAAGCATACTGTAATCCTTTTAACTCATAAGGAATACCTAATCACCTTATTAAAATCTTTTCAATTAACTCAAAATATTTCTTTAACTTTAATATTTTATAACAAATTTATGTGATCTTCAAAAACTATAAATCAAAGATCATTGAATTTTTCTTGATATAAACTTTCAAAATATATGCTTATTTTGAAATATGAACTTCTTTACAAATTATTATACTTCTTGAGATGTTATTAAATATTAATGTTTTATTTAAGCTTATTCTAATTTCTAAAATAATTTCTAAAATATTACTATTATTTACCAAAATACTAGTATTTAAATCTCATTTATATAAGATCATCACATGAAAAACTTTTTAAAATATTGTACAATACGATATCATAGGATATTGTAGTATAATTGAGAGAGAGAATACATAAGATGAACATATTCAAGGTGGGATTTGTATTATATAAATATAATAAAAAAATCATATATATACAATAAAGTGCATTTAGTGTATCAACACTGTGGATTGGATGAGTTCGACAAGCTAAAGAAAAGATTTGATCATACAATACAATTGAAGAATATCTTATGATATAATCAAGAGAAAGAAAGAGAATAAACTTCAAAGAAATATGAACAAGAAGAAAAATTGGTTAAAGATTATATACAGTGAATAGAACGCATAAAGTCATTAATATATAAAAATATTTGGTTAGTATGGGCAATCAAGTGTCATATAATATAAAAGTAAAGAACATATAAGCATAATCATAAGAGAAAGAAAAATCATTTAAGTCTTATGAGTTAAGTAATCGATGAAAAAATTGTATAATATGATGATCATTAACATATAATTATGATCAAGTTCATAATAAGAATAATATACAAGAATCATTAAATCACAACATAAGAAGGAAGATATATCATATAATAAGATCAGAGACCAAAAAGTAAGTGTCTGAGTTAACAAAGTAGAAATATATCATATAAATATGACTAGTGTATTATATCATTATGATTAATATGATAAGCATAGATGATGGAAGACTTAACTAAGCATATAACACAAAGTTAGTATCATATAAGTACAATTAAGTCAAAAGTAGTGATGTATAAGGAAAATCATTCATATGACATAGTTGATGGACATATCATACAAGTAGATGATGATATCATAAAAGTATGATAAGAAGAACTTAAGACATATTTAGGAAATATTGAAAAATATATAGTATAATTATTTTTATCATACCGATGTGATCCATATAAATTAAAAAAATTTAGGATCCAAAATGATGAATGACTACATGAATTATCATATGAAAATTTTAATTGAAGAGAAACCATTAGATTTAAGTGAAAATAAAGTTAAAGAGATGTAAAACCTAAATAACAAAACTATTGAAGAGAGTTGAATGGAAAATAAATACAAAGATATGTTATTTTAGTATAAAAACAAGTGAGACCAAACTTGGGAAGATATTTTTTGAGAAAAACCCATGCATTTAACTTGGGACATTTGTATTAACATCAAGGAAAGAGAGAAATAAAGTGTTTTAAGTGTTGAAAGGAATTTGAGAAGAATTAAGTGCACAACAAAGAGAAAATTGAGAAAAAACGTTTATGGGTATTGCATCACCAAGACTTAATCCTTGGTGAGATAACTATTTAAATTTGAAAGATAAGCAAAATTTTACCTGTATGTGTTTAATGTGATGTGTACTATATGATAAAAGTTCTTAATGATTTGTATGATGTAAATTGAAGATACTTGTATAGATATTATGTTAAATTATTCGATATATGATTCATGCTAAAAAGATAGAGATCCCATGATTAATAATATGAAATGAGATAATTTAAGAATGATAATTGATAATAGTAATCCCATTATTACAATGAATATGATCAAATCAACCTGAAGATGAAAAATTATATTTGCTTGTTACATTGACAACATAATCATCAATTACTTATTAATTATTATGAAAAGAAGATGTGTACATTGATGTTTATTAAAAGGGTAAATCCTGAAGAGATGATCATTGTTGTTCGATGGTGAATCTTGTTTTGATGGAGGAAGAAGAGAAGCTTTAGCTTTCTTAAAAGGAGAAGAAAAAGGAGAGAGCTTTTAGTTGTGAAAGAAAGTGAAGGAAGACTCAACTTTATTAAGAAGAATAGTGAAGTTATTGTTGCTTGACAATTAATGGAAGAGTTGCAGCTATCAAGAGAAGACAATAGTTGGTTGATGAAAAAAAGAAATTGAAAAATTACTTAAATTGAAAGTCTTGTGAGTGTTAAGTAAGAAAGAATTTTATAATTGAAACTAGCTAATGTTTTAAGATTGTTGATATTGGTCATTATGGCAATGGGAAGAAAATAAAGGTATTAAAAAGGAAGAGGACTAAGGAATTTTGAAATTTGAGGAAATGATTGGAATTGAGTTGCTTAAATCATAAGAAACTTGATAAGGTTAGTTTTAATAAGTTTTCTTAAAAAACTTTGTTAAATTTCCACTATTGTATGATTAAGATGTTTTTAATGGATAAAGAAGCTTGGTTTTGGAATTTACAAATTAAACTTGTGTTTGAGTAGGACTTAGTGATGATTTAAAATAATTTAAAATATTACCATTGTGATTATTATGATAAACATCATTTTAAGTTTTTGCTTTAAAGAAGTCTAGGGAATCAAATTGAGCAAAATAGAGAGAAATTGTATTTTTTTTCTTTTCCACTTTGAGAGAGATATATAATATGCTAGGTTCATGTATAGTATATTGGGTTAGATGTACCATACACCTACTTGGTCAACAGTATTCGAAGATTAAACATTTGAGATATCACACTACAATAATTTTTTTTACTCAATATACTTAATCATCTTTCTTTTACTATTTCTCATATTTTAGAGTCATATTTTTCTTATAAGACATTTATTTCATTTTATTATATTTCATGTAATCATATTATGATCTTTTCTCATATGCATATATCAATCATAGCTGTTTGACAATATAATTTAATAAAGATTTGAAGTCCATATCTCATCAAATCCTGCACAAAATGCCAACAACAATCCTTATCATATCTCTTTGTGGTCCAAGACCTAGCTTGTATAGCTTTGCATAAAAATGTTGGTGACCATGAATGAGATAATTTCATATATGATATTATATCATCTCTGTATGGTCTAAAACTTGCGCTTATCAAGTCATGCACAAAGTGCTAGCAACAATTATTATACATATTAATTATAGGACAATATCATAAGAAAAAATGCTTCATCATATATATATATATATATATATATATATATATATATATATATATATATATATATATATATATATACATACATTCATGTCATGTCATAATATTATCATAATGAAGACTCATAATATTATCATTATGTTTTCATATATCCATGCAAATCAAGTGCATCATATACATGCACATATTTCCATATTCTAGCATATAAAAAATGCATGCTATCCACATGTCATGATAAATAATAATATATTACATAAATACAAAAATATCATGTTATATGTTCATTTCAATGAATTTCTTATTGATATATATATAAATAATATATTTACAAAACAATTCATTTTGTTTATCAATCTGATTTCCTTAAAATTATTTCTTTTTTAGTTTTGTTTTTCCTTTGGATTCTTACACAATAAAATTGTGCACAAATTTATCATAATAATTTTTTCATTAATAATATATTCTTTATGACACACTAACCATATTTGCGCAATTTGCGAAACACCCAATTTTCACGAAATTAGAAATAATAAGATTGTGACTTCTCCCATCAGACTGTTTGATCAAGCTTAATGTACCATCCTTAGCTTAATGGAAGATACAATTAGGCTAACTGGACCATCCATTAGCTTATCAAACCATCTAGTCCAAAGCTGAGCAACATTCCAACAATGGCTGGCTTCTTTTCTCTTATTTGGCTTACATTTCTGCTCCAAACTCATTAAAATGCAAATATTAGAGCTATAGGGACTCAAATACAAGAGAAACACTTCCATTTTAGCTTGAGCTCAACGAATTACCAATAAAAACCATCCCAAATTTTCAAAATCAAGCTTTCATTCAAACTTTCTAGGCATGCTTGATTGAATCCTGAAGTAAAAACTTTGCAAAGCCAATGGAAACCTCATTTGTAAACATATATTGCTAATCCTCTTCATCTCGGTTGTAGCTACTCACTTAAAGTCTAAGAGTTTCTTCTCTGGTTTCCAGCAAGCTTTTGCTACAACTCCCTTTTCTCCTCTGATTTCTGCAACTGTTTCTTCTCTTGCTTTATTTTGCTGCTCCTTTCCTTTGTTGTAATTACAAAAGCTCTTTTTTTTTTACTTCCCTGTTTTTCTCTTTCACCAAATGTTTCTTCCTCCAACAATCTCCTCTTTACTTCACTGTTCAAATAATCGTTTCTATCCTCTCCTTTCACTATTTTCCGAAGTTGCTTCTTATCCAAAAGCCGGCTTGAGTGAGTTAGCTTAAGCTATAAGCATACTGTAATCCTTTTAACTCATAAGGAATACCTAATCACCTTATTAAAATCTTTTCAATTAACTCAAAATATTTCTTTAACTTTAATATTTTATAACAAATTTATGTGATCTTCAAAAACTATAAATCAAAGATCATTGAATTTTTCTTGATATAAACTTTCAAAATATATGCTTATTTTGAAATATGAACTTCTTTACAAATTATTATACTTCTTGAGATGTTATTAAATATTAATGTTTTATTTAAGCTTATTCTAATTTCTAAAATAATTTCTAAAATATTACTATTATTTACCAAAATACTAGTATTTAAATCTCATTTATATAAGATCATCACATGAAAAACTTTTTAAAATATTGTACAATACGATATCATAGGATATTGTAGTATAATTGAGAGAGAGAATACATAAGATGAACATATTCAAGGTGGGATTTGTATTATATAAATATAATAAAAAAATCATATATATACAATAAAGTGCATTTAGTGTATCAACACTGTGGATTGGATGAGTTCGACAAGCTAAAGAAAAGATTTGATCATACAATACAATTGAAGAATATCTTATGATATAATCAAGAGAAAGAAAGAGAATAAACTTCAAAGAAATATGAACAAGAAGAAAAATTGGTTAAAGATTATATACAGTGAATAGAACGCATAAAGTCATTAATATATAAAAATATTTGGTTAGTATGGGCAATCAAGTGTCATATAATATAAAAGTAAAGAACATATAAGCATAATCATAAGAGAAAGAAAAATCATTTAAGTCTTATGAGTTAAGTAATCGATGAAAAAATTGTATAATATGATGATCATTAACATATAATTATGATCAAGTTCATAATAAGAATAATATACAAGAATCATTAAATCACAACATAAGAAGGAAGATATATCATATAATAAGATCAGAGACCAAAAAGTAAGTGTCTGAGTTAACAAAGTAGAAATATATCATATAAATATGACTAGTGTATTATATCATTATGATTAATATGATAAGCATAGATGATGGAAGACTTAACTAAGCATATAACACAAAGTTAGTATCATATAAGTACAATTAAGTCAAAAGTAGTGATGTATAAGGAAAATCATTCATATGACATAGTTGATGGACATATCATACAAGTAGATGATGATATCATAAAAGTATGATAAGAAGAACTTAAGACATATTTAGGAAATATTGAAAAATATATAGTATAATTATTTTTATCATACCGATGTGATCCATATAAATTAAAAAAATTTAGGATCCAAAATGATGAATGACTACATGAATTATCATATGAAAATTTTAATTGAAGAGAAACCATTAGATTTAAGTGAAAATAAAGTTAAAGAGATGTAAAACCTAAATAACAAAACTATTGAAGAGAGTTGAATGGAAAATAAATACAAAGATATGTTATTTTAGTATAAAAACAAGTGAGACCAAACTTGGGAAGATATTTTTTGAGAAAAACCCATGCATTTAACTTGGGACATTTGTATTAACATCAAGGAAAGAGAGAAATAAAGTGTTTTAAGTGTTGAAAGGAATTTGAGAAGAATTAAGTGCACAACAAAGAGAAAATTGAGAAAAAACGTTTATGGGTATTGCATCACCAAGACTTAATCCTTGGTGAGATAACTATTTAAATTTGAAAGATAAGCAAAATTTTACCTGTATGTGTTTAATGTGATGTGTACTATATGATAAAAGTTCTTAATGATTTGTATGATGTAAATTGAAGATACTTGTATAGATATTATGTTAAATTATTCGATATATGATTCATGCTAAAAAGATAGAGATCCCATGATTAATAATATGAAATGAGATAATTTAAGAATGATAATTGATAATAGTAATCCCATTATTACAATGAATATGATCAAATCAACCTGAAGATGAAAAATTATATTTGCTTGTTACATTGACAACATAATCATCAATTACTTATTAATTATTATGAAAAGAAGATGTGTACATTGATGTTTATTAAAAGGGTAAATCCTGAAGAGATGATCATTGTTGTTCGATGGTGAATCTTGTTTTGATGGAGGAAGAAGAGAAGCTTTAGCTTTCTTAAAAGGAGAAGAAAAAGGAGAGAGCTTTTAGTTGTGAAAGAAAGTGAAGGAAGACTCAACTTTATTAAGAAGAATAGTGAAGTTATTGTTGCTTGACAATTAATGGAAGAGTTGCAGCTATCAAGAGAAGACAATAGTTGATTGATGAAAAAAAGAAATTGAAAAATTACTTAAATTGAAAGTCTTGTGAGTGTTAAGTAAGAAAGAATTTTATAATTGAAACTAGCTAATGTTTTAAGATTGTTGATATTGGTCATTATGGCAATGGGAAGAAAATAAAGGTATTAAAAAGGAAGAGGACTAAGGAATTTTGAAATTTGAGGAAATGATTGGAATTGAGTTGCTTAAATCATAAGAAACTTGATAAGGTTAGTTTTAATAAGTTTTCTTAAAAAACTTTGTTAAATTTCCACTATTGTATGATTAAGATGTTTTTAATGGATAAAGAAGCTTGGTTTTGGAATTTACAAATTAAACTTGTGTTTGAGTAGGACTTAGTGATGATTTAAAATAATTTAAAATATTACCATTGTGATTATTATGATAAACATCATTTTAAGTTTTTGCTTTAAAGAAGTCTAGGGAATCAAATTGAGCAAAATAGAGAGAAATTGTATTTTTTTTCTTTTCCACTTTGAGAGAGATATATAATATGCTAGGTTCATGTATAGTATATTGGGTTAGATGTACCATACACCTACTTGGTCAACAGTATTCGAAGATTAAACATTTGAGATATCACACTACAATAATTTTTTTTACTCAATATACTTAATCATCTTTCTTTTACTATTTCTCATATTTTAGAGTCATATTTTTCTTATAAGACATTTATTTCATTTTATTATATTTCATGTAATCATATTATGATCTTTTCTCATATGCATATATCAATCATAGCTGTTTGACAATATAATTTAATAAAGATTTGAAGTCCATATCTCATCAAATCCTGCACAAAGTGCCAACAACAATCCTTATCATATCTCTTTGTGGTCCAAGACCTAGCTTGTATAGCTTTGCATAAAAATGTTGGTGACCATGAATGAGATAATTTCATATATGATATTATATCATCTCTGTATGGTCTAAAACTTGCGCTTATCAAGTCATGCACAAAGTGCTAGCAACAATTATTATACATATTAATTATAGGACAATATCATAAGAAAAAATGCTTCATCATATATATATATATATATATATATATATATATATATATATATATATATATATATATATACATACATTCATGTCATGTCATAATATTATCATAATGAAGACTCATAATATTATCATTATGTTTTCATATATCCATGCAAATCAAGTGCATCATATACATGCACATATTTCCATATTCTAGCATATAAAAAATGCATGCTATCCACATGTCATGATAAATAATAATATATTACATAAATACAAAAATATCATGTTATATGTTCATTTCAATGAATTTCTTATTGATATATATATAAATAATATATTTACAAAACAATTCATTTTGTTTATCAATCTGATTTCCTTAAAATTATTTCTTTTTTAGTTTTGTTTTTCCTTTGGATTCTTACACAATAAAATTGTGCACAAATTTATCATAATAATTTTTTCATTAATAATATATTCTTTATGACACACTAACCATATTTGCGCAATTTGCGAAACACCCAATTTTCACGAAATTAGAAATAATAAGATTGTGACTTCTCCCATCAGACTGTTTGATCAAGCTTAATGTACCATCCTTAGCTTAATGGAAGATACAATTAGGCTAACTGGACCATCCATTAGCTTATCAAACCATCTAGTCCAAAGCTGAGCAACATTCCAACAATGGCTGGCTTCTTTTCTCTTATTTGGCTTACATTTCTGCTCCAAACTCATTAAAATGCAAATATTAGAGCTATAGGGACTCAAATACAAGAGAAACACTTCCATTTTAGCTTGAGCTCAACGAATTACCAATAAAAACCATCCCAAATTTTCAAAATCAAGCTTTCATTCAAACTTTCTAGGCATGCTTGATTGAATCCTGAAGTAAAAACTTTGCAAAGCCAATGGAAACCTCATTTGTAAACATATATTGCTAATCCTCTTCATCTCGGTTGTAGCTACTCACTTAAAGTCTAAGAGTTTCTTCTCTGGTTTCCAGCAAGCTTTTGCTACAACTCCCTTTTCTCCTCTGATTTCTGCAACTGTTTCTTCTCTTGCTTTATTTTGCTGCTCCTTTCCTTTGTTGTAATTACAAAAGCTCTTTTTTTTTTACTTCCCTGTTTTTCTCTTTCACCAAATGTTTCTTCCTCCAACAATCTCCTCTTTACTTCACTGTTCAAATAATCGTTTCTATCCTCTCCTTTCACTATTTTCCGAAGTTGCTTCTTATCCAAAAGCCGGCTTGAGTGAGTTAGCTTAAGCTATAAGCATACTGTAATCCTTTTAACTCATAAGGAATACCTAATCACCTTATTAAAATCTTTTCAATTAACTCAAAATATTTCTTTAACTTTAATATTTTATAACAAATTTATGTGATCTTCAAAAACTATAAATCAAAGATCATTGAATTTTTCTTGATATAAACTTTCAAAAAATATGCTTATTTTGAAATATGAACTTCTTTACAAATTATTATACTTCTTGAGATGTTATTAAATATTAATGTTTTATTTAAGCTTATTCTAATTTCTAAAATAATTTCTAAAATATTACTATTATTTACCAAAATACTAGTATTTAAATCTCATTTATATAAGATCATCACATGAAAAACTTTTTAAAATATTGTACAATACGATATCATAGGATATTGTAGTATAATTGAGAGAGAGAATACATAAGATGAACATATTCAAGGTGGGATTTGTATTATATAAATATAATAAAAAAATCATATATATACAATAAAGTGCATTTAGTGTATCAACACTGTGGATTGGATGAGTTCGACAAGCTAAAGAAAAGATTTGATCATACAATACAATTGAAGAATATCTTATGATATAATCAAGAGAAAGAAAGAGAATAAACTTCAAAGAAATATGAACAAGAAGAAAAATTGGTTAAAGATTATATACAGTGAATAGAACGCATAAAGTCATTAATATATAAAAATATTTGGTTAGAATGGGCAATCAAGTGTCATATAATATAAAAGTAAAGAACATATAAGCATAATCATAAGAGAAAGAAAAATCATTTAAGTCTAATGAGTTAAGTAATCGATGAAAAAATTGTATAATATGATGATCATTAACATATAATTATGATCAAGTTCATAATAAGAATAATATACAAGAATCATTAAATCACAACATAAGAAGGAAGATATATCATATAATAAGATCAGAGACCAAAAAGTAAGTGTCTGAGTTAACAAAGTAGAAATATATCATATAAATATGACTAGTGTATTATATCATTAT
Source organism: Vanilla planifolia (assembly GCA_023846275.1). NCBI lineage: Eukaryota > Viridiplantae > Streptophyta > Magnoliopsida > Asparagales > Orchidaceae > Vanilla > Vanilla planifolia. The sequence goes on along the minus strand of CM043869.1, from coordinate 36,030,756 downwards.
GATTAATATGATAAGCATAGATGATGGAAGACTTAACTAAGCATATAACACAAAGTTAGTATCATATAAGTACAATTAAGTCAAAAGTAGTGATGTATAAGGAAAATCATTCATATGACATAGTTGATGGACATATCATACAAGTAGATGATGATATCATAAAAGTATGATAAGAAGAACTTAAGACATATTTAGGAAATATTGAAAAATATATAGTATAATTATTTTTATCATACCGATGTGATCCATATAAATTAAAAAAATTTAGGATCCAAAATGATGAATGACTACATGAATTATCATATGAAAATTTTAATTGAAGAGAAACCATTAGATTTAAGTGAAAATAAAGTTAAAGAGATGTAAAACCTAAATAACAAAACTATTGAAGAGAGTTGAATGGAAAATAAATACAAAGATATGTTATTTTAGTATAAAAACAAGTGAGACCAAACTTGGGAAGATATTTTTTGAGAAAAACCCATGCATTTAACTTGGGACATTTGTATTAACATCAAGGAAAGAGAGAAATAAAGTGTTTTAAGTGTTGAAAGGAATTTGAGAAGAATTAAGTGCACAACAAAGAGAAAATTGAGAAAAAACGTTTATGGGTATTGCATCACCAAGACTTAATCCTTGGTGAGATAACTATTTAAATTTGAAAGATAAGCAAAATTTTACCTGTATGTGTTTAATGTGATGTGTACTATATGATAAAAGTTCTTAATGATTTGTATGATGTAAATTGAAGATACTTGTATAGATATTATGTTAAATTATTCGATATATGATTCATGCTAAAAAGATAGAGATCCCATGATTAATAATATGAAATGAGATAATTTAAGAATGATAATTGATAATAGTAATCCCATTATTACAATGAATATGATCAAATCAACCTGAAGATGAAAAATTATATTTGCTTGTTACATTGACAACATAATCATCAATTACTTATTAATTATTATGAAAAGAAGATGTGTACATTGATGTTTATTAAAAGGGTAAATCCTGAAGAGATGATCATTGTTGTTCGATGGTGAATCTTGTTTTGATGGAGGAAGAAGAGAAGCTTTAGCTTTCTTAAAAGGAGAAGAAAAAGGAGAGAGCTTTTAGTTGTGAAAGAAAGTGAAGGAAGACTCAACTTTATTAAGAAGAATAGTGAAGTTATTGTTGCTTGACAATTAATGGAAGAGTTGCAGCTATCAAGAGAAGACAATAGTTGGTTGATGAAAAAAAGAAATTGAAAAATTACTTAAATTGAAAGTCTTGTGAGTGTTAAGTAAGAAAGAATTTTATAATTGAAACTAGCTAATGTTTTAAGATTGTTGATATTGGTCATTATGGCAATGGGAAGAAAATAAAGGTATTAAAAAGGAAGAGGACTAAGGAATTTTGAAATTTGAGGAAATGATTGGAATTGAGTTGCTTAAATCATAAGAAACTTGATAAGGTTAGTTTTAATAAGTTTTCTTAAAAAACTTTGTTAAATTTCCACTATTGTATGATTAAGATGTTTTTAATGGATAAAGAAGCTTGGTTTTGGAATTTACAAATTAAACTTGTGTTTGAGTAGGACTTAGTGATGATTTAAAATAATTTAAAATATTACCATTGTGATTATTATGATAAACATCATTTTAAGTTTTTGCTTTAAAGAAGTCTAGGGAATCAAATTGAGCAAAATAGAGAGAAATTGTATTTTTTTTCTTTTCCACTTTGAGAGAGATATATAATATGCTAGGTTCATGTATAGTATATTGGGTTAGATGTACCATACACCTACTTGGTCAACAGTATTCGAAGATTAAACATTTGAGATATCACACTACAATAATTTTTTTTACTCAATATACTTAATCATCTTTCTTTTACTATTTCTCATATTTTAGAGTCATATTTTTCTTATAAGACATTTATTTCATTTTATTATATTTCATGTAATCATATTATGATCTTTTCTCATATGCATATATCAATCATAGCTGTTTGACAATATAATTTAATAAAGATTTGAAGTCCATATCTCATCAAATCCTGCACAAAGTGCCAACAACAATCCTTATCATATCTCTTTGTGGTCCAAGACCTAGCTTGTATAGCTTTGCATAAAAATGTTGGTGACCATGAATGAGATAATTTCATATATGATATTATATCATCTCTGTATGGTCTAAAACTTGCGCTTATCAAGTCATGCACAAAGTGCTAGCAACAATTATTATACATATTAATTATAGGACAATATCATAAGAAAAAATGCTTCATCATATATATATATATATATATATATATATATATATATATATATATATATATATATATATATATATATATATACATACATTCATGTCATGTCATAATATTATCATAATGAAGACTCATAATATTATCATTATGTTTTCATATATCCATGCAAATCAAGTGCATCATATACATGCACATATTTCCATATTCTAGCATATAAAAAATGCATGCTATCCACATGTCATGATAAATAATAATATATTACATAAATACAAAAATATCATGTTATATGTTCATTTCAATGAATTTCTTATTGATATATATATAAATAATATATTTACAAAACAATTCATTTTGTTTATCAATCTGATTTCCTTAAAATTATTTCTTTTTTAGTTTTGTTTTTCCTTTGGATTCTTACACAATAAAATTGTGCACAAATTTATCATAATAATTTTTTCATTAATAATATATTCTTTATGACACACTAACCATATTTGCGCAATTTGCGAAACACCCAATTTTCACGAAATTAGAAATAATAAGATTGTGACTTCTCCCATCAGACTGTTTGATCAAGCTTAATGTACCATCCTTAGCTTAATGGAAGATACAATTAGGCTAACTGGACCATCCATTAGCTTATCAAACCATCTAGTCCAAAGCTGAGCAACATTCCAACAATGGCTGGCTTCTTTTCTCTTATTTGGCTTACATTTCTGCTCCAAACTCATTAAAATGCAAATATTAGAGCTATAGGGACTCAAATACAAGAGAAACACTTCCATTTTAGCTTGAGCTCAACGAATTACCAATAAAAACCATCCCAAATTTTCAAAATCAAGCTTTCATTCAAACTTTCTAGGCATGCTTGATTGAATCCTGAAGTAAAAACTTTGCAAAGCCAATGGAAACCTCATTTGTAAACATATATTGCTAATCCTCTTCATCTCGGTTGTAGCTACTCACTTAAAGTCTAAGAGTTTCTTCTCTGGTTTCCAGCAAGCTTTTGCTACAACTCCCTTTTCTCCTCTGATTTCTGCAACTGTTTCTTCTCTTGCTTTATTTTGCTGCTCCTTTCCTTTGTTGTAATTACAAAAGCTCTTTTTTTTTTACTTCCCTGTTTTTCTCTTTCACCAAATGTTTCTTCCTCCAACAATCTCCTCTTTACTTCACTGTTCAAATAATCGTTTCTATCCTCTCCTTTCACTATTTTCCGAAGTTGCTTCTTATCCAAAAGCCGGCTTGAGTGAGTTAGCTTAAGCTATAAGCATACTGTAATCCTTTTAACTCATAAGGAATACCTAATCACCTTATTAAAATCTTTTCAATTAACTCAAAATATTTCTTTAACTTTAATATTTTATAACAAATTTATGTGATCTTCAAAAACTATAAATCAAAGATCATTGAATTTTTCTTGATATAAACTTTCAAAAAATATGCTTATTTTGAAATATGAACTTCTTTACAAATTATTATACTTCTTGAGATGTTATTAAATATTAATGTTTTATTTAAGCTTATTCTAATTTCTAAAATAATTTCTAAAATATTACTATTATTTACCAAAATACTAATATTTAAATCTCATTTATATAAGATCATCACATGAAAAACCATTTGTACAAAGTCATGTTTGGGTTACCATATTTGATTCTATGATTTGAATATTTGGTGGCACTTCTAGGAACTTCATAATAACTTCGATGTGGTTTCTAACTCTCAAAACTTTTCATAAGAGTTTTCTATTGCTGTAAATCTCTTTGAAATTATGCTTTGAACATTAACTTCACTAAAGCATCAAATCATTGACTAAAACCAATTTAAGAGGCTTATGTCTTTCCTTATCAATAAGTTCACTATGACACAACTCATTCTATCCAAATATCTTCTCCTTCTTTTTATTTTCCTTTCTTAAATTCTTTTTTTAAACCCTTTTTTGCTTTCTCTTGATTGCAACTCTTGCTCTCTCTTGATTGCAACTCTTGCTCTCTCTCTCACCGACTTTCTTTCTTCGTCATTTTCATCTCACTAGTCACTTATATACACATAATTAAATTAAATATGAAATTAAAACTATACATCATTTCATATGTCTCATATTTTTTTTCTAAATAACTTTAATAATTTTCTAATTATTTTTAAAATAATTTATTCCAAATTACACCAATAATTATCCAAAGTCTTTATTTTTATAATAAAATTTTAATTTTCTAATGTCACTTAATATTTTAACATTTTTTTTAAATAGTCTTATGACTTCAATGTTCTTGTTTATGAAAATACTTTAATAATTTGTTCTATGGCCAAATTACTTCTATACCTAACAAAATTATTATCATTAAGATTCTTAAATTTTTAATCTTTCACAAATAATTCTTAATGTTTACTTTTCTCCTTTATGAACTTTTCACTTACGATGAATATTATGACATTTTCATTAAATTCTCCATTTATGACTCTTCCATGTTATCTTGTTATAATAATCTCTCTTTAATAAGCCATTTAATTTAATTTTTCCTAGAGTATTTACTTTGGGCTTTTTGGATATCACATCCAGTGATTCAAGTTGGATTGACTAAGTTGACTAGGGTGAGAGGGAAAAAATGAAGTTGGAATTTGCTATAAAGAGGTTTTAAGAAGCCAGTCTCAAAAGTTTGCTCAATAGTGTCGAGCAAGGACACCAAAGCTAGTTAGCAAAAACAATGGTAGTAAGAGAGGTAGAATAGAGATAGTTGATGGCCTAGATAATTGTTCAAAGGCCATAGGCTTTGTTAATGTTTAGTAAACCTAAGTGGAGAGAGAAGAAAAAGAAGGGTGGGAGATCTCTTAAAAGAATTAATAAATGGTCTAGAGTTATTTGGTTTTCTTTGTATTGCTTCAAAGTACATAAGGGAGTGCTTTTGTAGAGATGAAAGGTGACTTTCCATGATCAACAATATAGCAAGAACATGGCACTCCTTTTCTTAAGGATGTGAAAAAATAGTCTTAGCTTAGCGATCATCATAGATGCTCTTATGCTTTGGACGTTCATACAAGCTTGTTTGGCTCTCTTATACAGAATTGTGAGAAACATATGATCATGAAGTCCAATATGTTCATTGCTCCTTGGTAGCTAGGTTCTAAGCTTGGGTATGAAAAACGATGGATACATTATGAGGATTAAGCAAGAAAATAGAAACAGAAAAAATATGAGAGAAAGAGGAAAGAACATAAGAAAATGGGAGATAAGACAATAATGGAAGACAAAAACATGTTATTGTGCTATGATTGAGTCCAAAGTCATTCAAACCAAGCTATGTTGAGCATAAGTGAGCACAAAATATGCATTTTTTAGTCTTAGAGAGTTGAATTTATTAATTAAGGAATTTTTAACATATTACACCTTAAAAATCATCTCCTTGTCTAGGTTCCTATTTCCCTTAATCCACAACAATAATATCTATGTCTCATTGTTTTGATAACATTATATTGTTATTCAAGTTCTAGATTTTAGTCCTTATTTAGGTTAGGGTCCTCTTATTGAGATGAAAAATTTCTCCTTTTAAGAAGTGTCTTGACTTGACACTCAATGTTTAATTGGCTAGAACACATTAACTAGTTTATGTGATTAAATTAAACATATTCCTACCCATCAATAATAATTATGTCTCATTACCAAAGTCCAATGTTTGCATCTAGTTCTCATGAAAGATCCTAATCTTTAAGTAACATTTAGTTTCCAAAATCTTTTTTCAACATTAAGATGTATATCACCCAACTTGGTCAATCAAGACATTTCATCACATTTGCATTAAAGATGATTAAAATGATCATTACACTCTACCTACAAAATAAATCTAATTAAAATAAGGTTATTGATAGGTTCAAGATATTCTTACCTTTAATCTCTAACTCAGCATAGGTTCTCTTATTGTTTATTGCAAGTCTTTATATTTTTAAATCCTTTTTCATGTCCCCTCATTGAAAAAGTTCATATTGCAACTTTTCTTGCATCTATATAGACTTATTGGAGGCCTTTGAGATATTAAAGAGGTCGTAGTTTTACCCATTTTAAGGGATTCTTATGTAAGCAAAAGGCCTTTCTTTTTAATTTTTCTCCTTTTGTCTTATTTCCAATGCCAAATCTTTTGCTCTCCACCCTTCATCCTGCCTGAACCATGACCCACATATGCATATATGTGGGACACACCTATAGATATGTCTAAGTGAAGTTGCAACATCAACAATTGCTTTTATTTTCTAATTTATAAAAATTAAATATGCTCCTTCTAATTTGTCAAAAGCGATAAATAGAAAAATTGTGTTGAAAAATTGTCACAAAAAAGATGATTATGAAAGTTTTTATTTTAACATGTTGTGCAAAATTGATTTTTATACTGATTAGTAAAACTTCAATTGTAGAAAGTAAACTCTTCTTTGTTTTCTATTCGGATATAAGGTAAACTCCATCTTGGCAACTAGAAAATCTTCATCATTAAGAATAACTTCTTTTCTTAAAAGGAGATCCTCTTACTTTTATTCATACACAGCTTTAAGCTTCTCTGGCTACAGCTATGCTGTTCTTTTTCCATTAAAACGAGAACAATCTTCAAATACAACTGTTTCGACTCCTAATTTTTCAAGCTCATTATTAACAAAACTTGAATCAAAGTAACTATTAACTCAACATATACTACCTGAAAATTTCATATATAAGTTATGTTTATCAAAATAATATAAAAAATTGAAAGATAATTTTATTATTTTTGAATAATGTTAAAAACTTTTACTTTTCTTTTATATCAAATAATCAAAACTTTTCCAGTTACTTCATAACATTAATTATTTAATAAAATACTTATCTAACATATTTATTAAATGCATATTTTTAAATATAAAATAAAAATATTATTTTAGAATCTATTTTTTTTTACCAATCAATTTAATATCTAATAACAATTATATTTAAAAACAAAACCCAATATTCACTCATAATTTACTGTAATATAATCTTGTAAACAACCAATTTCACTTATGTCCTACTCGATTTATTCACAGGTAGCTTACCAAATTTGCTAACATCAATTAGCCAGGAGAAATTAACATTAAATAAACGCTTATGCTTTACAGCTTGACATGAGTAATGCAGCCTCATTCTTCAACAATAGCCATCATGATGACATTTCAGCTGCAAAGGATTAGAATATTCTATCTTTGTTTGCTTTTGCTGCCAATCCACTTTCTTTCTTTTAAACTATTCACAGTTGATTTTTCTTGAAAAATAATTTAAAATAGAATATTATAATGCATCTTGTACAATACAATAATACTAATTATGATTCATTCAATAATTGTTAAACATCATGCATCAGCTAAAGTTTTAGTACTTATTCAAATAAGATAAGGTCTGAAAAGTTTTCAACTGTTTTTGTTGAAATAAATGATTTTAATAATACACACTCTAGGGGTTAATTTGATATTAATGTTGTTGAACATATATATTTGATGATATATTATAAATAATATTGGTAAAAAAATTGATATTACAAAATGAATTAACTTATTTTTTATAGTAAAAATAGCTTTTATTGTTTTGTAAGAAAAAATTGTTTTTTGTTTTTATCATTTATATTTCTTTTTGTTTTTGGATTCAAAAACTATGTGATCAAATTTGATTAGCTAAATGTCATGTAGGAAACTATAATAAGCATGAGAAGTTTAAGAAGAAAAAAATGCATTACTTGATATATAGTCAACCAAGCTAGAAAGAGCTAATTGATGTTGTCATCATATGTAATAAAAACCTTTGGTTTGTCTGCCACTATACAACAAAAGGTTTAAGATTTCATATATATAATGAACACCAATCAAGAAAGGGTGAAGAGATAAGAAGAAATTTATGATAAGTGACAAGATTTCTTATATGTTAATCAAGTAAGAATCTAATGATATAAAATAGACTTGGCTAGAATTTGTTCAAAGCCAAATGGAAGTAAAAGAAACAATGTTATAAACAAGGACAACGTGACTTGTAAAGGAACTTTTACCTATTATAAGACGATATATATGAGATATACAAAAATAATTTTTTAATTATATGGATTCTTAAAATGAATTACATAAAAAAATGAATATTAAGTTTTTGTTTAATTATTTGAATTTTATTTTGGATTGTGAGGATTTAGATGTTAATATAAACTTTTGAGTTAACATATTGGTTAATTATATTTTTAATCAGTTTTTGTTTTCATTAAAATATAATTAGATCATAACAATTTATGATAAATCAATTTATTGGTATGAATAATAAATTTTTTCATTAAAATATTATAAAAAACTTTTTTAATATGCTATTTTCAACTTATATTTTTTTCTATTTATTTTTTTCATAGATTATAATAAAAATATGATCGATAATCTAATCAACTAAAATTATATTTATAACAAGAATGTTAAATTAATGAAACGATATGTTAAATTATATTTTGTCATAATTTTTTTTATCGAAAGAATTAATCTTCTATATTTAATTGTGCATAAACAATTTATTTATTTAACATTATTTTCTTGAAATTATTGAAAAGTTTTGTTTAATTTGTTAATAATGTATTATATTAAACATATTAAAAGAAAATTAGATTTAAAATTTTTTTAATAAAATCATATTTGAAAAATAGGAAAAACCTAACATTTGTTTGAAAATCAAGATTTATTTGTGTTGGTCTTTACCTAATTAAGTTCTACCATTCAATCATTTTCATTAATATTTTTTTTAATCTCAACATATGTTTTCACTATATGTTTATAAAACTATTTCAATGAACTCTCTAAAATTTGAAAAATTAAAAATAATTATTAAATATTTGTTAGAATTTTTTACTCTCTTCTTAAACATATTAAATCACTAATTCTCTACAATAACCAATTTAAAAACATACTTAATTAACATGGTGAATCTTTGATCATGTTATCATTATTATGTCTTTGTTGTGTTAGATTGTTCATATCATCTTGCATCTTATCTTGGATTGACGTTGAGATATACTAATCATTGAAGGATTTATAAAACTCTTATCATAAAATTTGTAAGTTTGGATTGTCTATGAATTATAGTCTCTTTTGATCAGATTACTTATTCTTGATATCTCTACTAAATAGAATTATTGCTTGTGACGCTTGTTTTTTAGACATAATATGCTTTTAAGTAGCATGTTAAATCTTCTAAACAATCCTTTATTGGAATTGGATTAGTAACATCAACAAAATAAAAAAAGACCTATAAAATTATTACACAAATTTGTTTGGTTAGTATTTTTTGGCTTCCTTCAAGGTAAAGTTTAGACATTCTCCTTTTTTGATAACATCACATAGTTATTTATTTTAACATTAAATCTCTCCTAAATATGACTTGCTTTTCATGGTTTTTATTTTTATTAATATTAGATGTTTCTTTACTTTACCCTTCTTAAGAATCTATTTTATTACATAATAATTCTTAGTATAATATTTGTTATTATATTTAATTTATGCAAAAAGATATACAATAAATAAAAAATATCGTAACATATTATATTAGTGCTAACTATACATGTATTTTTTTCACTATAATTATCTATCCTACTCACATCAACCTATAACAAGTTTCTAAACTTATTCTTATATCAAACTTGTGATATCTTTTTTAGTATTTATTTAAAAAATATCATATAAATTCAATACAATTATTAAAATTTTACATATTACAATTTTATTTTTATGTAAATCATATACTTATAATCATACAATAAAATTAGCATTTTCATTCTATTAATTAAAGTAATTAAATAAAAACTATATATACACACACACACATATTATGATATGATTACTATGCTTTTGTTTGTTATTTTTATATTTTTTTCAAAGATCATTTTTTTATAATAGCAAGCCATAAGTGGAGGAGAGGATGATGGCAACAGAATCCAGTAGAGTAAGATTGACATGAAAGAGTCTTAGTTGAAATTGCAACAAAGAATTGTAGCAATTACATCATTTTTTAAATTATAAATTTAATAAGAAAGCAACGGGTAACCATAAAATTTGTCATTTTTAAATGGGCTTGTTTAAGTACGTCCTGAAGCACAGTGGGTTGCAGTCCTCCAAGTTTCTGTTTGGACCTAAACTGAACTCGTAAATGTAGATCAATTTTCTTTTTCTTTTTTTTTTTAACGTTTAAGACAAAATAAGCCTTTATTTAATTCAATTATTATTGTTTACATTATCCGACCCAAGCAGTAAAAAGAAGCTTTGTACTGATAAATCTCATTTACCTTATTTCAGTTAAATTTATTAAACGCTATTATATTTTCACTATTTATTCTAAACTTATAATTTCATTATTTTTTGAAGTCACTATGATTATCAAATCACTATTATTTTTTTATAATATTTTTAAATAATAATATTAAAAGTAATATTTTATTTAAAGATATGTCTTACTATGAAATATTTTAATACAAAAACTAAAATAGAGATTATTTAAATAATATTGAATTAAATAACAAAAGATATTTTCAAAATTTTAGATAATGCTAATACTTAAATTGGATCGATCTATTATTAATAATGCATGAGATTTAACTCTAAACACGCTTCTAGCATAATGAAAATGCGGACGGACGTCCCCTCCTCCCAATGGCTGTCGGCACCGAGCTCGGAGAAGTTAATCCCGCCGCCTGCGCTGCGGAAAATTTTGAAGTGTTTTTACAGAATAGAAGGTACCACTTCTTGTTTCACCTTCGCCGCCTAAAATATCCATCATTTCTTCTCGTAATGGCATACCTATTTAGTTGTTGATCCAATGTTGGAAACAAAAACCTACCTTTATACATCCATTTTGAGAAAAAAAGGTTGCTTTAATGTCAATTTAAGATGTATCTCTTGAGCGTCATTTCTATAAAAATGGATGGGAAGATCATAAGCAACAGTAGTGTAGTTTGCATCGTCCTTTCCTTTACAAATAGAGAGCTGATTCTAAATAGAGGGTAGATATGTTCTCCTCAAGCGACAGGTGTATGACCTATTGAAGTATTCAAGACAGTTAATGCTGTCACAGTTTGTTCGCATCCAGTTTGATGAAATCGTACTCCTCAACTATGAATAGTCTGTCATTGTCCCGAATTACTTCGATGGAGTCAATCTCTGCTCCTTCTTCGTTTGTTATAATTGCACCGTTTGTATCAAATCCGAACTTCTTACCTGCCAACACAAAATAGCGTAAACTGTAAAATTGTTAGAGATCTTTTCGCCGTGGATTTGGTTTGTTCTTATTGAAACTATCTTTGCTTAACGTCAAAGCCCGCCAGTACTTTGAGAATACAAGCTTTATGCATACCTATTAAATGCTTGAGTTGTTCCATTGTGTTTGGCAATCTTATCAGCTTTCCTGCTTCAGAAGATGTATTCCTAAGCAAAGGATGCCCTCTGTAAACACTGGCCCTGGGATACATGATCCCTCTCCCTCCCCACATTACCTTTTCACGCTCATCTCTGTTTGCTACATTCTGCTTGAACTCCTTTTGTATTTCTGATATTGTTATGGAGTAGCCGACTTCCCTTTTCTTTATGACTTCTTCAAACTCCCCATTTGCTATTGTCTCTCCTCCATGAAGGTTTGCTTTATCTATATTGGCTCCATTCATTATCAAAAATTGGGCTAGATCTTTGTGCTTTTCAGCCAAAGCCATTTCCAGGGCTGTCATTCCTTCAAGATTCTCCAAATCTACGTTTAAGCCATGCTTCAAAAGTTCCATGATTGTTGACTGATCATTTCTTTTGGCTGCAAGGCAAAGGAGTTCACCGCCTACATGGGAATTGGAAGTACATGCAAAATGGTACAAGAGATTGAAAATTCTCTTATGCTTTGTTGTAATGGCGAGCCATAAGGCAGTATTTCCATCCGTGTCTGAAAAAGGTTTAAAAATTTTTAGATTGAGAGGTGGCAAAGCAATGAGAAGTTTGAAAATACTGAAATTAAGTGTTGGCACCTTACCCTGAATATCTATGCTGCACCCGTGCTTGAGTAAGACCAAAATGCAATCCTCATAACCTTTTAGTACCGCTAAGTGCTGGCAAAAGTTAGACTAATGAGGATAAAATGCTTGACATGATTATAATAAAAGTTTGTTTAACCTAACAAGTGAAGCAATGGTGCATCTTATGACACTTCTTGAAAGTATGTTAGGCTTGCTATCAAGTATCTGAACAGTTGATTCTCTGTAATATGTGATCTGGAAGTATGTAAGTTCCCAGAAATATAAATATTAAATATTTAGTGAAAACCAAAACAGCGGCCATTTTCAGAGTACCCTGGGTCCTATGTTATAATTTGTGGAATAGTAGATCTTACCAGTGGTGTTCTTCCTCTTATGTCTCCAACATCGGGATCCATTCCTGCTTTAAGGAGCTGTTCGAGGAAACAACTGTTTCCAGCAGCGGTCACAGTCAGCAGATTGCAAGGTATCGTGGCTTCATCATTTTCCCAATTTTCTCCTAATAAATCTTCAAAACTTAGGTTCTTATGTTTGACTTCGTGCTGCAAACATAGCATTTATTAATTTATCTATTACAATAAAAAATGGGCATGTAATGGCAATATTGTTTTAATCTACCTTCAAAAAATTCTTATATATAATCACGCCATCTTCTTGTTTTGTCTGCATTGCTTCTTTGAGTGTGCTTTGCTTCAACTTCAATAATTGGCAAAGGGTTTTGGAGCGGAAAGTATAACTTTGAGGCCTGTTACAAAGAGCACAGGCTTCTCCAAATATATCTCCTGTGCTTAATGTTTCTACAACATGTTCTCTGTCTTCTTCTGAGTATATGATCTCAACTTCACCTGAAACTACAATGTATACATCATCTGGTGCTTCATTTTGCATGATTATATCTTCTTTGGGAGGTATATATTCTGCTTTCATCTCTGTGACCTGGTTGGAAGAAAGTTGAAGCAACTGTTATCGTTTCTGTTTAGAAAGTTATTCAGAGGAAGCATGTAGCTGATTAGGAGTCTAGAATATCTTCACCAGAATAAGAAGCATTTCCTTTGTGACTCCTTTAAATAGATAGACCTCCTGGAGACTTGGCAGGAAGAGTTGCTCGCTGATGCTTTTGCGTATAGATTTAGGTAGTTGGTCCAGCAGATGCTGGTGGTTTAAGTTCTCTGCTCTGAATCTGAGACACATGTACGCCAATATTTGTTCTTTCAGCCTGTGTGGTAGGTGGTTCCGACAAACAAAATTAGAGGCTGCTTGAATGCTGTTTCTCTGCAATATGCAGCACTTTACATTTAACAGCCTCATTGAAGTATAATATCAAATGATTATTCAGGAAATTGGATGATCCATACAAATTCCATTGTTCTTCGTGTGCCTTCGACAACTAAATTTGTTATGTTTCCTATTAAGTATGCAGTCAGCCCAAGGTTGAAAAGCATATAGAAAACGTTGAAAATCATCTCTCTTGTGTTTACTGCATGAAGATCACCATATCCAACAGTGGTCATAGTGGTGATAGACCAGTAGACGGCAGCGATGTAACGAATCCATAGGCTGGCTTCTCGAAAGTTAGGCATGACTGCACCTATCCATGTCTTTCCTTGATGTGGGTATCGGTCTGCCAGCAAGTAGTAGAGGCAGCTAGCGCAATGAACTAGGAATAGAGTAACCTGCAGAATTAGTATTTATATTTTCAATCTTTTCATGATTGCATGGAACTATCCTCATAAATGAGGTTTGACGCCAGACTGCAATTGCTAATGTCTCTGTAGTTATTTTGTTCTCTTAAAAGAGAAGGGACAACTATTAGGTATCTGATGGCACTTTAGTATCACCATGATAAAGATTATCTAAAGCCAGTATTCTGCAAAAGTAGTTGATCAATCAAGGTCGCTAAACCTTACTTACAAGGAGAAGCTTTGTACACCGTATTAAGAAGTAGCTGAATCTGATGTCCTTCTCAAGCCTGCAATAATAGACACAAGCAAGAATTTCCTGACTTTGTTGATTATCGTTTCTCAAGCGTTTAAATTGGGTACCCATTTTTAACATTCTGGGAGGTTGGCAAACATATGCTTACCTTGTGAAGAAATGCTTGATTTTTCTTAGACGCCATAGTCTCAACATGCCCAATATAGTGTATGAGATCCCTGATTTGATCTCTCCTGTGATTAAGTATGCCAAACCTTCAAAAGGGATTGTTGATGCTAAATCCATAACGAACCAAGTTGACAGATACCTGTTGTTGCAATTCCATGTTTACTTAGTTTAATGTTTGATTATCACAGTTTTATTTTGCACAATTGGATACAGAGATAAACCACCTATTAATTCCATGGCTTTGGCTTTGGAAAATTATAACTTTAGTTGACTTTCATATAGACAATCTTTTAGGACATGTTATCATTGGTTTTTACATAATAGATATTAAGCTTTCATTATAATGGTAGAAAATCAATAAAGCAACTCTTCATTTGATGAGATCACCTAAATGCTTCACCTTTGTCTACTTGGTTTAACAAAAAAGAAGCAGTGCAAAGCATTAGCAAGATATACTGGTTTGTTTTCATAATATATATTTGTCGTGCCTTTTATTTCATTTAAACTTATATTCAATAACCTCAGAGAATAACTTTAAGCACTTGCTATCTAGTATGGGGGTGATTGGATAGCTGAAAGTTAAACTTATACCTTAAATGGATTGAAAGGAACCATGGGATTTTGCTTGTTGAGCTATTCATTAAGCAAAAAGTTTCTATAATGTTATTTATTGAGAAAGCATTTGTGTTGCTTATGATTTTTAACGGAAGTACAGTTCTTTAGAACATGAGGATGCTTTTTAATGAAAGCGCTCTGTTTTAGAACATGAGGAGAAAGTAAGAAAGAAAAAGACAGCCAAGTTTAAAACATGATAGAAATTGATGTAACAAAGAAGAGAGTGAAAGAGAGCAAGATAGGAAAGGGCATGCATCAAAGAGAAAACTTCATAGAAAGGGATGAAAAATATCTTGAACCTATTATGGGAAAGGACTATTAAGAAAGACATGGAATTATTTTCCTTGCTCAAGCCATTCTTTTTTTCATAAATGTTCGATAACTCACCACAATGATCAAGTTTGTAAAACAGTTGCACTAGAAATTAAAACTAATCATTAAGTCGAAGGGTGGGAAACGTATATTTGATTGTGATCTATTAATTGCTTTATTGTCAACACATCCCTTGGCTTTTATCACTTTTAAGTGTCAACAATATAGTTTTAGCATATGGGCTTAAGCTTTTTTGTAAGAATCTCTTTCAAAGGAGTTTCTTGGCTTATCTTTCGAGCTTAGCATGTTTAGTTGAGTTCAACATGTAAATGAGAAATTTTGTTGTGAGTCCTAGATGAGATTAATAGTATATTGGATATCTTTCATAGGAGACAACTTGTCTATAAGATCCTTTGAGATAATATTATTGATTTTTTCTAGTAATTTGATAGCTATTGGGGAAATATGTCCCTAGTTTAGTTAGTTGAAACTTTTTTGATATATGTGTGATGTAAAAATTGTTTTTTAGGAAATTGTATTTTAAAACAATCAAATATACATTTTTTTCCTCAAAAATCTTTTATGATTCACTATCCAACAATTCTCGCATAGGACCCAGAAATGTTTGAATTTCAAAGTATCGAATCTATCCGAGCTATCGGATTTATTGGAGCTATCAGAATCTGATGATTCCGATTGATCGGACTTATCAGATCTATCAGAATCATCCCTTCTAATTCTAATTAGTGTTCAACTTTTAATTGACATCCTTGGTTAGATTGATTGATTAATGGTTTTCTAACACTTTAAAAAGTGATCAATTGTAATTTCTTTTTTTGAGAAATAATATATCTTAATTCAAAAGATGATTTAGATAGTTGAACCTTTGCTAGGGTGGTGAATAGTGGGATTTATGATTGTATAGTAAAAAAAGTAACAGGTGTTAGTTCAAAAGGAATCATTATTTTGAAGATGACATATATCGATATTGGTCTCTAATACCAAATTAATGATGAAAAGGAGGGGTTTGATGATGGCGAAGAGCAAAATTTTGATATGAAATTGACGACAAAGAGTATAGCTTTGATTCCAAATTGGTTGTGGATGAATGGAGTTTTGGGGGATTGAGAGAGAAGAGGTGTTTATGCCCTCTTAGAGCAAGAAGATGGATTGATTGTTTGTCTTTCCAAAATACTATGTATTCATGCACAAAGTAATAATATGATTATCTAAAAACATACTTTCATTCATTCCTTATAGTTTTAAATTGATTTTCATAAAATTTAGCAATATATAAAAATAAACAAAAATACTAATCTAAATCCTAAAAACTTAATTTAAACTTAAATTTAAAATAACAGATAAGAAAATTAATGGATATAAATATAACTCTAAATTCCTAATTTAAACAATATTGATCTCTTAAAATCTCTACATCCTTAAATTTAGAAAATCTTGATCTTCTTGAATTTAAAATACTTATGACTTATCCAAAGTTGAAAATATAGATGATCTTGAATTGCTAACGCAACATCCTAAAATATTAATAGTTCTCATTATTAATTTTAGATGATCCATTATGTAGTAACCTGTTATGTAAAGTAGAATCTCTTACATACATTTTTAAATCTTTTACATTATGAATTTGTGTTTTAATTTAGCTTTAAATTTGATCTATATTTGATTAAGTCATGCAATAAAATTGTTGATGTAACATGCCTCATAAAAGTATGTACAATGTGACATAAAAAATATCTATAAGCTGAAGAAACAATTACAAGAAATTTGACATGAAGCATATTGGATTTGTTCATTAGATTCTTTGAATGGTGATTTAATAGAATTGATTTGAGTCAGGCTTGAGATTATTGTAGCAAAAGTACAATAAGATTATCGAGTTTGATAAGCTAGATCGTTAGATACTCTGTTGAAGAGTCATTTCAAATGGAATAGAGATCAACCATTGAATAATTTGGAAGAGTGAATTTCATAATTAAAGTGTCATATGCTTCAACAATAGGTCAAGTTGATGTACGCAATGATCTACACTAGGCTAATTGTTACCTATATTGCGAGAGACCCAAGGAGGAAGTAGTAAAATAGTTTTTTCATTATTTGAGAAGGACTACAAATATATATGCTTGTGCTTCTCACAGAATGACTCAATTTTATAGAATTTTATAGAGATATATTGGTACCGGTCTTGAAGGAGATGTGGATAGTCGTAAGAGCATCTTTAAATACATATTTTTAAATTGATGACACTAAAATAAGTTAGATATCATGAATTTAGAAATGTATAGTTCTTTCAACCATATGAGCAAAAGAATGTCATAAGTCGTAAAATAGTTTTTTTTATCATTTGAGATGGATTGCAAACATATATGCTTGTGCTCCTAATAGAATGACTCCATTTTATGAAGATATATTGATATTGATCTTGAAGGAGATGTGGATAGTCTTAAGATTATCTTTAGATATATATTTTTCAATTGATGGTACTATAATAAGTTAGATATCATGAATTTAGAAATGTGTAGTTCTTTCAACCACATGAGCAAAAGAATGCTATAAGTAGTAAAATATTGTTTTTATCATTTGAGAGATTTGAGAGGGACTGCAAACATATGCTTGTGCTCCTTATAGAATGATTCAAGTTTATCAGAATATATTGATACCGATCTTGAAGGAGATGTGAATAGTCGTAAGATATCTTTAGATATATATTTTTCAATTGATAGCTCTACAATAAGTTAGATATCATAAATTTAGAAATATGTAGCTCTTTCAACCACATGAGCAGAAGAATGCAATAGGTATTTTGATCTTAGTTGGCATTAATACAGAATAACAACAATCATGCAACTCTGAAAATGCAAAAGATTAATGAAAGAGAATGACTTAAAGAGCATAGATTTTTAGGAGTAATTATGTCTAATTAGAAGATCTTTAAGATATGGAGTTTGACATAACTGTGAAGGTTAACATAAAATAGACAATGCATTATGTGTAATATAGTTGTTATCATAAGACAAACTTATTACAGCGTTGAAACAACTCATATTTATGAATAGCAAGTACATAACAATATAAGTATATTCTAAAAGGTTTATGCGAAAAATGGTATTTATAAGAGTATTGTGAAACAATATTACATTGTTTTAAGGAATTGGTTGATAAGAGGTTATGATACAAATATATGGGTACCAAGCAACTTTGACGTGTCAATAGATCATGTACTAATGTGAATATGTGGGATCTCTTTTGTGGAAGTATATAAAAAAAAGGTTATTAGTATAAGAACTAAATTGAGAAGTGTGTTTGCATGATAAATCTTAGTCTCATTCCTTTCTCTATATGCTATTGTGAGAGTTTTGATGATAAACATAGCAAAAATGAAGCCATGCAAGTTTTAACATTTTGAAAAATCTAGTAAATATCTTTCAAGATATTGTCAGTATATTTCACAAGTTCAGTTTTTACGTAAATCTTTGCCTACTGATCATCTTGTGGTTTTGTTCTAGTCTTTTTATGTCCTCTATTTTTTTGTTCTATTCAACCCACATATTATTGTATTTTTCACTGGTTGTACTGCTGAGTGGTTTAGTCATTGATAATCGAGTGTGGAAAGTTAATCTCTACATTTATCTCTTTGAGTTTGTCCTCAATCCAAATGGGATTTGCAGTATGTTCATCTTTCAACAGTTTTTGCCAATTTGCAGAGACATAAATCTGCTGCAAATGTGAAGAACATCCTAATAATTTTTATTCTGTGATAATTTGTTGAAATTTAGCACCTAAAGAAGAGGCAAATAGTGTTCAGCAAAAAGTTGTAAGATTTATTTAGCATGAACTACGTCATTCAACGAGGCTTCCCTTGATTTGAGAAAATTATTCAATGGAAATGAAGTTTATAAAGAAATTTAAGGATATGCTGTGCCCATAGGAAAGCAAAACCTGATAGCAATTTTCTTGGAGTCTCGAACTAGGAGCTGTGTCCTTGAGTCGATGTAAGCGACAAAGAATGTTAGGGTAATGTCAATGGCAAAGAAGAGATCTATAATGGTGTCAGCAAAGCATAGACCACCCTTAGATGCTCCATTCATGAAGGCCACTTCGAAGGGGTAAACCCATGAAGAGTAAACCACCAAGATCACCATAAACGTCTCCCAACACCTGCAGATATAAATATTCTTTCTTCAGAAGACTCCATGCTTACACAAGCTACTTTGAATAAAATAATCTTTCTGAATTTTTTTTTTCTAGTGGTTGTCTTTGTCCTTTGCTTAAACTTCAAGTTATAAACGTTTGACCTCAGATGAACCACCCGAGCTATCTCGAGGTTAGAAAAACTGCATGGCAGTTCTCTGGTATCTTGGTTGACTAATCTTGTTACCTGTATCTTGACTCCATTGGCAAAATGATGCGCTTGCATCGAGCTCCAGTCCTGCTCTGATCATAGCCGGCTACACCAAGCGGAGGAACAATTAGCTTGGAGAGACTGCGAGGACTAAGTGATGACTGGCCAGGTTCATCTTCCAGTTTCACTTGTTCATCTTCCTTCCAGGTCTGCCTGGACGGCGCCTCCATGTTAATTGCAGAGCCTCTTCAGTTCAACATCATAGTCATACTTGGGGGAAGGAGCAGAGCACAAAGAAAGGAGTAGGGATAGAAGACGTGAGGAAGGAAAGCCTCACATAATTGTAGGGGAAATAGAGAACAATCTATGTGGTCCTAAAACAATGTGCTTTCCGGCGCAAATGGGCCATGAAAAGAAGGTGCTTTCTATTGTTTTGCTATTATTGTGTTTTATGCCTGAAGCATGTGTTTGAGCCGCTGTCCATTGGCTATGATTCCCGAAGTTGTTTTTTCTGCCATTGCCTGATTGCATAACTTTTAAGAAAAGCATTTAGGTTACTTTATAAAAAGTAGTGCAGTTTATGGGCACAAAATTTGTTTATGGTAAAGTTTGTGTTAAGTTTTTTATGTTTTTATTTGTGCTTTTTTGAATTATCTTGAATTCCAACGCTTAAAACAAAGAATAATGGCAATCTGAATCACTATTGATGAACCTCATAAATGTATCATTTAAAAGCCTGTTTTTTTTTGGTGGGGGTAAAGTTTCACTTTTATTTTATTTATTTTATGACAATAAAAATTATAGTCATTCTTTATTATATATTATCAAAGTTTCATTTTTAATCTCTTTATGAGATCACATAGTTTTAATGAACAAATAAAGTATATATTGTGAAAATAATGTTGATGATCTAAGATGATATTTTGATTTATGTCTAGGGTGGTCAAGAGATATTGGTTTATCTCGACGGTGGTTTGAATGGTATTAGATCGATTTGAGGGAGATGTAATGACACATTAAATTATCTAGAAAGAAATTTTAAAGTTGTTGATATTAACTCATTTGAGTTCTTGAGAGATATTAGAGTTATGTTGTGGTCTAGAGAACATTTGCTTTGTAGAGTTGGTATGAGGTATGTTTTGGTCATGAGAAATTAGTTTGAGATATTTTTTATGTTTAAAAAATTGTTTAATATTTATTCTTGATACTGATGAGAAGGCTTGAGAGGTTGAAGAAATATTGTGAATGATAGTCATGTGTATGGCTTTGTGAGATGATTGACTTAAGAGGAATGGATTTGAGGTGTTCATGAAGGTATGTATGTACACGGTCTCTAGGAGATGACTCATTATGGTTTTGAAATATGTGAAGGTTGATCTAAGCGAGTATTGAACTAAAAGGGTCGGCGCATGATGTTATTAGTAGGCTTGGGAATTAAAGGTTTTATCTCATTAGAAGAATTACTTAAATTAATAACAATCATCAAGTGTGAACCCGGCATTCTTAAACGGAAGTTAGGCATCGACATGACAGCGGAGGTGTTGATAATAAATTTGAAAGACACCAAATGGGACCCCGATTTTTTGTTTTTTTAAAAAAAAATTGTTGCTTGGTAATTTCGTGGCGGACAAATTTTGTGGGATTTGACATGCCACATAAGCAGATACTAAAGAGAGTAAACTGTGGCATTGAGATAAGAAAAACTGATTCTATTTGGGGCACACTCTAAAAGCAAGGTTCAATTAGCACTTTGTGCCTAATGTTGTTTAATTATAATATTAGGTAATATACCTTAGCAAATAGTTATTTCAATAAAAGCCTTGCTGTCAAACAGTTTGTACGTACATTAATTTATGATTTTATGGTAAAATAACTTACAGTACAGTAATGATATGCAATACCGTAGAGCATGCTATATTAATGTTAACAGTAATTGGAAAATGAAATGCATGTTGTTCACGCCCGGTGGGACTCGAACCCACAATCGCCTGATTAGAAGTCAGACGCCTTATCCATTAGGCCACGGGCGCAGTTTAATTTAAGGTTTTTTTCTTTTTCTATTTAAAATTATTACAATTCAACATTATTTACGTTGAGATATTTTTTTTAAAAGAATATAGAAATATATATATATATATATATATGTGAGTGTGTGTGTAATGTAGAGAATAAAATATTATTTTAAGATTATCAAATTTCTTTTCTCAGCTGCT
This sequence comes from Vanilla planifolia, assembly GCA_023846275.1. Classification (NCBI taxonomy): domain Eukaryota; kingdom Viridiplantae; phylum Streptophyta; class Magnoliopsida; order Asparagales; family Orchidaceae; genus Vanilla; species Vanilla planifolia. The sequence goes on along the minus strand of CM043869.1, from coordinate 36,008,887 downwards.
GGATTGCTTGCAGTTTCTGTCCTTAATCCTGTCCTCATTTTGTTTTCCTAGCAACACTATAATATGTGCTCACTGGAAGAGCTCTTCCTTGGTTCGTCCAGATATTGAGAAAGAAACCCTCAAATGGCTTCATATGTTGAATGAGGGCGATGATCACGATATTCTTTACAAGTTCAAAAATCAATAAAGCAAGTTCTAGACCTCTCAAGTAGACACCAGAATTTGTCAACAACTATTGTCCTTCAGGAAACCAATGAATAATATACATTTTGTTGCATCGGATGCCGTTCATATTCTTGAAGTATGTCAACTTTATTCATAAAGGTGCCAAGATCAATCTCTTGTTAGTTGAATTGGATGAGAGGAACTTCGTAATTTAATGAAATCTTCTCTTAAATTTGTTGATCATTTTGATTTCTCCTAGTTTCTTAGTGGCTCAGCATCTTTTCTAGTGATTCTTTGAGGAGTAGCTTAAATAAGAGGAGTCCTAGTAGAAAGTTGATGGCCTGATGCTTTGGTCATGCTTGCTTTCAAGGTAGAAGTAAGCATAACTGCTATTTGGGCTTCATGAGGATGTGTCAGAAGAGCCACCTCAAGGTTTGACTCCTTGAGTTCGGGTGACATTAGACACCATGGTGTAGCTAGAATAGATATTGAATCTTTGACATGGGGTGATTGCATGAAGAAAGCAAGGGCAAAGATGACGACCATAAACTTGGTCATTAACCTTTGAAACACTACCACTTTGGAGCTCAAACTTTAGGCAAGCTCAATTGAGGGAGCAATAATGAGAGCAGTTGATTATATGATGCTTGTGGTCAACAAGGACGGAGAGGCCCTGTGACACTGAGCAGCTGAGGAAGAAAGCACATTGTTTCAAAATTTTCACTATCTATTTACCATTTTCCCATAAAACAACACCAAGGAATATTGAGAGACTCTTACACAAATCAAGCAGAAAAGCATGCTTGAGACTGAGAATGCAATGGGGAAAACAAAAGAATAAATAGTGAAAAGATACTAAGCGTACAGAAAAAATAAAAACAAAAGGAATAGATAAGTCAAAATTTCTCTATTAAAAGGCTAACTAGAGTAAGAAAGTACAACAAATAAATCCAAAAATTGACAAAAGATCTTCACCCAATCCCTCACAAGTTATGTATAGAAAGTTTTATTCAGGAAAATTAATTACAATTACTTATAAAAAGTTAAAACAACCAGTTCTAGTATCTTCTGAAAGTTTTTTTTTTTTTCAAATCATCCAGTAATTTCTCAATGAATTAGTTGGAGAGATCCCAAGAATTAATATAAAGGCATTATCTCAATATGTTAGATTGCATGACTGAGACTTGAAGTAGATCGAGAATGGGCGTAAAAGACCTATCATGAACTACACAAAGAAAGTCGACAAATGCCTAGAGGTTATTCGGGGATAAATAAGAGGCCAGTTAAAATGCACTGTTTCTGGTCTAGTCTTGAAAAAATAAGATGGGTTTAGGATATCCCATATGACAAAGATATTTACAAGATAAAAAATTGAGTTGTGCCATTAATCTGAAGAAAAATAAAATATACGGATAAGATCGAGACCATCACTATATACATCTTCGATTTACTAGAGCATATTTGCTCATATGATGATCTTATGATGGCAAGAATTTTTTGAACAATTTGCACAACGTGCTTCTCAAAATGGCAACTTCTATGGATTTTTTTATCCCTAGCCGCTACATTATCAATTTCTAATGTGATGGATTCAAAATAAAATACAAAACGTATGTCAAATACTGGTATTTCAAATTACCCAGAAAGGCGTTACACACTTGCGAAGCTCAACTATGTACCTTTTGCTTAGAAGATCCTTAAGAACATTTCTATTGTAACTTTCCATGCTCTTTAAGTAAACAACAAGTAATTTGTACAGACCTGAGAAGAAACTCTACCATCATTTTGAAATCTTCCTCCAAGTAATCCTTTGTCTTCATAGCTGGAGTACCTAAACAAAGTGAGAGAAATGTATAGTCGTTTGTGTGATCCAACTCTACATAAAAGAGCAAATATATTCTAGAACTCAAACTCAAATTGTTTCTAGCTATCATTCTTCATATGATGAATGTGCAAACCTATTTTGTTAATTTTTAAAAGATGATATATTTTCACATAATTGATTATTAGATCATACAACTATAATTAAAAAATGAATAATTCTGATCATAGTGGACTAAATATAATGTTAAATACATGTCATTTAAAAGATATAAATATTATGAAGGTTATGAGTTGATGGCAAAGAAGAGTTGAGATAAAATAATTCTCTTGAGAAAAAAAGTACCATTATTCTTTTTAAGTTCTTTTATTTGTGAGACATTAGAAGATATTATTTTGTAAGAAAATTTAGTATTATTTTGTACTTTTATGATTTAGTATATTTAGATTATTGTTGTCTTAGTTCTATTACTGTGTGATTTTACATTTTATGTTTGTAACTTGTTTTATAATAGATATTACACCTTCGAAGAACTTAAACCTAATTTGGTTCATATCACAAAAAATTATATTTCTATTTTTCCTTTTTGTTATTGTATTTATTGATTTTATTTATTTTTATTTATATTAATTAAGAACAATTAATTCTCAATAATTTGGTATTATAGGCTTAGTTACATCTTATAGTAAAAAAATAAGAGATTGAGAAACTCAATAGATTAAGAGTTTTAACTAATGGTAGACCAAGATGAGAGGGATCTTAATTCAATAAGGTATTGCAAAATCGGTCTTGGATTGAATATAAATTTCCAAGATTATGACAAAACATGAAAAGGATTGATGAAAAAACTTCGAATAATTAAACTACCTTTGTTAGACAAGTGTTGAATAAGATGTTTGAGGAGATCACGATCATTCTTTTATGGCTCACACTAGCGTATATCTACATGATAAATGCCTCTTCAATAAGTTTTATTGCTTTATCAAAAACAAAGATTGTATTTACTTCTTCACATATAAGAAATTATATCAATCAAGTCATTTTTTTATGAATTTAATTCAATAAGTAGATATTTGAAACAAATTAAAGTTGAAAAAACAAAGATAAGTTATTATTATTGTACCTTTTATTATCCTCATATAAACATTTTTATAACATTATGTCATACAAAAGATAAACCATTATTTTGAAAGATATGAAACTTATTTCTATCAAAGATGATTATTTTATAACAAAACTTTAGGATAATAAAAATTTGAAAAATTTGAGGTTAGTGATTGAGGAAAGATTCACAAAAAAGAAGATCTATCTCAAGTAATAGTAGAAACAAATCTGAAAATATAATCAAAATTTGATTTGAAATAATTGTTAGAAGAAATCTCATATTAAAGAAAAAAGAGCAAAATATTAAATATTAAAATAATGGTAAGACAATGTAATATAATTTCAAAGAATGTGGACGTAAAAACCATAGTGAATATTTCTTTAGTAATAGAAGTTAGGAATTATGATGATTAGACTCTTGAATCTAGTTATTCATACAACATGCGTTCATATAAAACTTAGTTTTCATGTTGTAAGCCATATAATGGTGGCAATGAGTTAATGAGAAATAATGTCATATGCAAAACAAATGGTTTAAGCATAGCAATGATAAATATTTATTGTGATATTTTAGAATGTTTAGTATGTTAGACATCTTATAGAACTTAAGAAAAATCTTATTTTATTGTGAGCACGAAGTGATTTTAAATGCTTATTTATTAGAGTTGATAAATTACTCAATGTGAGTAAAGGATCCTTGATTGTTGTTAAGGAGTGTAGAATTGGTAATCTTGTTGTAAGGAACTATAGTTAGTGATACTACAAATTTTTCATCATCTTTAACATGAGAGATCACTACTAAACCAGAGCACTTAATGTTGGGTCATATGAGTGAGAATAATCATTGTTCAATAAGCAATGTTTATTATGTAAATATAAAAATTAAGCATTATACCTTTGAGAAACAAAAAAGAATTACTTCACTTTATAGTTCACAACACCAAAATTACTTTTGATTGTATTCATTTACATTTGTGGATACTTTCTTCAATTCCTTCAAAAGATAGTATCTGATATAGATTTATCTTTACTAATGATTAATCTAAAACTATGTGAACATATATATTAAATAACATAAATTAATAATTTTCTTCTTTCAAATAATAGAAAATACTTATAAAAGCATAAATTAACAAGAAAGTTAAAAACCTTATAATAAACAATGTCTTAAAATTTTTTAATAAAGAGTTAAATAATTTATACAAAAGTAAGGTATTCTTAAGCATAGAACAATTTATGCACTACAACAGAATGGCGTAATTGTGAGGAATTGAAATCTTCTAGGGGGAGAGAGAGAGAGAGAGAGAGAGAGAGAGAGAGAGAGAGAGAGAGAGAGAGAGAGAGCATGTTTCATGTTTTTTCAATTGAGTTTAGGTAAGGCATTCTTGGTATAAAATATCTTTACAATAGCTTATCTTTTACACGAGAGCTTTACATACAAATATTCATTTAAATACTTCATTGGAAATGTGGTTAAGATGTTTAGTTAACTATTTAATTCTATAAATATTTGGTTATCCAATATATATTTATCAAATGAAGGCAAGTTAAAGTCATGAGCTAAGAAGTATATTTTCTTATATTATATACATGTAGTGGAATAAAACTATAGTGTCTAGATTCAAAATCACTTGAAGTCATTATCAATAAGGATCTAATTTTTTAATAAACACTTAATGTTCAAGCTATAATAAAAGCAATAAAAACTAATAAGGACTAACAATATACTAGTTAGAGCTAGAGATCAAGATGTTCAATCAGTTCAAAAACAAGTTCCTATTATCATTAGTCTATTAATTAGATATCCAAAGATGTTGTGATTTTACGATTATGTACACTTGGTTGTAAAGGATACTTTTATACATTACGAGTCTTCCAATTTTTTTAAAGATAATTAATTTGGAGGCAAATGCATGAAAACAAAAAGAATTCATATATTTTGTTTTTAAATATTTCAAATCTTTAATAAGTTGTAATAGCATATTTATAAAACCTAATAATATTTCTCTTTTTTTGTTTCAACACACTTGTTCAAACAATTTCATTTTTATTATTATTTTAGACTAATTTAATTAGTTTTAGGTTGAGACATATTTTGATCTTTACTTCAATTAAGGTCTCTTTTTATTTCTTATTAAGTACTTGCTAAAGAATTCTAACAAAATTAAATATTATTATGCTCAAGCAATGCCATGCTCAACTTGCCTATTGATTATATTACTTTTGATTATATTGTGAGGTCACCTTTGCGTTTGATAGGTCAAGCTATAAATATTTAGTATTTATTCTTAATAGGTATAAATCAGGTTTACTTATGAAGAATAAGTCATACACTTTTGAAAATAGTAAATTAGTGACCTTCAAAGTACCTTAGAATATTCAACAAGTTTCAAGTATTGAAGATGTGTACATTAACTTTGTAAATATTTTTTTTATTATGAAAGAAAATATTATTTTGTTAATTATTAATCATAAGACACATCTCTTCATTCATATCACTTTTAAATCCAGCTTAAGCTTTCAAATTATTTAATCTTTTTTCTTAATGTAGAAAACATCTAATATTCTATTTTTACTTACTCAACCAACTTTATTTATCTTTTTCAATTAGTTTATTTAAATTTTTCTTATACATCTTTGTCAATTTTAATGTAATGTCTATTATTGAATTTTGGTTAAATTAAAAAACTAAAATCTAACAAAAATAATTTTATTAATATATATATATATATTTCCTGAACCATAACCCCAAGCATAGCCCAAGTGTAAAGTACTTGGACTAACCAAGCTCTAGTGAGCCCGAGAAGCCTCAGGTTAGGATATTGACCGAAACTAAGTAAGGTCATGCCCACAATTGGCAATGTTCTATCATGAACCTAGTTGGGTTAATATAGAGGAAGGATCGAGCTAGGTAGAACTCGATCAAAGTGTGTAATGAGTCGAGTACGACCCAATATGATAACCTGTAATCTTGTAACTATACAAGTGGCTCGGGTGATGAAATCTTAAGCACATAAGGAAGGAGCCAATCCAATGTACTAACTCACGATTAACATGCACAAAAAGCTTTATAAATAACAAAATTAAGAACATTTATACTGTGTGGGACTAAACTATTTTCCCATATTCAGAGTCGCAGTGCCTAGTGGGTTATTTCTCTCAATTCAATCATTAATCGGGTGACTTTGATTTATTTTTATTTTTCAAAGAATATATCATTGACTTGAATGGCCTAGATATCTCTAGTTTAAATTCTATGACTAAGACTATTATCATCTTTACCATTGATGAATTGAATTATCCAAATATTCATTGATTAGATCCAACGATTCTAGTCAATCCTGTATAATGACTAATATCTTAGTTATTAATTGAGCTGTAGCACTAGCTGTTTAAAGCATTTTTTAAAGTTGTTTGGCAACAACTATGAAATCATATTTTCTTAACTTTTAATGGCTATGGTCAAAACTTTTATATAATATTCTAACTTTTATAAATGAAATGGCTAATGAATGTGAACCAATCGTTTCAATGAAGCATTGTTGATATTCTAATAGTGTAAAATCTCTCCATAGTACTTTGCGACTTAGTACTTCTCAAAACGCCAAATTCTTTTAGCTAAGCCTAACATTTCTAAGTTTTCATTTTCTTACTTTTTTTTCATAAGTTTGAGCTAATTGTGTCTTAATATATTAATCAATTAGCATATAAAGTTGTACATTATTTATCAAAAATTTTGTCTTATTGTATTTTTGTTCTTTATTTTAGGTTGGGTGACCTGATATTTATAACAATTCGAGTTTAGTTTAATCTCATTAAAAAATTGAGTTGGAGTTAAGTTCACAAAATCTTGGATTATAATTAAAATTACAAAACATAATAGATTGAAGGTAAACTATAAGAAAAAAATCTTAAATTATAATTTTCTTAGTAGTAGTATTTTTCTCAACCTCAGTTGAGAGCGGACATAACTTCTAGTTTGAATCGAACCACCTAAAAATTTTGATATATTTTTTTAATTTTTATATTTATTTTCATTAATTATAAAAATAAAAAATTATATGTATAAATTTGAATATCAAGATTTTTTATAAAAATAAAATTATTTTTATAAATTTTTTAAAAAATAAATATGATTTAAAGGAAGAAAAAAGATTTTGAAACTCATAATTCACCTCCCCCCTCTCTTTTAGGATTTGTATACACTCATATTACTTCACATATGGTTGATTAATCTAGAATGACCACCTCCTCACAAGTTTATCCTATTATTGTCCAATATCATGTATATAATATCCATGCATTAAATTTTATGCCTTTTGGATCTGATCATCTAGTGGTATAAATCTAGACATAGGATCACTTGATAGGACTTCTTCAAATGTGGTTTAGGCTCACATTCCTTTTAGAATTCTATGGTAACTCCTTAAGCTATTAAAATACTGAGGATTGAATACCTCTTAGAAAGTTTGCATTATTTGTTACTTTTATTTAAATGTTTGATTCTATATCATCTCTTAGATTGCTTTTTAATTCTTTTTGACCCCTACATAAGGATAGTAAATGTGGTAAATTTACACTCAAGCACTCTCACCTTTCTTTTTCCAACTCCTTACAACTCTAAACAAGTCCTAAACTAGCTAATCTAAATTCAAAATGGAGACATATGAAAGTAGCTATTTCGACTATAGAAGAAATAATTAAGAAAAGCATAATTAACAACTACGCATACTAGGATGCAAGCACCTAAATAACATAAAATACATTCTTTAAGTGCATTAAGAATTGAATTTATAAGCAAACAACTTTAGCCATAAATTAATTAGCACTACAACACTAACATGAAAGCATGTGTCCTCACAAAAGCATAAAAAAGTCAAATAACAAAGGATGGAAGTTTATAGTTTGATGTTGATTGTCAAATCACTCCTTTGAATATTTGAATTGTTCATCTCATGGTAGCTTGCTGTATTTTTGGATTGAAGAGTAAGAAATGAATTTGTTTGACCAAACTTAAACGTTAGACCTATATTTCTAATCAAATAAATCTTACATTTATGACACAAGTTTGACCATTTAGTTTAAATATGGAAATACAAGATAGTAAAAAAAATTCTACACTTCACCAACTTTATAACTAAATTTCACTTTTAGGTACAAAAAACTCTTGATAACTAAGATGGAAGAAAACCATTAAAAATATTATTAGGGATATTGTATAAAATGTTGAAGTATGATATGTAGAAAGATGAAATACAAAATTGATAGTATATTTAAGAAGGAGAGAGAACACATACTAAATTAACATTAATAATATAAATTTGGAGTTTTACAAGTCTTCAGGATAGAAGATGCGCCAAAAAAGGTGCAGTAAAAAATAGTGAAAGAAAAATGTTAAAATAAAAGCAAACATGGAAAGAAATTGTAAAGAAATCATTTGCATGATGTAGTTAACATCAAGAAACTTCTGGAAAAAAATATTTGAAATTAAGGACAAACCAACTAAGGCAATGCTTTTAGATTACATTATCATGCTTGTGTGAAATATGATTATACTAGTGTTGCATTTTACCTTCTAATAATATTTTTGTATGTGTAGTACATGCTTTACACCCTTGTGTTATCTTAAGATGTGTAAAAACTAATCATAACTTCATTTTGATCAAGTCAAATAAATTACTTGGCTTCTTATATCACTAAAACTACACAATATGGTTACTTAATTACACAAGGAAATCAACATTGTCAATAATAATAAATGATGATTATACTTAACTAGATAGTTAGTTGATGAATTAATCATTGATAATGATTATTTAACCTATTTGACTTTTTTTTTTAACTACATTTGTGGTTAAAAGCAAGCATATTGTAAAGAAGTTCCATTGTGTTGGGTAGCATGCATAAATTATCCTAATAAGATGGGTAGACTACTTGAGGGGACTTGTTGTTTTTAGCTCCTTTAAAAGATCTTCTTATTTGCTTTTACCCCATCATCTTGGATGTGTTTTCCTACTTCTTCACCACCTTTAACACATTATGTTCTTATAAGTAACTTCATTTATGGTTTGTGAACATTTTGATGCTTTATGCTCCTTATGTGTCACACCCCTCTTATACTAAACACCACATTAAATAATCATAGTATTAAATTAGAGAATTAGTGCAAAACTTAAATACATAAATCATCACTTAGGCGAGGGATGACAATACTACATCAAATTCTCATATATTTTTTTTTATTCACAATAATAAGGTTTATTAGTTTACTATTTCACTAAAAATAGTAAAATCAATACTTATAATTTTTATATATATCCAAAGTTTATCAAAAATCATATACATATTGAAAATTATAAAATTGTGCCTCATCCATATTGTTTTAGGAAGTGATTACTCATCATTATTGCTACAAGGATCTACGCTTCTATGTGTTGGTGGCATACGTTATAATATAAGAAAATAAATGATAAACATAAAACTTACCTGACAAATGTAAATATTAGATGCTATTTAAATTTGAAAAGAGTAAAAGTAATACTAAAATGACTAAAAAATATCAAAGTATAACATCAATAATGTATTGTACTCAACTTATCTAAGAATAGATCTCATTCTACAACTAGATATATAAGTTTCTATTTTTTATTTGTTTTAGTTATAATTTATCTGTTGTTTTTTCTTTCTTTTCTTGCCATTTTTATATGTATATTCATCATTTTTAGCTATTGGATTGAGCCATTTTCCTACAATACCATAATCTTATTTATTTCATTATTTTTCTTTTTCTTTTTTTTTTACTTTTTTACTTCTTTAGTTTCTTTTCATGTTTTTTTATTTCTTTATTTGACATTATATCATCATCATATCAAACCATCAATCATGTCATATCATGTCATATATACACATCAAAGCTCTATACAAAGCATTAGTAATGGTGGTTTCAATATAATCATCCTACATAAAATATGAGTGATGTTTGTATATCATAATCTCATTATCTCTTAATATATCTATCATACAAATAACATAAGTGATGCCTAAATATCATAATCTCTTAATATCTTAATACATATCATGAGTAATGTATGAATATAGTACATCTATCCTACATATAACATAAGTGATTATTAAATATCAAAATCTCATCATTTCTTAGTACATCTATCTTACATGTATCATAAGTGATTCATGAATGTCATAATCTCATCATCTTCATATATCAAGATCATATATAGTATGCTAATGATGTAAGAGTAGGAGATCTCTTATGTATATCTTGCTCCTCATCGTGCCCTACATCTTATTCTAAGATCATAATCCTTTACATTCAATCTCTATAAGATAATATATTTGGAAAAATTATACTTTGTTTCTTATTTCTCTTTTATTTTATAAGATATATCCCAATAAGCTATAAAAGGCTTATTTTCCTTTCATCTATTTATATATACATCTCTAAAACATTTATTTACTTATCAAAGCATATAGCTCATTTGTCTTACTTATCACCACATTTTCTTTTTCATATATTAGATTTCACATACATATACTTATACACCTTCATTTTCTACTAATAAAGATATAGCAAACCAATATGTATATTTCATTCATTTTAATCTCATATCATTTTTGTGTTGTGCAACATATATGAATCATGATACCATACTTATGCACATACTAATATGTTCTTCCACTCATTTCTTCTTTCTTATTTACATTTTAAACATAAGATTCATCTATCTAAAATCTCAAAGATAGGTTGTGTTTCATTTTTTTCTTTTTTTTTTTGTTCCTTAGATCACAAATCAAGTGTATTTTAATTAATAACAAATCGTTCTATAACTTCTTTTATTCTTATTACATCCCATAAAGTTTTCTTTAATTTCTTTTTTAGCTACAACACAACATACTATATCTTCCAACAACATATTATATGTTTGGCATTTGACTTCCTCCTATATATTATCCACTCCTTATAGAGCTCTAACATTGCATGTATTGTACATTATTTATAGCATACTCTATAATACTCCCAAGAAATCCTTTTTTTTACAAAACTTGATATTCCTTTTGTCTTGTTGCACCTTCCATTGACTAAATGTATCATCTGCTTCCTCTTACATCTGATATGTTGTAATCTACTATCAACTATTCTCATCTATATACCTGACGCCTTTCTTTTAGTACATCACTATTGAGCTCAATGTATTATATGAAAAATATTAATATATCATATATTTTGCTCAAGAAATTAGTTTTTCTACTCAATTGAAGTCAACATACCATGTGTTGGATGCCAATGTACAATACATTAAACTTGAAACTTAATTTCTATAGTGAAACTAAATCATTCCCTCACTAAATTCTATTTCAAGCCTTAAAGAAACAACACAAGGCTTTTTATCATCACTTGAATACAACTATTTATCCAAGTTCACAAGAGTAACACATACTACTCCACTTCATCCCTTAAATACCTTTATAATATTTAATGGCATAAAAGAGATTGCTAAATGAAGTAACCCTATTTAAATGCCATATATTCATCTGATTTTTTTTTCATTTCCACAGAAATTCCTTGTGCTTTCATGAGTATTGCTTTCTCCTTTTATTATCTTTCTTGCTCACCATGATTGCCAGTTATAGAATTTAATGCATGCAAGCTGAGCTCCAATCTACTTCTCCTATATTTCTCTTAGTTGACGTTTTATTAAATCAAACACAACACCTTCTCGAACTTCCACTCTCTTGCTTATCGTGATTTTCCTAAGATTCCCTTTGTTCTCTCTCTCTCTCTCTCTCTCTCTCTCTCTCTCTCTCTCTCTCTCTCTCTCTCTCTCTTCTCTCTCATCTCTCAAAGCTTCTTTGAGCTTATCCCATTAACTAAATTATTTTCAAATATCTCCAATTGCTTCCTATTCTTCCTAATGTAATAAACGATAAGAATGAGATTTGAGAAAGCTTTAACTATTTTAATATGCATATTTCTACTTCATGTGTGTGTATATGTAAATATATATATATATATATATAATTTTGTATATATAAACATATATTTTTAATTTATAATAAATATATTCAAGTTTTAAAAATTACAAGTATATAATTAATAATTTTTTATTAATAAGCTCTACTCATTAACATGCTTAAACAATTATTTTTAGTATATAGTTAATCTCATATAATATACTTTGTCACATAATTTTAATAATAAAAATATTACCATATAGAGATGTTATATTATATATATAAAGTTGAAAGATTCTCATCTACATCTCTATATGTGTGTGATGCATTCAGATCCCAAAGGTTAGAATCCTTTATATGGAATTTGATGGTTGGCCTTATTCAGCAAGTAGAGGTCAATAAGTTAGCTCCCTTCTTGTCTTGTTTTCTTCCTTTTCTCTCCAACCATAATTGTTTACTTTCAAGTCAAGACTATCTCTTTATACTATTAGCATGATAAATTTATTTACTATTTTGGAGATTTGAAAGTTAAGATTTATATTTTAATATTCAAACTTAGCTTCATAAGCTTTAGATTTAGATTTGAAAACTTTCATGATGGTCTTCCATAATCTCAAATTAATGTAAAAAAAACTGTTTTGCAATCTCTTCAATTTAGGTAATTAATATAAAGTATGATGTGATTTGAATTTTCAATCCAGTTACTAACCTGGTTTGATTTCACTTTGGAATTTTAGGGCTCTAATAGGATTTTGATTCTAGAATTCAAAAAGAATCAGGTAATGAGATTCTAAAGTTAGGATTAAATTGCTAAAGTTTGTTGTTTCTTAGTTTTGGCTGTCTAGGAATTGCATATTTGCAACAGTCGTGTTTGAACCAACTTTTGATTGCTGGTTTTGCTAACCTCAAAAACTTCTAAGTTTTTAAAACTTATATTCCAAACTATCTACTTTCTATATTGTAGTTAATCATAAAAAATAAAGATCTTGATTGAAAACTATAAGGCATTAAACATTGCAAAAATATTTCATAGACTATTTTTGTTGAAAATGTTCCAAGTAAAAAACTCTTTGGATTTTTTTATCAATCTTTAAGCCTTAATTAGCTATATAAAAGTGGGTTTTAAAATCTTTAAAGAAAATATTTTGGGAAGCTCTTTATATTATACAGAAAATCATCATTTAGTTGACTTTAACTTGTACTAAAAGTGATTTCTATTAGCCAAGTAAAAGTGGTTTCTAAAAATCAAAAAAGAATTATTTTGAAAATCCTTTATATAAACTTTAAGTGTGCTCAATTTCTAGATTTAAAAGACGTGTAGACTATACCTTATAAAAATTAGAAAAAAATCATTTCTTTTGATTTAACTTATACTCAGGTGCACGATAAATTCTTATAGGCTAGATTAATGATTCTTTCGATTTTATGCCATGTCACCAACTATTAAGATATATAGTTTGCTATAGCTATTGGTATGCAAGTTTATAAGAATACAAATAAGTTATTGCAAATATAGCATGTTATTGTTCTATACAACTGATTTGTTAGGTGTAAATGTGAGATGTGCAAGAATAATATTATCATTGTACCTAATATAGATGTAATGAATGAGTATAATCATGATAGGAAAGTGTGGATGTGACAGTCAAGTATGACATAGCAAGTATGTTCACTCACAACAACTACAATATATTGTGGGCATTCTCACATTGCAAAAAACAAGAATATGCATTGCTATGTTAAAAGCGGTTTTATAACCTCACTAAAATATTGGTAATAGCATCACATTTTTACACTCCTCAAAGGTAAATTTAGGAAATTTACAATCACATTTAAAACTAAAAATTTTCTTAAATATGTAGGTAGTCTTTATTAAGTTGCATTCTCTATAAATCTCTATGTTTTTTATGACTCATTTTTCTAAGAATCAAGTTTACATTTTTAACATTGCACCTTAAACATGACTTCTTTATAACTCCAGTTATCTCTCTTAATTGTTGTAGTCTATCTCACTTGGAAGTCTTCATAAAAAGATTAATAACCTTATTAAGGGACTTAACATAACTGAGCTCAATCTTCTTTTGCAACACATTCCTAGATGGATAGAATCTCACATTAGTATAATTACTTTTATCATAAAAGGCTAGGTTCTTGGTGAAAGTAATACGCAACTTGTTGTCCTCAAATATCTTGGTTTCGTCTCACACCTCAAAATCAAGTTCCTTCAATAAACCTCTAGGCAATATTGTGCAACATGCACTAGTTATAATAATTACATACTCTAATTCACACATAAAGAGTATTACTATGAGTTACTTCTTTGAACTCCACAAATTATATTATTTCCCATGAAAATATATACCGAACTTAATCATTGACATCTTTGATATAATCATTATAACGGTTGTCTTTTAAATTTATCTCTTTTGAAGATGAACAAAACATTCCATAATCAAATGTATCTTTTAATTATCAAAACATTATTTTTGTTTTCTTCAAATGTTCTTCAGTTAGATTCTCCATAAACTGGCTCACTTTGATAACTAAAAACTATATGTTAAATATCATAATTGTTAAGTACCTCAAATGCCACACAAAAATTTGAAATGTGATCAGGTCCACCTTTCTCACCATATCCATCTTGGAGAATTTTATTATATTTTTTAATTGGGTGTTGATGAAATTACAATCTACTATATTGAACTTCTTTATAATCTCTCTTGCTTAAAACTCTTAAGAGATAAAGATCCAATCAAATTTTTTATTGACTTCAATGCCCAAATAATGAGACATGATGCTTATATTGCTCATCTCAAACTCATGAACTATTGTCTTCTTTAATCTCTTATACATTCTTAGATTATTGCCTACGAAGATAAGATCATCCATGTGGATGCATATGAACAATATATCTCCTTTCTCCTTATTTTCATGGATTGCATATTTATGAGAGCACCAAGAGATTCCATTCTTTTGGAGATATTTCTCAAGATGACTATCAAACCATATAAGGCTTTCTTTAGCCTTTGCATCTTGTCTTTATGGCGTCTCACCATGAACCCTTCTAGCTGCTTCACTCACACTTCTTTTTCAATGACCCATTTAGAAATATGGATTTCATGTCCATGATGGATTAATCACTAATTATGAGTTACAAGGGTAATCAATAATTTTATCATCTCTAAACAAGTAAGGAGTAAAAACATTTCTTCATAGTCTATACCATGCTTCTATTTATACCTTTTTGTGACTAGCCTAGTATTATACATTTTCATTTCTTTGTTGGTATTCTTCTTTATTTTGTACACACATTTAATGTTAATTGTTTCATGACACTAAGAAGCATTGCAGCCTTCCAAGTGCCATTATTCTCAATTGAGTATATCTCCTTTTTATGGTTTATACCTATTTCTTTTCCTTTATAGTTTCTTCAAAACTTAATGGCTTATCAATCATAGAAAAATAAAACAACTCCTAGTAATCTGTCCTTTTGATTGACTCATGCAATTCTTCTATACTCTGAAATAACAAAGATCATTTATCTGAGCTTGGTGTAGTAGGGGTTAGGTTCTTGCCTTCAATTTCTTGCTCCCTATTGTTATCTTCTCTTAAATACAATAGAAAAGCATATACCTCTCCTTATTAAGTCCTCCAATCCTATGATTCACCTTCTTCAAGCTCCATATCTTTATTAACTATCATTTTTTTAGTGTTAGAGTCAAAACATATGCATTCAAAATAGTATTAATTTAAAATTTTGTAAAGAATTATGTGGCAAGAAATGCAAATCTCCACTCTATTGGTTCAAGATTGGCTAAAGGAGTATACCAAGTTTATAGTTGGTGGATGAGGCATTTGAGAATATCCATGCACTTTGCGATCAAAAGAAGAGAAATTGTGATCCCAAACACAAGATGGTTGACTTTCAAGTTGGTGCATATGCCTTCTTCAAGGTATCACTTATGATGACTGTTATTAGATTTGGGAAAGGTAGAACTTCACCTTTTATTGAGCCTTTTCAAGTGATTGAAAGGTGAGCAAGGTTGTTTATCACTTAACTCTTTAACTCAATTTTATAGATTTTAAGATGTCATCCACATCTTTTTCTTGAAATTATACTTTTATGATAATTCTCATTTGAGTTGCAAACTTAGTGGTGATGACTCTTACTTGCTAGAGCATGAGTGTACCCTTCATCAAGTCTCTTCTTTGGCATTTGTTATAGATAAATTCAATTTTTATGCGATTATCCATGCATTATAGTACCTTGTTATATTACACTTTTATATTTTACTTTTCTTAGTTGTTATCTATGAGTATATTGTGCTAATGAAAGGATTCTTATACTATGTAATTGTTTAGCTTATATTGTGCCATATTTCTATTTGTTCTATGATGAGCATTACTATCATTAGACACATATATGCATAGTATGTTTATGATTTTGCTTTAGTGATATGTTCAATGATGCCATATTGGACAAATGTCTCATTATATTGGTAATAAGATGAGGTGTTTGAGATGTGATATGCTTACTTAACTTGGTAAATAAACCTTCATAATGATGACTCTATTGCTTTAGGTTAGTGATGACTTTTCATAACAAGGTGATCATGACATACAAACATGATAGCTATGTTATTACATGTTTAAGACAATATTATGATATTAGGTATGTGTAGATTAGTATTCATGTTGATAAATGATTTTGAAAATATAACAATATACATATCAAACAACGTAGCAAAGTATAATGTTTCATTTTTACTTTCTTTATGGTTATTGATATAAGCATTATTATGATTTAGTTACATACTATTGGTTATATGAATATATTTATAGACGTTGTTCTATTTATTCCATTTGATTATATCATTTTATTTGCCTATTAGGACTCTAACCCTTGGCATTTATGATTAGGTAGTTCCACCTATTAGTTTAATTTGCAAACTCACCCATTATAGTTTATGTTCTTTAAATCCTACTAAATTGGTAATGAGACTTTCATCACAAGTGCAATATTAGTAGTTCATTGAGTTAAGCATTAGATTTGTTTATTTCATGAATACTTTATAGATTAAGGACAACTAACAAGTTATTTTTTTTCTTTTTAGTCTTAGTATTGTTAGATTTAAATTAAAATAAAAATTAAATGATATTTTTTCATATTTTTATTACAAATTACTATTATTATTATTATAATAAAAATCTTACAAATTTTTAACCTTAATTATTGTATGCTTAAATTGAGATTAAGATAATTCAATATATTTTATGCAATCATAGTTTTATTGTTAATTGATGTCTAAGAAATCAAATTAATACACAAAGAGTGGTTCTTGGTAGAGTTCTAGGTATAACTAAATGAACGATTAGTCCTACATAAAAAATAGAGAGAAAGTTTCTAGGCTATATATAAAATATCATTATCTTATAATAGCAAGATACTTTTTTAAATAAAAATATACTTTGGTTGATATAAGATGATTAAAGAGATATAACATCTCACATAACATAGTTGAGTTGTAACATTACTATTTCAAAGCCTTTTTATAGTAGATGTGATTCAAGGACAAAGCAAGCTGAAGTTGATAAGGTTGTGATACCTTAAAGCAAACAAAATATAAAGTAATTGTTAAGTGAATCCTTAAGAAAATGAATCATTAAATGATGCAAGTGTTTTAGTAGGTTTTAAATAGAGGGGCATGTGGATGAATACTCTTATATTGAAAAATCAAGAAAAGAATATTATTTGTCCATGTAAAAGTATGATCCTAAGATACTTAAGTATCTTTTGAGATAAAAACTATTTTGACTGTTACAAAGTTTTAACACTCTCAATTATCAAATCAAGTATAAATTAAAAACATATTATTAAATATATTAAAATAATAGAAAAATATGAAAAAAAATATTACAAAAATAGACAAAGAGGATAATAACATGACTAGTATAGTCAAGTTGTAATATTATGATATTAGAGAACAATCTCCTGAGATATGATATAGTTCGAGGATGAAACAAATGAAAGTTGGTGAGCTTATGAGACATAATTAATGAGAGCTACGAGTGATTGACGAGTGATATTCGAGAGATGAAATTACCAAACAAACAATTATCTTAACAAGCTTCTAAGTAGATTGGTATAGTAATGACTACTCTCATATCATAAATGAAAAAAAAGATTTTGGGTTATACATATAAGACCATATATATAAAATATTGAATTATCTCTTGAAAAAAAATCTTTTTTGAATAGTATAAAAGACCAAAGAGAGATAATACTTTGACATAATATAATCATATTATGTTAATATGGTATCAAAGTAATATCTATTATAATATAATGAAGTTCGATGATTAACTAACAGGAAGTGAATGGGTTGATGACATCGGGGATCAAGAAGGTAAGGAATAATCATCAAATAATATCCCATAAGTGGAGTTATTAGACAAGTGATGGGCCATAATAGACTTCTAAGTAGAAGAATATATAGATGATTAGAATATCAAAAATAAACGAAAAAGATTTTAGATAATATATTTAGTATCTTGATACTAAGATATTGAGAGACATTTTAATAAAAAATTAACATTTGATGATATAAAGCAATCAAAATGGGATAATACAGTATTAGGTAATGGAAATCAACTTCTAATTAAAGAAAAAGCATTTAAGCATTGTGGTTCTAAAATGTCATATAAGAGTTATCAGAAAAGCTAGGTTGTTTAGAAGATTGTTGATAATGGATTGTTCAAATAGGCCACTTGATTGAGGATAGCAATCATTAGAAATCTAATGGCTATGTGGGCAACTCTTAATATGATGACTTTTAATGAATATGACCATTAGGCCCTCATTTTGAGCCACTATTGAAATCAATCTTGCTTGTCATTTATGCAAGCTAAAGTCTATAATTAGGAAAGATTTTAACATAAACATGAGCAAAAAAATTCTCTTGTGATCAACAATGATGACTTCATGATAGAGAGATAAACATGATTTTGAATCAAGATAGTTCGTTCCATAAGTGATAGGCTAAGAAACAAATCCTAATAAGAATAATCATAAATGTACTCTAGAATGATTAAATTTACAATTGTTAGACCATTAGAATTATAGTAACAATCAATCAACACTAACATCTATTTCTCAAAAAACTACTTATGAGACCACATAGTCGATTCAATTTATCTATTGTCAATGAATAAAATTTTTCCTACCAAAAATCCATCTCACAAGTGTGTTATTAAAACATGTATGTTATTAAAACATGTATGTGAAGGTTCAACATCATCACCATCAAGATAAACAATACAATTTCACCAATTAGAGCGATAAAAATTTTTTTTTGAGAAAAATAACATAAGTCTTTTGATCCAAATATTTGATCATGAATCAGCACATACAGCAAGAGCCCAAAATGACTCATTAGGATCCCAAACTTCTCTAAGTCATAACAACGACACATTTTTTTTTTTTATAGTAACTTCTAATTAATATATTAAACTGCACAAGTTACCCCAAAAGTGAAGTGTGCATTGTAATCAACCAGTGTAGGAATCTTACCAACCCATCAGGTCCCAATCAATCGTACAGATCCTCCCCTTCTAAACGGGCATCCCATATTCTTCATCCGTCTTCTTCTTTCCAACTCTCCCTCGATGTAATCGCTTGTGAGCTGACTTCTCTGATGCTTAAGGCTCTTCGGTCCCCTCATTCTGCTCGTGACTCCAATCACTACGCATTTTTTTTCCTCAGCTTTTTCTCTCTCGCCTTTCCCATATCCTCGGTTCACCTTTACCCTCTTCCCCTACTGTTTTTTGTTTTGAAGTGCTTTACCTTCTGTTTTGGCGGAAGCAGAGGAGACAGACAGAGCGATGGAAAGCAACGGGAAGGGCACGGCTTTTTTGAGGCAGCTTAGCGCCGGCAGAGGCGAGGACTGCAGCTACAATTTCTGCTACGAGAATGGCTCGGTGGCGAAGAAGAAGCGAGTGATGGTGGTGATAGACAACAGCAGGCAGGCAAAGTACGCTATAATATGGGCACTAACCCACGTTGCCGACAGGGGAGATCTGCTCACACTCCTCCATGTCGTCTCCGCAGCCGACGGTGGTGCGCCGCTGCTTGCCAACTCCCTTGGCGCACTCTGCAGAGCCTGCAAGCCTGAGGTGAGTTGAAAAGACTCTTCTTTGTTTGGGTAGTGCTTTCATTCTTCGTCGTCATATATCAAAAAACATAAATGCATTAGAACATACACGAATTGTAGAATATATTCTAATTTTGACATGAAATTTAAAATCGTTCCAGGAGATCGAAAACTACAAAGTTAGCTTTAAGTTTCATTTTCCAGTTTTTGGCAAAATTTACGACCTTTGTTCTCCGACTTCGCTTATTTTAGGTGAAGGTGGAAGTTTTGGTGGTTCGAGGGCCGAAGCTGGCTACTGTTCTGAACCAAGTGCGGAAGCTGGAGGCATCTGTGCTGGTGCTGAGCCAGGGAAAGCCATCTTCATTTCTTTGGTTAGCTCTTCAAGCCACGTTTGTTAATAAGATAGGCAAAGGGTAAAGCTTAAAAATGCATATTTGTCTTCTTGGTTTCTATTGCTCTGTCGCAGCTTAATGAGGAGCAGCAGCGAGAAGTTTGTGGAAGACTGCATTAACCAGGCGGACTGCCTGACTTTGGCCGTCAAGAAGCAGAGCAGAGGAATTGGTGGCTTCCTGGTCAGCACGAGGTGGCAGAAGAATTTCTGGCTTTTGGCCTGAATAGATGCCGAGATTCGGACGGGAGACGCTCCGGCAGAATACAAGGAGAAGAATTTGTTTCTCATGTATAATCTATGTTTCTATTGGATGACATAATTCTAATTGTAGAATTTATATGAATTTTAAAAGTAATTAAGTATTATTGTAACATTCCAACAACAATTTGATGTTTTTATATAATATTATTAAATAAATATGTTATACTCAAAAATTCTAAATTTTATAATTATGAGAATTATCATCATAATAGGGTTACTTTTTTTAAATAAGTTGTAATAACAGAAAGACATGCATTACTATTATTTATTATAGAGAAAAATAATGAGAGTTTAGTAAAGTTGATTTTATTAAAATTTGATTTAAATTGGTGATTAAATCAATGACTAAAATTTTATAAAATAATAATTTTTTTAAATAATATATAAATGATATAATAAACCCTTTAATTAAGGATTAGACGGTAGTTACGATACAATTTTGATAAAGAGAGAATTAGGAAAAAAACATTCTCACAATCTTAATGTAACATTAATGAACTAGAGGAGAAGGAAATTTGCATGTGAGAAAGGATTCAAGGTGAGGATTTAATCCGAGAAAGATTATTGTGGAGTTTGATTTCCAAATTGAAGTTAGCAATTTTACTTATATTTTAATTTGAATTTTCATAAAAGAATTTCAAAAAGATATTCATGTATGAGAAAGTGCATGAGGGGAAGGCTTGGAAAAAGATTTCTATGAAATAATTAAGCTTTAATTGAATTATAAGCAATTACTTTGGATGCTCATCTGGCAATTAGAGAGCCATATTATGGGTGATTGAAAAGTCTAATGTGAGATGGTTTGATGGAGCAACTGGAACCTAAGGTTGTGAGCATTGAATGCTTTGATGGGAACGAGTAATTAGAATGAGTATCAGAGTCATATGAGATGGTCCAATAAAAGTGATCAAATGGTCCAATGTTATAAAAGGATAATCCAAAATAGAGAACCCATTTAGCTTTAATGAGTCCCATTAGACTCCAAAAGTACAATGATCATAATAAAGCTTGTGAAATATAAATAAATATGAATATAATATAAGCCTCTTTTATAATTATAAAGTAGAATGAGATAGAAAAAGATGAATAGAATACTCAATTCTCCAATAATCAAGTACATATTTAAGTGCTTATATTTATATACTGTACTTTGGATATTGTTTGTGGGTGAATTATTTAGATAAAACTTTCTATGTTAATTTAAATGATCATGGTTATATATATATATATATATATATATATATATATATATATATATATATATATATATATATATATATAAAGAGAGAGAGAGAGAGAGAGAGACATGAGGTGAGTAAATAGTCTTGGTTGGTGATTAAATCACAAGAAAGTGGGATATAACATTGGGTGGTGATATTGCATTAAGAGGTATGCATTACGTCTTAAGTAGTGATGTTACCTAAATGATATGTATATGTAACATCTTTAAAAATTTAGAAATGTATTTACATAATGTGGTTGAATAACTTATATTATATTTATACTTCTAAATTTCTAAATGTGTTAATTTTTATTATAAAATGAAATATTTTAATAAATAGGTTATAATGATCATAGTATATATGCAAGCCTTAAGAAAGAGAGAGGAATATACAATATCATAGAGAAAAATACATAGAATATGTTGAAATTGATTCATTAGAATTAGGTGAGTATTTACAATTTAATTAGGAGTTGAAATTTTATAAAATAATAAGGGTTTTAAAATAGCAAATAAAAGTTATATTAAATCCTTTAATAAATCCTTAAAAATGATTTAGATGATTTCTATACATTTTGGATTAGAAAGACTCAAAGAAATGCTTTTCATGATCTTAGGGTGTCATTCAATCGAAGGAAGGAAATTAACATAGGAGATGGATTGAAGGGAAGAATTCAATCTAGAAAGGAGACGATGAAAAGAAATCTTGAATTTTAACTTAAGTTTAGCTTTTTTTCCTTTAGTTTATACTATGAATTCCATTATCTAATTTAGGAGAGAATTATGCATGTATGATGGTAAACATATGCAAAGGGAGTAGATTTGCAAAGGATCTTATAATGTTAATTGAGATCATCAATGAATTGTAAATAAATAAAACTATGGCTATAAAATTAAACATGTTCCTCCATGTCTCTATTAGATTATCTGATTAAGTGATTGGACAATCTAACGACTATGATAGGTCATTGGATAGTCTAATACAAGATGACTAGATGATCTCACAGAATAATTAGGATCGAGATCATGAGTATTAAAAAGTCTGATGGATTGGTAGTGGTCCAAAGGGAACATGAGAGAGATCAAATTGAGCATCATATATACATTACATAATCCAATAAGAAGGATCAACAATTTGATAGTGCTAACATACAACCTTATAACGCGAACCTAGTTAAATTCAAAGAGTCTTATTAGATTAAAAAATAGTTGTAGTAAGAGGAAATGACAAGAAAAAGCTAGAAAAAACTTTGAAACAACTACAATAAGAAGAAAGAGAGTGAGGTATGGCTTTACTCTAGTTTTACATGAATTTTCTCTTGGAAATGTGCATGGCTTTTCTTGCTCCAGTTGCCTTTGAATCAAGAAGGGGATTGTTGTAAGAAATCAAGGAACAAAGTAAAACTATAGTAGTGAATAAATTATCAAAAAGACTTTTAAAAAGTTTTAGCAACTATTGGATCAATATGAACTTGAACAGGCTTAGTAAGGTACAGTCCAAAGCAAATTTTGCATAAGTTTCTCTTTGGTTTTCCATTAAATTTTCTCCTACTAAGTAGGAACGAGTGCTTTTAAAAAAGTTGGATCACAAAGCTTCATTTGAGTTGAATATGATATTTTCTTTAAAATGGTGTTATAGGTGCCAAAAATTCTCTTAATTCATGAATATTATCCAATTTGTGCTTAGCTTGAAGTGGCTTTGTGATTTGAATTAAAATAAGTGAAGAAAAAATGGCTTCAACAACACCTGCCCCATAACTCATGTACAATGCTATGAAATTAAATGTATAATGCATCGAGTGTGGCACGTACAATACCTTGTTCAACATATAATATATTATGACTAATGTATGGTATATCAAACAACTTAATGTATGTGAGAAGAAATTAATAGAAAAAAATAGAAAGGAAAGCAAGAAAATGAATAAAAAATTATGGTTTTTAATAAAATAAGTAATTATGAATATGTTATGTATGAAAAAAATGATCAAATTATGATAAATATTTTACCATTTTCTTGTATAAGAAACTGAAGGTAAAACAAAAATAATAAAGGAATTATCCAAAAGGAATTAGATTAGTAAACTAATGTAATAATGGTTTAAATATGTTATTATTATGTGCTTTTGAAATACATTGATTTGAGCATGATAGTATAGCTTTAGATAATTATGTGCATATATTGTAATCTTACATGATATGTTGTTAGCATAATATGATTTTTGGGTAAATAAAATGAAGCAAATGTACTATGTGTTGTATTTTAATTACTATAAGTACTAAAACACAAGATGAGAAAATATAAATGAGTAAAAGAAAAAATAAATAATAATAATTAAAATTAGATTGTTAGAGTTTAGTTATATATCTTATGATATGTTATGAGTTGATAAATATATGATATAAGTTTCTTATGATATTATCCCATAATTATCTGATATGCTGTAATGAATCTATCATTATTAGTAGTATAAGGCTTTGATAAATATATTAGCATCAGACTTCTTTGTCATATATTGCTAATACTTTATGTAGAGCTTGATGAGTTGAGCTCAATAATCAATAATAATTTATGCAAGGAAAAATGATAGGTGAAATAATATGATTATAATTACTGAATAGCTACGTTAGTCATATAAGCTAATGTCAAGATTAGTGATAGTGTTAACAGATGTGTTATGATATAAGATCTTGAGGATAGGGATAATGATCATTTGAGAAAATCAAGATCTTATGTTTGAAAAAATGTGAAAATATGAGAAATATGAGAAACTTATAAAAATAAAAAATAAAAAAAGTACTATAAGATGAAAGACAAAGTACATAAAATTGGCATGTTATGTATATATATATATATGCATTAGTGACTTGCTTTTATGAGTATTTCTCAGATGTTATGAATATTTATTATTATTTTGCTATTTATGAGTTATTTCTTATTACATTTGATCATGCTTTATTGCTTATTATTGAGCTTGCTATATTCATTACTTGCATCAAAAGTCAAGATACAGATACACATTGAATTGGGGAACCTAATGAAATGTTATAGAAGCCCTTAAGAAGTTGAGCTTTTTATGGTGAGTTTTGTATAAGATGTTTTTTATGATTTATATCTTATATGTATCTAAAGAGATATGTGGATATTTTCATAAGTGTGATTTTTATGGATAATATTTAAGGTATGCATATGTATTTTTATAGTTTTTATTATTTAATTTATTAAATATAAGATTTAAAATATTTTTTCATCATCACCCTCACTCGATTAATTGTTGTGTCATTGTGATTGCTTTGTACTCTATTGTATCTTGATTTGTTTCACTTCTTGTATATACATTGAGTAGAAATAAGGGGATTAGTTGGGTAGGACATGATTGGGTGGTATAAAAGCCCAAGGCTAATACTTTTAGAGGATGCTTAATAGGTGAATACATTGATATTACATGCAAATAACATAATATCATATAATTAATTATTATCTTTAATTCAAAATTATTGATTATTTACATATTTATCTTGGATTAGAAATAATGATGAACAGTAGAAAGAGATAAAAAATAATTGAATCTTAAATTAGTGATAAAAGAAGGGAATCTAAGAGAGAATTAGATGATCTACATGTCCCTGCATAATTGACTTCCTCTTTATAGCTTATGACAAGACCAAGAGAAGGCTTCCAACTAAACAAACTAGTTCATCTATTGCATAAAATGTATCTTACCTCCTTCATAAAAGGTTTCGATCCTTTAGTGACTGAAAGTTGGCTTAAATAGATGACAACGATTATTTAATGGCCTGACTTATTTAGATGATAAGAGAGTGCCACCTGCCTTTCTTGTTATTAAATATCTCATGTTTCTTTTTAGTTTTATGTTCAAATATTGAATTTGATTTTAATTTTTTGGATTTTCTTAGAATAAAATAAAATAATATTATCTTGGTATATCTTGAGAAGCATGCCCAAAGAAATAATTTCAAATTTATTGATGAAGATGTTTTTTAATAGAGCTCATAAAAAATTATTGTCATGTAAATTGTAATTTTTAGTGATTAATTGGATTTATTTTGAATTATGGAAGCTAAATAATTATAAAAATTATTTTCATATGTATCACTTTTCTAGTAACACCATTTGATATTTTTCCCTACTTGTCACCTTAAGAATGAAGGAGGTTGGGCATTTTTGCAAAAGCTCTTAGGTTTGGCTTTTCAAAAAAAAAAATGTTAGTGAGTTTATGTGTGCCTTCCCATTGTCTTCAATGGTAGATGGTAAAAGAGTTGGAGCTAGAGCCATGAGAGGGAAGATTAGGTTGAATGTGTCTTTGGGAGTGTAGATCAATAAAGGGAAAAAAAGGGATACAGCTATAAGGTAGGCCTAGAGTAGGACGTTTTAGGAAAGTATGAGAGATAAGGCTACTAGAATCTTTTTTATTTAACATCGAGGTCTTCCCTATATTAAGTCTCTTTTTGTTCCTATATTAAGTCTCTTTTTGTTATGATTGAGAGCAAGAGAGGAATGTAAGAGCTTGTAGAGATGACATTATGCTCCAACTAATAAGAAAAGAGAAAGGGAAAGAAAAGGAAAGTTGCATCTTGGAATAAAGTTCATTTTTAAAATAAGAACTATAGATAAAGCCTTTTTTTACAACTATTATTTTTTCTATTTTTTAAACTGTTTGTAAGTTTGTTTTCATTTTTTTCTTAATCAAAGAGTGTGAAAGTATGTTGCCTAATTTACCCAAAGGAGAAGCGAAAGATATGATTGAATTTGTTTCCTTAGGGTGTACAATTAATTCCCTTTGTGCATGGTTAATTTTGAGAATGCTATCAAGGATTCTTAGTAGAATTTATAAGAAATCATAAGAAAAACCATTGGGATCAATTTAAGCATAAAACTAGGTGAGGAAAGTCTTGCATTTGGGTTTCTTTACTTTGTACTGAATTACATGCTTGAAGTTTAAGTATTTTGAATTGAAGTTAGAGCTTTTTGTGTTGCTCCTCTTCGAGTTATTGTAGTTTTTATCATCCATACAACTTTAGATTTGATGCTTTAATCAGCAAAAGTAATTGGGAACATGTATTTTCAATCAAAATTAGCATATTTTGATGTGCCATTTAATTCAATAAGAAGCAAAAGGTAAGGGAAACTAGGAGAGTCATCTTTTAAAAACTAATAAACTTAAATAATTATGATGTAATTATTGTTAAGTATCTTGAGCTTTGTATATGCCTAAATATGATAGTGACATATGTATATATTTTTAATAATGTTTATCATACTTATTAGCATCATTTAGAGTGGTGAATAAGAATTAAGTATTGCATATAAATAATACACACACACACACACATATATATATATATATATATATATATATATATATATATATATATATATATATATATCAAAACATGATAAGAGAAATAATGTAAGAAAATGTAAAAGAAGGAAACTAGAAAGCATAAATGAAAGAGCATAAGCTAAAATGACTTTTATATTAAACTATATAAATGAATTGGTGTGATGATATATTTTTTTTCAAGACTATCCTGTAGAGTTACTTATTATGTTATGAGAAGCTATCACTTAATTGTGTGATTTGAGCCAACTACTTGTTATGTGATTTGATAGTTTATGATATTATTAGTATTATATCTCATTATTTGAGTTACATGTTGTGTGATCAATGGTTATCACTTATTATGTAATATTAAAATTAAAATATAAAGGGATAATACGTCGAGATGCCAGATAGGATGAGTTGAGGATCTTGTGGATAATAATTATTTGGGAAAAATAAGACTTTTTTATTTCAAAAAAATAAGAATAACATAAGAATATGAAAAATAAATGAAAAGAAAGTGTTATATATATATATATATATATATATATATATATATATATATGAAAAATGATTATGAGGACATGCATAAGAAATAAAATATCATGTTATTCATATAAACATCTCAAAGACTTGATATCAAGTAAGAATTTTACAAATGCCATGCATTAGTTATTATTTCTTGATTTTTATATTATAATTTTTATTGTATTTTCTTAATATGTTTGTTATAGTTATCAATGAACTTATTGAGTTTGTGAAGTTCATTATATATTTGTATTATAAAGCATATCATAGATTTGTATAGAACTAGGGATCTAACTAAGAATTGAGATAGATTCTAAAAATAGAATATATTTAGCATGTTATCAACGTGCATAATCTTATTGTGGAGTGTTTATATAGCTATTTTGTAAGTTGCAATTGCTATTCTTTATGTTAATCTTGATATTATGTTACAATGATATTTTTGTGATTTGATGGTAGCTATCATGGATATGAATGTTTTTGTCTGTATATGCATTGATTGTTGAGTTTTCATTAAGATGTATATGTTTTGTATGTGCGTGTGTATAATATTGATGAAAATATAACTAAATAGTATTCAACTCATTATTTCATCATATATAAACCAAATAATTATAATTTATATTAAAATTTAACAATATTAAATGACATTAGAAATAAGAAGAAAAGTTATAATAAATGATTTTTTAATTAGTGTAAGATAAAATGGAGATTTGTAGTTAAAAATGTTATTAATGATTCTAACTTGATTTTTAGATATGGTTATAATTTTTTTTATGTTGGACAAAAGCATAAAAAATAATTATTATAAAACATGATTTAGAAATATGCTCACCGAAATACTTCACAAACATGCAATATATCTTTTTTTGTTGTAGGAGCAAGTTCACTATAAGAATCAGTAAATTAGGGATTTACAAACAGGATAAGTTTGAAACTAAAAAAAATAAAATGAGAAAATATAAAATAAAAAAATAAAAATATTAAAAAACATAAGATATAAACTGAAAATTAGTTAAAAAAAAAAAACTCATGGACATTTATTCAACTTAATTTTGCATGCATCATTTTTAAATTGTATTTATTTTAAAAAATATAAACGTAAAATTTTATAAATTAATTTCAACACAAATATATTATATTATGATTAAATAGTTACTTCATTGAAAAAGAAAATTTCAATTTTTAATACATAACTTGACTCACATGCAATATTTTTGATCTCAGAAAATACACGTGCATTAAATAATATAGTATTACAGAAGAACAACACGATACGTAAAACGAAAGTGGTCAGTGACCTCAAACGATAGTCACATTATTGTATGTAGTCTACGATCAATAATGTAGTTGGAATAGTTTATAGAATAAGAATGACCACCGGACGACAAACAAGATGCGTTCCGCATGCGCGCATCATACCTGACAAAGTCGTCCCAACGAGTTCCTCCATATTAAACTTCGTCTCTTCTCTTTTCAAACCCATTAGATAAGTTCGAAACCAGTGAGGCACATCGTCGAGTGCTAACGATATTATGTGATCTGCAGGCCGTGCAATAGTTTTACAATCATAACAAAAACACTTGAGTCTTATATGTTTTAGCAGTTAACATGAAATTGATGATGTTAATCCAATATTAGATAAAATCTTTTTTAATGGTTTTGCATTGCAATTAGTTGGTCTTGATTTGTTAAAACAATTAATTGCATTTTTACCACAGCTCATGCACATAAAAGAACTAAATATCCATTAAAAAAGAATTAATTTTATATCTATTTCTTAGCATATAACAAACTGACATCTTAAGTAATAAAGAACAGAATGATACCTTTAAAGCATTTACAATGCTTGTTATAACCCATCCACCAGCCCAAATGAAGATCTTCAGCCGGTTTTTTCCATCAAATTAAACAGCCCAATTAAAAATGACTAAAAAAATAAACATTTTGTTATGATTTAATAGACAATGAGATTGTTTTTTTCTTGCATCGAATCCTGATTTAGAAACATATTTAAATTTTTTTTGTTATATTTCATCATCATTGTGAATCACACATTTATACAACTTCATGATAGCTTTAGTGATATTGTTTTCTCTACTCTTTTTAAGTCTATACAACATTTTTTAATTGATTCAATTAAAAGACATCTAAAAATTGAACACCACAGACATGCCACACAAACTTAAAAAATGATGTTATTTAAATTAAAATAAAAGATAATTTAACTTGCTTGCATACAATAATAAAATCCACGAAACCAA
The DNA here is from genome assembly GCA_023846275.1 of Vanilla planifolia. Taxonomy (NCBI): domain Eukaryota; kingdom Viridiplantae; phylum Streptophyta; class Magnoliopsida; order Asparagales; family Orchidaceae; genus Vanilla; species Vanilla planifolia. The sequence goes on along the minus strand of CM043869.1, from coordinate 35,978,665 downwards.
TTTTTCATCTAATAATCGACATCAAAAGCTTTGGCAATTGTGAATACTTATTGAAGGAATTGTTACGGAAACTATATCAAAAGAAATAAAATAATAAAGTATTTAATATATTTAGCACATTATTTCTTTTAGAATTACCACCACTACCCGTTTTTACGGGATATTGTAAACTAATCGGCTTCGTTCAACGGCCTGGACTTTCTCCTCCACGTGTTCACATTCGATTCATTCGAATACTTAAATGGTGTTGTTTATCCATTTTTTAAAATAAATAATCTTTTTTTTGGCGTCAGCAAAAGTCGGCAATTCCTTGTGCTGTTCGTCGGAGCCACAAGAGAGCGACGCGAGGCTTCATACGATAACCATGGGCATCTATTCTCGACAAAAAAGAGAAGAGCAAGCACTAAACTTGGCCTCCTTCGTGTGCTGTCCATTTCCCAGTGGACATCATCCCCTAACGAACTGCAATTGGTCGGTGGGAATAAGATGAGACTGCAGAGGATAAATATGAAATAAAATAAATTATTGGGTGACGTTGCAAAAAAATTATTTAAACATGGTTAGACTTTTTAGTCAATATTAATAATTTTTAGTTATCAATATATTGAGCCAACTTTTATTTTGAATTTTATAATTAGAATAAAAAGCTTAAAGGTTATCAAACATAAGTTGGTGGTGATTAGAGCATAATGAAGGATATAAAAAGATGAAATTTTTCTTAGATTTGGTACATTAGATGAGACTCGTATGATGAGATGTTAGCTTAGTAATAAATTCTTATAAATTTGATATTTTAAAAAAATTAAATTCTCAAAATCATTATTTGACATTTATAATTAAATAGATAATAATTGTGTGTTTAATAGTAGTTTATATTTTTTATTTTATTTTATTTAACATTTAGTTATATTACCAATTATATTTTAAACAATACTAATTTCTAAACAAAATTATATTATCTTAGTTGTTCACAAAGCATTTATTTTACAAACAAAGAATCATAGCATAAAGGAGAGCACATTGTACAGAATGAGTTCACATAAGCATAAATCACAATTAATTTACATTGATTTTATAACATAATAGTAGCCCATAAACTTGCACAATCATATGATAAAATTAAGTAGTTCATAATTATTAAATAATTATTATTAATTATTGGTATAACATTATAATCTCTGTGATAAAATTGTTAATTATTGGTGTAATATTACAACCTTTGTGATAAAGTTTACCTTGATCTAATCTTGTTTTATCTTTATCAACAAGTTATTTCTCACTTGGCCATCTATCTCAAAATTATTTTGATTTTAACAAAATAATTCTTATAAGATCTAAGCTCAAGTTACACTCAAAAGGTGTCTCACTATTTTAAAACTTACCATATAACTTATAAAGCTCAATATCTTTCTTTCTATAGTTGATGTGTAATTTATTCATCCATTTATACCTAGAAGTCTTACACAAAAGCACAATATCACTAATACATTTTGTCACAATATCACATGTGTATATTTGTTTTGTGCCCTCATTATATGTTATAGAATTTAAGAAATATGTTATGTATTACTTTATTGTATATTTATATCATAGTTAAGGTCCTATTTAGACTCCACATAACATATCAATAATCAAATATTATCTTTTAGTTAAATAAAAAATTAAGAATACACAAAATATTTAAAGAGAGAACTAACACTGTGATAAACCCCAAAGCCAATTCAACATTTTTTAAACAAAAGTAAAATGTTTAATAATTAAAACATTTGAATAAAATATCTAACTATTAAATCTATATCATGAGAAATCATATCAACCTAAAAAGTATAAAATACTAAAATTGATATAAATATGTCACCAAAATATACAACATTATGTCATCAACTAATATCACATATAAATCTTATATAATACTTTATTTATTAAATCATTTAGTGTGTAGGATCCTCACTAGCATCATCATACTCTATGTTTTTAATATGTAGTTGATGCATAACTTATAATATAAATATTAATAAAATTATATAGAGCTTGATAGATAGATCAATAAGATATTAAAATAAAAATAATATGATATAACATGACAAATCAATATAAGAACAACAATATGATAACTAATATCCATAATATAAAAAAAATAACAAGATATGTAGAATGCTCCATTTTTAATCAACTACTACTTTTTATATTTTATTTATTTAAGATCTAATTTTCTTCTTTAATTATTATATGTACTATTCAATATTTAATATTCAAATGACCTCTATTCATAAGCATAAATAAGCCATCATCTATACATATAAGGCCATGGGATCTCACACCAATACATGAGTATAAAGTCTTAAACTAATACCTTATTAATATCCATAGAGGTATAGGACCTTAAACTAATATCTTAGTCATCCTACATAAATAATTAACGACTACACAATAAAGTCAAAGTATCAATAAGGGTATGAGGTCTTAGACTAATATCGTACTAAGGTGATATTTCTATTCATGTAATGTTTTATTTAAAAAAATTAAGTGAATGAAAATATCACAAAGATGAAATCATATGCTAAAGAGAGACATTAATACTCTAGGAAAATTATGGCACATGCACACATATTAAAATAAAACATATAATGAATGACATGTAAAGCAAATAATTGAAGAATTATATTCTTTATTAATTTATTAGTATACTTATACTATAATTATTATATTTATCTATCTAAATTTGATAAGAAATGCCTTTTCTTATAATCATTTTCTCTTGATTTTCTATAATTATCATGCATGCATATAAGTTATTAAATAATTCTTTCTAATATAAATAATCAAACATTTCTTATGCTTGCATAACCCAAAGTTGTTGTAGTAGAAGTATAATGTCCACAAGAGGGATGATGAATTATACAAATTTAAAACCGTAAATCAACTCAAATAATTTAATTTTCTTTGTAACATAAGTCTTTATTATTATTAATTTTGTTAGTTATAATACTTATATTTAGAAACTATTATTAGGCTTAAAAAAACTTATTATGTTGTAATACAATAAAGTAAAATATAAAAAGAGTTTCAAATGATTCAATCTAAACTTAAATTAACATTCACTTCTAATTAAAATGCTAAGCAATCCATTAGAAAAATAGAGTAAATAGACATTTACAACATAGGTTTAATAAAAATATACCACATTGGTTTAATAAATGTTTATAGCATTAGCTTGATAAAAAGAATATAACATTAACTTAAATAAAAACTTAAAATATTAATTTAATAAAACAATCAAAATTCACTTTTTTTTTACTAACTTGCTTCCATTTAGATTTTTCTCTTGTGGTTCCTCTCCTTCTTGACTTCTAATAAAACTATATTCATATTCCCCTTCGAATTTACTAATCGTGAACTTTCTTTTACTCCACAATAGTTTTTCTCCTCCTCTCTTCTTCATTTTCTTCTTATTTTTTTTCTATTCTCTCTCTCTCTCTCTCTCTCCAAGGCTCTTCTTCATGTAGGTTTTACTAATCACCTCTCCCATTGACCATCCTCTAATGAGATGACAACTGATGTAGGACAAGACGGGGTAGGGTGACACGAAAAGGTACAGGTTTGTGTGTGTAAATAGAAAAGGAAAGGGAAATGGTAAAACTTTAGATTTTGGGATAGGAAGATGGATAGTAGAACCAGTGTCGGGGATAACTTACTGGTGTGGCGTCTCACCACTTGGACCTCGCGTCCCTCCTCCCAGTATCAGAGCTTTGACGAGTCAGCACGCCAAAGACACTCAGAGCACTCACGAACTCAGAATGGAAGCAAAGAACACTCAAAAGCTTGCATTTACTCTTCAATCCCCTTACAACAGAAGAGGACTTCCCCTTATATAGGAATCCATAAGGGTACAAAAGACATTTGACTCATAACATGGGAATACTAAAGGACACATGGGTAAACTAAAAGGCACCTAAAAATTACAAATAAACTTTTAAATTCTGAGAAAAATAATAAAAATTAAGTTCATTAAATTAACTAAATGCTGCTTCTTTCGGATTCCAAAACGGACTTCTAGAACTTTTCCCACAGGTAGACCTAGCGGCACGGCGGCGACGGTAGCGGTGGCGGGTCGGCGCGGGTTGGCGGGTCGGAGCGAATCAGCAGGTTGGTGCGGGTCAACAGGTTGGTGTGGGTCGACGATCCCGGGCGGGACTCGGGCGCGGGTTGGCGGGTCGGAGCGGGTCAGCAGGTTGGTGCGGGTCAGTAGGTTGGTGCAGGTCGACGAGCCCGGGCGGGACTCGGGCGCGGGTCTGGCTCGTCAGTCGAACCCGGGTCTGGTTCGGCGGCGGCTCCGAACCCTTATATAGGAATCCATAAGGGTACAAAAGACATTTGACTCATAACATGGGAATACTAAAGGACACATGGGTAAACTAAAAGGCACCTAAAAATTACAAATAAACTCTTAAAATTCTGAGAAAAATAATAAAAATTAAGTTCATTAAATTAACTAAATGCTGCTTCTTTCGGATTCCAAAACGGACTTCTAGAACTTTTCCCACAGGTAGACCTAGCGGCACGGCGGCGACGGTAGCGGTGGCGGGTCGGCGCGGGTTGGCGGGTCGGAGCGAATCAGCAGGTTGGTGCGGGTCAACAGGTTGGTGTGGGTCGACGATCCCGGGCGGGACTCGGGCGCGGGTTGGCGGGTCGGAGCGGGTCAGCAGGTTGGTGCGGGTCAGTAGGTTGGTACGGGTCGACGAGCCCGGGCGGGACTCGGGCGCGGGTCTGGCTCGTCGGTCGAACCCGGGTCTGGTTCGGCGGCGGCTCCGGCGGCGGACGGCGCGGCAGGCGGCGGCCGTAGGCGGCGGAGGGAGCCGGCGGCAGGAAAAGTGTTTTTCGCTCATAATATTTCAAAAAATATTTTGAAAATAAAAATTGTTCCCCTGTTGTTCGTGCAACGCCAAGCTTTGATGTCCGCATCAACAACCCTAACAAAATTTATCAAAATATTCTTATCAATCACTAAAATTATTTTGCATCTTCTTCTTCAAAAATATATAACTAATTATTCAGACATCAAAAAATTATAAACTCATCAATATTAGACCCCCTCCCCACTTAATAAGCTCTCTCAAATGATATATTAAAAATAAAATTTTTTATTTCATTTGAAAATATGTCTTCAACAATTACTTAAATTATATTTGAAATTTAAAAAATAATCATAACTAATTATTCATATATTAAAAAATTATGACTGTTAAATTCTTCTAATGATTTCTTACTAATGGTATATTCAAATAAAAGTTTTGATTTCATTTATAAATATGACACACTTTTTAAAATAATATTAATATGATAATATTTAAATGAATAATATAAAGTTTTCAAAACAATAATTTGACTCCATCAAAATACTCTTGTTTACATTCATATTAGCTTAATCTTAGAATTTATAATGTCATATATAAAGCAAAGATTTAGGATAATACAACTATAATTCATTAATTATGTCATCAATTTTTTTAACATCGAAATTCAACCTAGTAAATATTTATAATAGGCTTAATAAAATTATAGATTATAGGCATCATCATAATTTAATAAGTAATTATTATTCCTACTATTTTGATAATTGATTTATCACTAGTCTATAACAATAAAGAAGCTTCTTAATAACTATTAAAAATATACCTTGCTTTGAAAACTTTTGGAGCTTGATTAGATTTAGCACCATGAAATTGTTATGTTCTTGGACATTATCCCAATTTAATGCAAAAGTTGCTTGTCCATTTTTACTTCAAATCTTTTCAACAAACACTTTTAGCTTTAAGGAATCAATACCACTTCACAAGTACAAGCCACTTTCAAAAAATCTATATATTATCATACATTTTTTATTATTTCATCACTAAATGTACATCATAGTTAAATACATAACATTCAATTTAGAGAATATTTGAGTACAAGACCTTTCCTCCATTACATACAACCAAAAAAACATTATTATTTCTCTATTGTTTTTTACTTATCATGGTTTTGGTTAACCAAGCAATGTCCAAATTGCATGAAATTTTAAATACTTGTAGCTTTCGAAAATTTTAACCAATTTCATGTTTTATGTTTTTGTAATTAAGGTTCTATGCTATCTTTTGTGAATCATAATCTTTCTTTTTTAAAAAAAAATCTAAGATTTTTTATTTTGTGCTTGATGTTTGGCCCCAAATTCTTGGAAGCCAAAAGGAGGTGAAACTTCATAGTTACTTAGATGTAATCTTGATCTAAAATCATATTCACCACATCTTGAGATGCATCCTATTTAATTATTTTCTGTTTTTTTCCTTTTTCCTTAGATTTAGGATAACTTTTCACTATTTTGACATTTTTTTCATAAGTTTTGCTAAATATATTGATTGCTTCCACTAATATCACTTTTAAAGATGATTGTTCTCATCACTATGAAAATTTCACCTTATTTTTTTGTTCCATTTTTTCTCTTTTGAATACCCTAATCGTAGTTTTGAAACTTTCAATCAAGGACTTAGATTTTCTAGGGTTTTATCATTGACCTTGTTTTTTGGATTAAAAGCCTATTAAATGACCTATGATTGCTTTGAATTTTATGATTCTTTAACTCACATATCTTCATCTTTTTCATGTCTTTTTAATAATTGTTTTACTTCTTCGAGCTTCAACAATCAAAATATTTTGTCCAAAATCAAAGTAGTTTTTTAGTTTCTTAATATGTTGATTCTTGTGCATTTCCTCATCACTACTACATCCGTAATATTGTCAAGGTTTAAATTTTGGAATCTCACATTCTCACATGTTTGTTCCTCTTTTTTAATGAATAGTAACCATACATATAAAATGGCTAAATAATATGCCCTTAAAATAAGTAGGCTATGTCGTAGGTACTCTGTCATGATACGCAAAACATGTTGCATATTTTATATAAAAATTATTCAAACTTCATATTTGTGTGAAACATATAAAATAACATATATTTTCTTTTAAATAAAGTAAAACACATATATCATATAAAAATATTTATTATTCGGTGTAGAGGTACAAGTTTAATACTTTACAAATCAGGCATATATGTTTACAATAAGAGTAAAATATCAACAGCCATGTAATCTCTTGTGATCTCTTATTATGATGTATATGAAAATAATAATAAATAAAAATGTGAGCCAATTATTAACACAATAGTTTGTTTATATATTTTTATTCCTTTTAATATTTCCCATGCAATACATAATCCACATTGGATTTTTTTCATTTGTTTTATAAAAATTTTATCTTTCAAATATTAATTAATTAAGATAAGCATTTACATATTTGTGAAACAAAAAAAAAAAAAAAAAAAGGAAAAGCGCATAATTCAATTAGCCACATAACATGTCCAAGGAATCTAATAAACGCTATGTAAATATGTAACTAAAATCAACACAGCATTGTTATAACTAAATACATTACATGAGCAACGTAAACTAATTATGTTTCATCACAAATAAATCTCATGAATGAAGCAATAGTTTAAATAATTATTTGAAATATTTTGATTTATTAGATATTTAAATTAAAAAAAGTGTGATTTTATGGTTGACTAGAGAACCATAAGACAAAAAAAATTATAGTATTTTAATTATCATAAAATAAGTTTTATAAGTAATACTAAAGTATTTGATATTTTAGAAAATTTTAAAATTATTTTATAATTCTCATTTAATCATACATTCTTATAAAATGGGTATAGCTCTTAAGAAAAAGAGCAAATATCAAATATAAAGTTTTAAATTATTAAAAATCATATGATATAAATTTCATGAAACTCAAATTTAAATAAATGTAGTAATAAAAAGTCAAAGTTATTAAAAATATTATTATAAATATTTTTGAATGAGAAAATTTTTAAAATTAAAAAATTGAAAAATTATAAAAAAAAATGATATATTTTATTTAGAGTTTAATGGAAAAAAGTTTATGAAAATTTAAACTATTTAGGAGATTATATTTATGGGAAATTTTATTTTTAGAATAAAAACATTATTAAATTATCAAACGATGTCAAAAAATCATGATAATTTTATGGTTGATAGAGTTTTATAATTAACTTATTTTAAAATTTATTTTAGAATTTTAGAAGTTTATTTGAGTTAAAAGATTGAGAAATTATAATCATTAAAAAATTTTAATTAAATAATTTTTTGAGTTTTTTAAATTTCCTAATTAAACCTAAAATCTAACAAAATTGGCCATTGAAATTGTTCAAAACACCCATCACTAGTGATGGAATTGTTGGATAACTTCAAAGGAATCTTCATGTGAAATTAGGAGCCTTAGTAGCTTTTTAGGTGATTTTTTTTACCTATTATAAGGTAAATTTCATTTACTAGCTTATGAAGTGTTTTTATTATTTCAATAAATTTTCTTATTACCAATAAAAATAATTTTTAATTATTTACAATATTTTTGATTGAACAAATTTGTTAATATTCAAAATCATTTTTTTACATATTTATTTTCTCAATCAAATTGTCTAATTAATGGATCCTAACATTGGTTTCCCTAATTGGCATAACTAATCCTTTGATTACATTGTTTGATAAAATATGTTGTTATACATGCATAAAATTTATATTTGAGTTTTTATCATTTAATGGAGCCATCCAATCAAATCCATATTAGACATTATTTTCCTATACAAAACATATAAAACCTCCTTATTCTTCAAAATCATCCATCCAATCTTTTAACCAAGATTTATAGGTAACGATGATAATTCAAAATTAAACCAATTTTTAATGTATAAATTTCACAAAAACTCATTCGACCCTCTTGAGAATTGTGGAGCTCACAATGCTAATTTGAATTAAAAATTTCACAAATATTAATCTTAAGTTTAATTTGCTAATTATTTTCTTCAATATTCCCTTTGTACAAGCTCTCGTCTCATTAACTCCTCCAATACTAGCACCAATTCCTCCATCGCCCCGAGAGGCCTTAGAAAATAACATCATTTCGTCTCCAAAATCCTCTCTTTACATTTTCTCCTTCCTTCCTCCAAGCTTTAGGTTTATATTTTATTTATTTTTAAATATAAGCAGATGCTCCTCTTCCTTGCACACTATCCTGGGTGGGAAAATAGATAATCTTCTACTTGAAGCCAAGATAATTTGACATGAAAACGTGTCAAGCCAAGATTTACCAATTTCAATGATTAAAAAAATAATTTGTACTCTTTAGCTTAATTCTTTTTTGAATTTTATAATTCTTTACTATTAAAAAAAAATTTGTTTAAATTTTGATTGACTAATTCAATTTGCCAAAATGGTAATTCTTTGTTTTTACACTTGTAGTTTATCATGTCAACATGTTTCAAAATTTATTCAATTGCAATTCATGCATCTTAAATACAACAAAACTTAATATTATGTACAAGTCATAGAATTGAAAGGTTCTAGATATGATTGTCAAGAAAATATTATAAATTCAAGATCGAAATGCTTTGTTATTAATTTTAGCAGCATAATCCTACACATGCCCAACACCAACTAAAACATCTCTATCGACTCTTTTTAAACAATTTTTATTGTTAATTGAGGAGAGGGCCACCTCTTATCAAACACAAATGAGAACACTATACTCTCTTAGTCCAAAAAATAAAACAATTAGTATCTAAAACCGATAACATTTCCTTAATGTTGCTTATCATATTATTATCCTCATAGTTTGTTTCTTGATATAAAAATGAATTATTGACATTTGAGACTCACATCTAAAGCATAACTTATAAAAATTGAGAATACTTCTTTATAATTTAACTAAATTTTGAACATCACCCACATAATTTGGCAAAAATGTTAATCTAGAAGAACTTTATGTAGTTGTACTTCCATTCTCATTTACGACTTATGGTGTAACAATTTTGTATGTAGATGACTCTTCATCTTATTTTCCAACGAATACAATATCTTATATAGTATTCCAATAATTTGAGGGTAAACTATTGACAAACTAATATAAACTACATTTAAAATCCACAAACATTCATAAATTTAACTTAGAACATAATTAAAAAATCATATATAAACTTGTCAGAATTATGTTTATGTAATTTCACACAAACATTTCATAAGTTTTTTAACTACAAAATGATACTAAAATGTTGCTTTTTGTTCTCTCCTAATCAATTATGTGCATATGAGGTTTAACATTTTCACAAAAGTAAATTTTCCAAGTTAGGAATTCCCAAACTTATTAATAGTTCTTTGCAAATCTTCACCTTCAATCGAGGATTTCCTATTTTGGAGATCAACACTTGTAATATATAGAAGCACTAAACATTAACTACCCTCTTAAAATATTAAAATTTCCATAACTGGCTTTGTAATTTATGTTTAATTAAGATGTAAAATGTAATGAAAAACCTACACACATCATAAAGAATTAAAATGTAGAAGATAAATATAAGAAATTTGAAAAGAAAACATTCCAAAGTTACCTATCCAAAGTAATATTAGATAAGAGGAGACCAAGAGCAACATAGGAATCACTTTTTATACTAGGTCTATAATCTCTTAAATGATACAGAGATGTCATACTAAGAAAAGGATTAATAAAATAGATCTTGATATATCATAAGAAATAAAATAAAGGTCATATAGGCATAGATTGAAAGCTCTAAAAAGTCTTTACTAAACTTCATGAAAAGCCATAGAAATGAAGTAGTTACATATAAAAGTGGTATAAACGTGTAAGAAAATCAAGTTGTAGAGAGCAAGGAAGACAACAATAAGTGGGATTCACGAATAAAGTCAAAAAAAGTTGAAGGTAGCAAAATCCATGTTAACACAAATGGTAAAGTGAAAGGGAACTGTTTTGCTATGGCGATAAAAAGGTATTGTCGTAGTGTTTTGAAGGTAGACTAACACGATGTGTCATCACTTGAGCCTTACTACCCTCCAAATATCAAAATCCAATCACTAAAGTTCTTATTACAATCAATCCTAAGATCTCAATATGATATAAAAGATTAGTAAAAATCTCACTTATATAAGATTGATCCTTCATAAATGATAGGCCTCTCATTTATAAAAAGCATAAGCCAAAAAGTAAAATAAAATAAAGTTATAAACAATTATAGTCAAAAGTTGTTACCAAACAACTTTTTACAAAAGCTATCATTTTTTATTCAACCCTAATTGGATTTGTGCAAGTTGTCAAGAGTTGAATTTAGGTTAATGTGTTGTAAGTCAGGTTGATGGGTCCAACAGATGTAATGAATTTCGCATGTCTTAGTGAGTCATATTGAATCTGGGTCAGTGTGTCACAAGTCGGGTCAATAAGTCAATTAGATTCATGTATTTTTAGTTCCTTAACGAGTTGCATCAAATTGCTTTAGTTCTGTTTGTAGTCACAAGTTGTGTGATCAGCTTTACTGATGAGTTTTGTTAGGAAATTTAGTATGGAATAGGCAGTTCTATGTGTGTTCACAGGTTATGCGAACTATTTTGCTGACAAGTCATACTAACGAGTTGGCTTAGCATTGACAGTTCCATGTCCATTCTCTAATAGCACAATTCTGTAATATAAAAATGGGTATAAAAAACCTATTCACAAGTTATTTCAATTGAATGCTGTCTAGAAGGGACCGTATTAACTCTGATTAAGCTGACAATGGTCGACAAGGCCTACATGAATAAGCCTAATGGGCTATTTTGATTCTTTTATGTTCCAGTCACAAATTTTGAGTCTCGAAATGAAGACTTTGTTTTAATTCTACACATGAAAAATAGATATCTTAATTATCCAGAAGTACTAACACATGCTTGACTGGCTCTTGGACATTGAAAATCCTAGTGACAACTAGTATCTTAATCATTGAGTGATGCTTCAATACTTATTTCATATGATTAACATGTTTATTGGTTGCTTACATGGTTTCACATGTTTCAAATTCTTATTGTATTATTATTAAAGACATTACAATAGAAAAGATTCATGCTAATCAAATTATTTTTGGGTGGAGTTTATTTTGATGTTACATGTTAATTTTGTTTAAGAATAATATGATTTGTTTCACATGCTCATCATTAAAAATTTGATTATATAAATGGATGTCACATAAGCATTATTTTGTACCAACTTTAGTATAAACATTAGCATATATAACAGAATTTGTAATAAAAAAAGATTTATTATGAGACTCTTTAAAAAGGAAATTTAATTTAAGGAAGTGAATAATGGGTGTTACTTAGTCTAAACAAAGCATATAAAAGTGCATCATGTATTGTACCTTTCAATATAAAAAAAGAAAATTTAATTCTTAAGAAAAACTAAATAAGTGGTGTTACTCAAACAGAAAGTGGCTTTAAAAGCATCACAAGATACTAGTTAGAGTAGATGAGACCATTCAGTGTACATCTTATGATATGATGGATAAAATAAAAATAAAAAAAGGAATTTATAAACTTAAAAGTTAAGAAATTATTGATGATAAAAGAAAAGGATAAACAAATTAATTGAAATGATAAACAGACACAGGTTAAATTAAGACATATAATGAAAATATATCATTTATGCTTGTTTATATGATTAATTTTATTATGTTGTATATACTTTGGTGTGTTACTTGACCCACCATGCAATATGACTTGAATATGTGATATTATGCATGTACGTTACATGTATTTTGCCAACTAACCTAATGTCAATTAGCTCAATTATTTTATTTGGCTTAACAATTATAAGTATAAATGTTGTACATCACAAGACTTTAAGGGAACAATAAGAGAACATTTTACTAGCTCACTAGCTACTTGCTTTAATTTTAACTTAACAATCATGTATTAAGAATATTTTAATATTATAATAACATTACTATAATAGTGGGGACACGTGTCCTATTTTAGTATTCTTATTTTATTTTCATAATAATGCTTATTATATCAATTGAATTTTGGAAAACAATATAATATCTTTTATGTGATTTTACTTAGATTTGTTATGTGATCATGCAATTGAAAAAAATAGTTTCAAAAAATTGGTGATGCCATTATGAGTTTTAAATTAGAAATATTATTTACATTCTATATTGTGGTATTGATCTAGCATGTGATTCTAATATGTTTCTTATATATATATATACACATACATATTATACTATTTATGCCATTAAGCTAGAAACATTTAGCTCAGCTTGTTTTATGATCTAATTTTTTAAGTTAAGATGAGACATAATATAAAACTTTAAAAGAGAAATGAGATAGATAATACATGAATTTTATGCTTAGTGATTTGTTTCTTATACTATCAATAAGGTATAGTGATAGCTATTACTTTTATAATGATGGACTTGTAATGCTTTATTTTATAGTCATAATTTATGCATGAACCTTGTTCCTAAAAAGACAACATTATGGATTTACATTACTTTATGTGGCTTTAAAAAGTTTTTTTTTTGAAAGAAGAATAACATGTTCATGTGCTTTCAAATTGACATTTTAACTTGAAAGCAAATTACTAACTTTAATTTTATAAAAAAATTAATGGTTTTCAAAACTAATAAAAAGAGAAAATGATGTGACACTACTTTAAAAGGCAAGTTGGGTCTCCACACCCTTCCATTACAAATGAGACAAACCCATATTTTTATACAAATTAGCTAAAAAAGACCTAAAATTAAACCAAATTTCTTGAACCTATTTACAACCCACTCTTTATCTTAATCTTCTTCTTCTATTATCTCTTAAACTTAGGCTTTGTTTCACTAACACAAACACTATAAAATAATTTATCCACCTTTCCTCATCTTCTTGACCTTAATTCCACACCAATCCAAGCCATTCACCATCACATCTCTTAAGAGAATCTTTAAACCAAGTCTTAAGCCTAAACTAGCTTATTTTCTCTCTTTTGTCCAAACTTTATCCAAGAAATATGTTGTCATGCCCTCATAAAACTAGATAAAATGAATCCAAATATAAAATTACTTGGTAAAAAGGAGTTAACAATAAAATGTTAAGAATATTAATTGAAATTAAGTGAGGATAATGAAGAAAATATTTCAAATTTAAACATCTAGTTTAATAAAACTAAAAAAAGTATGACATAATATCAAGCTATTGCAAAATATAAAAGGTTGTAAACCAAAAAAATGATACAACATCTGATAATAAAATATATACTATTCTCATATACAAAAAGACTCTCTCTCTCTCCTAAATTCACAAAAAAATACATAATCTCACATTCACAAGGTCCTAAGGAATGAGCATGATATGCTCACCATGTAAAGTACTAGTTATTGAAAACAAAAAATGAAAATATAGTAATGTAGTTGATAAATATAATAAAGTAGTAAATAAAGAAATTCATAATAATTTATAGATAAAAACACAGTATTAATACAACTATACTCATATGTATCAACCTCATGTATATAAATAGTCATCTTATAGTACTCATAGTATTATTCTTTTTTTTCATACTCAAATTCATCTTTTTCTCATTTTATTATTATTATCATTTAGGCCTAAAATTTCTCTTATGATCGCTATCTCCTCCTAGAAATTTTATATCATATCATCATCATTATGAAGCCACTTCCCACTTCTTTCTAATGCCAACATCCTATGTTGATGAGGATGCAACCTCTATTGTGTCGTGATCCCATCTCAGAGTGGCCATGACAACATGAAATAGTCTTTCTCATCATCATGGAGTGTCATGATACCACAAAATCATATACTTAATTATTAATATAATTAGATTTTAAATACAAATAAAAAAATCAGATGATAACAAATTCTAAGTAAAGACCTGACAGTTAGATTAAATTTAAAGTAAAATCGTAAACATAAAATATTGTCATCATAGAAAATAGTCTATTGTAAGCTATTGATAAATTATATTAGAAGTCATGCATATAATATAAAAAACATATGTAATCTAAATACCAATTTCATTTTTAATTCAACTTTTTAATGATTTATATTTTTATCAAGCCCAAAATCCTTTGAATCATTATCTTCTATAGATCCATATTATAATCATATTTATCAATGACCTCTTATCAACATCCATTCATAAAAAAAGTTATATAAAATATTGGTTTAAAAACTTATATCCTATGATTCATTACTAGGTTTAGCATCTAGGTAGATATAATTGAAGACTGATACCCAATAGTTCATCATTAGTCTTGGTATTATCACATAAATCATAAGATCATGACTCACATATATACTAAATAAGTATTGTCCAAAGACTAAATACCTTGTGGTTTATTGCTTTGTTTATTATTGTGAATAATATCTTTAGAAACTAATTTCTTAATTCCAATTTTCATGTATTCAAGTCACACTATCATACCAATCTAGATGTCATTTCCAAAACAAATGTACATTTCATTTTATTTTTAATTATCCTTTATGTTGTTATATAATAGTGAAAATCATGTATCGAATAAAACTATGAAAAAATAAACTATGTAACAATTAAAATGATGTAATGAGAAAATGTGTAAAGAATACCCCTATATTATCAACATAATAAAGTGTAATACAATAAAAGATTATATACTATTGTGTTATATCATAAGTTACCAAATTTACTTATGTGTGTTTAGATTATAGTTTCCTATTCAAATATCTCTTTCTTCTTGGTTCCCCAATATACCATGCATACACACAAATCACTACATAATCCATATTTTACAAATTACTTAATATTTTCTTATGTGAACACACACTCTCTTTCATGTTTATAATATAATTAAAGTCTTAAAATTGTCTCTATAAGCTTTCCCAACACTTCCTCGTTATCTCTCGTAGTTTTTTCTTAATTTTTGCTCTTTCCATATTTTGTTATTTTTTATTATTATTGTCACATTTGTTTTACTATTTTTATCAATATTCATTTCCTTTTTTTATTTAGTTTAAATTTTCTTTATATTTTTCTATTTTTCTTATTATATTTTTGTCTATTTATTTTTATTTATTTCTCGCCTTCATCATTTAAATTCTTATTTAACTTTTACTTGACCTTTTGTCTTTTATGATTTATTATTTTTTATCTTCTTATATTTTTTTTATGTATTTTCCTTTTATTTTAATTTAATTTAATTTAATTTATTTACCCTTTTCTTTATTTATATAAATACTAATATTTTATTTAGAATTATATATTTGTATTTAATTTACTTATTTATTTATTTATTTATTTATTTATTCAATTTTTCTTTCTCCTTTGCTTCTCGATTCGTCTCGCTCCTCCACCTCCCATACAAATAAGTTGTCTGATTGCTCTAGTTTGTTGGTCATGTCTTGCTCTTTTTGCATCAATGCTTAGATTGGTAATTTGATCTCTAACTTGGTTTAGGGCTTAAAATTTGGATCTATCACAAGAATTTTTTTATCTAACTTAACACAGCATCGACTTCAAGCAAAATCTCAAGGCCACCGAAATTGGAACCTTTCTCTCTCTTATTTTTTTATGGCTGTCACCTTTTATCCTCTTTTTTCCATAATAAACTTATATCCTATCTTCTTATTATGTCAAGGAGACTGGCTTCTCCTAATTCTATTCCCTCTTCTCTACTCATCGGAAGTTGATCTATAATAAAATAAAATTAATCGAGCCTTAAGACGTACCTCATTGATGATGCCATAATTGTGAGTTAGAATGCTTCCCTTTTGATCAAAGCACTATAACAAGACTAACGTGAGGTCAGAATAGCCTAGACATTATCATAGCAATTTAATTCAAGAATAGAGCACATTATCATAGCCTAGACATTATCATAGAATGCTTCCCTTTTAAACCTATTCCCATGGGTTTCGATATGACATTATCATAAAACACCTTGAAACTCTAAGTGCAATTTATTTTCTTTTTTTTTTTAATTTTTTATGCTAAAATTAAAAAATTACAAATGTGTTATACCATAATATGATATTCCTATATTCATAAATCTATAATTTACAAAACATATTAGACTTAAGCCAAAAGTTTTGAAATTAAAATACCCTATGCATAAATTTGAAATGTACAAATATAAATCAATAATTAATTTCCTAAGTGCCTAAAAATTAGGAAATTAATGACATTGAACTCATCTCACAAACCTATTTTAATTGATATATTCAAATAATATTTTATTTTTATGATATTAGAGACTATGACACGCTTCCTATGATTTTCTTATTATTTTGATATTTTTATGTATAAATAATATATTTTAAGAAATTGATTCTATTAAATTTAGTAATACCTAATCATAATCTTATTAGATTGATTTTAAGATTTTTTTATGTTTTAATCAAGGTAAAAATGAGAGTAATAACAATCTTACTCTCTTATAGAACTTCCATCTTAAAAGTTTAAAAAAGCTTAGGATACTTATTGCCCGTATTATCTTCCACTTCTGTAGTAGCTGCTTTTTCTATTTGATCATTCCACATGACTTTAACAATAAGAAAGATTTCGTTAGTCACTTTTGTATCCTTACTAGTATCTCTAATTAGGTCAAATTTGTTTAGATTTTTGCATATGAATCTATATAGCTAACCACATTAGAGGGACCTTGGATATATCTTTTCAAAGATAAAACATGAAACATATTATGTACTAATGCTAACTAAAGAGGAGAAGCAATTTAATATGCTACTTATCCAAGTATTTCTAAAACTTGGAAATGACTGAAAAATTTAGGTTTCAACTTTTCATAGTTATCAAATGTTATGATGGCTTTTGTTAGAATGACTTCAATGAAAACATATTCCCCCTTCTAGAATTCTTCCAATTGGTGTTTTGCATCTTAATGCTTTTTATATCAATCCTAAGCTGCTTTCATATGTTGCTATCTTGATGCTAGATTTATAACTATTATTGTAAAAAAAATTACCCCAATGGTAAGTGACTTATCTAATATCTACTAATGTCTAAGATATATTGCTACAACAAATCTTTCAAAGTTTTTATAGATCATATTATTTGGTCATCTATTTGAGGATGTAAAGTTATGTTAAACTTTAAATTTGTACCAAAATCTTGATGCATATTTCTCTGAAAAATAAGAAGTGAATTTAGAATCTTTTTTAGACATAGTGACTTTTGGCACCCTATGAGCTTAATAATCTAACTCATATAAACTTGGGTTAATTTTTCAACTAAATAAGTGAGTTTAATAATAAGTAAATATATAGATTTTATTAGCTTATCAATAATTTACAAGATTTAATTATGGTCTAAAGGTTATTTAGGCATAGTAATAAAAAAAGCATTGCTGCTTTCTTTTATTTCTACTTAGATTAAGTAAGGGTTATAGCAATCCCTTATGTTTTTGCTGCTCTTCTTTCACTTGCTAATAGAATAAACATTTTTTAACCTAATTGAAAAGTCCTTCCTTTAATCTTGGTTATCAATACTACTGTCTTAGCTCCTAATACATCTTATTTTTGCTTGGGTGAATTTAATTTTGGGAGTTGTGTTCTTCCTTTAATAATAACTCCTAAATTATTGATGTGTTTGTACATGTAGCCCACTTTAACGTCTAAGTAAGCCATCTTGATCTAGTTGAAATTTAGATTCTTGTCCTTCTTGCATATTTTGAATTATCTTTTGTAGCTTAAGATCCTCATCTTGATCTTCCTTAATTGAAGCCAACTAGTCTGATCTTATTAACAAATTTGTCTAGTTGGTCTTACTCATGCATGTGCTGGTAAAGTCATATTTCTTCAAGTATATGCTTTCAATTACTACTAATCCATCTTAAAAATTAGTTGCTTTTGCTCTGTTATAGCCAAGAGGCTACTAAAAGTACCTTTTTAGCTTAAAACTTCTACAACCATGTTTGTTTTTCTCGAATATAAGTGAGCTGGCACCAAGAAAGGAGATTATATGTCACCTAGTGCTAAGAGATGTAATGAGAAGTTCATTAGGAAGAAATGGGGGATCATTACTATATGGGAGGAGTCCAATAAAACTATTTTGCTGTTATATCACGAAAAATACATAAATTTTTATATATGCTTTTTGTTATTTTTCTTTGGCTAAACTCATTGCTACAAGATCTGCTTGACTTCACTTAATACAATAATTGTAATTTGAAACTAAGTTAATGAAAAAAGTTTGACAAAAATCTTTTAAAAGAAGTTTTATTTGGTGAAAAATAAATTTAAAAGGATTGATTGAATAATATGAAGATTTTATGTGAAATTTAAATTACACTTATTTTTTGAATGATATGAAATTTAGATCGGCAAATATGTTTATTTTTTTAAGAAAATAAATAACACTAAAATCTAGGAATAATAGTAAAATATTTGTACATAATAGCCTTTTCATATAAGTTTTTAAATAATATGATGATACAATTTAAAAAATAAACAAATATAAATATTTATATCACGATAGATTTTTAAAAAATGGACAATATTTTTTTAAAAAAATCTAAATCATTATATTCTGTCGCACTAATTCGTCAAATATTTACAAACAAATCTCTAATTTTCGTTTACTTTTCTGTGCGTCAGCCATTAAAGAGCCATATTAATATATTAAGAAAGTAGAAAATAACAACATTTTCCGCACAATCGAGCTCCGCGCTCCTAGACATCCATCAAGACATGCCTTCTCCCTCGTAGAAAATAACTTTTTCGCTCTCACGGAGCAGCTCTGTCGTTTCTCGTTCCCGTCGACCATCGCACGTGACTTCCGCCGCCGCCCCCACATACATCTTCTCTTCTGGTTTTGAAACTGACGTCTCCAAGCCAAGCCCTATGCGGTCACCTCACAGACGGTCACCTCATACCTCATAGGAGCTGGGCCTCACCATAAAACTGTTCTGCTTTCCTGGAAAGAGAAAAATTGAAAGGAAAACAGAGGAATCAAAGCCCTCGTCTTTTCCGCTTCCTTTTTGGCACTCACGCTTAAGAACAGGTGCTTCGCTTCTCTCAATGCATGAGTTAATGGCGGAGCAAGATCACGGGACCACCACTACTACAACTGCGACCGTGGCGGAAGAGCTCCGCCTCCTGTGGACCATGGCCACCCCCATCACTGCCATGAACTGCGTTGTCTACCTCCGTGCCATGATCTCCGTTGTCTGCCTCGGTCGCCTTGGACCCCTAGAGCTCGCTGGTGGCGCACTTTCCGTCGGGTTCACGAACATCACCGGTTATTCGGTCCTTTCTGGCCTTGCATCCGGCCTTGAACCCCTTTGCAGCCAAGCCTACGGCTCCCGTAACTGGGACCTCATTTCTCTCTCTCTGCAGCGCACCATACTACTACTCCTCATGACTTCCCTCCCAATCTCCTTCCTCTGGCTCAACCTCGGCCCCATCCTAGTCTTTCTCGGCCAGGACCCAGCCATCACCGCCTCTGCTACATCGTACTGTCTGTACTCACTGTCCGACCTTCTCACCAACTCCTTCCTGCTGCCCCTCCGCGTTTTCCTCCGCTCCCAGGGCATCACGAAGCCCATGGCCGCCTGCTCCGCCGCTGCCGTAGTCCTGCACATCCCCCTTAGCTTCCTCTTTGCTTTCGTACTCCGCCTCGGCGTCCCTGGTGTTTCCCTAGCCGCTGCCTTAACAAACCTCAACATGGTGCTCTTCCTCCTGGTCTACCTCCGAATCTCAGGCGCGTGCCAGCTCACCTGGCGTGGATGGTCGCGGGCCGCTCTGGTTAACTTATCCCCACTTCTCCGCCTCGCATTTCCCTCCTGCTTCGGCGTATGCCTGGAGTGGTGGTGGTACGAGATCATGATAGTACTGGCTGGTTATCTCCCCAATCCCACCGCTGCTGTTGGTGCTACCTCTATCCTCATTCAGACGACCAGTTTAATGTACACCGTTCCCATGGCCCTCGCCGCCTGCGTCTCCACCAGAGTATATCTTTGTTTCGTAACATTATAATGCGCATTGGAACATCCAAAGAATCGTGTAATTTGTGTTCTTATTCTGCCTTGGTTACTGTTTCATTACAGGTGGGAAATGAATTGGGAGCGGGGAGGCCAGCGAGGGCTAGGGTGTCGGCGATGGTAGCGCTGGGATGCGCTCTGGTGATTGGCGCGGTGAACGTAGTGTGGACTGTTGCGTTTAGGGATATGTGGACTCGGTTATTCACGGAGGATTCCGCGGTGGCAGGGCTTGTTGCAGCAGCAATGCCATTGATAGGGCTCTGCGAGCTTGGAAACTGCCCACAGACGACGGGTTGCGGGGTGCTGCGGGGAACTGCGAGGCCGGTTATCGGGGCGAGGATCAACCTGTTGTCCTTCTACCTGGTGGGAACGCCGGTGGCTGTCGGGTTGGCTTTCGGCCTGGGGATCGGCTTCGGCGGGCTTTGGTACGGGCTCCTAACGGCGCAGATGGTTTGCGTCGTGTCGGTGTTGTTGGTCGTTCTAGCTAGGACAGATTGGGAAGGGGAGGCACTTCGGGCAAGGAAGCTCACAGGCGGCGACATGAACGTCGTGGAGGAGGACAAGAAGGGGCTCTTAGCCTTGAGTGTTGTAGGCGAGGTATGAACTCTGAGAGTAGCAGAGGAAAGGAAAATGCGAAGAAGTAAGAATGGCTGTTTTTGGGAAGGTAAATGCACCAGGCGAGGGGTGAAAGAGAACAAGAGAAGTTTTGGGAAGACTCTGCCCATCTGCCGAAGGAAGGGGTACATGGGCCATCTGTTGCCTGATTTTGTGTTATTTTTGTCTTGTTTATGTTCTCTTTTTCTAATTTTGTATATTCCTTTGAACTTCCATCCCTCATTTGCGGCCTGAAAATAGGAAAATCCTTAGCATGTCTTGTTGACCTCATCCAGGAACTGGAACGTTGTATTCACGAAATATGTATGAACGTTTACTTAAATTTGATATGTATTAATTAAATTTCAGTTCATTTGTTTATATGACTTTTAGGTTTAATTAGCATTTACCCAAATTTGAGAACCAACTTAACCTATCATTCGCTCAATTCGATTTATAAAGGAATTTAAGTTATTTGAATTAATGGAATTTGCTATTTTTTTAAATGGGGTCGATTGGAGTATTATCCTTCGTCTTTGCGTGGCGGAAAGCAGCGGTCACCTGGGCTGGGTTCAGTTCTTCCTGGATTGCGTGGTTAGAGGGATGTTTGCATGATCTCTTCGATTATTTCGATGGGAACTTGTCATCGACGTCATGGAACGTTGGCACTAGGCCATGTGTCATCGTCCAAATGTTGGCTTAATTCGTGGCGAAAAAAAAAACCAGATGTTTACTGATAATTCAAATAATAATTTCATTGTATAATACAATAATAGAGTTGTAATATGTACGAGTTCGAGCTTTCGTTGGTCTGTAGCCGTGGGCTCATTAATGTTGCGATCAGCTGGCGTAATCGTAGGGTTTCAAAAACTTGTTTGCATCCCTTTTATGTGCGCAGAGGACCCAAATGATTCCTCAGGCTTTTTTATCTTTTTTGCAGGAGAGGATATGTCCTTTCTTATGGCTAAACTCAAACTTTTTCTTGAGAGTTATTCTTCATGTTTAACATTATGCAAAAATTATTTTGGGAATGACTTGTCCCTTAGAATATTAAAATTTCAGGCCTTACTCACTATTATAAGGTAAAACCATTTGTTGACAATCCTATAAACATGTGATATATTAGTATACTTAAAAAAAAAGCTGAAAGTTGTGCTATAGATAGAAGAATCTCATCAATGGATGAGACACTAAACACATGTGGATGGAAGCTATCACCTTAATAAGAGCAACATCAAGCCAAATCCTTGAAGACACCTCGGCCCATTGGCTAGTTATCTAGATTGGAAGTAAATTTTCCTTGGTCTAAACCTCATGAACCACATGCGAGAAAATCCATCTCCCAATACTATTGATCAAGGAATTTGATACCAAGCTTATTAGAACTAATCCTCCCAATGTTACTATTAAATTTATTATTTATCCATCAAGTTTCTAAGGTGGGAGGTAGGTCAACTAGATGGGAAGCTATAGTAGTTTCGATGGTGATAAAGGGTGATAGAGCAACCCTCTTATGAAAATAACAATTCTAGACTCGTTCCAACAATAAGTCATCGAGATTGACACTCATGAAATATGAAAAAAAGAGCAAAAATAGAAGTATCATTGAATAAGGTGGTTGTCCCTATCCATTTTGTGTATTTAGTTAACCACCTTCTTATTATTTTAAGCATCTCAAGATGACATAAATTGTTAGCCATCTCTTTCCCACTCCAATCTCTTACATCATGTTGTTTTCAACTATTTGAAAATTAATGAAGATATTGAATCTTTCTTCTTAGCTTTTTATTTGAGAATTCCTTCTTCTTGAGACTAATAGGTTTTAGTGAAATAAGCTAAAAAAATGCAATGGAGAAGTTATTCTTTGTGATATTTGAAGAGATTCAAGGTGGGACAGCCAAATCCAATAGCCATTAAGGATGTTCTAGGCGATGCACACACTAGAGGATAGCTACATTACCTTTTTTTTTTTTTTTATCAATTCCTTCTTCCTTTCTTCTCTCTTCAACTTGACATATTTTTGGTTTTTTGGGATACCATCTTCTAAGGCTTGGTATGGTCATTTCATTTGCATAAGTTAAATCAAGGGTTTTGTACTTTAATCCTTGATCTTATGATAGCTTAGATTTAGATTTTGAAGAATCTTAACTTGGATTTCTAAACTCTCAAACTTGGCTACAAAATGTGAAATTTTGGAATATGAATATTTTGTAGATCCCTAAAGGGTGACTTTCATGACTTTGAATGTTCTTATTTCTAAGTTTATATCTTATATCTACTATCAAAAAGTTTTGTAATTGCACCATTACTTTCTTTAGTTTATAAATGATTAACCTTCAAATTATTCCTTTAGACAAAATTTATTGTTTTTAAAATTTTAAGTATGGATTAAGACATTTATTGGGGGCTTAGTTTGTCTTTAATTTTAGTTCTTGTTTGATAATCTCTAAGATTTTAAATTGTCGCATCTTAAATTTTATAAAATCTATTTTCTAATTATATTTAAATATAAAAATTGAAAAGATTTGATTGAAAGTTATAAGGTATAAAAAATTGTAGAATTTCAATTGTTAAAAATATTCTAGAAAAAAAAATATAGTTGAATTCTTATCAATATAAATCTTAGTCAAAATACTTAATTACTTTTTCATAGAAAAACATTATTTAAAACTTCAATATATCAATTTAATTTCTAATTTTTTATTCAAAAATAGCATTGGGCTACATGCTATAAAAATTGTAAAATTATCTTTCAATTGAAGTTATCTAAGTGAGAGTGTGTGATAAATCTAATGACAAACCAATGATGAGTAATACCATTACAAGTCTTTTGTAGAACTATAATAAAACAAAGTCGAATGCATAGCCACTTAAATATTTTTCTATATTATCATTGCAATTTCTTGAGAGATCTATGAACATACTACCTTATGGAAGACTTCATACAAGAAATAGCATGTATTGTCCATGTTTTTTGTTGTTGACCTTCTTAATGCTATTAAGTGAACATATTCAAATAATTTCCCCTCATTAAATTTCATAAAAAATAAATACATAAACCTCTATAAATCTTGGATAATTTAGTCCCTCCAAAGTTTTTATTTTCCAAAAAAGTATGAGCTTCTATCATTCATAGATCCTATTTTCATGTTAGATATGTATTGTTACTTTTTTTAATATAGTAATCTACCTAAAAGTTGAAATTCTTATGGCTTCATTGCCTTCACATCCACAACCTATTTTGCGATGTACTTTTGATGTTTCTGTAGTTGTATCACATCATGAAAGTAAAAGATAAAATATGTATATGCTATATAAAGAGCAATCAAACTAGTTTGTTATGTGCTCTATTCTTGAATTAAATTGTTATATTAAATAATTATAGTTGCATTATTCATTTCATGTGTCATGCATGTTATAACTTAATTTGGATGCACAATGATTGTAATAATTGATAATTAGAGTGGATGATTATCCCTTTCCTAGCAAATATGATCATAAATATTTTGAAGTTCATATAGCTCCTAGTCACATTCTAACTAGTTCTTTTAAACTACTTATTGAAACTCCCAGTCATAGTTTAGTATTTGAACTTCTTGCATGTAAAATATCATTGCTCATCTTCTTAATTTATCTTCAATGAAAGTAATAATTTGGGCATAGCCAATACACATCTCATTGTTCTTCTTCTTCAATATTAGGAACGATTCTCCCAATCCTTTTTTCTACTTGAATTTGTTGTTGGATTGAATAAATAATAATAAGGGTGTTGCAATATCCAATAAACCCTTCAGAAACTTCTTGATGTATCGTAAACTCCCTTTAAATTCTTGGGCTCAATTACTATCCTTAACATGAGCCTCTCTTGTATGTCTTCATCTCTCCTTCTTTACTTCGGTTAAAGTTTCATGTGAAAATTTTCACTTCTCAATCTTCAAACTTCAGTTGGTGTTATTAGGAAATCTTAAAGGCTTTAAATACATGCTCAAATGCTTTTGTTTTCTTCTAACATATATCTACATATTATCAAGATATATAATATAAAACCCATTGATATACATTAATAAGACATCATTCATCATTTGTGCGGATGTTATTGGAATTTTTAATATACTATCGTTATCGAATCTTGAAAGCCATCTTTGATATGTTTTACTCGTGGCCACAAAACTTGTGATATTTGACTTTAAGTTGATTTTGATGGAATCAATGCATGCAATAATACATTGAACAAGTTTTTGATCCTCAATTGAGATTAGCAATTATGAGATATCTTTGTTATCACCCATTTATTTATCCATATTTTTATATGTTATTTAATAAAAAAATCTTTTATCTAAAATTTTATTTTAAAGGTAGCAATGATTCCTTTTGAAAACTATAAATCAAATAAGCTTTTATAAAAATAATCAATCATTAATTTTTATTTTAAGAGTTTAACCAAACTTTTATAATTAATATCACAATGGGATATAAATAACCATCTTTTATCTTACAAAGAAATCCAATATTCATTAAAAATAGAAAGTAGTTGTAACTTAAACATTAATGAAGAAATATGTGAGACTCAATCTTTTAGAGAATAAATAAAAGCTCTTTCCGTAAAAAAGGCATAAAAATATATTTTGCTTAAAAATATAATCAATAAGGATCAGTTAATATAAAAAATTTACTCATAATAGGAGCAAAAAAGATCCAAATTTTACATGAAAATCTTTTAGTTGGGTCCACTGGTTTGATATTTGTTAAATATCTCCACCTTTGATTTGCTACTGATTAGACGGGTAACAAACTTGATTTAATCCAATTTCTACTGTTTGTTATATATTAAATTTGAGCATCATATTTTAATTTTCAAAGTGATTCATATTTAGTGGTTATAATGCGAAATTATAAGAATAGTTTTCAAAAAAATGATTTTCACAATGCACAAGCATAGCTTTAACTGCTAAATCTAAGTACAAAAATAATTTAGCAAATTGTTAGTTAACATTAAACTTATTTATTAATAAATAAATTAGTTTAAAAATATTGTTGTTAGACTTTGTTTAGTAAACATATTATTGATAAGTACTTAATATTATCAAATAGCTAACATTTTTTTGAATTTTTTAAATTTTTTTGATAAACAAGATTAACATAATTATTTTGTAATGTTATACTAGAGACATAAACTAGTGTTTTTTTTTTCTTTTCTTTTTTAGTTAAAAAATGTTTTAAAATATAATAAAAAATGTCTGAGTTTTAAAGCACACTTCTGCAAAAAATTAAATTCACAAATGGTGTTGTAAACCTTGTGTTAAACTTCTTTAAACAAAATATTTCTTTTTTGAAATTCTGATTTTACCAATGCTATTTTTTAAAAATATATTTTTACTAAAAGCAAAAACTTTTTTTTAACAATGCTTTTCTCAAGCTCGTGTGACAGAAAGAGACACCATCGAAATATATACCTTCTAAGAACCTAAAGACCTAAGAAATTTCCATATGCTCAACTATCGATTTATTTATTATTGTTTCAAATGCAAAGAGGGAATCCTAAGACGTGTCAATTCAATGAGATATTATTCTCCATCTCCATCTCCATCTCCATCTCCATCTCCAGCTCAAGCTCGATCTGTGGGTACATCACAGGTTTCTGAGTTGAACCATATTCTTAGTTTCTTCTTTTATTTTCATAAAAAAATATTTTTTTAATAACTTTGAAAGAGATTTTTCAAAATGGATTCGTGCACTCACTGAGATCTCCCGTCTTAAACGATAGAAAAGAAAGTTTGTATGCATTTGCTGACCTGATATTCTACATAAAGGTTAAAAATACATAGCCACGAATATGGCATCTCCCAACGTGAACAAGTATAATTTCTTTCAATGAAAATAAAATAAAACATTTTAAAGGCTTGCTTGTTGATTGCTGTTGACGGGATGTCAGACTCAAAGAATATTTAAAAAAAAATAGATGAAGTTAAAAATCACTGAAAGTTTATGTTGAGAAATCTGTCAAAATGAAAATAAAATCATGTTATTATTGTACCCAAAATTATTAAAATATCTTTCCATTTGCTATGCATAAATTTGAATTGGAAGAATATTAATAACTAATAATATAGAAATATAATAAAAAAGTCAAAGAAAGAAAAGAATGATTATCTTCAATGTTTGAAGATTGTAAATTGAGAGTTAATATCTTTATAAGTGTTAAACGTCTATTTTTTATTAAATAAATAGTTTAATAAAAACAGACAAATATCACATGCTAATACACACTAATAATGTATTAATTATATTTTGTATCTATGACAACACACATTATCATTTGAATTCTCATCTTCATCTTTCCAACATGGATGATAGATGGCTACAATTACTTGTGAAGGTAGAACAACTAATATATAGTTGTCACATTATCTTTAATATTTTAAGACATATATAACCTAAATGATAGAAAAAGATTACAAACATTGGTACTTATGCACCAATCATATTATCAATATTATCATTTTTCATAATGAAATTACTGATTTCAAGCAAATGTATGTAAAACATAATATAAATCATATTTTGTAATGATATGCTCTATGTTTTTTACTCAATCATATGAGAATGTATGACTTGAGAAAAGTATAGCCCATTCCATATGACAATATCATTAAACAACATTGTATGCATTAAAAAACATACTCATAACCTTTTTTCTATGAGTTTTTTCTAAGTTCCAAACGTTCTTTGCAATTTTTCAAGATTGTGTGTATACAATTTCCTTTATTACATGAAGTGATTATTGCTTTGAAATTTCTTGAAATAAATGTAATTGCTAGTATTTCTCAAACAACATATGATATAGGAATGATTCATATAATATGTCTCGGTTTCGGATTGACATGAGTCTCAACTTCTTAGATGCTTCAATCATGTAGGTCTAAAATGAAATACTTATAACGAAGAAAGAAATTAAAAGAAAATAAATGAAACATAAAATCTGCATAAATATCAATGAATAATCATGCACCTTTAATAAAAAAAATATGAACTAATGGAACTCAACAATCATGTACAATTGGCACAACATTGACAAATGCAACCGCCATGGCTATGACAAAGAAACTCTTCTAGAAATTGGAGGAAAACGTTCCTACTAGGAGTTTCCCACCATGATTTTAAACTAATAAATCTTAAATCTCTTAATTGATTTCTATTTAGGCAAAAGAGAAAGTATAAAGGAAGAAGAGAAAGAAAATCATTTTGTAATTCCCTCACTCATGATATGCGGAGAGAAAGTCAAAAAAGAAAGCAAATAACTCTACACATGGTGGAGCAAGAAGAACCAAAGAGGTTGCAATGAAAGTTGTAGAGGCTCCTAACAAAAGAGTATTATTAGAAAAAGCACTTGCCATTACACACATAAAGAAGGCACACATATTTGAAGGATACCATAGATCATATTGATATTATTGGGAGACTTACATGAGTAAAGAATTAGTATGACTCAAATAAAAAAAGAGATTGAACCACTAATTGCTTTAGACTTGACTTCCAATGTAATGTTTGATACACCTTTCAATCTTATTACATTGTTTAGATAATTTTAATTTTTGAAAGATAGAAATGTATGATGAAAAAAAATTAATATTGCTAATACTACTTGAAGAACAATAGAAAAATTCTTGTAAAAATTTTGCGAAGTGATAATAGCGTATTTAAAGAAGGAGAATGAATACTTGGAATTAATGAATAATAAATTATAATGAGAATTAGAGACCACCAAGGAGGGATTTGATTTGTGACTAAAAAATTAGGTGCAAAATTGGAGAAACCCAAGGAGATTTGATGGGAGATTAAAATAAATAAAAGAAAGGATAATCAAGTAGATATTCCTTTAATATGCTTTGAAATAAGTAAACTTCAATCCAATCACCCATTAATAAAATCCTAGCATGATCTCTTGTATGGATTCTTTGATTCATTTAGAACTTTTGGTTATTAAAGAAGACTACATTTTTAGGGGTGCCAAAGATACATTGAATGCTATTATGGATCACTAACATAATTCTAGGTCATTGAATTCCAAAGTGTTCGTGTATGGGGTTGAATCATTAATAGAGGTAAGAATTGAAAAAAAAAAATCATTAATTCATGTTGGTTTAACGTTCCCTAAGTAAACTTAGATTTTAGCACAAAATCATCATATAGACTAATTAGACATGAAGATTTTCTCTATAGATATCAAAATCATCTTGATGAATGGCCACTTCAATGCCCATATCAATAGTGACTACTCCAGTAGCTCAAATATTTAAATATTAAGTCATTAATGTAGTCATTCTTATATTTTTCTTTTCTTTGTAGTAAAATAATTATGATTTGTTTCTTTTAAATGAATGGAAAGGTCACTTACCAAAATATTAAGCTACTTTTGATAAGAGATATGCACAATACACTCTTTTTGTCAATCTTAAAATATTAAGCTACTTTTGATATAAAGCATACTTTAGTTAATATGATAGCTTAGAATAGCAAAGTTAAGTTATGATATTATGGTATTGATATAATATCTTCTATAATGAAATACAATTAAGAAATGAATCAATCAAAAGTTCATCGACCTATAACACTAAAGACCATGGAATGATCACTTAGTGATGACCTAATTAATTGAGTTGCCAAGCAAGGAATAGATTCTAACAAACATTCAGATGGAGGGGAAGAAAGTGAACAAGAACAAATGCTCACCCCCAAAAGAAAAATCTTCTATGAACACCTAGTGATATCCCTACTTGTTTTATTAGTTTTTAATAAAATCTCACTTTAGTTCATATAAGATGGCTAAAGGAGATAATATGTTAGCAAAGTATGGCTAGGTAGTATCAAAATTCTCTCTTCTAAAATAAACAACAATTGAATTTGTAAATAACAAAAGAAAGAATAAGAAGAAAAAGAAGAAAGCGAAGAAGGAAAAAAAACATATACAAGAAGAATGAGTAAATTATGTTCTTATAGCTTTATCGAATTAAAACCAAAAGACATATATATACATGATGTTATAACATCAAAATATTTGACCAAAAACACAATGAAAACAAAAAAAATTGATAGAATTTATAATTAAAATATAAAAAGGTTAGCATACATGTGATAACCAAAACAAGTTCAAAAGGCATATTTATTAGAAAAACAATTTGAAGCAGAGAGTAATGAACTCATGCAACTCTCATTTTGTCAAATGTTGGGCATTTTGTTAGAATGATACAAAAGGAATGTTATTCATATGAAAATGTTTAAGGAACAATGAGTTACTCTCATCTATTCATGAAGTAGGCAAGTGTTGAATGAGAAACACATTCACATAGACTAAAAAAAAGAAGAAGAAAGAAAGGTCAAAGAAACAAATATTTCAAGTAGACACAAAGACCATAGAGATTAATGAGACAATAAAGGCCTCAGTATAGAAATAATGGAGGGGAAGTAGAGCAAGAAGAATAATGAATGCTCACGAAGTCAAAGGAGTGTTAGCACATAAAACCCTTATGTTAGATTGTCAACACTATTTAGAGAGAGCTCCATATTCTTATAAGTTAATTTGAATTCTTTTTAGGAATGTTAAAAGCCTTAAATACATTAAATAAATAAGACAATATTGAGATCAACTTTAAATGCTATGCAAGCCAACAATTGACATGCAGCTAGATTCTAAGGAATGCAACTTGAGTTGAATTGATATTAATTTGTTAGCATGTTTGAAATAAGTTTTCGATTTATGAGTCAAAAGATTGTTAATACAAAGGGTGAAGAATAATAATAATCATCTCAACAAATACATATGTCGAAAGAAGAAGAACTAGGCACAAGACTTAAAAGTGAGAAACTATGTTAATGATATACTTCAAGAGTTTTGCCAAGCCTTCATTCAAGAGCATTGGAAAGGGGTTGAAAGCTTTGTAATTCTTGCACATTTTATCTTAAACTACAATAGAACTATTATATATGTAGAAAAATTACCTTTAATTTCATAGGAATGGTTGAGTAATTGTGAATTGTTGTGGATTTGCTTGAGTTAATGAGCAAAACGGTTTTCTAATATATGAATGCCAACAAAATTTAAATGGGGATCTTTCAATAATGGGAACAAATAAACTATAGTCCCCAAGGCTTGATAGCTATAGCTTCTTAATACTTATCACCCCTACAATTAAGTCATATGTACTTGTGAGTCAAATTAAGTACTTATTTCTTAGATGTATATTCCTTTCCTCTTAAGTCACATCTATTGAAGTGAACTATGATCTTAGCATGTGTTAGGTTTTAAAACTACAAGGCTAATTCAAGTACAACAAAAATGGGATCTATAATAACAATAATAACAAAATAGAGGAAAGAAAGAGACAACAAATTTAAGTAATTCAATCTAGATTAACCCTATATCCACAAATGAGAAAAAAGATCAATTACAACCAAAACCACAAAATTCAAAGTATGAACTCACATAAGAAATGACAAAAATCAAATGAACCCAATATTATAAACATGAAAAACTATTAACTCTCACTAAAAAGGACAAGATCTCCTCATCTCTCACACTAAAAAAACTCAAAAAAGAGAAACAACTCTTCCCCTTCAAGAGAACACTTTTTGCTCTAATTTTTGTTTCTCATGACCTTCATGAACTCCATGGTATTGATGAGGCACCTCATCATTACTCGACTTGCATCAAAAATAAGTGTTGATGGTGGCTTGGGAGCAATCCGAGGATAAAAGAGAGTTTATTAAGTGAAAGCTAGAGAGCATTATGTCATAAGGTTTTGTTGGACTATTAATTGGATGTTGTTGTGTGGGAGTATGTAATGAGAGATTTATGAAACTAGAGATGTAATGAGGTTTGGGTATAGTGATAAAGCTTTGAATGACTTTTTTATAGAAGGAGAGATATTTGACATATTTGATATATTTCACATATTTGGCATAAACTCTTTTAAAAGGGTGGCCAAGGTAGCTCTCATTTACTCTTCGATGAACATAGGAATAGTAGACAAAAACTATGTAAAATACTACATCTATTGTTGAAATATTGTAAAGGATTACCATTAAATTGTAAAGAAGGTTATGAGGCTTGTGAGACTTGAGACAAAGAGGCAAGGACTTGTTCTAGCTCGTGGGCATAGTAGTCAAGCTCCTTTTTTAAGAATGAATGCGGTTCTCTCTTTATCTTCATTTTAGCTTTCTTGTTTTTCCTCATAGGCAACACCAAAAAATGATGGTGCGAATGGATTTAAACAAAGCCTACTTGTTATGTAGACGAAGAACTTAGTCTTGTAGATAATGTGTTATCTTTGAATACTTTGTTGGAACCACTTAAAGACTTATTATTGAAGCAAAAGCACTTGAGTGTCTGAAAAGTGTTTTTAGTTTGGAACAAAGATTTCGAGTTGGTGAGGATGAAGTGCTTCATCATGTTTATGCATGGGACAACGTGGTGGGCTACAATTCGATGTTGTTCGACTTAGTTTAGCATTATTAGATCCGTTCCATCTTTTTTTAGCATGAT
Source organism: Vanilla planifolia (assembly GCA_023846275.1). Taxonomy (NCBI): domain Eukaryota; kingdom Viridiplantae; phylum Streptophyta; class Magnoliopsida; order Asparagales; family Orchidaceae; genus Vanilla; species Vanilla planifolia. The sequence goes on along the minus strand of CM043869.1, from coordinate 35,945,621 downwards.
TTGGCTTGGTTTAGAAGGTCTGACTCAATTTGGTGCAATTTGCCTAAATTCAATGTTTTCTAATTTGTTACACCTTAGAACAACATGGTTTGACACGCACAAGTGTGAGCAAGGTGGACGACACTGAACAATGCCATTTGACATAACTTGGTAGGTAGGGTAGAGAGGCATAAACTACTATTGGCAACCACATATGGGAATGAGCAAGTGTTTGTTGAACACTCTTGACCTCAATGCATTGTGAGTAGGGCAGGTAGCTTGCATGAGGTGCAAGTGTGAGGAATGGTCATCCTAGATCATGACTTCGGTGAAGAAAAAATTTTTAGAGACAAGGGTATTCAATAAGCCCAAGGAAGTTGCACTAACTCAAGGAAGAAGAAAACTTTTTGGAAATAGAGTTCCACATTAGTTTCAAGTGAAGGAAAAAAATAGCTCAGGTAAGGGATGTGTTGGGTCATGAGCTGAAGGTGTCCTCAGGTAATAAAAGCCCTTCGAATGTTTGAGGCATGACAAGTTCCCAAACAGTCTTTTTGAGGAAGAAAGGGTCTTGCTTATTATGAATTTGTTTGCCTTCAATTGAGCTCAAGGGTTATCTTATAGTCAGTATCATCAAATGATACCAAATCGTCACTAGACTCCTCTTCCCCATACTTTTTTCCCACATGATTGAGGTTTTTATTCTTAGATGAAGTGTGGTGCACTACGCAGGTATTATTATTTTTTTTTTTTGAGACATTGATTCTTTTACTTCTTCACTTGTCATAGTATAAAACTCTTAGATCCATCAATGTTTTTGATCTTGTATTTTGCTATTATGAGATTGAACTAAGATTTTGATATCAAATTATTACGATTTAAACTCATAAGATTGATATGATTAATAAGAATAAAAATAGCCAAATAGAAAAAAATGATAAAGACAACAAATTTATATAGTTTGACCTAGATTAGGCTTACGTTCACAGATGAGAAAAAATATTCATTTCGATCAATGCCATAAAATACAAAGTATTAACTCATACAAGAAAAAAAACATGCTTACCAAATATAACTAAACGAAAGAATATTAACTCTCATAAAAAGTGTAAAGCTTCTTGATCTATTATATAAGAAAGAACAAAAAGTGTAATATTTGTTTCTCTTCAAGAATTCTCTTTTGCTCTTAGTCTTGTTTTGTATTATTTTCATAAACCTTATGATATTTATAGATCACAAATGACACATGTTTAATACAAAAAATCTTATGTTCATAATTAGCTCACCATAGCATAATATTTTCAACCATAGTTATATAGTTTCACACTTAAACATTGACAAACATCATTTTCTAGAAATTACTGAAGTTAGATTTTATACTCGAATTCATGTAATGATGATTTGTGATTATAATTTAGATTAAAAATTCAGTTACATAGAATTTGTTCTATTCATTGGTCTCATGAAAATAAATTCATGATATTTATATATTACGAGAATTTGTTCTATCAATTGGTCCCATGAAAATAAATTCATGATATTTATATCTTACGAACGACACATGTTCAATATAAAAAATCTTATGTTCAAATTTAGCTTATCATAACATAATGTTTTTCAATCATAGTTATATAATTTCACTTAAACATGTGACAAACATCATCTTCTAGAAATTTATAAAATTAGATTTTATATTTTGGAATTCATGTAATAATGATATATGATTGTAATTTAGATTAAAAAATTAATTACATAGAATTTGGTCTATCTATTGGTCCCAAGAAAATAACTTCATAATAAGGAGTGCACCTGTAGCATACAATAATTGTATGTAAGCTATCTGTCTGTATGCGTGCTTGCATGTTCCTTCAATAAATACCATTTCCATCATTCGATAACACAATCAATGCAAATGATATTCGATATCTTCAGCCAACAATGACCCCTTTGGCCCTTCGTAAAAGCACTTCGTAGAGTTGCACAACTCACGTCTGAGATCTTTCAACCAGCTTGATGCATTCCAGGTCACTCCCCATGCTTCATCAATAACAAATTGGGTCACATCCATTTGAGGTGGATACAAAGCAATCGCTTATATTTAACTATCTCCCGTACCGTTGAAAGCTTAGGTATTGAAGCGTATCACCAAAGCTCAGGAAAGAAGTGCTCTCCTCAATCAGCCAATTCCACTACCAATCGACGGGATTCTGTGGTCCAGCCATTGGTGATAAAAAGCAAGCAGAGAGAATGAAATCAAAGTTGGCATAGAAACTGAAAGTTGAAAAGGAGAATCAGAAGCATTTTCATGTAATGCAGACGCTCATTTGAATAAACTAAGTATTCCTTTTACATTATTATTATTAAATAATTATAAATAAATAAATAAATAAATGATTTTAAAATTTTTGTAAATTATAATAAAATAAAGCTAAAAATTATATATATTTAATATCTACTGTTCAGAATGCTAATCATGTTTAACCTGAACCAATGGTATTTTGTTTCAAAATTCTGTATGCTACAGAAGATAAATCTTTTAAAAGGAATTCTTTGAAAAAAAAAAAATGGAGCTCCACTCTGCATCATTTGCATTTTCTAATCCAATGAGTCACTCGCATCATTTATATGATGTTAATGCATAAGAATGGGAAGAATATGCCAAAAGAAGATGCAACTCATGGTTGTTCCTAAGTAAATAGAGCATGGCATGTTTATCCAATTATTTTAGGTCACCATTTCTTTCATTTAATAGCCCCATGATATGTGGATGCAACAAGAGACGTGATAATAATATTTGACAGTTGGCATCATGAGTATCAAAAGTATCTTAGCATGAGCTTTGGCTTTGTTTTCATTAACATGAGGACAACCTCCATTTTCCCAATCCCTTCTCACAAGGTGTCTATCTCATCTCTTTAAAGAGGGCTTATCTCTAGTTTGTATTCTTTAGCCAAAATGTTTAGACTTCATCACCCATATTATTCATGGTTCCTTATGAGCAACACAACATTAAGATGTGTTAATAACAGGTTTGTGTTTGAGAAATAACCATACATCTTTAAAAGATAAATCTATCATTACTTTAGAGTAATAAAGATATTTTTTGCTTGAAAAATGAAAAACATAAAGAATAGTTAATAATTGACTAATTTTAATGTTTATTTTGTATAACTCAATAAATTTTATGTGTGTACTCTCTTTTAATTTCATTTGCATTCACATAATAATTTTGACTAATTATTATTATGATCACAAATAACTACAAAATTATTGACTAATTATTGACTCAAAAGTTATGATTACAAATAAATATATTTTAAATCAAAAAAATGTGAGACATGTTATTGATGCAAACTAAACAAAAAAAACGCATGAAAAATGTAAATATTCATTCATTTAGAATTCGCAAAGAAATTATTTGTTATCATACAATAAAGAATAATAAACTACATGTTTTTGCACACCATATGTTATTTTTTGACAAATCATGATAAAAATGATGTTAGACATCAAACTAAGAGCTTTATTGCATAATTTTTGAGGTTTAAACAAAAGAATATATCAAATTAAAAAAAAAAAATTGTTCATGCAAGAAAACAATTACATATGTTATGTTCAAGATTTAACATGGCTTAATAGAAACCATCCCAAATTTAGGAGAAAGTTGAATTTACTCTCACAATTGTAAGACTCATGAAAAACTACTCAAGCAAACAACAAGAACTAGAAGAAGAATAAGGAATTTGAGCGATATGTTTTTATTTGTCCTAAATTGTTTGTTGAATCCTATGACAATGACACTCAAATTAAAGAAAATTTAAGAAAGAGTTATATAATTAGTCTTTGGTTCATCAAAACATGTACAAACATGATCTTTTTTTTTTGATGTTCACAAACATGATCTTAAGAGCTCTCTAATAATTGAGGATGCATGTAGTGAAGTTTATCAAAATAGAAAAACCTTTTAGAAAGGATCAACTACCCAAGTTAGTCTAAAAACTACTAAAGATGATTTGGGCCATATAGCAAAACTATCAATACACATCTCACTCAACTCAAAATTTATTTAAACACTAACAAAAAAATATAGTGCATATCCAAAACCAAAGATACCAAAGCACATCTTGTTTCTGAGCTATTAATAATCAATACATACAAATAATTGTCTAAATAATTAATATTGATAAAATGAGTCATGATGTTGATAATAAATGTGGCCTTACAAGGAAGAAGATGGTCGGTACTCAATATTAATTGTTGAAAGTAATATTAATCATAGTCTTAAGGAAGAGATTGAAGAGAAATATCACCAATAAGGAATGGAGGTGAGTCACTAATAAGAAGAGAAGACATACTAAAAAAGAATTAAAAAGGTGGAAACCATAAATAAAAGCTTTTAATGAGGAGATCTAGGACAAAAAAATGAGAAGACAATAAATATAAGGATTAGACAAAAGATATAAAAAATTATCAAGAATATATATTTTTTTAGTTTTATTTGAATAGTATTGACATCTAAATCATAATGTTATCTTGACTTAATTTTATCTAAATAATCTTTTATTTTTATTTTTTAACATCAAAATGATTTAACACCTACAAATTGTTCAAACTTATATGTGCATGTGTATATTATTTTTTAGTGACAAAATTCCAAGTTTTAATATTATTATTTAAAAGTATCATCACTTTAAATACTTAATATCATGAATAACATAAGATTATATGTTAATATTCTTAAACCAAATAACCCCCAATATTAACTGCAATAAATTACAGTAGAATAGTCTAAGCAAATTACAGAATTATTAAAAAAACTGTTCCGTTATTTTTTCATAGTGAACCCTTTCTGCTGGTTTCTGAATCTAGAACACCTACTCCGTTAGGTTAAAAAAAAAAGAAAAAATTTAATAGGTGAATAATTATAATAAAACAAAATTTGTATTTTTCTAAAACATTTAAATTACTTTTGTATCAGCGGATGGATCTTGGCCCCGAGTCCAAATTGAATAGTTCTTTCAACAATGGCCGCTTTTGTCCAATTAGCTTCATGTAAAACCCAATTTGCTCTAAGCTTTATTTCCGTTAGACCACCTTTACCTGATTGCTTTCAATCAAAAGTGAGTGATATTTCATTTAAAAAAAAAATTTGCATTTGTGCATAATGCCCTTTTGAACAATGAGGAAAATATAACGTTAAGGCAAAAAAAGGGGAGGTTAGAAATTAAGAAAAATCAAATTCAATTTCTTTTCAAAGATTGTTAACATAGAGAAAGATGCGTTTTCTTGAATGAGATCATCAAAAGGGTCAAATGCAAATAATTGAAAGGGGTGATAAAGAAAATAGAAGAATGTATTTAAATATCTTAGATGATTTGTAGTCATAAAATTTTATTTTATTTGAGTACTTTTTTTTTGAAAAGGATATATCATTATATCAAAAGTGGCAAAGCCACACAGGTTTTACAGTTAGATCCTCAAGGGGGATCAAACAGAAAATCAGACAACATAAGTTTGATGAGAGGCTGAGGAAGGGATTCCCCAGGACCCCAAATGAACTCATGAGTGCAGGCTCTACGGGCAGCCCAGTCAGCAGGCTCATTTCCCTCCCTGTGGATATGAGAAAACCGGAGAGCCTCCATGGCCTTAACATACTGCAAAGTAACAGCAAGCACCCCCTCCCCACTGGGTTTGGTAACCATATCCCGAGCCACCTGAAGTGCAGTCATCGAATCAGACTGGAACTCAACTGCACGATACTGGGGAAGAAACTCCCTCAGAAGGTCGAAGGCCATAATGATAGCCTGGACCTCCATCATATCAGCAGCCACTGAGAACATCCTCTTACCGGCCACCATGAGAGGTTTGCCCAAGCAATCTCTAACAACGACACCAAGACCAGCTATAGAGTCACCAACCGCGGCATCACAATTGACCTTAATCCATCCTGTAGGGGGGGAAGCCAACCATGCGTGACAAGCAAATCCGAAGACTTGCCAGGGTTCCCGCTGGACAGAGATGAATGGATAAGATGCCTCCTGAGGGTCGTGCTGACCTCGAACCTAACCGTCCGAGACACCGAGCAGAGAGTAGGCACGAAGCCGTTGTGTATAAGCGCATTTCTCCTCGACCAAATGTAGTACAAGGTGGTAGCAATTGTAGCCACATGCTGTACCGCAGCGTCGCGCCGCACCGCAGGAGAACTCAAGAGCCTGATAAACATCTCCAAAATTCTGAACCCGGACGCCGCACCCGTGGGCCAGCCCAGCTCCAAGAGCACGTGACGTGCATGGCTGGTCCCCCACATTTCCCTGGCATGTGGGCAGTCCCACAGCGCGTGCTGCAGGGTCTCCTCCTCCATGCAGCCGAAAGGGCACAGGGGATCGCGGCTAATTCCCCGGCGAGCCTTCCACGTTGCCGTAGGCAAAAATTCGCCGGCAGCCCGCCAAAGGAAGACCCGAACCCTCGGCAACACCTTTAATTTCCAAATTCTCCCCGTAGCTTCATCACGCCGCCGACCACCGCCCCCAACAGAGGACGACTCGTGTTTGATCTGTGCGTAGATTAGACCACTGTGAGCCTTCTCCATCTCCGTATGCGTCTGGACCAAGCAGTCCTGGACGGAATCCCGAGCACGCGGGAGATGCCTGATTCTGTCAATAAGCTCCTCACCCGCCCAGTTAGAAATCGCCACAACATCCCAAGCACCGTCGTCCCTGATGCATTCGGCAACACTTTCTGGCCATCTTGCGCCAACATTAATGAACGTAGGCCAGCAGCTGATAGGTAGAACCCCAAGCCAATTATCCTCCGTAAATCTCACCCTCCACCCGTCGCCGATGCGCCACACGAAGCACGAAATCGCCGTCGGCATAGCTCCCAGGATCATCTTGCAAACGGCCGAGGCCTTCCGGGGTGTCTTCATCAACGGGTCGATGAGCCCATACTTCCTTCTCATAATCTCCACCCATAATCCCACTTCCCGCCCAAGGATGCGCTTACAATTCCCCATCTGCAAGGCTTGGTGCCAAATGCGAAGATCCAGCAGCCCGAGCCCGCCGGCCACCCTCGGCGTAGACACGCAATCCCAGGACGCATAGTGCAGCGTCTGAGCACAACTCGTACCGCCCCAGAGGAATTGTCTGATTCGACGTTCAATTACAGCAATGGTTCCCGCCGGCACCAAACAGTGGCGCAGAAAGTGGTTGGGGATAACACACAGAACCAAGGACGCCAACACAGCCCTTCCCGCAAGCGACAATACCCGTCCGCGCCAACTGATCATTGTATTATCAATTCTTTGGACGAGGGAACTCAGGTCCTCCTTAGTCAATCGGCGCGCAGTAATGGGAACCCCCAAATACACCAAGGATCGGCCAATTGCCATACCAAGTTTCCGTGAAATTATGCTGGACTTCTTCTTGCTGAAGCTATTGCTAAAATAGACATTTGACTTGGAAAAGTTGGCCTTCAATCCAGCGTTGTCCTCAAACGCCCGCAGAATGCGACGGACAGCGCACGCAGCCTCCCTGGAAGCCGGAGCAAAAATCAACACATCGTCCGCGAACAAGAGGTGGGAAACCCGCGGTGTATGCATCCCCGACCTAAACCCGAGCAGCTGCCGGGATTCATATTCCCGCATCATGCACGACAGGTATTCCATGGACATGACAAAGAGAAAGAGGGATAATGGGCACCCCTGCCGGAGACCACGACGCGCCGACACCCAAGGAAGACGCGCTCCATTAATGAGTACAGCGTACCTAGGACCAGAAATACATGCAGAAATCCAGTTACACCAAGTAACAGGGAATCGCATAGCCTTCATAGTTTCGAGCAAAAAATCCCAGCGAACCCTATCATAGGCCTGCTCCATGTCGACTTTCACTGCCATAAGGCCGGAAGCAGCGGTACAGGATCGCATTCTCGCTACCATCTCCTGGGCAATATTTATGTTATCCGATATGCTCCTCCCCGGGACAAAGGCCGCCTGTTCCTGAGACACAAGACTAGGCAGCAGCGATTTCAGCCTGCCAACAAGAATTCGAGCCACCAATTTGTAGATTGTGTTGCACAAACTGATCGGCCAGAAGTGCTCCGGCCGGCAAGCACCTTGCTTCTTCGGGATAAGAACAACAAGAGTGTCCTTCCAACTCTCCGGCATTCTACACTCCTCAAAGAATGCCAAAACAGCCTTGATGATGTCTCGCTGCGTGACTTTCCAATATCCATTGACGAAATCCATTGTAATACCGTCGATGCCCGGGGCGCGATTCCTTTTAATGCCCCGCATAGCCACCAAAATTTCGTCCTCCGTCACCCTCCGGCAAAGGCCAGAACCAGCCTTCTCACTGACGAAACCCGAAAGCGGGGAAATTGGAGGTAATGGCGCCTGGTTGCTATCGCCCCATTTCCGTTCAAAAAACTTGAAGACAAGCCGCCTAATGTTGTCGGGAGAGTCCACAATGTTACCGTCTACGTCCCGCAAGAATGTAATGCGATTCTCCCTTTTACGAGCCGATGCCGCAATGTGAAAAAACTTCGAATTGCAATCCCCAAGCTGCGCCCAATGCACCTTAACGCACTGCCACCACCACTGTTCCTCGTGAGCACACCCCCGGTGAAAGGCAGCAACCAAATCACCAAGCCGCTTGTGGTCCTCGTCTGACAGACCATCGCTAGACTCCCTATTTTGGAGCTCGTCAATGTCCCGCTCCAACACCTTGTTCCGATCAATAATATTCCCCACCTCCTCACGGCTCCATCTGCGCAACGCCCACATCGACCGCTGAAATTTTGTCATCACAATCTCCATACTGTCGCCCTTAACAGTTCTCCTCCAAGCCTTTTCCACCACCTGGAACGATTGAGGGAAGTCCAGCCACACGCTGTCGAACAGTAGCCTGCTGGAATACTGCCACTGATCTCCACCTCCCACCTTAATCAACAATGGACAATGATCCGAACCCAGCCTACTGAGGTGATGGACCGAACAATTAGGAAATGCAAGCAGCCCCGCCGAGTTCATAAGAGCCCGGTCCAGGCGTTCAAGGATGCGCGCACCCCCCTGCTTCCCATTGCTCCAAGTAAACCTGTTGCCGGAAAACCCCAAATCCACAAGTTGAAGCTCCTGCATAAGATCCGCAAAGTCCTGCTGGTCCTTGCCATAAAAGAAATGCCGACCCCCCCCGCTTTTCCTCCGGTGCCAAGATCAAATTAAAGTCTCCAGCAACAAGCAAAGGCTCGTTGCCGCCGCAGGAATTTCGGACATCCTCCCAAATGATACGCCGTCTGTGATGACTCTTCGGGCCGTAAACAAAGTAGCAAGTCATCCTGCCATCATGTGAAGATTTGATTGTGCAAGCCATAGTATGAGATGAAGCGCCAGTGACCATAAGGTCCACATCCTTCCTCCACAGAATCAGAAATCCAGCAGATAGTCCCTCTGAGGGGTGTGCCTCAAAGTCCCATCCTCCCCCAAGCAGCCAATTTGCATCTTGTCTAGAGAACCCCACAGCCTTCGTCTCCATTAACGCCACAACAGCAACATTCCTTTCACGGATCAACCTGCGCAAATAGCCCCTAGACTTCTTCTTCTTGACGCCTCTTATATTCCACACAATAATGTTCATTGATAATGTCATCAGAAAGCCCTTAGCCATGCAACTGCATCTTCCCGAACCTCCGCCTCCCACCAGAGAAGGCCGCTGCGCCCCACGAAGCGCAGCCGTGATACACATTCTTAAGCCGCATTGCCACCCACACCAGTGGGCGGCTCCTTCTCCCGAGCCGTCATAGACCCTAGCAACTTCCCCTTACCTCTGCCCTCCCGAGCTTCCCGCTCCACACCATCCGCCCCCAAGCTCCGATCACCGGAATCCGCCAAGTGTTGAGCACGACTCCTGGATGGTGAGCCCCGCCTTGGTCTGCTCCTCCCGCGTTCCCTCGAGGAATGACTAACCCCCCTGGATGAGCCGGCGTGCACCCTCCCACGAGTTCTTTGAACGTCATTCCTGGGTCCATGGCTAGCCGTGGCCGCCGGACCCCTACGAGCATCGGCACCCGTTTTCCTCCGTCTGTGTTGAACTAGCATCCAAGGCCCTAGTCCATGCGCTTCTTCCGTAACCTTGGTAAGGGCCTCTCCTCCATTCCTCTGATCCCCGTTCGCCCTCATTTCAGAGCTTTCACCATGTCCAGGCTGAGTCACCTCCTTCGTAAGCTGCACATTGCATTGGCTTGCAGGATGCCCCACGCGACCGCACGAGAAACATATCCTCGGCAATCCCTCATATTCGAAACTTTGGTAGATTCTCCCATAGTCCCCTTTTAGCCAAACACCCGGCTTCAAGGGTTTTGAAAGGTCTGTACGAATACAGACCCGAGCATAGGACGATCTCTCCATTGCCGCCGTCCACCCATCGAGAAGGAACGGATCACCTATAGCCTTTGCAATACGCAAGATATTGTCCGTATCTCAGTAAATCAGGGGTAAGCCGGGGAATCGCACCCAAATCGGCGCGCACATCCCGTGGGAGTCACCGGGAGTGAATTCATGCGACCAAACATCCAAGCCCATGGCTTGGCCGGCAATTTGCCACGGCCCCCCGAGCCACACATCATTCTGTGCCTCCTTCGATTCGAAATGTAAGCAGAAGCAATTCGAAGACAGATCAAACACTCTAAAATTCTTATGGTGGCCCCAGCGTTTGAGCAACACTCTGGCGATCATCGGAAAAGGCAGCCTATTCCCGAATATACGACCCACCAGGTCATATTTGTGAAAATCAATTCGCCGTTGACAAGCTTCGGAAGAAACAAGGACTTCACCATCCTCCGCCGTATCCGGAATAGCAGCAGCACGTTCCTTAACATCAACATTAGCCGGCCGCATGAAAGAGTTCACCAAGTTGCCATTCTGGGTATTGCGGGCTGTCAAAGCCTCTCTAAAGCTGGCCTTAGCAGGCAAGTGTTCTGCACCCCTCTGCATCTCCGCTTCTCCGGTGATATTGTTCTCCTCCGCGACCCCAGTTCTCGTCACCCTGTCATCGACCTCCAGTGTAGCGCCGTCAGGGTGTGGAAGACCCCCATCAAGTGGCTGTCCCTCTTCAGACGAGGATGAAACACACTCCCTCACCGGGGAGTTACTTGCAGTGGTCCTTGCACGCCGGCTGCTCCTTCGTAATGTACTTCCCGCCATCGAACTTCAAATTAGGGCTGCAGGGTCCTTGGCGCGACGACCGGGACGAAGGTTCAGATATCCCGCAGGATCTTGAGCCGATTTATCGTGTCCCAGCACACCCCGCGTGACCAGAATTCAAATTCAAATCCGGTCCACGTGCAGCTGACCGTTGACCGAAGACCGTCTCCACGACAAAGCAGCTCGCCTCCACACCCGGCCACGCGGTGAAGCCGATGTCAGGCCCACCCCGCGGCCCCGCAATCTCCTCCTCTGCCTACGCCTCCGGTACCTTCACAAGATTGGGCTGCACCACGAGTCTAGCTTTCCAACCCCGCCTCGTCCCTTCCTAGACGAATCTCGGCCCCCTCCCGGCACGTCCCAGACGAACCTCGGCCTCCGGCACGTCGGCCACCTGCTTGCTTGGCTGAGCTCAGTCGCACCTTTCTCTGCCTCCTCCCATCCTCGGCTTCTCGGCTTTTGACCCAACCCCTTATTTGAGTACTTACAAATATATTAGAGTACGAATCTGATAATGAGAACTGTAGTTGTTGAGCATGCCAACATTGCTTACATTTTTTGTAAAATACCAACGCACATATGGCATTATTGTTTTTTGCCCAAATATAGGACAATGTTTGTTAATATTTAAAATACACGTTGAGCTTATGTGGGATTTTGTAAAATTTTATAATATAACCGATTGGAAAAATAATTTTGCTTATATGACATTTTGTGGAATCCTATGATGAAATAAATTTTTGGTATAATTTTGTAATTATTTAGAAGTGGCCAAAAATAACATATATATTCAAATTATTTCTATTTTAATATTCAATTATAGATTTCATTAAGATGTTTAATTTAACACTATTGTTATGTTATTTTATTTATAGAATTTAGAGGATTAATTTAACAATATTATAAAAAAAATTGTTTTGTTATTCAAAAAAATGTTATTATTACTCATTTTTTAGAATATTTTGATTATAAATGTAGAAAAAGCTATTAATATAGCATTCAATTAAATAAAAATATCTATACTTTCTAAATAATATTGATCTTGAAACCATATAATACTTATATCATCATAATTAAACATTTATGCTAGTCAAATAAAATTCAAACAAATGTATATCAAAACAATTTTTATCAAAAGAACCCAAAGAGTTTATAGAAAAAGGCTGATAATTAAACAAAACGATATGACAAACGTTCAACATTTTGTTTATTTTTAATAAAAATGTTTCAACTAGTTATTAAAAAATTGCTTATACTTTCCTAACAAGCAACATAGATTTGCTATAATGTTTGAAATTCTAAAAAAGAAGAATTACTAGTATATTAACAGAATGAAATCATGAACTATCAAATATTAATCAACCTACCAATGAGTATGCAAATGTTAGTATTGATGATGTATTAAGAGAAGTTGATAGAATGACATCCATTCTTGTTTTTCTAATTCTACAATGTCATTGTATAGATAAAATGTTTTTAAGGGATTAGAATAGAGGGCATGTGTTACATTAGAGAGAATGATAAAAGAGAGCTACATTAATGAATTTTATTATAGAAAAATAAGCTAATATGAAAACAAGAAAAACAATTATACTATCTAGAATGTATAAGTTTTTCTAAGATTTTTACTTTAGATTACTTAAGTTATATTTTTATAAAAAATTTCATATGAATGAGACTTTATGTGTAAGAACATATATATTAATTGAAGAAGAGAGAGAGAAAGAGATTATGTATCTTGATCTGAAAGTGACAACTTGATCAAAGCTATTACTCTTTATTAAAGAAACTCATGTGGTTGCATTGGGCTTAGAAATTAAGGGATTCAATAGAGGAAATAGAAAACATACAAAGCTTGTATAATAACCATTACTTTTAACAATTGATGGCTTACACTATGCACATATTATTTAAGTTTTTGTTAATTACATATGGACATTGTATTTCTAATACATGCAATTCAATTGGAGCCCTATCAAATGTTATGATTCACATAAAAGACAAAGATAGAAGACTATAAATTAGATAGATGAAAAACTCATTCAGATTGTATTTTATAAATAGTGCTTGTTGCAATACTTATTTGGTTTAAACCTTAAATCTATATTTTTCTCATTTGATTTTCTTTTTTCAAATGGGAGAGGTGGGCTTGGCCTAATGAGCACCATGCACCATGCAATATCCTATCAATCTATGATAAAGTTAGCCATACATAGATTAGAGCTATTGATTTTAGGACTTGTAATGAGTCAATGGAGCATTGTAAAACAATGTACGTCACGATAACCACCAACCTTGGCCTTTTTATGCATGAGTGTTAACAAAAAAAAATTAGTTTTTAACTTAGTGGAATTAGAAGTGTTGTGCAATGAATTACGAAAGAGAAAGAGAAACAGTTCCATTGATTTCCAAACATTGATTACTACAACATTGTGTGCTTGATCCCATTCTAAAAGCACGAGAAGCTTCATGTAAAAATTTGTAGTTTAAGATTTATAAGACTTTTTTTCTTTTTTTAAAGAAAATTAATGATACTAAAAGTATTTATTTTTATTTAGCATGTGTATATTAAATTTGACCCATACCCTTAGTTTACTATAAATTGTCCACATGGTGCTTAAAAAACCAAGGCAACTTCATTAACGAGAGAACACACATAGTATATGCAAATATTAATTTCTACCTTTGTTCATCATACCCTTTAATCAAAATTGATCTCTTAGTTGTAGAAGGTCCATCTAACTATTAAACTCTTGTTACAACATATATTACTAGTTTAATAATAATAAAATTATCTTCTTATTTATTAACATTTTAAAGTATTTTTTATCATACAACTTAAAATTAAGTAAAAGAATAATTCAAAGATCTTAGTTATTAACTCAAAGGACCTATTGAGAGTGTTTGGTGTAAACTATAATTGACACCAAAGAAATATAAAGCTTGAGCATTTTTATAGTCTCTTTATTTTGGTATTAACATGTATGACTTATAACAATAAATTTGAGACACTAGGATTATTATGAGGTTTTAAGCGATTGAATTAAATATTTCAAACCACTCTTTCACTATTTAGGTAAGTTCAACACATGTATTTTATGAAGGTCTTTTAGCACATAAATATACATTAATAAATTTTTTAAAAAAATATATTTGCATTAATAAGACATTCAATATATTTAGAATACAAAAACTTAAGTTTATATAAAGTTAGTAATATTATATGGTATAAGAGCTTCAACTTATTATATAAAATGATCCCACTTATTATATAATAAGATTGGTTTGCATTGTTAAATGTTCCTAATTGGATAGATGTATATAACAATTTATACATTATGATTATATACATCATATAATATAATAAATATATAATAAATTAAATATTTAGCCACTAAAAAGAACCACAAAAGCTTAAGCATTTCGTATAATATGATATACATATTTATCATACAATATGATCAAATCTTTATAAGTCAATAAGTCTAGAGAGGATTAAAATATAAAATTTGATATAATATGATTTTTACTTATTGTAATGTGATCATTTGTTAGAATGAAAGAAGGTATAGTTGAACAATATGATGCACTAGATGATTAATTCAATTATGAGCATCATATTGTATGATCATTTGAAGATAATATGATCAATATAGGTTATGTGAGTAATGATTCTTTTAACTAAATTTTGAGAATTTTTGATCTAGCCATTAAGTGATGTTTTAAGTCATTGGAGAACTTACAATGCTAATATAAATAGATCCAAATATAATGAATAAACCAATAAATATCTTTATATCATTTAAAAAAATTACTTTAAATATCATTATGAATCTTGAAGATTTGAATAAGAGAGTTGATATCTCTTTTATATTATTTTAGTATGCTTTAGTGTGCCCTTCAATAATTATATTGGGTTAAAGAAGCTTTTTGTTTGAGTTTTTTTATTTTATCTTTTATTTTGTTATTAAGATTTTCTCTTTGTTCTATGCTTAGTCTTTTAGTTTAGTGTTATAGGTCCCTTATAGGATGATATTTTATAGTCTTTTGACTTAGTGCGTAGGCTTGTTTGGGTTGGTGCTTCGTTGAGTATTTTGACTTAGTTTTTATAAAAGCCTTGGTGTGAGATTATGTTTTCCTAGTTTTTGATAAAAATAAAGTGAAACAAAATAGTTCTCGAATTACAAATAACAAACTTGCATTCGAGAGTATTTAGAATTGAAAAATGATGATAAAAGTTCAAAGCTGTGGGAAGACAAAAATGATGAATTTTATTTTATTCATACATAACAACAAAGCAATATTTATACCATTTTATAAGCAAATAATCTCCTAAATATTTTCTTCTAATTAAAAAATTTGTTCCTAATCTAAATGATAAAGATCAACTTAAAATTTAAAATTATTTAAACATTTAAACACCTAAAAATGGTAACAAATATTTAAAAATACTAATAAACACTTAAAATGTGTAACAAATACTTAAAGTTTACTTGTATTACTCCCCCTCAAGCTTGAAGTATCTTTAAGCCTAATTGATTTCATAATTCTTTAGACTTCTTCACTCCAAGTGATTTAGTGATAATATCAGCCACTTATTCTTCAGTACTATAATATACAAGGCTTATAGTCTCCTTATTGACATGATCACGAAGAAAATGATACCTTATCCCGATATGCTTGCTTCTCCTATGTTGAACTAGATTTTTTACTAATTTGATGGCTAACATATTGTCAATAAAGATAGTTGTTGGATCTTCATGCTTATGTAACTTTTGTTGTACATTTCTTAACCAAATTACTTCACAAACTGTTGATAAAACTATAATATATTCTATTTCATAAGATAAAAGAGCAATGACATCTTCTTTAGTTGATCTTCATATAAATGTTGATGAACCTAAGAAGAAATAACAACTAGTTATACTCTTCCTTTTATTAATATCACCTCCCTAGTCATTGTCAAAGTAACTATAAATCTATCTCACTTTGGTTAGTAAAATATAAATTATAATCAAATGTTTCTTTAATATACCTTAGTATTCTTTTTGCAACTATCTAATATGTTTTCTTTGAATTTTTCATATATCGACTAATGAGTTTAACATAATATATAATATGAGGACTTGTGAAGTGAGATAACGAAGACTACCAACAAGACTTTTGAATAATTTAGAATCAATACCTTTTCCTTCTCCTTCTCTACCTATTTTTAATCTCACATTAAGTGGTGTTACCACTAATTTGTAATCTTTCATTCTAAACTTTAGAAGTTCAATAGCATACTTTCTTTGATAGATTTAGGTTTTATTTGACATTTGCTTCACTTTCAAGCAAAGGAAGTATGACATTGCACCATTATCTATTATGTCAAATTTATGTTGTATAGTTCTTTTAAATTATTAAAATAATTCAAAATAATTTTCTATATAAAATACGTCATCTACATAAAGACAAACATAAAAATATCATTTTTAGTTGTCTTAATAAAAAGTGTATGCTTAAATGAATATTTTTGAAATCTTTATTATTAAAGATATCCATCAATCTTGATATTTCATGCTTTTAATACTTGTTTCAATCTGTATAAAATTTTCTTCAAATGATAGACTTTATGTGGATCACTCATTATTTTGTAACCTTCAGGTTGGTCAACATATGCTTCTTCTAAAAATCTATTCAAAAATATAGATTTAATATCAAGTTGGCATACCTTCTATCTATGATGTACTGTAATTACTAAAATCAACTTCATTGTATCAAATCAAGCAACTAGAGCAAATACCTTGTTATAGTTTATACCATATTTTTGTTAAAACCTTTTATCATAAGTCTTGTCTTGTATCTATCCATTGTTCCATCTGATTTATGCTTGACCTTGTAAACCTATTTCACTCCTATGGGTTTCTTTTGAGGATGGAGATCAACCAACTCTCATGTATTATTCTTTTTTATAAATGTTATTTCTTCATCCATAACCTTTTATCAATTTATATCCTGCATTGTTTTATCAAAAGAAATTGATTTATTATCAGTAAAATAATAAAATAAGTTAGAATAATCAAAAGTTTGCTCATATATCTCTTATAGACT
The DNA here is from genome assembly GCA_023846275.1 of Vanilla planifolia. Lineage (NCBI taxonomy): Eukaryota > Viridiplantae > Streptophyta > Magnoliopsida > Asparagales > Orchidaceae > Vanilla > Vanilla planifolia. The sequence continues at coordinate 35,928,355 of CM043869.1, read as the reverse complement.
TTTCAACTTTCTGCTTGAGTCAATAGGATGTGTCTTTTACATAATAATAATTCTTAAGGGAGAGTTTTTGGAGAATTCAAATCATGTTTTTGTTAATTTTGAATTTCTTCTTCTTGCCTAAGTATGAGTTTTATCATCCTTCTCTTCTTTCCATTTCCAAGTATCTTCTTCTACAAACACAATATCGTGACTAATAATCATTTTTTATTAAAAGATTGTAGAATTTGTAGGTTTTAACTCCTCACTATATCTAATGAATATATATTTTTTACCTTTATCATCTAATTTCTTCTATAATACATTAGGTATCTATGCATATGCTATACAACCAAATATTAAAAAAATTAAGAAACACTTGGTTTATATCCACTCCAAGATTCTTGTAGAGTCATATAATGCACAGCCTTAGTAGGATAACGATTCAACAAAAAAGTTGAACATGTAATCACTTCAACCCAAATTTTTTTGACATATTCCTTTCTCTCATCATTGCCCTTGTCATATCAAGGACAATATAATTTTTTTGTTCAGCCACTCCATTTTGTTATGGAGTAAAACTTGTGATAAGTTGATGTATACCTTCTTACTAACATAATTAAATAAATTTATTTGATATATACTCATAATCTCTATTAGATCTAAGATTTTGAATGAATAATCTACTCTCTTTTTCAATCTTGTATTTAAACTCTTTAAATATAAAGATAGTAGTAGATTTCTTCTTAATGAAATATGTCTACATTTTTTTACTAAAATCATCTATGAAAGTAATAAGATACTTATTACCTCCATTAGATAATGGCATCAATAGATCACAAATATTTGTATAAATAAGTTACAATAGTCTTTTAGCTCTCCAAGTATTATTCTTTTGAAATGGTAGACGATGTTGCTTTTCAAGAATACAAGCTTCACATATATGATTTGGATCATCCAATAAAGAAAGGCTTTTCACCATTCCTTCCTTTGCTAATAATTTCAAACCTCCAAAGTTAAGGTGACCATACTTTAGATGCCATTTCATAGAATCATTTAAAAGATATCCAAGATAAGAAACTTCACTTGTTGACTTTAATTCAAGAGAAAATATATGATTTACTGACATCTTCACTTTAATAATATTCCTTTCTTTTGACTTGTAAAAAAAGATAACCATTCTCTATATGTATAATATATCATTTTTTAATCAATTGCCCAAGGTTAAGAATATTATTTTCCATATCAGGAATAAAATATATATCTAAAATAATAATTGAAAACCCATTCTTTTTATAAAGTTTTATGTTATCTTTGCCTTCAACTTTCAACTTTGATGAGTCTCCAAGACTCACACTTGCTTGCATATTTTTAATTATATCAAATAGATGTCTTTTTTTATACATATGATTGCTTGCTTTTGAGTTAAGAAATCATACATCTTCTCTTTCATTACCTTCTTTTTTGGCCAATAATGATATTGACTATTCTAATGATATTTCAGCATAGATTGATTAGTTATTCCTATGCCAACAATTAGAAGCATAATGACCAAATTTATGACAATTGTAACATTCAACATTTCTTCCTTATCCTTGACCTCAAGAAGCACCATTCCTTTCATGCCCTTGTTTAGTGTAAGGTTGATTAATTCTCTATTGAGATTTGTTTTGAAAACAACCTCTTCCACATCCTTGATATGAACCTCGTCCTCTTCCCTTTGAATTTGAATTCTTTTTCTTCAAGGTATTGTCTTCTTTCAAATTCAGTTTTAATTTTAATGTTTGATCAATATGTGCAACTTCAACCCTTTTCTTTAGTCATTGTTCATTCACTTGTAAGGAACCCATTAGCTATTCAATAGATAATCTATCTATATCTTTAGATTCTTCAATTTTTGTTACTACATGCTCAAACATAGGAGTTAAAGAATGAAGTACCTTTTCGATCACACTTACATCATCAATTGTTTCTTCATTTCTCTTCATCAAGTTTACAATAGTAATTAATCGTGAGACATAATAAAAAATAATCTCATTTTCATTCATCTTTGACTTCTCAAAATCATCTCTAAGGATTTGAAGACATACACACTTCACACATTCAACATCATTGAAGATTGTGTTGAGTTTATTCCAAACTTTTGTCCTTGTAGTTGCTTCTATAATTTTCTCAAAAGTGGCTTCATCAAGCCTTTGATATATCAAGTACAATACATTTTTATCTTTTTTCTGATTTTCTTTCGATAATTTTCTTTCCGCTTCAGTAGCATTGAATTCTTCGAAGCCATCAATAACAATCTCCCAAAGGTCTTACAAGCCAAGAATGGCTTTAAATTGAATGTATCAATTATCATAATTGTCATTAATTAATCTGAGAATGGTTTGTTATACAATTTCAGACATTTTAAATAAAAACACACTTCTAAATATTATTTCTGCTTCCTACAAATGCACTGTCGAACACTGTGTCACTTTTCATTTTTGTACACTGCTTTTTGCAAACTGCACTTCCAAAAAGAGTTTTTACTCTTTTCCTTTCAACGTTGCAGCTTTCGATCTTCTTTTTCTCCAAGCTCTAATACCACTTTGATGAAAATAAAGTGAAACAAAATAGATCTTGAATTGCAAACAACAAACTTGTATTCAAGAGTATTTGGAAAAAATTGGAAAATGGTGAGGAAACCCTAAGCTGTTGGAAGACAAAAACGATGAATTTTATTTTATTCATGCATAATAGCAAAGTAATAATTACATTATTTTATAAGCAAATAATCTCCCAAATATTTGCTTCTAATTCAAAAATTTGTTCCTAATCTAAATGATAAAGATCAACTTAAAATTATTTAAATATTAAACACTTATAAATATTAACAAACATTAAAAATGTTAACAAACACTTAAAATGTGTAACAAATATTTAAAATTTGCTAACACTTTTATGAAAATTATTTTAATATTTTTGTCTAACTTTTTGGTTGAAGATGTACACACTTCACATATTCAACACCATTAAAGATTGTGCTGAGTTTATTCCAAGCTTCTTTGCTTGTAGTCGCTTCTACAACTTTCTCAAAAGTGGCTTCATCAAGCTCTTGATATATCAAGAATAATGTCTTTCTGTCTTTTTTTAATTTTCTTTCAACAATTTTCTCTCTGCTTTAGTAGCATTTGATTCTTCAAAGCCATTGATAACAATCTTCCAATAGTCTTGTGAGCCAAGAAAGGCTTTAAATTGAATGCACAAATTATCATAATTTTCATTAGTTAATTTGGGAATGGTTTGTTACATAATTCTAGACATTTTAAATAAAAACACACTTTTAAACAATACTCTTCTTTCTGCAAATGCACTTTCAAAAGAGTTTTTTTTTTCCCCTTTGACGCTACAGCGTTCGACCTTCTTCTTCTCCAAGCTCTGATACCACTTTAATGGAAATAAAGTGAAACAAAATATATCACGAATTGCAAACAACAAACTTGCATTCGAGAGTATTTGGAAGAAATTGGAAAATGATTATGAAAACCTTAAGTTGCGGGAAGACAAAAAAAGATGAATTTTATTTTTTTTCATGCATAACAATGAAGCAATAATTACACCATTTTATAAGTAAATAATCTCTCAGATATTTGTTTTTAATTCAAAATTTTGTTTCTAATCTAAATGATAAATATCAACTTAAAATTTAAAATTATTTAAATATTTAAAAACCTAAAAATACTAACAAACACTTCAAATGTGTAACAAATACTTAAAGTTTGCTAACACTTTTATGAAAGAAATTTTAATATTTTTGTCTAAGTTTTTTGTTGAGGATAGATACAGATTTAATTTTGGATCAAACTAATTAAAAATAAATTATATTTTTTCTTTTATTATATTTTTTATATAATTATTTTAAAAGTTAATAAGAGTTTTTAAAATAAATTTAAAAGATAAAACTCTAAAATATTTCTAGTATTTTATTTGATATTATTCAGTTTGTGATTTTTATAATTCATCTTCCTTTTTATATAAACATTTAACACTCTTATTCTAACACTGACCATCTTAAATCTAACAGCGATATGTGGTGCAAGTTTGCCATGAAGTTATCTATAATAGAAGTGTCTGCATTCTCTTAATGTACAATATCTTCTACAATTATTCCATAATATGCATTTCAGGTTGATAATGATAAATGCTTATATTGGAGATGTAGAAGACGTGTAGTGCTGCATTTACGTGGTTGTGGACGAGCACTGAAACAAAATGATGAGCTTCTTGTAGAGAGGATGAAGAAATTGTGGCATTAGACAACAATTAATTTGATTGGTTGGTTCTCTAAGAGAAGATCAATATCAGCACACTATATCCCAACAGATTAACTATGTTGTTTATGTGCTTCTCCATTTTAATTCATATAATTGAACTTTTTTTGTCATAAAATTCAATTATTGTCATATAAGCAGTTAGTTTTCAACAAAATAGGTGAGTATTATTGTGCTTTATAATTGTTTGCCATATTTCATATGTCCATTGATGATATTTTCTGTATTTATAGGTATCTGAAAAAAAAAAAAAAACTTCATGTAAAGCAAAATAAAATCTTCAAACTGATAAGATTTTAGAGACAGATATTGCTTCACAAAATCATTCTACATTTTTATTGTTCCTTCGCATGTTAGCTTCACAGCTTGGCCTCCCCATCCCTGATTCATACAGAGTACTCTTCCTAACAATGCTTGAGGTAGGTACAGGGTTTAAGAAAGAACCAGCTAGGCAAAGACCCAAAGGGTTGCCGTGAACCTGAGAAAGGAAAGCGAAAGTAACCGACCGTGAGATGCCTGGATGAACCAGGGGCAACTTTTCTATGCCTTCCATCATGCCCAGAGCGGAATCTGGGTTGTTCAGCCGCCCAGCAATGGTTCATTGAGCCAACATAATAATATATGCACATTGGCCAAAATCATATTTATTTAATCAAACAACTAAAATATCTTGTAAATTTTTTTATTTTGTGTTTAACTTTCCGCTATATTCTAAACTAACTCATCTTCCTAGAATACTCTGTTTTAGGATCTGCATTCGTAGGATAGTTAAACATCTCCAATTGATTTTATTATCATCATATATTCTGGCAGTAATTGTTGGATTTTTTTTTATTCATATTTTCCTGGCAGTAATCTTTGGCCTAATGCGACACTGAAATGTGGTAATTGTTCACTTTTCGGAATAGTTTTTGCTAATTTTTGTTCAAAAGAGGATATTTGTGCATGATATCTTCAATCAACAAAGGATAATCTCATGCTTTTTGTCCTCGTTGTCTTCTTTAGCTCATTCTTTTCCATCGCTAAAGTTCAGAGATAAGTTGTTGGGATTCCAGTGGGATAAACAGGTCTTAGATTTTTCCAAATTCTAATTTTTGGCTACTTCATTTTACAACTATATATCTATTTTATCCATTTCGCTAAATCTAAAAGAATTATTTGATATTTACATAAAAAGTTTATACCTAATATCATTTCTTGACTTCAATTTAATCAACCTCGTTGTTTAGAAAGAGATGAAGCCAATGTTTGAAAATAAAGTTTTCCCAAGAACTGCTTCTCTTTGTGTTGTAGGGATATTAACATGTAAATGTTTTTCAACCAAACCCCCAATCCCATCCATGTTATTCTTTCCTTTTACTAATGTGGGGCCGATATGTTGTCATCTTCCAACGTAGACCCAAGCAGCTACCAGGGAAGCCAGCAGGGCCAAGATAGCTGACATCAGAATCACACCTGAAACATTAATCTAGTTTGCAACTCTTACATTAGAGAAAGTGCAGAAACAGCATCTTCCTTGGAGAGGAACACCAGTGTACACAAAATCAATAATGTATACTGTAGCTTTTTGCTGTTCTTTTGGACAAAAGGCCACACTTATTACTTTGGTAATTTGCCACAGTAAAGATGTTGATAGGCTTTCTCACTGTATTGGTTTAGCCCACGGCACTTGTCAAACTAAGGGATGTATGAGATGAAGCCATCGTTTGCATTCTAATTTACCGAGGTAGAAGTGTCTTCCCATGTTACTTTAGCAAGGCTTGGAAGCTCAAGGTGAAAAAAAACTATTATATTGTCTTTAATTCGGAAACTTTCCATCAATTAATCAAATATAATGTCATATTAGAAATCAATGACACTAAAGAGCCACATTCCTGCCTTTAACTTCAAATTATACCCTTCATGTACTTCAAAAGTTGTGACAAATCCATAGCGGTAAGGAACGATCCATCGAGTTAAATCTTAATTGTTTCGAGATAAGATTCTAACAATTACAGATTTTATGCATATAAAGGAATAGTCAAACAAACCAAGAAATTGTGTTCCCAAAAAAATTGAAACATTTTCACCTATATTAAAGAAGCTTATGAGACTTATTAAAATTAAGAAACACATTATGAGTCTGAGTTGTACTAAATATTTTTGTGATATCGTTTGCCAAGAAACTGGATCAATTAGGAGCTAAATAAAAACTTAAGCTTATTATCATGAAATCACTTTGTTGTATATTAAGGTTTGATAATATGTTCAACTTTTAACATAAAACTAGTATTGGATTAAATACAAGAAAAATATTAACTCAAAATTGTCTTGATATATAAATAGTCAAATCAATATTCAACCCTTGAAACCTAAAGTTAATTTGTTGTATATAATATGTGGCTAATCAAAGTATTATTCTGTTATCTAACACTCATACATTCCTTTTCAAAAAAAAAAAGAATATCATTGATTTTTGAGTTTAGTTTAACAATTAAACATAAATCTTTGAGTTTCCACTAACTTTTATTAAGAACATAAATTTTGAATAATAGCAATGATTTAGGTTCTATCTTTCATTTATTTTTCATTTTAGAATTCTCTTGACAATATTCCAAACTTCAATGTTTTTGGACGTTGGTTTTTAAGCTAGATTGCATTAGGATCACAATGATGAACACTATATGAGACTTACACCTAAATTTTTTCTAGTTCTAAATTATGATTCTATATCTATAATTTTTATATTTTTACAATTCAGCTATTAGAAAATTAAATAATATTTTTTTTTTCGTTACATAGATATCAGGTTTTGATCGTAGTATATCAAATGTTAAAACATTCTAATTATACGTTTCAACCTTTCTAGTCTTCGTTCTCACTTAAACGTCAAAGCAAGCACAAGTTAACAATTTCAATTCAGCAGTTTATTATAATGCAAATTTTTCTAACGATTAAAAAAGTTTGAGACCTTTATTTAACATGAAATTCATTGAGCATTGCGTTTAGTTAGGGTTCTTCAAAACTTGATAAAACAGTTTTGAATTTAAATGCATGATAAATGTACGTTCTAAGAATCCAAACTTGTTGTATGTATTATACATTTAAACTGACTCACATAATTCCTATATCTCATGAATGATATTTACACTAGTCTTTTCATTTCGTTCTTCATATATTCAAAAATAAAAAGTAAAAAAAGAAGAATAAAAGCATGATACTAATATTTAGAGTTTTGATTCACACGATAGAACGAAAGCTAACTTACAAAACCTTAATTTTACTCACAGAGTTTGATTTTTTTTTTTTCTCGTGACCCTTCAACCCAATAGAAACAGCATAAGCAGAAGACGCTTGATACAAAAACAACCCTAAAGGCTGTATAGACGGAATCTCCCTCAATCAATCGTGCGGATGACAATACATAAGCGAGAATTGGCAGTACAGCAATCAGCCAGAGCAAAGGCGTCGAGACGAAGAGGTATTGGAGGAAAGAAGCCACTGCGCGAAGGTTTGTAGGGTTCGCGTGTCGGCCCTATACTGAGTCTGGGTGAAGTCGAACAGCTCGGCCCACGTGAAATCAGGATACTTCCTCGCTTCCCCTTGTTCCACAAGGCACCCCGGTGGCCTCACCACCCTGTCTTCTCTCGGGCACAGGAAGAAGGCAAGCGACCTCCTCTCTCGAATCCGGTTCACCACCGCCCGGTGCAAGCAGCTCTTGTATCTGCCGTTGGATAGCGCCTGCAAACAAGGGTAGAAATGTATAAATAAATTAACAAATAATATTCTTTCGTTATCTTAAAAAAAGGGACCAAACAACTGAAGCGTATATCCTTGAGATGAAACATTGTAAAACTTTTCCTTGTCGTATTACCGAGATAGATTCGTTGACCGCTAAGGAGATCATCCTTCTTACTTACGAGTATTTTCTTAACTGTAAAAACTGCATAATACTAAAGCCCTTATCTAACAGTGTTTCGGTGGGTTAAAACTGAAAACTACTAGATGTCAAGTTGCCAAAGGAACAGCACAAAACCCTCTCTCAGAATCTGGAGGCTAGCCAAGCTTGATAAATGGAGATCAATTAAAAAAAAAATATATATAAAAGAGATGACCCAGAACGAGGTATAGGATCCAAAAGTGATTTAACTTATTCCCACAAAACAACAAACACCCATCTCGCTATAAAGACACTGTGGCCTGCATGCATGGGCCCCTTACCGAGATCATCTACCATGTGTGCAGAGCCACAGCCTTCGCTTTGATCCAAACGAGCCCGCAACCAAAACCTAACAAATTATCAAAGAAAGGGAAAGGAAACGCTTGCTCCAATTAACAGCAAAGCCCTTTTCCAAACCCCTTCAACTCGATCCCTTGTCCGCTCATTTTCTCCCCATTTTATATTCTTGTTTTCTTGTTACCACCGGCCACCGGCGACGGGCTTACCATGAACGTGTCGCCGATGTTGACCACGAATGCGCCGGACATGGGGCGGACCAACCTCCACCCACCGCCTGTGAAAACCTCTAGGCCGTCGACGTCGCCCTGTTGCAGAAGGATTGTAATCGACGTGGGGTCGCAGTGAGGCCCCGTGCCGAGGGTTAACTCCGGCTCCTGGCACTGCGGGTAGTTGTTGCACCTCATGATCGAGCTCCCGTCGGAGAAGAACTCCCTGAAGTGAGACCTGTCAACGCCCAAGCTGATTCCTATCAGTTCCATGATGGAGAGAGACAGATCTTCCATGGCTTTGCAGTATCTTTCGTACACCTTCCTGTGTAATACGAATCCATCACACCATCGAACACAACTAAAAACGTGTCTGTACGTACTTTGAGTGCATGCATGCATGCATGCGGTAATGGAAATGGAATAAAAGTAGCAGAAATTGCATAAAATCAACATAGATCAAAGTAATATCGTATGCAGTGCGCATAAAATACTTCTCAAATACTAAGTAACAAACGGTGAATTACCCCATTCTGTGGAATTCAGTTCCGAGATTGGCTATCAAGTAGTCAGGAATGACGGACTGCGATGCCATGCCGTCGTTGGCGAAAGAAAGCGTTTCCTTCCACGGGAGCTTAGAAGAAAAGCGGTCGCTGTGAGCACCGGTATAGCCCCACATGCTCCGTGGCTTTCTGCATGCCCTCAGCTTGTGCACGAGGGGCAGCTTGAAGAACTCCTCGGCGGTGGCCAAGGCATCTGCCACGAGGGAAGGGCTAACCCCGTGGTTGACCACCTGGAAGAAGCCGTGGTCGGTGCAGGCCGACCGCACGAGCTCGGCTGCGAGCTCAGTTGACGCTCTGTCGCCTCTAAAGAAGCCGTCAAGGTCGACAACTGGTGCTTGGAGCTCGTTTGAAGCGCCCGACCGCTCGCTCGCCGGCCACACGAACTGGCGCGGGATGGAGGCTTGGTTTCGGTGGTGGGTGGAGTCGAAGACGAAGCTACTGCTGTCGGAGCCGGCGTCCTTCTCCACGTTCTGGATGAGGTCAATCGGAGGGCATAGCAACAGCGAAGTGGGGCTTGAGTACTCCATGGGAAAGGAGGAATGTAGTTCGAATGCGACGTTTGGGTTATGGGTTTTTGGAATGATGGAATAAAGAGAGGGCAGATAGGGGAAGGGGAGTGTGAGTGGCTGAAGCGGGGAGTGGACTATTTGTAATGATAGAGCAGCTATGGGACAAAGGAAAGGGAATGGATCCCTTGACGTGCGGGGGATATCAGGAAAAGAAGAGTAATCAAGATTGTAGAAGAGAAAGAGAGCACTGTGGGGAAAGGGCCAAAGGCTGCCCATTGGTGAGATCGAAGACCAGGGGGAATCTTTTAGTTTTGGTTAACAAAGGCCTAGACGATCGAGCGGCCTCAGGCTTTATTTCTTCCTCAGAATTTGTTTCATGTTGCATGTGGAACGTGGTCTGCAAACTCTTAATTAAGCTATTCTCAGTGCTAAGAGTTGGTAGGGAAGCTAAGGAGAAGCAACTTAGAAGATTCGACAAATTTTCCGGGAAAAGATTTGCTAAGGGAACTTCTCTAGTAGAATGAGGTTCTTGTGAACATAATTTAAAATTGTACACACTAGCATAAGTAGCATTTAATGAATTTTTAAACTCCTACAAATTTGATTTGCATATTTTTGTGTCACATCTTTTACTTTAACAAACCAAGGTGTGACACCAAGTAGCTAGTAGATTGAACAATGAGTTAGCATTTAGCCAACTTAATTACCTTTGGTTCGACCAACCTTGGCTTTTGTCGACACTTTTATCATTTGTATTAATAGACTAATTAAGTCATACATCCCCCATAGCTATAAGTGTTATAACCACCAACGTGACAACCTTATCCCCTACTCAGATTCATTTGTGGTGATTAGAAATATATTTTGTTTTTGCTACAATGCCATATAGTAACAAAGCTAACATCTACGTTGGATTTGAATGGCCATTTGTATCCAAATGTTAAAACATGCAATGGGAAGAATTCCTAATTTATCACAACTTCTAAGCCACCCTCTTTGCAACAAAAAAAAAAAACTAGCTATCCATGATTAAAGCTTGTGACAAAACTATAGCTATCATAGAAATATGACATTATTTTATAACATATCATATAATTAAAGTAGAGCTTAAAATTCAATTTATAAATAAGAAAATTACTTGGTTGACATTTTATAAAACATTTAGTGAAGATAAATTTTGCAAAATTGAAAGAAAAGTAGGAATGCTAGTCCCTCTTATTAAGAAAATTAATTAAGTACCCTTTTTGCAATAACGAAAGGGGATAATGGTATTGAAAATAAAATTTAATTAAACAATAAATATTAGCACCTTGATTTGTAAATTATCATTATGATTCTTAATGGTCCAACACTATTAATAATAATTTTTGATAAGTTAATATATACATTCCAATGGGACTGAAGAAACCTTATTTTGCAATGGAGCCTATAATATTCTAAATCATCTTTTTTTACATTAGAAGAAATCTAACTATAAATGATAGAAGCTAGCAACAAAACTATTTTTTGCCACTTATTTGTAATGGGGTTTATAGGAAACCATTAAAAGAGCACCAATGAGATAAAAATATATTTATAGAAAATAAGATTAGTGGGAAATACCCAAAAAAATATTCAATTAGTGGCTTAGGAAAAAACTATCATAAAATAAAAATCAATGATAGATTTTAATTTGTTGTTGAGAGAGGTTTTTGTCATATATACTGTGACAATCTTTGAAATATCATAGAATCAGCATTCTCATGCGAAGGCATAAACAATGATTATATTCTATCAAGAAAAATCGGTCTTCGTCATTGGTTTATACCATAGGAGCCTCCCTTTTAAGCCCTTTTAGAAGGTCTACAAGAATTAAAGGTTCTTGTGGACCTCCCCCCTCTCTCTCTCTTCTATTTGTAGTTCATTATTTTATGAGTTCATATCATTATCATTGATTTCTCTCTACGATAGTAGTTTAAACTATTGTCATAACTATAAAAACAATAGTACAAAAATAATAGCTTTGATGAAGCTTGATGGGTTGTGATTCCAAGAGTAAGATTGTTGAAATAGGGCCAAACAACAGTCATAGAAGGTCTAGTAGAAACCATCTTGGATAGTTAGTTTCAATCAGAATTGATTTTGAAAGTTAATTTCAACGTTTTCCGTTATATGAGTGGTGGCTTTTTATTTTGAGATATAATTTAGTTTCTTAAAAAATTGTGTTCTTTTAGTCTTTTAATGCCTTGTGTGGAGCCCCTAACTTTGATATGATGAATATTTCAAATGTTCAATCAATAGTGTGAGAACATGTAAAGGATGAATTGCACTAGTGTCTTTAATCTTTCGTGAGTGCTTATGATTTTCTCTCTCTATTATTCACTTTGAGTTTTATCTCCATTTCTTAGTTTTTATAATATCACAGATGTGTTGCATCTATCACAATATGCAAATGAAATTAAATCTTAGGCATTTGTTCAAATTTAAATTAGATTTACATAAAGAATTTAGTTTCTACTCTAATATTCTTTGCAAGTGTTCTCGAATCATGGATCTAACTCTTAATCTAGACTAGAATGGTATCAGGTGTAATATAATAAAGTGTTTACATTTTCACAAATTATAATTTTTCCTTTTTTATATATCTCTCATGTTAAAATGCATAGTAGCACATTTAATTGGAACAAATTTGCAAACAAAGTGGTTAGTATGCTTTTTAAGTGTTGTTTATTTTACAAGGTTCATCTAACCTTGGTAGATACACTTAAGTAATAACCCTTAATTTCTAGGTGCCATACTAATATGTGCTTGCATTCATTCTTGTTGCACCACATTCAAAAACAATATAACTTCAATAAATGTTATACTTTGAAACTGAATTTGAAATTAGGCCACATTATTTTTATATCATAATTGTAGGTTATAAAACATGACTTGTGGTAATAGTTAGAGGTTTTGAGATAATAGGTATGAAAGGGGAAGTGAGATATTAAGTTAAAAATTTGGAAACAACTAGAAGAAGTTTTTATGCTACTAAAACAAAAAAATTATACTTTGCGATAGTTGATTACTAGGGTAGATGAATTGAAAATTTGGCATGAAGTTCCTAGAGCTAAACTACAACCACTCTAAACCAACACAAGTCATATAAATGAAGAGGTTAGAACTAGCAAAATCTTTAGAATGACTGTATTGATGATTACAATATTATTGAAAAGACTTATTTTATTAACTTGGGGATGAACTAGGTATCTACCACCTTACATGGATCACAAGTGATGGAATATGGAAATAAGTTATAGACTATGTAAATGGGTTAGAGCAAAAATGCATAATATTAAACCATAAATTAATTATCTACTACATGTTTATTAGCATTCATTAATTCATTAGCCTTATAATGTGAGGGTAGGTTAAGGTGATTATGCATAAGCTCATTGTAGAGCTTAACACATGTGTGAGAACATGAAAATGATATAACTATGAAGGTTAAGTTAGATGTTCTGACTTTTGAGGGATATCTCGATCCATGAATTTTCATTGTCTAGATCTTATATATGGACAACTCTTTTGAGTTGTATCCTATACTTTTATACAAATAGGTGGGCTTTGAGAAATTAAAGTTGACTAGTGAAGCCTAAACTTATGGAGTTAATATACATTGTCAATAAAAAGAGAACAATAAGTTAATGACTAGAAAGAAATAAAGAAATTTCTTAAGACAAGGCACCTACTTGACAATTTTCATGAATCTTTCAAAAATGATATCCAATATAAAATAAGGATTGATAATATGATGAAATTTGAGATGCTTATGGTTTAGTGCTAGTAGATGAGGACTCTCACGATACTATGGATGATTTAGGTATAGATTGAAGTTTCATATAATGAGGGAACTTCTACTACATAGAGCTTGAACTTGGGATGAATTATTTTAAAAAACATTAAATATGGAGTACTATCTTAAGCTAAGAAAATAGCCATCATAATATGGTGAGATGTCCATGAGTCATCTAGAAACTTTGGATACTAAACTAAGAATAGAAGTAAGGATATTACAGGAAAAACTCCTATCATTGCTTTAGGATTAGAAATAGTGAGTAAAGTTCTTGAAGGATGTGAATATTTTAAATGTCATTAACCAAGTTACCATGGTTTCAAGGGTTCTAAGAAAGATTTAAATGTGAACATTTGTGAATTGAATGATAAGGATGATAAAGGATAAGAGATTCTAGGGGAGCATATTGTGTAGCTTTATGAAGGGCATAGTAATAATCAAGTTGCTTTGGTGGGAGAATTATTGATGTAATGAAATCCATCTTATCACCTTCTCAGAAGGAAGAGGATAGACATCTTTCAAAATTATTTTAAGATTATAGAGCAAGAATATAAATTTATTATAGATAATGGAAATTATATGAATGTTATCTCAAAAGCTATTGTAGAGAAAATGAAGGTCAAGATGGAACCACATCCAAAGCCATACATGGCTATGGGAGTTAGTAACATAATCTTAAATGTTAACATGTAATGCCCTATTCTTGTTCAATTGAATGCATGCATTGATCATATAACATGCAACATCTTACTTTTGGATGTTGCTCACTCAATTCTTGGACTTTCTTGGTCATATGATTTGCATGTCCACTCCTTGGTACCTCTAACAAATGCATCTTCAAGTATAAAGATATGAAAGCAACATAGGTTCCTAAAAATCCCAAAACATCTATTAGGAACATACCTACTGAAAGTGCTAAGTATTTGCATAAAATCAATAAGAAATAATTTGAGTACCATAATTTGGATAGTGGTAAAGTTTATGCATTGATTTGTATTAACTTTTGACTATTAGTGAAAAATTTCCAATAGTACCTGTAAAGATTGTTTTGCTATTGGAATTAAAGATATATGTCCTTTAAGTCTACCTATTGAGTTGCCTCTTTTGCTAGATAACAAAAATTTAATTGATTTGAATCTCGACACAAATCTTTCTAATTTGCCTTGCCATAAAATGAATCCTATAAAAAATGTGAACTTAAAAAATAAGTAGGTAAGATTTTTAGTGGATTCATTTTTAAGAGTTTATGACAATGCATATTAACAACATTATTGATGAAGTAAAAGATGAATCGTGATGCACGTGTGTTGACACTATATAGTTAATAAAGTAACCATAAAAATATAAGTTCCTAATTTTATGTATATATTACATGATAAATATAATGTTGGGGATCCAATTCTTTTCTAAAATGGATTTGAATAGTGGGTATCATGAAATAAGTATGTGGTGGGAGGGGAAATGAATGGAAGGCTATAGTTAAGACCAATATGAATTCTATGAATAGCTAGTTCTAAAATTTGGTCACTTGATTGTATTAACAACTTTATTTAGGTGATAAACCATTTGCATAGACTATTCATTGAAAAGGTATTTATAAATATATATTGATATATAGTTTTAAGAGAGTACTATGATCATTTGAGAAAAGTGTTAGAGGTTCTTAAAAGAGATAAGAACTATGTAAAAACGTATGCTTTCTTTTAGCCTTACTGATATATTCCCATAGTAAGTCATCTTGAGAGAAGGAATATCAATGGATATGAAATTAAAATTTTTCATGGATAAGCTCATTTTATCAATGATACATTAAATGCTTTAGCAATATTATAGCATTAGTGACTAAATGTATGCAAAGTGATGAGTTTAAATAAGGTAAAATTGTTGAGAAGTCTTTTAGCCAATCAAAGGTGCTTTGACTCAAGCCCTAATATTTATAATTGTTAGATTTCAACCATATATTTAAGACAGGATGTGATAATTTTATCATTGGAATTAAGATAATATTGAGCCAAAAACTATATGCTATTACATACTCTAGTGAAAAGCTAAATAAAATTAAACAAAAGTACTCAAATTATGATAGAGGGTTTTATGTGGTGATGCAAGCTCTAAAATACTAGCATGAATTTTTGTTATGAAAAGAATTTATATATATTTTGATCACAAGTATAGAAGTATTTAAGTTCATAGAAGAGACCTAGAATTAAATACATAGAGTTTTTTCAAGACAATAGTTTTGTTCTAAAGTATATGACACGATTCCAAGACTAATTGATAAATACACGTAGAGGTATGTATCTACTATTAGGTAGCATGGCTATTGAGATGACAGAGTTTGACTAGTTAAGGGAGTTATATATAAAATGTTAGGATTTCAAGAAGGTTTATATGAAAATAACTACAAATCACTATCTTCACGAACATGATTTTTAGATCAAAGATGGTAATAGTTTTGAAGGGTCTAAGCTATGTGTCCTTAATGCATTTCATAGTAGAAGAACTATATTCTAGTGTTTTTATTAGATATCTCAATTAGAAAAATACATTTTCTATGTTGAAGGATCAATTTTACTAGCTCATCATGAAGAAGGATGTTGCAATGATCATATCCCAATGATAAGTTTATGAGACAACCAAATGAACTCAATATGGTACTATATTTTACATTGATTTGTTAATACACATAGTTCAAGAGAAGACCTTAGCTTGTATACTATATTGGGGGTTATTAACAAATCCTTTAGGAAATGATGCAATCATAATTGTGGTTGATAGATTTTGAAGATGACACATTTTATATTTTGCAAAAAAACTAGGGCACATTAAATGCTACTAAAATATTCTTTGATTAGTTATTTAGTTTAAGGATTATATTAAGGTGATTAATTTTAATAAATCTAGATAGCAGGATACCTTATTATTTGTGGTTGAGTTTTCTTACATGAGTTTCATGAATAAGTCAACTCTCATAACCCATTTCACATAATCTCTGGTTAGTAGCGTTAAACATTATACATAGAAGTTGAAGGGTTTGCATTATCATTCAGATAATATATGCATGAAATGCATAAAAAATGAAAAGGAATCCTATAATAAATTATAAAAAAAATATAAAATACATGCAAACTTATACTAAATGTTTAACATGTTTAGTAAGTGTGATAAAATCATAATGAGCCTACAGAGGTTTTCATATAAAAGTTATAAGAAGTTAGAGGCTAGAAAGATGTGCTCTTTATTATTTATTAATAGAATTTAGAGATTTTCATTTAGAAATTATAAGAAACTAGATGCTAGAAAGATGTGTCCTTTCAAATTTATTAAGAGAATAAGGAGAATGCTTTTGAGTTAGAAGTAGCTATAAATATGGTCCTTGGTTCTATATTTAATGTATTATATTTAAAATTATCAAGAAAAAAAATTAGAATACTTCATTTTCTTGACCTATTTTGTCTACATGTCCTTTGTCTCCTACACTAAGCTAATCTTCCATTATACTTCGGCATACTACATCATCTCCTTATGATTTTTCATAGAAAGTAGACCCAATTTCTTTATATGATATGATAGATCATGTTCTTTCATTAGAACTATCAGATGTTTGGTTCAATGGTGGGGGGATATAAGGTTAGTATTATAGTGTCATAATTTGCTTCATAATGATACTAATTTGAGGCCATCCTTGATGATCAAATTGTGATTACTTGTGATTGGATTAGCTTTGCAATATTTTGTCCTGATGATAAGATATTTTAACTACCAATGATTCATCGGTTATGATTTAGTACATAAATAGGCTTTGTTTAGAGTTTTTGGATGAAGATTAAACTATTGATCACTAAGGGTGATTTTATGTGATTTCTTGGTTTTAATTTATTAAGATACTATCTATTTGGGTTGTCCCATACTGATCCAAGTAGGTTTTATCTTCAAAAAGTTTCTTAATATCGTAAGACCATGACATCTCATAAAAACATCAAAATCACTCTCTTAGTAACATATGTGGGCTTATTCATTCATATACTCGACCTAGAGCCTACAAAGAGCTATTTTTTTGAATAAGTGATTTCTCTCTTAAAACATCACTCGACATTCACTCCCTACCATTTTTGATCCCCAATATCACAGGCTCACCAACTTCTATTTGGTTCTTTCTCAAATCACATGTGATAATGAGGTTTAGATTTGATATTAAATGTGATATTCATTTATCATTATATTGAGATATTATTTTATTAGATAATCCTATAATCTTCTTTTACTTTTTATCTTTCTTAATGTCTTTATATATTTTCTCTACCAACTTTGGATAATCAAGGAGGAAGTGTCCTGACTCATTGCATTTATGAAAGCGTGTATCTATTAATTTTTCCTTTTGTTTTGTGGCTCATCCTTCTATGCTCTAATTTACCTACATCAAATTTTTTAAATAATTTATTTGGACTTTTAGATAGGATTTCTACCTTTCTATTGTAGGAGTCATCTTTAGATGTGAGAAATGTTGCCTTCTTTCTTCATTTTCTTGGGTTATGATTTGTCTTCTTTTTTACTTGTTATCTCAATCTAATTAGTCATGACATCACACTATAATTCATTAAGAGTGAGATGGCCTAAGTTATTAGATGCTTTAATAACTAAAGACATGGGATCATACTCCTTTGGTAGCACATGGAGTATTTCTCTCACTACTTTCATATAGTAAAAGCTTTACCATGATTTAAGAGTCCATTTTTAATATTCAAAATCATACATAAGTAAATTAGTTTTAAACCATTTTATTTTTTAGTACCTTTATAGGTGACCTCAAGCTTCACCCAAATGCCATGGGTTATTTTGTGATTCATCACCTTATCAAATTATGTGACTAGGAGACCATAATGAAGGAAATTTAATGTCTTTATATTAAGTTGAATCTATACTTCTCTTATAGTGTGAGTTCACTTAACGATTTTCTTGAACACCTCATCACCAACCTTCTTAGTAGTAAATTCAAATAAATTTTCAATAAAATCCCATAATTCAATATCCATAAATTTGAGAAAAATACACATTCAATTCTTCCAATGCAAATACAATTCCCTTTTAAATAATGAAGGAAAGGTAGAGGAAGCATCTTTCTCCAACATAGTGAATCCATTAACCATTGTGTGAGACAACATAAGGATCATTTTAAGGATTGTTAGTCACTAAAAACAACTATGCATTGAGATCACTTGTTAGAAAATAGGAGATAGGATGTCCACACAAGATGGGAAATCATAAAAATTTAGTCTCAAGAGTAAATGATAAAATAATGAAAGTCTTTTGATATTCATGACTATAATTGAATCTTATTTTAAATGATCTTGCTAACTTTTAAAACCTTTTTGTAATGAATGTTATAAAATAAATATATAAGAGTTTTTAGGTAGTTTGATCTAAAAATAGATCTACGTAAACTTTTGGGCAAAAGACCAGCCAAGTACTAATAAGCACCTTTATAGATGTTGGTAAAAAAGCCCTACATATCAACAAAAAAGAGCCCACTGCATTAGGTCAGAGGTCCCACAAATCACTAGCCTAGATGAGCCCACAAATCATTAAGTTAAAAAACCCTACAAGTGTGTCCAAAAGACCAATTAAGAAACCAAATACAAAGTCCTACAATGGGACAAAAAGAGAAAGGTCAAGCTAAAAAATATAATGTCACAATAAGAATATTAAGAAACATAGTAATTGATGTAAAAACAACCTAGATATTTAACTTAGCTCACTAAAATCCTAGTTTGAAAGGTTGAGAAAATAATAACTGCAATTACTTTTTTCTTTAGTCCAACTTTTCTTTGAAATCCCTAATGAATGTGATGATTTTAAAGAGTATAAACTCCTAAATAATTTATAATTATTCACTAGTCATTACTTAATGTTTAGACCATTTTTATAGGTTTTTAAAATTTTTCTCAATAGCTTTAGCCACCTTGAATAACTCTTTAACAACTATATTAAAACATTTCATTCTCTTACTTACTAAGTTGCTAGAACTAAATACACCATACATTAATTATTAATATATTTTATGTAAAACTTGGGTTATAAGATTTTCACTCAGCATATTGTTCACTCTACCACTTATAAAGGCATTGATCTAGACGTAGTATTGTACACAAATTTCTAACTTGGTAACCAATGGTAGGGCAATGCCATGTGTAATATACATAAGCTTTAAAATATTATGCATGGAGCTGATGTACCATGAATGCGATGTCATGCATTATACGTTATATTTATTTTTAAAACTTTTAAAGATTATGCCTTAGAAGTATAATGGCCCTATTTTGTGAAAGCAAAATCACACCTTTAAGTTGCAAAATGATAGTTTGAGTGTGAAAAAATATGTGAATGTAAGCTTTAAGGTATTGTAAATGCATGAGATGTATGAGGAGGTGTTTTGAATAATTTTTTTAAAGTTCATGCACTCTCAAAATCTCACCCATTTGAGTATTGTCATGTGATTTACAAAACTAAGAAAAGAATAAAGACTCTGCAAGTTTTTCTTTAAATAGTTCAAGCTTTGTGACACTACCAATTATGTTCTCAACTAATACTTTACCAATAAGCCCTTTGAGTCAAAGATCAAAGATCTACATATTGTTCACTTAATAACCTAAGGATGCATGATCTAGAAACACTTAAAGAAAAAGAATTAGTAACACTAAGAAATGGTCATCAAATAAATTACACATAGACCAAGCGTTCAACATAAGGAATGCTCAACTAGAGAATCAATGAATATTGAATTCATTGACCAATTTAAGAAACTAACAAGTGTTACTTTTGGAATGAATTTTTTTAGTGATGACCAATTTAAGAAACTAACAAGTTTTACTTTTGGAATGAATGTTTTTAGTGATGATGCATCTTTAATTAACACCATATTTTGTTAAGTTCAGTAAAGCTAATAATAAATCTAATAAATATTGTAGCAAGATTGTTGAGATGTGGCACAACATTATAATGGACATGACATTAATAACTGTAGATTTTATATGTAAACTTGTGGCTATAATACGAAAATTAATTATCAAATACAAGTAAAAGGAAACCACTACAATTATTTGTGAGAGATTACTATGAGATGCTTATTGATATAAGAGTTTGAATATTTTGATTAGGTTGATAATATAATCCTTTTTAAGTTTGAGTGGTTTGACAATAACATGGGCACAAAATTTGATCCATGCCAATATTTTTTGAATTTTAAATTTAAATCAAACTTGATGAATATGAATAAATTTTTAATGCTTTCCAATAAGCTACACCAATTTTATGCATTGGACGTGTTGCAAATACCAAACATACAACAACTATAGGGTCACATGAAGGAGAAACTCAAGCATTAGTGATGATGATAAAGCTATCACTGAAGATGAGAATATTAATAATGATGAGGTCTTATAAAAAGATATTGGAGCAAAATTTACTATGGTTCTTTTGATAACAATACTTGATAACTCATAAATACTTATAGGATTAGAGAGTAGAATAACAAATTTGAAGCACAATGGAGCAAGAAATAAAAAGAAAATTGTATTGTTTATTTTATGATAGAAAAATAGATTGAGGATAAAGAGGAGAAAGAAGAGTTTAATTAAATTTTGATAACATGTGCAATCCCTATATAGATTATGATTAAAATAATGATTATATATATTATATATATCATCTTTAATTTTTAAATAATTAATTTTATGAATTATTTAATTAACTTTTAATATTCTAGTTATATAAGACTAACACATAGGTTGAAAGGACATATAAGATAATTAGAAAAGTGACTTCTTAATCCACTCCTAAAAAAGGAGACAAAGTACGCTACATTGGGTTCTTGAACTAAGAAACTCAATAAACGTTTTCATGTTTACAAACCCTTCACAATGGTATATACTCATACTGGCATAAGAGCATCTTATGTTAGCTCACAAACATACTCACTATCATTACACTAGTCTCATTTGAATAAGGAGTCATACCTGAGCTGAGTCTTATTTTGATTAGTCATTTTTATCAACCATATGAGTCGATTACAATACTCTATTTCTTTTTATAATTATATCTATTATTTTTATTTTGTTTGTCTAAGCATATTTTGTAATAAAATATGTCATCATTGACATCAGTTCCCGTACATTCTTTGCCCATTATTATAACTCATCTGTAATCAACAAGTCGTTTACTACTCTCGATTACTGCCATTAGTTGCCCGAAATGACCTGATTACCCACCATTGCTAGGTTGCTTGATGCTCCCCAATTACCCACCATCACCTGGTCACTCAACCACCTACCTTTTAGTTGCTACTAATCGTTGTCATCTATCTTGTTCATTATTAGCATCTTAGTCATATCGTCATTGATGCTCGATCGTCATATTACAAGATTGCATAAATTTTGCTATATAATTATTTTTTTATTTATTTTTATATTTTAAATTTAATATGATTAACCTACTTAGAGTTAATGTCTTAAAATTCTAAAGATCTTTTTAAGATTCTTAAGTGACTTAACTTCAAAATTCTTTTTCCTTATGTCTACTTAGAATTAAAATTTTAATATTTTAAAGATCTTTTTTGAATTCTCAAGTGATTTAACTATAAAATTATCTTTTCTCATGCTCGGTTGGAATTAATATGTTAGAATTTTAAAGATCTCTTTTAGATTCTTAAATAATTTAACTCTAAAATTATCTTTTTTTTATGTTGACTTCTCATATTTCTTTAGCTTATGATATGTTCCTAAAGTGCATATAGTTATTGAGCTCTTTTTTATCTATAAATAAGAAAGGGTTCCTTATTGTAATATTATTATTGATAAATAAAACTTCTCTTGTTTGTATACTTTTATTTTGTGAGCAAAGAGTGTGCGCCCAACTCTAGTTGGAGAGATTCCAACTTCCCTCCCCTTGTGAGAGACAAGAATCGAAAGTGAGAGATGTTTCACTGGGAGATCCAACAACTAAAAAAAGAGTATACACCCAATGCTAGTTGGAGAGATTCAAATTTTCTTCCTCTTATGAGAGACAAGAATCGAAAGTGAGAGATGTTTCATCAGGAGAGTCAACAACTAAACAAATTCTCTCTTTCTCTAACACCTATAAGTCCTCACCCATCCTTTCGCTATCTTGACAAAGCCACCAAATAGTCACCCTCCTTAACAAGGTTATAAATCTTAGCTTACCTTCTTATTATTCCTTTAGCCAAGCTTCTCCACTATCTTAAACCTCCAACTAATTTTTTTTTCATCTTTAGTGCTCCACATGACAACTCCAAAGAAACTACATGATATTATCACAAAAAAGGTACACTCTTTTATTATTTTTATTTTTTAGGTTATAAAATTATTCTTTTTTTATTAAAATACTTTACATAGAGTTTATCTTAAATTATATATTTTATATGTATAAAATTAGAAGTGACATAACTACTCAATAAGATTTTATACTTAATACTTAATACTTAATGTATTGCACCTACTCCACTTAATAATTCATATTATAATTTTGAATATTAATTTTTGAATAATTATAAAATATCACACAGATCACCTAACCCCAATTAGTATATGATATTTTTTAATATTTTTTAATAATCTATTGAACATCTCTAGTATTATAACCTCTAAATTATATCTTAATAGAAGTTTAATTTATTTTACATCAACTTTGATATTAGAGCTCATAATTTTTTACTTAGTATAAAAAATATATTTTTTCTTAATGTATTTATTAAGAACTGTTAACTAATTTTAGATAAATTTTATCTTAAGAGGTGGTACAAAAGTAATGATATGAATCTCCATCATGTTTTTTTATGAATCATTTGGTTTTATCTAAGAGATGGTTTGGCATAACTAGGACCTTCTTCACTTATCATTTTCTTAGAAGTGCATCTTAACTTAGCTTTAGTGGTCTACTATTATGGTCACTTTGTTTTCATAATTTTTTAAAACATATAAACTAATAAAAAAGTATATCTCATATTATTATTTTTTTGATATCTTCCTATGTGTCAACCTTTTTGTATAATCACAAGATATGGTAAGTCTTATCAAATGACAAATCAAAGTAAAAATCAATAAAAAAACTAAAGGTAAAACTTACATTAAGACCTTATATTAAAAATAATCCAACTAACTTAGTTTTTGAATAAATTATCTTAAATCAATAGTATAAACCAAATCCTAAAAGTGAAAGGGATAATAAGAAAAGAAGTGTCACACCTAATAATTTAAAAGAAGAAAATCTTAAGAGATATAGGAATAAAAAACATGATGATCTTTCCAATGAATCTGATTAAGATATTTATGAGAAAAATCATGATCATAGAAGAAGAAATAAACTTTTTTATGAGATAGAATAAAATGATAATCTAAGTATTTTTAGTAAGGAGAAAATACTTATAAGATGTTAAGAGAGAGAGAAAGAGAGAGAGTATATATCCCTAATATGAAAATAGATATCTCGACTTTTGATGGTAATTTTGATCTTAAAGATTATATAGGTTGATAAACTAGTATGTATGATTATTTCAACTAGCACCAAATAAATGAGCAAAAAAGTATTAATTTAAAAAGATTAAACTCACTAATATATTTCATATGTTCTTTAGAAACTTAGAGTGATAATATGCTAATAATGATGAAGAGATATCTTAAACTTAGAAAAATCTTAAGATTAGGTTGTATAATAAGTTTATTCTAATAATTTATAATATCAAATTATTAGATAAATGATAAAATTTTTCCCATGATAGTACATCTATTAAGTATATTAACAAGTTTGAGGATTATAAACTTTAATATGATATAGATAAACCTGAGCTTGTAGTACTCTTCTATTTTTGGATAATTTTAATAAAAAATATATAGGCTAAGCTTAACTTGAAAATATTACTATCTCAGAGGAAACCTATCACATAGCTAGAAATATAAAAAAATATAGAATTTTATATTTTAAAAGAAATGACCCATAACACCCTCCAAAGGTCTACACCACTATTTCTCAATCCACTCATACTTGTACTTTATCTACCCATTCCATCATAATTTCTAAATCTCCTAAACTTATATTATCAATCACTTCTTCACACTCTTTTTTAAGCAAACCCACTAAGTGCCAAACCATCAAATTTAAAATTAACTATTTTAAGTGTCATGAAATTTGACACATAGTTATTAACTATCTAAAGAGAGTCATGATTATGAACTTAGATAATAATAATGAAAAAGAAGAGTTAGAGGAAGAAGAAATATAACACTTAATGAGAAAACTAAAAATTACAAAACTTAGGAAATTTTATGATTTCAATGGTTAGGTGCACCCTCATAACCTCATAATCATAAGATGATTGGAGGTGCACCAACATCATTAATACTAACATAAAAATTAAAAAATAATGTAGGATGATCATAGATAATGATAGTTACATTAAAGTAATATCTTTTAAGGCTGTTAAGGGAATAGAAGCTGCTCTATTGGAACACCCAAATCCTTACTTTGTGTCATGGATAGATACAAATCTCTATATCTATTAAAAAATGATGTTATGTTATCCTAAAAATTTTGTAAGTATGGTGACATGGTTTTATGTTATTCTTATGTAAGTAGGTCATCTTATCCTTAGAAGACCATGACTTTTTGATAGGGATACGAGTTTGAAGGGCAAGGTTAACACTTATTCTTTTGTTCATGAAGGAAAGACTATCACATTATACTCACCCCATCTCACAAGAAACCTCAAGAACTTGAGCCTAAAAATTCTTGAAAAAATTCTAAGCCCAAGGAAAAAGAAAAGGGAAAATAAAAAAATTTAAACTTGATCACACTACCTCAGTTTAAGAAGACCCTAGATCAAAGAGACTTAATTTAATTTTTTATAATTAAAAAGTTATTCACCACCTTATAAAACTCACCACTTATTATATAGGATTTATTAAATAAAAATTTTCTACATTTTTCTAAATGATTTACTCGATACTTTACCTCTTATACAGAACAAATAAAACATGATCTATCAAGTCTTTGTGGTGAGCTTACCTAACTTTCCTCATTATAAGTTAAACTTAGAGGCTCATACTGAGTTAGTCTGTCAAGTAAAAGACCTACTTAAAAAAATGATTTATTCAAGAAAGTATTAGTCCTTATGTCATCCCCACACTTTTAGGATCCAAAAATGATGGAAAGTGGAGGATGTGTGTTAATAGTCAAGAAATTAGTCAAATCATAATAAAATATAGGTTTCTTATTCCTCATTTAGATGACCTCTTAGATTAGATGTTAGGTGTCATGATATTTTCTAAGATAGACTTAAAATTTGTTACTACTAAGTAAGAATTATGATAGAAGATGAATGAAAGATAACATTTAAGACTAAAGATAGTTTATGTGAATGGTTAATAGTGCTATTTGGGATTATCAAATACATAAAATATATTCATGAAGTTATCGAACAAGGTTCTAAAATTATATTTCGGATAATTTATCATAATATATTTTGATGAAATTTTGGTATATAGTAAATTTATTAAGGATCATCTAGACCATTAGTACAAATTATATAACACTCTAAAAAAATACTTATTTTCCAATCTAAAGAAATGTGAATTCCTTATACCTAAGGTTACCTTTTAATAGTACATAGTTTCTTCAAAATGGTTTTCTATCGACCTAGTAAAGTCAAGACGATTATGATGTGGCTTACCCCAAAAACAATTCATGATATTAAAAGCTTCCATGATTGACCACCTATTATTGAAGATTTATTAAAGACTTCAATATTAGTTCCATACTAATTATTAATTGTATCAAGTTTGATAAATTTATTTAGACTAAATCTATAGACCTAACTTTTAAAAAGTTGACAGAGGCTATGAGTAAAGAACTCATTCTAAAACTTTTTATTTTTTTTATTGCTTTTAGGTTGCAAGCGATGCATTAGGAGTAGGGATAATTGGTGTCTTTAGCCAAGATAAATGTCATATTACCTTTTTTAGTGAGAAATATGATGATGTTAGAAATAAGTATTCTATATATGAAAAGGAACTATATGTCAGTTTAATTTTATGACATTAGTGATATCACTTACAATCTAAAGAATTTGTCCTATACTTTGACTATGAGGTACTTAGGTTCCTAAATTTCCAATAAGACCTTAGTGATAGGAATGCAAAATATTTCAAGTACATCTATGAGCATAAATTCATTATTAAACACAAGCTTAGCTTAGAAAACAAAATAGGTGGTGCACTTAGTCGACATGTTCACTTATTGACTATTTTGTCTTTAAAGGTCCCAAATTTTGACCAAATTAAAAACCAATATCCTAATTGTCCTAACTTTGAGCCAATTTATCAAGAAATAAAATGAACTCCAACCCACATATCTAGAGATTTTAGATAGAAAGATAGATACTTATATAAAAATAATAAGTTATGTATCCTAAATTCATTACTTAGATATTATTTAGTTTAAAAAATACATGCTAAAGTATTATCTATTTATTTTATAAAAAACAAGACTCTTAAAGATATCTCAAAAAGATTTTATTGTTATAGAATAATGTACCATATTGTATCTATTATAGCCTAATGTGACACATGCATAATTGCAAAACAACTAAATATAAGTAAATACTTTACATTTTAATACCTATACCTGATAAGTAATAAGAGTACGTAAATATTGATTTTATACTTGGATTACTTAAGACCTCATTTAGACATGACTCTGTCTTTTTAGTCATTGATCACTCCTCTAAAATGACTCATTTATTCCCTTGTCATAAGACCTCTGGTGTTACCCATATAGTCAAGATTTTTTTTCAATGAAATAGTTAAATTACATGATTTCACCATAGTATTAATCAAGATGCAAGATTTATTAGTTATTTTTAGAAGACCTTATGGTATTTATTAGGAAATGAGCTAAAATTTTTTTCAACTTATCATTTACAAACAGATGGACAAATTAAAGTATTAAATCGTAGTCTAGAAAATCTTTTTTATAACTTGATAAGAAAATAACTTAAGCTTCGGGATCAACTACTACCATAAGTCAAATTTGCATACATTAATTTCATGAATTATACTATTGGTCTAAGTTTATTCGTAATTTGTCATAGTAATAAGCATAGATCTCCTATTGATCCTATTTATTTACTAGTAGACTTTTAGATTTTTGTCATTACTTCTTCCTTTACCTCTCATATCTCTTCATTATATTAAACATATCTAATAAAACTAGTTTAAGTAATAAAAGATACAAGAAATTAGTAGATGCTCATAGAAAGGTTAAAAAAATTTATAAAGGATACTATGTTATAATTAGAGTAAGATCAGAATGATTCCCTCCCAAAGCTAACAAGAAATTATAAGTGTAAAGAGTTGGACCTTTTAGGATTATTTAAAGATTAAGAACTAATTTATATATATTAGATTTGTCAAAAGAGTATGGGATTAGTGTAACCTTTAATGTTAAGGATTTAGTCTTGTACAAGGTATTACATCCAATACTTAGTAAATTATTTGAGCTTGATTCTCCCATGTCGAGTGAACCCATTCTTACCACTACATTAGCCTCAATAGTAAGGAAAATGTGAAGAAAATTTTAGATCATGCAATAATTTTAACCAAAGATTATATACTTAAAAAATTTTTAGTTCATTGGAAGGGCAAGCCTTTAACTAAGAACTCTTTATTTATTTATGATGACTTATACCATACTGTGCCACACCTGTTGAAGCATCAATGTACCCATTACCCCTATACCACCAAGTCAAGCTCTCTCCCACCTGGGTGGATAGTGTAGGAGCATCTTACGTTAGTTCACAAAAACACACCCACTAGTGTCACTCCAGTCTTATTCAAATTCGGTGTCATACCTGAACTGAATCTTATTTCAATTAATCATTTTTGTCAACCATAAGGGTCAACTACAACACTTTATTTTTTCTTATGATTATCTTTACTATTTTTCTTTATTTGTATAAGCATATTTTGTAGTAAAATAAGTCATTATCGATGTTGAATCTTGTACGTGCTTTGCCTGTATTGTTAGTCATCCACCGTCACCTGGTTGTTTACTGCTACTCACTTGGAGTTAATATCTTAGAATTCTAAAGATTTCTTTTGGATTCTCAGGTGATTTATCTTTAAAATTTTCTTTCTCTATATTGACTTCTCATCTTTCCTATGCTTATGATATATTTCTAAGCTGTATTTAATTCTTTATTTTTTCATATATAATTATTGATTTCTCTTTTATTTATAAATAAAATAAATTTGTTTTATTATAATATTGTTGTTAATCAATAAAACTTATCTTATTTGTGTGCTTCTATCTTTATGAATAAAGAGTATGTACCATACTTTAGTTGGAGATATTCTAACTTTTTCTTCTCTTATGAAAGATAAGGATCAAATGTAAGAAATATTTTACTAGAGAGCTAACAACCAAAAAATTTTTCTCTTCCTTCATCACCCTCAAGTCTTCACCCACTCTTTCACTGTCTCAACCAAACAACTAATCCATCACCCTCCTTAATAAGACTTAAAATCTTAAGCTACCATCTTATTATCATTCCAAGCTTCTCTACTAACTTAAATCTCTACCTCAACATCCTTTTTTTTATCTTTGTTACTTCATATGCCAACTCTAAAAGAAACTACAATATATCATCACCAAAATAGTATACTTTTTCATTAACTGTTATTTTTTAAGTTATAATCTAAAGTTAAAATTAATCTTTTTTTTATTAAAATACTCAACATAGAGTTTGTTTCAAATTCTATATTTTATATCTGTGAAATTGAAGGTGACAAAATTACTTAGTAAGAATTTATTCTTAATACTTAATGTATCGTCACATACTCTACTTAAAAATTTATATTATAATTGTAAAAACTTGTCTTTAAATAATTATAAAATATCACACACCACCTAATCATAAATTATTATATAATAATATTTAATATTATTTAGTAATTTATTAAGTATTTTTAATATTGTAAGATTCATATTAGACTCTAATAAAAGTTTAATTTATCCTGCATCACATGCTAACTTATAATAAAACTAAGTATTCTTTATGTCTACTAATTTATGCATCTATGTTAATACATAAATAGATAATGTAGATCATAAATAAGTCATGTAGCCTCCCTAAGAGGTCCACTTCAATGGTTCGTGGGCATGATGGAATGTCCTATCTTAAGAGCACTTAATAATCTTATTAAGCTCATTCTCTAAAAGCAAAGACTTTTTATTATTATTTATTTATATTTTAAAATTTTTGCATGTATATTTATAAGAATATACACACAAATATCATTGATTTATCATTTGGTATATGAGAGGTGAGCTTGGATCATTTATCATTCTATCATTATCTAAAATTGAACTTTGTTAGGAAGATTAAGTTAATTATAACTGATTATTTTTTATATCATGAGAGGGTTAAGGATTGTGATATTACATACATAATAGTGATAACTAAGTATGGTGTTATTTAGACATAACATAGAGGTTATTATATCTTTTTATGTTGGTGGTATGATCATGCAATTCCTTAGCACTACACAAATCCATCCATATAGCCAACATTCAACTCTAATGCCTGAAATGTTTTTATTGGAGATCCATTTAAATGAAGGTGTAAGGATTATAATAAAGAAACTTGATATTGCAACATATAACATGGAATTGCGATGATCATGCATATATTGTCATAAGAAAAAAAATGGAACTATTGACATCACTTGTCACCTCTCCTTCCTCACCTTACACTTAATTAATCCTTTATCTCTTCCTTCTCTTCCCGTATCAACCATTTATTGTGTTTTGTCAAACAAGGTTTCATTACTTCTCGTTTGAACATTATATCTCGTATGATAAATCCCTTCTTAGTTTGACTTCTACCTTGATTAATCTCTCTTTCTCTCTCTCTCTCTCTCTCTCTCTCTCTCTCTCTCTCTCTCTCTCTCTCTCTCTCCTCCACTCTATGGTGATATCATGCAGGAAAGGTCAATGTGGCCATGTAGTCATAGCATTTGTTGATACAAAGGGTATGATATTTATTTAAATAATTATTTTGAGAATTTAAAAATAATTATAACATAATTTGATGATCCAAGTACTTAAGGAGAGAAAAAAATAAAACACATTTTCAAAGATAGTAAATTTATTTATTTAAAATTTTAATAATTATTTTCAAGATTTGTTAGTTTATTAAAATATGAAAAAATGATATATTTGTTGAATAGAGACTATAACTACTAAAAGGAAGAAAATAAGTTTCAAATATTCAAGTACACTTTATTAAGATTTAGGTAATACTAATTTTGTAAAAATTGGACATGATTAGATCATAAACTTGGAAGATGAATTTATAGGAAAAAATAGTATTTTAATATTTATATTATTTTTTAAAGAAAAAATTATTAAAAATATCAAAATATGTCAAAATGTTATAAATCTTTTATGATGAGTAGAGTTCATAGAGTAGATTATTTTAAAGTTAACTGAAAATTTTTTGGAAGTTATTCAAATTAAAAAAATTCATGAAATAATATTAATTCTATGATTTTAATTAAAATCCTAATTAAATTCCCAATTTTCCTAAATCCTAATTTCCTTAAATGAATGGTCAATGATCCAAAGGGACATAAAATGTATGATTCAAGCTAATTATTGGCAACTAAGCATCTGGAAGATAGAGTGGGGTTATGAGTGAGGGTTACCTTGAGAAGCATGGCTCTTCGAAGGATAGAAGTTAGGTAGCTTAATAAGCAACTAGGAACCTCTATAAGGGAACTCAAGAGACTATTTAGGGGATTTTGAGGAGTGGCCTCAAAGAGGAAGAAAAGAATCGAGGGGAGCCATGTATGGTAGAGGAAAAGTTAATTTTTTTTTTTTGGAAATTTACTTATGTTGCTTTAAGAAAGAGAAAGGAGGTACTATAGCTACAAGAAGAAACTTAGAAAAGAGAGGAGCTAAATAAATTGGGAGTAAGCAAGTAAACAATCAATTTCTTTTTGGTGTGACCATTATATCAAATTTTAAGATACACATTCCATGTAACTCCACCGTACATCTGATTGATGTTTGATATATGCAAAAATTTGCCTTGGAATAATTGCATTTTGAACTCATGATTAATAAACAAGATACAAATTGTGTGGTGCACTTGATTTGATGTATGATGCGATGTAAAGAGTTTCACTTTATTTGTTGGTTAAACCATTGAAAGAGTAAGATATATTTAGAACTTTGTAGTATAGTTATTATATGTAAATCAAAGGTAAATAAAAATAATGTTTAATAGATGCAATAATAGCATTAGTATAAATAAATTTGAAATTTGTGAATGAGTAAGAATGCTATGCATATTTTTGTATAATTACTTAATGTATGATTCATAAGCTTGAATTAATGTTTTATTTAAATTCATGGTTGTGGATATGAGGAAATTCATTGCTTAAATGTTTAGTTTGAATTGGTTAAAGATATATGAAAATTTATTGGCTTAAGTCAATATTTTATTTGAAATCATGGTTAAAGATGAATATTATTTGTTAATAAACTTCATATGATTATATAAGGCAAACTATGTGATATTGCATACATTTATTATGATTCTATAGAACAATAAGGAGATGAACATGATGGTTTAATAAGAATAAATAAACAAAGTTTTTTAATGTTCAAAGACTAGAGTTAGTCATCTAAGAACAAAAGCACATAAAAATGAGAAAACACCTTTAGGGTAATGAATTTGAAACATTAGGTTTCAAAAGAGTGTGGCCTAATTCAAAAAATAACTTGTAAAAGTGGGCCTAAATATGAAAACAATGAAATGGTGCAACCCAATTTGGAAGACAATCCATATGGAGGAGGGAATCTAATACTAGTTTAGATTATCAAGTCACAAAAACAATTTAGCCTAATTTCAAAAATAGTACATAAAATTATCCCTTAATATAGTAAAAAATATTGTGTAATTTTGTTAAAAAAATAATTAATAATAATGAAAATAGAATTAGTATTTTAAAATAGGTTTAGCCCAATCTCAAACATAATCCATAAATATTCATCATAGTATGATAATCATGATATGATTTGTTTAATATTGATTATTTTAACTTTAGGTTTATTAGTTAAGTAATGAAATTTTTGTTGACAAAAGTTTTCAAGAAGGTAATGAATAGAAAAAAATTTGAATAGATAAATTAATGAAAAATAAAGAATTTAAATTTAAAAGTTTGGGTGAATTATACTGAAATAAGATTATTTATTTCTTTTAAATTTTGGTAATTAATTATTATATTATTTTATATGTATATGGACCTTAGATTGAAACCTAACCAAATATGTGGTATTTTACATACATGATTATATAGAGTTTTTGTGCTATGCCTATGATGCTTGATTCAACTTATTTTTGAATTAAAAATTATTGGTAATATAGATGTGCTCTATAGGACTCTAGATAAGCAATGTGTGGAATGATAACATCTTATTTTACTTTTGTTTTATTATACTAGAGATTATATATTAGGATATAAACTATCGAGTGATATTACACTACTATGAAAACAAAGTTGGCATAAGATATTATGGTTTTATTTTATTCCATTATGAAAAAGTTTAACTTGTGAATTTTTTATTCTAGAATAAAGTAGGTAGTTTACTTGATTTATATTTCACTACAAAAAAGATGAAAATTTTGGGATGTTTATATTGAACAAAAGTTTATTTTGCATATGCTTTCAAAAAAGGAACATATGGTTTGAGTTATTTTCAAGAAATTATTTGTTTTATGATTTTTAGAACAAACACATTTTATGAGAATAAGGAGATTTTCAAATACATTATTTTCCAATAAAGGTAATGATATTTAAAAAAATCATTTAAAAATTCAATGGCCTCAAAGATGGGACGTGGAAGAACTAGGCATTGGTAATTATAATACTTAACAATGAGGTCACTTAATCCATATTAGCTTGGAAACTCTAGATCAATGGTCATGAATTCATTCACTATGCCCAAAATTAAGTCCTCATAATAATAATGATGACTTTCATTACCACACATGACTATTTAATGCCACACATGACATTAGGCTGCATTGGACATTTAGGGAGAAAAGTGTGAAATATTTAAATAAATGCATGCTGATGAAGCATGTTCAAGGCATCATGCACCATTATGAAAGGTTGCATATGACAACAAGCTATAAAATGCTTAATAAAGCTAAACAAGTTGGAGTGACATTGATTGGATGACTTGTAATTACATGAGTAGATGCAACTTGCAATTCAACACCATAGCTACTCTAGTTTCAATATGAGCAAACTTAATTGAGCTTAAGAGTTTTTTTTATAATGCCTTATTTGAACTTGAACCTTTCTATATACATAGGTTTATTAAACATGAGTTTTAGAGTATTTCTTATGATTTTCAATAGTTTTGATGTTTATTGATAAAAGTTTAGATGTATTAATATATATGTTTAATAAAAGGTAAATGCAAATTGGAAACACATTGGAAATTTAAAATAATAATGACTATTTTGTGGGATTCTATGATGGTTTTTGTGAAATCTATTAGTTGCCACAAATGATTACAATTGAGAAATCCAATTTTGAACATTTCAAAGGAATATCAACTATGTGGTTAGGTATTATGACAACTACAATATGCAAAAGTGTATGCAAATGAGTTGTTATCATCCCAACAATATCTTTGTTGTGAGCACCTTTGCTAGATTTGTGTTAATGTGCCCTCTCTAATAAGTTCTCTGATCATTCTTTTGTTTGGACACCACTCCAAAGTTCTCCCTTCTCTTTCTCTATTTGGATATAATGGCCATCCTAATTAACCACCAATTACATGGATTAAATCAATTTGCACACACATTTCAAAGTTACTTCTTATGGCATCAGCATTTTTATTATATGAATATTGAAGATATTGATCAAGTTACTTATAAAGAGAAAATCTTTATGAAGGTCTATCTAGTTTATAACCACTATCCATCAAATACTTTCATGCATATCTCTTTGTCAAACCCTTAGCCATTGAGGTGGCTGCCTCTAATAGCATGGGGATTGATGACATGTCATATCCATAACTCCATAATTCTAAATGAGTCAATTTTAAAAATTTTGGACATCGCATAATAATAGTAATAGTATAGTAATAATAATAATTATTAGAGCCCCACTTATCTAATCTATATTAATTAACAATAATCTAGTATTAAAGATATAATAAAATAAGTGAGGATATATTAACCAACCTTGGTAAGAATTTGATGATAAAATAATCCATAACCCATCCAATATATAAGAAACTCATAATATAAAATTCATAAAATAAAAACTCCTTAAAGTAAAAGTATAATTAAATGATCCACAAAATAGACTAAAAAACATATAAATAATGAAAATAAGCTATCTAAATACACATGATATCAGGTCATAAAATTTTTTAAAACCAATTTCATATAAATCTCTAATCACTAAATTAACTAAAGAGTAGGATCTTTATCTATATTATCATAATCTCTATCTTGATATAATATGACTATGATTTGTGATTTAAATACTAGCATAATTTGATAAATCTTAATTAGAGAAATTAATATGACAACAAAATATAAAACGTGACATAACTGAATAAATAATTATCCAAATAAATAAAATCATAACAAATAACTAGGAAATAAAATAAGAAATTGTATGAAAAAAGAGCAATATTTAAATTATGAGTATGCATTTCTTTGTCTTTTTATTTTATTTAAAAATTCTAATATATTATAATTTATATGACCCATAATCACCTATGATCATTATTTTCTAGATCCAATAATAACCATATATATATATACTTAAATGATATTCTGTTAACATCTAATCAAAATGGTGTGACCTTTAGACCTATAACCATAATCACTTATTAGATATGGCATCAAAAAATCATTACATCACCTTAAATAAAGTGTTGATATACAGATACACACACCCATATACATACACAAACACACACACACACATACCCACATACACACATACAAACATACTCAATGAGGTCATAATGTCTATAAGATACAACCTCTAAACTTATACTTAACTATGAGATGAGGATAATGTCTCAAAGAAACCACTTTTCCATTTTCATTCTATTTTTAATTCTTTTTTTGTTTGTGCATTATACTTATATGTTTCTATTTATGCAAGTTATATGTTTTTATTTGATAACTAAAACCCCCTATGATATATAATAGATGAATCACTTATGATTTGTAAAAGTTTCAATTAAATGATCATACTATTTTCAAGCCAAATCTAAAATATATAATATAAAATATCATATAAAATACTCAAATTTAAAAATAAATTATGAACTAATTTAATATTATATTTACATCATAATTACTAGTTTACTTGAATTTGAGATGACTTTTTTTACTCAATATCCTCCTCTTTAAGATTTCTTATAATATCATGGATACATATAGATTATTATATAATCTTTCATATGAAATAACTAAAAATTATTCCCCAAGTTATTTAACCCAAGTAATTCCCCTTCATTTCTTATTTTGCTACTTACATATTATACTGCATAATTTGCTTCATCTTATAATATAATTAACTTGGCTTCCTTACTTATTAGATTGTTTGAACTAACCTCTTCTCAAACCACCAACTAATTATCTAATATAATCAACTATATTGTATAATATGATCATCACTCTCTCAGACCTTGTTCTAATCCTTTTTGAACTTTTACTAATCATATAATATGATTATAATACTTATATAATCTCCTCATAAGCTTTTATATGATTCTTAATCAGACTAATTTAATTCTATGATCCCAACTAACTTAAATTAGTATAATACAATCGAATTCATCATAATAGTATGATTCTCTTATAAAACCTTGTATAATACTCACAATAGAATGATTTTATCCTTGGATACTAATTAACTTAAATTGATTGTATAAGTATGATTATACATATTATACTTGTATGACTTTGCCTTTTACTCGATTCTTATTGACTTACAACACTTATTAATGCTTATATGACACTTAAATAGGCTAATCTGATCCTTAATTTGAGCCAATTTAAACTAATCATATAAGTGTGATTAAACCCATCATACTTATATGATCTTACTGAAATGGTTGTAAACTCTTCAACTTCTCAGTTTTTAATCAATTCACTTCTTAATCTTTTCAAATTCTTTCACATACATTCTAACATCAATTTAAACTCATCCATTGACATAAACATGCCTTGATTTGCATAAAATTAAGTTGAATTCAACAAAACAACCTTAACCTCTTACTTCTTTTTGGCTAACCTCTATTTTCCTTACTTCCATTGTTGAAACTAGCTCATCTCCTCTTCCACTTACTTCCAAGCTCTACATTTTAACTATAGCACTACCACCCATTCTCTTTGCAATCTCTTCTCTCTTTTTTCTTAACTTTCTTCTCTATTTTACTTCCAACTCAAGCTCCTTCTCTTCTTTTCCTCCCCTCTCTCTTCCCTTCTCTCTTCTCTCTCTTCCCCTTCTTATATCCCTCTTCATTGCCTTGCTTAACACAACTAAAATAAAATGAATAGAAACCATAAAGGGCATATTAGAATATCTTAGTTATAGCTATGATATTAGTTTTCGTACATATAAATTTAATTCCACATGTAAGAATATGAATATCTTATCTTAAGAATGCTTTTAACAAGGATGGTTATCATCATATCTTGGTTATAACTTTAGATCTTCTTAGATTAGGATACAAAAGAAGGAATATAAGCATTAAAACTCATGAATCCAAAATATACTATATTAATATCATAAAGATGTGAAGTTTATCTTAGTGAATGCTTAATATTCTTCTATAATTGAGAAATTGATCTTAGAAAATTATGGTTGAATGTATGATAATATTAAAACATCTTATTAAATCATGATTTTATATGCAAATGATATGTTTTATATTAGCTTGATCTGTTACTTGAGAATGAAAGATTTTTAATTTAAATTTAGCATGCAATTTAATGGCTCAATTATTTTTGTTAATACATAAAATTAAGAATCACATTTATGTTGTAAAGGTAACATGATCTTTGTAACTTTTGTTGGAGAAATCCCATAAGCCAAAATTGACTGGAAGCATGTTTTATTTTATCTCCAAGTTTGCTAGGATATTATGCAAAGTGAAAGTTATTTCTTTGATGTGTTCACTGGGTTTTTGTTTAAAGTTTTACATGATTATTGACACATTATTGGTTTAGACATGATGCACTTCAACTTGAACTATGACTTGAGAGTCCTTGATTACACACATGAAATCATTCTAATGAAGTGGAAAACAAATATTTGTGCAAATTTTACCTAGACTAAGTCATGATCAATAGAGTAGTAACTTGAAACTTAGCTAAACTCATGTACATCTAGCAATCAAGCACATTCTTGCCTTGATTTTGCTTGGGTAGCTAGCAATTTGGCTTGGTAAGCCATGAGAGGCTTGGCCTAGACTTCAGATGGACATAGATGGCTTTTAAAGTGAGACACAACCCTTGGTTTCTTGTTGAGGAACCTTGAAGAGAATGGTTTAAGGCCTTGAAAGAAGGCTAGGATGGTTGAAGACTTCACTAAGCTTACAAGAAATAGGTGGTGGGTTTTGGCAAAGTTGGTTAAAAGTTGTCGACTAGTTAAGATTGTAACAAATGTCATGATTTTTGATAAATCCCTAAACTAGTTTAACATTATAAGAAGCTCTTGAGTGTTCATTAAAAAATGGTTGGGTGTTGGCTATAATTGCTTAAGGTTGTGGTTAAATTAGATTAATGTTAGTAGCATGATCTTAAATGCCATATATTATTTATGAATGATCGATAATGTTGTAGCCATATATGATTTAGGATTAGTATAGGATATTCTTGGCTTTGCATGATTAGAGTAGAAAATGATTACTTCTTTATTCTTGATTTAAGTTAAGGTTAATGATTTATGTCACTTATAATTTCTAAAGGTAAAGAGTTAAATAAACTTAGGATTATGTATGACAATCTAGACTTTATGTGCTTGAAGTAAGATGATAGATTTTAGTAGATGGATCTTAGAGGAACTTAGAACTTAGTAAGTATATTAATTCTTGAGTAAACCTTAGACTTAAGTAAGAGCTATTTTTAAACTAAACCCAAAAGTGATCCTTTATAGCTAAAATGGGCTTGTTGCCTTGGGATAAGCTTTAAGACAAAGTGGAAAGGCTTGACTAAGGACTTTGGATGCATGAAGATACCTTGGAAAGGACCTTAGATTGTTTTTAAAGGAGAGGTCTTAGATTCCTTAAGATGTGGCTTGAGTTTGGCTCTAAAAAGAAGGTTAATGTTGAGTAATGATTTCAAAAAGTTTAACAAAAGAACATGGATTTGGTTTAAGAAGGCAGACGAGGTAAGAATATAAGGTTAACTCTTAGATCTAATTTGATAGAGGAGCATCTTTGTTAGCTCACAAACATAAATCCCTTGGCATAGCATTAGTCCCATTAGAACTCAAAATCGTACTTGAGCAAAACCTTATTTTGATTAGTTATCTTTGTGAACTATAGGGGTCAATTACAGTGCTTTATTTTTTCTTATGATTATCTCTATTATTTTTTCTTTGTTCATCCAAACATATTTTGTAATAAAATATGTCAACATCAACGTTGATTCCTATGCATGCTTTGTCTGCTATCGTTAGTCGTCATTCATCACCTGATCGATTACTACTTCTAATCATTATTGTTTAGTTGCCCAACATTACCTAGTTGCCAACCATCGCTAGGGCACTCGCTAATCCTTAGTAACCCACCATCACTTGGTCGCTCGTCAGCTACCACCCTTTAACCCCCACTGACTATCATCATCTATCTCGTCCATTGTTGGTATCCTAGTAGCATCGTTATTAATGTCTAATTGTCATATTGCATGATTGATTTTTTTATGATATTTTTTTTTCAAGTATTTTTGTATTTTATATTTAATGTGATTGATTCAGTTAAAGTTAATATTATAGAATTTTAAAGATCTTTTTGAATTTCCAAGTATTTAACTTCAAAATTATCATTTTTTTATATATTTTATATTTAATATGATTGTTGTGAGTTAATGTCATAGAATTTTAAAGATCTCTTTTAAATTTTTAAGTAATTTAACTCTAAAATTATCTTCTTTTTTTTCCATATTTATGATATTTTTCAAAGATATATATATATATATTTTTTTTTCATACATTGAGCTTTCCATCTATAAATAGGAGAGGTTCACTTATTATAATATAGTTATTGATGAATAATTTTTTTTATTTGTGTACTTTCACTTTTGTGAGCAAATGGTGTGTATCTAACTCTAGTTAAAAAGATTTCAATTTTCTTTTTCTTATGAGATAAAAATCAAATGTGAGAAATCTTGTACTAAGAGAGTAATCAACCAAATAAATTCTCATTTTCATCAACACCTGTAAGTCTTTACTCACTCTTTTACTCTCTTAACTTAATTTCCAATACCATCCTCCTCAATGAGACTCTAGATCCTAGCCTATGATCTTTTTACTCCTTTAACCAAGTTTTTATGGTAACCTAAACCTCCATATTGTCATTTTTTTCATCTTTGATACTCCACATGCCTACTCCAAAAGAAACTACAAGCCACAATCACAAAAAAATGTACTCTTTTTATAACTACAACTTTCATTTTTTGAATGTAAATTTAAAGTTAAGATTACTCTTTTTTTATTAAAATACTTGATATAGAGTTTGTCATAAAGTTTTTATTTTGTTTATATAAAATTAGATGTGATAAAACTGTTTAGTAGGATTTTATGCTTAACTCTTAATGTGTTGTCAATTACTTTACTTAATAATCCATACTATAAATTTGAAGGCTAATCTTTAAATAATTATAAAATATCACATATGTTACCTTAACTCTAATTAGTGTGATTTTTTTAACATTTTTTTAATAATTTATTAAATATTTCTAGTATTGTAAGCTCCAAATTAAACTCTAGTAGAAGTCTAATTTGCCTACATAATTATCTTTAGGTTAATACTAACATAAGTTGAGATTTTGATAAACCTTAAAATTATATATTGAATGTTAAGTTAGAGATTTATAAGGATAAGATTTGAATGTGAGTATATTCAGGTTTGGAATGTAAACTTGATAGCTCCTAAGTAACACTAAAGATAGAGGTTTATAATAAGCAATCTTATGATATAAATAATTAGTGACATGATAATAATCATCGATTATGGCTATAGGATGATAAGGCCATGGGCAGGTTAAGAAATTTGATATTAAATGATGTAGTCTTTTGGTTGGACCCTAATAAGGCTTAATCTAGCCATAGATTAAGCTTGGTTGATATACTGATTTTGGTTTCAGTATACGAAAACCATAATTATGGAATTTAAGTTGGACTAAGAGTACAAACACTTGGTGTGTTTTGTGCATATTATAAGTAAGGACTTGGGTTAGTGAGGCTCTTGATTAAGCATTAAATAAGGATTGGCTAAGCTAGAGAGCTTGATCTTGTCTTAGACAAATGCTAGACTTGACTAAGGGGCTAATTGCTTTGATGATGATGAATAAACCTTGGGCATGACTTTGTTTGTTAGGTAAGGTATTGAGTAGCCCTATTTAGTCTTTTAAGCCATCGATTGATTCTTAGATGATAGTTTGGGAGATTTTATGATTTAAAAGAGATGCATGAGATGGGCACAACAACTTAAGTTTGCCCATAGGGCATGAAAATTATTGTTAGAACTCATGTGAACTTAGATCTGTAAGATTGATCGTGATATTAGAAATGTGATTAAGGGTAAAACCAAAGATCTACACTTGAGTAGAAGCCTAGGTGATAGCCCAAATAAAAGAAAATATCTTAATGAGGATCCTAAATAAAGTTAAGTAAGGACTAGCTTTAAGTGCAAAATCTGAATATGTTTGGATAGTTTTGTTAGTTAAATTAGCATATGGAGGTAACCATAAGATACCTAAGATAATTGTTGATAAATCAGATAGGTTGTGTTAATATTTGGGATAATAATTGATAAGGTATGAAAGATGAACTTTATGGTCATGTAGTTTGGACTATAGTTGACCACAGCTTTTGGTTTCTCTAGTTAATTATTAACAAACATGATTATATAACTCTCATCAGATTTGCATGTTGTGTCTACTTG
The DNA here is from genome assembly GCA_023846275.1 of Vanilla planifolia. Classification (NCBI taxonomy): domain Eukaryota; kingdom Viridiplantae; phylum Streptophyta; class Magnoliopsida; order Asparagales; family Orchidaceae; genus Vanilla; species Vanilla planifolia. The sequence goes on along the minus strand of CM043869.1, from coordinate 35,886,471 downwards.
CCAGTAGACTATTCTAGGCTCATGGACTTGACTATTTATATGTTGTGACTATGTATCATTGGCCCACTTGGGCTTATGAGAGATCATGGACTAAGAATCTAATAGGTTATATCCTAAATTAATATCATAAAATATTATAGATTTGAGAAATCTTTATGATTATCAAATAAAGTCTTTAGAGTTATGATGATAGAGTCATTGAATTCTATAGTTCTTATGTATTAGATTAATTTAGTGACATTACATAAGTTTATATTTATCTAATCATTATACTATTTATTTTTGCTTAGTATATTTGATATAATATATTATTATTATATGTTATTTTTACAATATGACTTGAGGATTTTTTATTAAGCTTCAATCTACTCTCTTTATTTTTATATGTAAGTTAGGGGAGGTAGGAGCTTACATAGGAGTTAGAACTATAAGGTATCCTTGGTAATGCATCTAACAATTTTTGTATTTTTCATTTGCAACTTCAATTTTAGTGGTAGTGATGTATATCTCTTATGACACTTATATTTATATATTGATGAACTTGGGATGTATTAGGCATGCTATTATGTACTAAGGTATTAGTAGTTATATATAATTTTATTTGCTGGATTTGTGGACTTGTGAATTATCTTTAAGATTTGTTATTCCTTTGACATATCATGTATGGATGGAATTACTAGTTTATAGATTACTTTTGTATCGTATACACATTAGTATGGTTGGTGGATTATCTTAGCTTAGAGTAAACTAGCTTAGTATCTAATAAGAGGCTACATGGTAAAGGATATGGTTCATTTTGAGTGACACATCATGAGCTCGATAACCAAATTGGGGGATTAAAATTTTTAATTTGAATGTCAAGCTAAAGAGGTGAAAAATGGTTGATCAAGTAAATTAATTAGTGCATGAGTTTATTATATCTGGAGATATAAAATAAAAATTATATTGAAAGCTGTTGATAATATGTGAGTGTATAATTATATAGTTATGTGTTATTGCTAAGGCATCTTTTGTTATAATTGAAGAGATGAAATAAAAGTGAATTTGTAGCATCCTCATTAGCAGCCTTGTTGAGGAAGGTAATGTTGGAGGTGACAAAACCCCCATTGAGATTTTGAGTTAAGAATGAGGAGGTTGATAGTTTGATATCTTAAGATTTTACTGAAAATTATATAAGCGTAGATCTTTTAGTTTATTCAATAGATATAGTTCGAGAAAACAAGAAAAAATGAGAGAAACTTTTAATATGATGGAAAAAGAAAACATAACTTCCAAAATTTGTAATAAGAGAGGAATTCAAGGGGCTATGTATTTTGTTGGGTTTCATGGTTAGATCCAAAATGATTCAAACATGACTTTAATTGATTTATGCTTTGTTTATGTTATTACATTTTCAACGGCAAAACACATAAATAGTACCTAAATAAGATAATGTTTCTTCTGCTGTAAGGAAAATTTTGATTTCTTTAATGTGCTATTTTTGTATTATTTATTCCAATTAATGCTTGATTATTAACAATTTTTCACTCGAGAAGAAGGCCAACTACAAGACTAATGAAAAATCTATTAATTAAAACAGAATAATTATTTATCAGATTCCCCCATGTTATATTCTTTTTTTTTGAAAAGACCCCCATGTTATATTCAGGTGCACAGTGCGAGTGTCTTTCAAACTTTAACAAGTTCTTTGACCTAAGATTGGCTTAGAAGGATATTAATTCCTTCTACTCAACAATAGAGAATTTGTGTTAAACAAGACACCGAGCATTGAAGTCATACATAGCGTATGTGATACATCAAAATTCTCATATACTGGCTTATAGCATAGTGTTAATCAGAAAGTTTGAACGACAAATCACAAGTCAAATGATAGAACTTAGAAACTTGAAAAATTTTAGAAAATGATCTTTAGTCTATAAATTCTAATATAGAAAAAGAAGGGTAAAAAAAAAAGTTTTTATATTCTTCTTTGATAACGATGGAAAAGGTAGCCCAAAGGTTTGTAAACTACAGTTCCTATAGTCCGTGGGGTCACTTCATGGATCACTAGTTATACATCCCAATATTTGTCTAAGATTTTTTTTATAATATTTTTATCGTTTTGTTTAATATGACTCGTATCAGGCCCGTCAAAGAAAATAAAGCTTTCTCTTAGTTATCGGAAGAACAATTCATCTCTACCATCAAATACTGTATGCTTTCAAGAACCACTCGATGGCATGGAGATCATTTTCCTGGATACTTCTCGGTGCTCATTCCATCTTCTGCTTTGTGTGGTTGTTCTATATTTTAACTTTGATCCCAGCTTCACTTTGATCAGGTTAAGTCTAATCGAATTTAGTGAGTGTTCAAAATCCATGTATTGTATTTTTAATTATACCATATTTTTGTCCAATTAAATATCAAAAACACATTTTTTAACTTCTATTTTTTTTTTTTTTGAAAGTTTAATAAATATATATTTGTACTATGGTGTCCATCGTTTAAGTTGACCTTTATCTTTGATTTTGATGTCTATACTTAAACAATATCACAAGAGCATTCGACCAAGAGCTGTTCCTCAGAAAAGATCATATTTGCTTTTAAATTTATTCAATTGGAAAATGAATCGTCTAATGGTTGGCACTAGTAAGTGAGGATGTTCATTTGGTTCATGTACTTGCATAAAGGGTGCATCGAATTTTAAATTAAGGATCCAAGGGCTTCCTGCTTATTCCATCCCCATCTCCTGCCGTTTAGCAAATGATCATATGAATCTTTGGTTCATTTTATGTAAATTTTAAGTTTTCTAATCAAACAGGCTTCCTTAGTGTGGTGTGCTTACAGTTGTTAAGAAGTGCAATATTAGAGAAAAAAGACAACGAAGAGAAATTGAAGCTAGTGGACTTATTGAACAGAATCATGAAATGGAATAAATGTGGATATGATCGAAGACAAGTCCTTTAATTTGGACCCATTATTTAGAGAATTCCAAAATCTAAAACAAACCTCTTTCTTGTTAAGTGAACTGTTGTACGTTGCTATCACATAAGAGAAATTTTTTTAATCTATTATTAGCAGAATCCAGACAGTATATTCGATCCCTTAAACTAGGAGATAAGTCATCTATTAAAGAGTTTTATTGTTATCTAACAAAGATAATGGCTTGCTTTCTTTTTTTTTTTTTTGTTTTACTCATTATTAAGAATATTTGTAAAATGAGGCATTCAAGATGCCAAAATATTGGTTTTCGTGCATGTATGTATCTATCATTTGTATGTGTGATTTACAGAAGAGAAATACTTTGAAATGAAAGTATTTTGTATTGTCATGATCTTAGCTTACCAATTCAATTGCACCTTATTGACAAATCATGTGTCTTGTGTCATAATCATTGCCAATTGTAGTTAATTGGGCATATAGACTTGAGTTTGCCCATATTTTCTTGATGATATGTCCAATTAGTTTCCACTTTCCTGAGCAAGATGATTATCTTACCTAAGTTAGAAGTAGTATTACACCAGTTCTTCCTGTAATAACCCACAACAACCATTTTCTCGCTAGAGATTCCTTCAATGAAGATTCCAACTCTCCTTGATGGGACCTTGCTTCCCTCAATGTGGGTCTCTTTATCCCTTGATGGGGGTGTTGTTCCTTGTTTTGCTAGAAACTATCTCACCATTTGGGATCCTATCTCTACTTATTGTTAACAAGTTGTCACATTCAATGGCACTTATTAGATTCGCAACGAGATGCATTATTGAAGAAAGGGTGGCCATGGGCTCTCTATTTCTTACCAAATTCGATCCAATTTGTAGTTAAAGATTAGCATCTAATGAATGTTAGTTCTTGTCAAGCTTATGGGTCATAACAACAATGTAAAGCTCAATGCACACCTTCACCTTTTATTATATGTTTAATATTCTTTAAAATTCAATATTTAATACTATAAATCATTCATTACTTGTTAAAATTCTCTAGCCACTCCAATAAAGCATTGATCAATTCAACAACCATTTGCAAGAAGACTATCAACCATTAGGTTTATTGGTTATTTCAACAACCATTTGCAAGAAGATTATCAACCAATGGGATCTCCTTTTAAAATGTACTAAAAATGAATATTATTTTTTAACGAGTTTTATGATATAGAGATTTTTCATTTTAACAAAGCTTTGATGCCAAAGGGGATTGTGGTGACAAATTAATAAGTCTATCATAAAAGAATGAAATAAGAAATATCTTGACAATAAATTTGGTGATGAAAATTCATTTTTGTCATAAAACAATATTAAAGGAAAATTCTCTCTAAACATAAAAAAATTTCATCACAAATTATTTTGAAAAAATGTTCTAAATGTTTTATTCTTTAGACTTCAACTATGAAATAAATTTTGTCATCCAAATGTTTTATATATAAGAATTCATCCCAACCATCTCTTTTTCTTTTCTTTTTGAAGCATTAACTTGCCCTAGTTGTCATCACCTCCACATTCATTGCCCTCTCTTTGGTTTGACCTTCTTTTCCCATCTATGTCCTTGATTGTAACATTAGCCCTATATCTTATTCAAGTGTGCATAAATCTATAACACTAATTTTATATGTACATGCTGAAATTTGTTTTTTTTATTGTGTTAAATGCAATAATGCATTAATTTTTTTTTTGTTTTCTTCATCACATTAAAGATATAATCAATAAAAATTAAAGTAACAAGTTATAAAGGATTGCTTATTATGCCCCTATATAGTATTGTTACAAAGTTAATAAGAAATTATTACAATATTATTTGGTTAATATTTAGTATTTCATAAGTATAAAATGTTCATGACATCATTATCTTTCATTCTCTATAGTATTTCTTACATGTCCTATGATGCAAATTGTTTACATCCACAACATATTAATTAACATAGGTTAAGGTATCATCATAAACTCAGTAAGCAAATATATTACATACATCACATGCAAAATATCATTAAAAATCAGCTATGTCGCATGTGGTTTATACACAAGCAAAATAAATAAATGACCGCATATTACAAAAGTATGTAAAATAGAAGAAAGGCATGCATAGACTATTTTAGTACACACATGATTAACTAGTCATTTTATATTCTTTTCATGCAATTTTCAACCCTTATGGTATTCACTTTATTCATGGCTCATCATCGCCCATTCTATAATATATCTTTTTGTGTCTCTCCACTACCTAACCAATATTAAACCCTCACGTGACACATCTCCACCATGCCTTATTACAATCTTACATGTCTTGGAACTACTTATAATATATTACAATATTTACACATAAGGTACACACACAAACACACACAAATTAATTAAGCATGCTTATATTATAATACTATGCTTTTTCCCATGCCAATATTCATGTCATATGAAATCATCACACTCATAGCATCACCTTTCATGCATCTCCAAATCACAATGAGGTACTTCAAAGCAATTATGAAAGCATGATCTATCATATACACATTGCATTATTATTGAATCACTCACTTAATTATCAAAGTGTTAAGTATTTAATTTCTTCCTCTTTCCTTTCTTTTCTTACAATTTCATATAGACATATATATTACATCTATTTCTGTATATTTATATACAAAATGTTTTGTTATATTATTATTTATTCCTTATTATTAATTGCATCCCTTAAGTTTTAAATGATAGATTAAACTTAAGATAGTTGACTATCATTGAACTATTTAATGACCTTTTGGATCATCTAACCTTATCGATTAGACAATTGATGTGCATTTGATAGATCTTAGGCCCTTTGATTGAAATTCAATTTAATTACTCCCAATTTCTTATTGGACCTCTAATCCTCTTTGTCAGACCATCTGATCCTTATCAAACATTTATTATCTCGTCTAATAATGATGTAAATCATTTTTATCAAAATTCACATAATGTCAACCAGTTATTTTAAATCATCCTTGATCCTTGTATGAATTTTATCCTTGAAATTTATAATAATTCAAGTAGCTTTATATACATCTCTTGTTTAAATTCTCATGTAATCTCTTTTGGCATGTTAAGGCTCATTTAACTTGATTTTATTATATAATAAAATAAAAAATTTAGTATTGATAAATTGTTGATTAATATCTAAGGACATTTAAAATCCTAAGGTAGAGATTTGATGATGAGATAATTCCTCAAAAACTGTTTCATACAAACAAATTTCATATCAGAGTAAAATCTTTCTTAACTAAACATCTAAATAAAGGTATAACTATAAAATTTTTATCATAAAGAAATCATAACAAGTGAAAAATATATATTACCACAATTAAAATATAATGATCATCATAATATTTAAAATAATCTGATATACATAAAACCCATGAGCACCTTATCTAAGAAATCACCTGATAAGTAAGATCTTTGTCCATAATTGTATAATCTTCATCTTGATGTGTAATTGATGCATGACTTATGATATAACATTAGTAAAATTTTAAAGGGCTCATTATGTAAATCATAATGATAACAAAATATAAAACCATGACATAAAAGAATAAATCAATATAAGAATAGTAAAATGTTAACTACTAATTATAAGCAAAACTAAGCATACTATTATAATGTATTTTTTGTTGTTTAGTATATTCAAACTTTTCATATATTTTATACCATCAGACTCAATTTTTTATTTAATAATTACTCTTTAAATTTAATAATCAACAGTCTTAGTTCATACGATTGTTATACCCATTGATATGACAATCACAAAATCAAGATAAATGTTTACTAATGCTTTATTGAGTTTAGTATTATTTTAGTTAAATCTCAATGAGTACTATAATAGTTTGGACTTTTTGGAGCAAGGACTGTAGCTTAAGAAGTAAATGAATTTTTTTTTATGGCCCAACTAGCTTTGGAGCCAAATACAATGACCTTAATGAAGTGGCTAATTTACAAAGAACTATGTTTCTAAATTTTTATGATTAGCATGTTAAAATTTTAATTTTTTTGTAATTGTGGCACATAAGGATTATCATCTTTCATGCATATTTAAATTTGCATTAAGTTATATTCTTTTTAAATTAAGTCATTTAAGTTTTTAAAATCTTATAAATATTCAAATAAAATAACATAAATATTTTGCCCAAGCACCTAATCCCACCACTAAGCTTGAAGGGCTCATAGTATTAGGCATGGGCCTTAGGGAGTCGCAAGCTAGAAGCCCAATTAAAACTGACATGGGTTAGGTCCGAGTATCAATCTAAGGCACAGTTCTTATAATGATTTTGGATCAATCAATTTAAGGCATAACTTGTTACACCCAATTTTTCCTAGGCTGATTTTTGGCATACATTTTTTTTTTTTTTTTTACATATAGACAGCTCAGATCGTCCCATACCAACCTGAGTAGCCTACGAAAACATAGGATATAACACATCATTACACACCTACTTTCCTTTAACAATGTGGATCCCATCTCCCGGGTACACCGTCAAATCAGGTTCATGACTCCTGAATTAACAGATGGACTCGCGCAATGTTACTCCTACTAGACCCAATACTCCTAACCCATACGGTAGGAGAACCGATCTAATAGAAGTCTGAACCCCCACGGTTAAGTTCCATAGTCATGTAATGACCTCACCATCAAACAAAAAGATATATAACATCCTCAGATACAATATGGCACTCCACACACCATACTCCAAGATAATAAGGTGAGACAGTAAATGGAAACTACATTACAAGAATAAGATCCAAGTCCAACAAGTGCAATATTGTCCAACCAGCTACATAAGTCAGAATCACCCTCACATAATACCTGACATATGAGAATAACAATCTCATTAAATACATCCAACAGCAACAATCAACTAACTAGAATATCTCAGACAATCACAAATCAGATATTCTCCACAAGCCTGCTGACCACGATCCCACCTAATCTGGTAGCGTCAAGTCTGCCGAGCCACTGAAAATATATAATACAGGAATGAGCTACGCCCAGTAGGAAAGACAGCTAGTAAAACTCACATGCAAGAGAAGGATAATAGCAAAAACATAGGAATACAGCATAACAATGTATGGTGGATAGGCACTCTCAGTCCCAGACTCCGACCAACCACAGTCACCCCCAGTCACACCAGAGTAGCTCTCCTCTGGGCTTCCAGGTAGCGTGCCAGTGGGAACGCCCATCTCGAAACACGCATGGCGCCTAAGCACCCGACACCGCAGCGTCTCTCGTCAATCAATCTCCTGGAGACTATAGACAAATCCAGTCACAAAATCTCTAGCCAACGTGAGACACCCCTGCCACCCTAAGGCGCGCAGGCCTACACACTTGGCTAGCCACTACGAGACACCCCTGCTACCCTCAGGCACGCAGGCCTACACACATGGACCAGGAGAGATCGACTCAGCCACCGTCCCAAAGAGTCCTCTACCAACAACTTCCATAGAAGCTCACGCCCCTACAGTCATTGCCAATCTCTAACTCCAAGATCCGGCAACATGTGTCCAGGTACAATAAGATGCATACCAGTCCACATGTATACTGTGGAAGCTAAGTCTGAACCGCACAGTTACCTACCACAACTACCCTAAAACATCATATAGGGTCTATAGTAGTCCGGTCCAGTATGCCAATCCATAAAATATGCCAACACTGAGTAAACTGACTCAATCCATGCCGTTGCCATCAAAGCAACACAACTGTCAATTACTGACTGTTCTGGTAGCATCCATGTACCATACCTCTGTCTGACTGTTTCCAGCTGTACTGTTATCACTGATAACATTTTTCCCCACTTCAGGCAATTTTTCTTTACCCACGGATCTCCAGAATTTTCGAAATTTCTCATTTCCAAATTTTCTGATTTTTCTTGAATTTTCCAAAATATAAATAATCCCTAAAACTCAATTATCGAATTTTCCTAAATTCGAAATATCAAATTTTGCATTTTATCCATTTTCCGAAATTCGGAATAATTTCCGAATTTAAAATTCCGCTATTCCATTATACCGCGCCGCACTTCCGTGAACCCGGTTCTCGCCGCCGGTTCGGCCTTCGCGCTGAGCCGAGAACCGCTTCTCACTGAACCGCGCCGAATCCCCTGAACCGGATCTCGCCACCGGTTCGGGCCTTCGCGCTGAACCAAACCCCGCCGGTCGAAGTTATTAATCCGAAATTCGGCCGACGCTTAATATATAATATTAATAATTGATATAATTATTCTCTTAATAAATCAACTAATCCCTAATTAACCCTTAATTCGTCTCCTTCCTTCGCCCGTCGTCCGCGAAACCCTAGCCGCCGCAATCGCCGACCAATACGATCCTTCCGTCGATTTCCGGCGACTGCGAACAAGGAGAACATGTTCGTACTATCCTAACGTTCCAATAATGCCGCTAATTTCCTAAGATTTAAATCAAAATTTTTCCCGAGCAATTTCGTCCATGCTCAGGTAGCAGTTTGCAAAATAATACTTGTTTTAATTTGCTAAATATCTAATTTAAAATCTGAATTTCCTACCTCAAAGACGCCGGCGACGGTGAACCTCGTCCGCAGCTCGCCGCAGCTCCTCACCGAACGAACCCGGTATCAATCAACTCTCCTCGGTCCCGTGAATCTCCAGGCACAAAAAGCCCCTTGCCAGGCCGCCGGAATCACGCGCCGTACGCCGGAAACTTCCTCTCTATCGGTCGGTCGAACGAAACCCTAATCGTTCGCGAGGGTTTTATATTCCTGGCCGACACGGTGAAAACCCGTTACGCACCGTTGACACGCTTTCGACACGGTAAGTACCCGATACGCGCTGTCGACACGCTATCGACACGGTAAGCACCCGATCAGCCGGTTCAATCCCAACCGTCGATCACGACCGTCCGATCCGCTTATCAGAACGCACGCGCAAACTCACTCGGCGAACCGCCTCCGCTGAACCGTTCCGGTCCGGTTCACGCGCGGTAAAAAAACCAATTTCCGGTTTAATTTAAATGGATTTTCGAATTTCTAAAAATCCAATAAATATAATTAAACAGGGAAAATTACTTAAAATTTTCCTCGGTGCTCCGGAAAATCTCCAGAAATTTCAGAAATTCCAATAGCCTCTAATTGAGCTCCTGGCTCATCCTACTGTCGATCTGAAATCATCCAAGCCAAAAATTAATTTATTAAAGATTAACTTAAAAATTTTTACTGGGTATAACAATCTCCCCACCTTATCAGGAATTTCGCCCTCGAAATTCAGCAAGAAGTTCCGGCCACTTCTCCGCAACATCCTGCTCTAGCTCCCAGGTTGCCTCCCTTTCGTCATGTCTATTCCACAGAACCTTGACCATAGGAAACGACCTGTTCCTCAGCTGTCTGCTGCTCTCCTCGAGGATGCGAACTGGTAGTTCCACATAAGAAGAATCTGGTGTCACTTGCAAACCAGGAAGATCATCACTGATACAATGAGAAGGATCTGGCACATATCTCTTGAGATTCGAAACATGAAACACATTGTGAATCCCAATCAGATGTTCAGGAAGTGTCAACCTGTAAGCCACTTCACCAATCCTCTCTAGAATAGGATAGGGTCCAATGTAACGAGGTCGAAGCTTAGAAGGCTTCCCGAACCGGAATAGACCTCGCATAGGACTGATCTTCAGGAATACCCTATCTCCCACAGAAAACTCAACAGCTCTGTGCTTAGGATCATAATATTTCGTCTGGCGATCTTGCACAATACGCAATCTGTCTTGCAATAACTTGACTTCAGCTGTGGTCTCCTGCACAATCTGAGGTCCCCACACTCTCCTGGAATCACCCTCCTCCCAACAAAGAGGGGATCTACACCTACGCCCATACAATGCCTCGTAAGGTGCCATACCAATCGACGCCTGGAAGCTGTTATTGTACACAAACTCTACCAAGGGTAACCGTCTGGCCCAATCTGTTGAGTAAGTTTGTACGCTCAAGCGTAGCAAATCCTCCAAGGTCCGAATAGTCCGCTCAGACTGTCCATCTGTCTGAGGATGATAAGCAGTACTGAACTTCAACTGTGTACCCATGGCAGTGTGTAAGCTCCTCCAAAACTGTGATGTGAACTTGGCGTCTCTGTCAGAAATAATAGATCGGGGAATTCCATGCAATCTGACAATCTGCTGAATATATACCTCTGCCAATTGTGCCGCTGAATCCGTCTTCTTAATTGATAAGAAATGGGCTGACTTGGTCAATCGATCTACGATGACCCAAATGGCGTCAAAACCTTGTCTGGTACGAGGAAGACCAGTCACTAAGTCCATAGTGATGTCATCCCATTTCCACTCCGGAATCGGCAATCTCTGCAACAATCCTCCAGGTCTCTAGTGCTCGGCCTTAACTTGCTGACATGTAAGGCACTTCTTAACAAAAGCAGCAACATCTGCCTTCAAACCTCTCCACCAGAAAACACTCCTCAAATTCCTATACATCTTGACTTCTCCAGGGTGCATAGCCAAAGTTCCATAATGAGCCTCTCGAAGGATCCTCTCCCTGAACTCCTGATGTGATGGCACACACCAGCGACCCCTGAAAGTCAAAATGTCGTCTCTGAGAGCAAAGTCTCCTCCCAATCCCTGCGATGCCAACTCAAACTTCTCCTTCAGCTCTTCATCACAAAGCTGAAGATCACGCATCTTAGATAACCAGTCAGCCCGAATAGTCAACGAACTGAGTCTGTGAGCCAGTCTCTGAACAGACAACTGTTCCTGACATCTCTCAACATCCCAATCCAAGTCTGCTATAGAGTCGCAAGCTATCACAGTATGCACAACTGCGTGTCTGCTCAAGGCATCAGCCACTGGATTAGCCTTCCCCTCGCAGTAGTTTATTGTCAGCTCGTAATCTTTTATCAGTTCCAACCACCTCCTCTGCCTCAAGTTCAGTTCCTTCTGAGTGAACAGATACTTAAGACTCTTGTGGTCGGAGAAGCAATCTACAGGAACTCCGTACAAATAATGTCTCCATATCTTCAAGGCAAAAATGACAGCAGCTAACTCCAAATCATGAGTGGGATAATTCTTCTCATGATCCTTCAGTTGCCTCGAAGCATATGCTATAACTCTACCATCCTGCATCAGTACGGCTCCCAAGCCTATATGTGAAGCATCAGTGTACATCTGATACGGCTTCTCCTGTGTAGGTAACATCAATACTGGAGCGGTGCTAAGCCTCTGCTTCAGCTCTAGGAACTGTTCTCACAACTCTCTGACCACTCAAAAGATTTTCCCTTCCGGGTCAACTGTGTTAGTGGAGCGGCCAGTCTAGAAAAGTGAGGAACAAATTTCCTATAGTATCCAGCCAAACCAAGGAAACTCCGGATCTCAGTGACAGAAGATGGCCGTTTCCAATCAATAATAGCTCGTATCTTGCTAGGATCAACAGCCACGCCCTCTGCACTGACAATGTGTCCCAAGAATGCTACTGAGTCCAGCCAAAAGGAACACTTGGAGAATTTTGCATACAGCTCATTCTCCCGCAACACTGTAAGCACAGTCCTCAACTGATCTGCATGAGTTTCCCTATCTCTGGAATAAATCAATATATCATCTATAAAGATGATCACAAACCGATCCAGAAAGGCATGAAACACTCGATGCATCAGGTTCATAAATACTGCTGGAGCATTAGTCAATCCAAAAGGTAACACTGTGAACTCGTAATGCCCATATCTAGTACGGAATGCTGTTTTGGGTACATCAGAATCTCTAATCCGGATCTAGTGATAACCCGAGCGTAAATCAATCTTGGAGAACACAGTTGCTCCCTGAAGCTGATCCAACAAATCATCGATGCGTGGTAAAGGGTATCGGTTACGAATAGTAACCTTATTCAATTCCCTATAATCTACACACAGCCTCATACTACCATCTTTCTTCTTGACGAATAAGACAGGGGCACCCCAAGGTGAACAACTGGGGCATATGAGTCCCTTGTCTAATAAGTCCTGTAACTGAGTCTTCAACTCTGCTAGCTCGGCTGGAGCCATCCTGTAAGGAGCTCTAGCAATAAGAGCTACTCCTGCCTCCAAATCAATCGAAAACTCCACTTCCCTAGCTGGTGGAAGTCCAGGCAGCTCCTCTGGAAAAACCATAGGGAAGTCTCTCACCACTGGAATATCTGACATAGGGGTAGTGGTGGCTTGGCTATCGGTCACATAGGCCAACCAACCAGTACAACCCTTACTTACTAACCTCTCTGCCTGAAGAACTGAGATCAGAGGAATCTGCCTGTTCAGACCAAAGTATATCACATCCCCTGAACCAGGCACTCTGATCCTGACCTTCTTCTCCCAACAATCCAGAACCACTGCATGGTAGCACAACCAATCCATTCCCAAAATAATGTCGAACTCTGCTAGTGGCACACATATCAACTCTGTCACGAACTCGTGTCCACTAATCAGAATAGATCTGTCAATCTTCTGAACAGTGGGAATCTCTTTCCCATCATGAAGCCTAACCAATAAGGGTTCCTTCAAGTAACCCTTGGATCCTGATATCTGATTCCAGATCCTCTCAGCAACAAAAGAATGAGATGCACTAGTATCAAACAAAGTCATGCACTGCACGTTGCCAAAATAAAGCATACCTGTGATCACCTCTGGTGACTCTGAAGCCTGCTGCCGAGTCAGTGCAAACACTCTGGGCTGTCCCCCAGATGAACCAACCGGTCCTGTGATCCTCTGTTTCTTCAACTCTGGGCAGTCGCACTTCTTGTGTCCGGGCTGTCGACAATGGTAGCAGATAATCCCCCCAGTCTGGGTACCTGTCTGCTGCACCGGTCTCTCAGAGATAGGTCGTGGCTGGACCACGCCCTCCTGAGTACCACGGTGATCTCTGTGTCTCTTGTCCTTTTTGTTTTGTTGGACATTTCCGAATTCCTTCCTCTTGTTGTGAGTCTCTCTCTGGGCCTCCATCCGGGTGTCAATAAGCTCAACGGATCTCGCAGCCTCCACCAAGTCACGAAACCTGGCAAACCGACTCACAACTAGCTGGCGCTGCAGCATAGGACGAAGTCCCTCCAGGAACATCTCGCATCTGCGCTCCTCAGAAGGCACCAGCTCTGCGGCGTACCTCGCCAGATAAGTGAACCTCGATAAGTAATCGTTCACTGACATCTGGCCCTGCCTGAGGTGTATAAGTTCCCTCCTGAACTGAGACATGGCAGAAGCCAGAATGTAGCACTCCCTGAATGCCTCAACAAAGTCTTCCCATGCTATCTCGCTGTTCTGGGCCTCCCCAAACATAGCGCGCCGCTGGCCTCTCCACCAGGTAGCAGCCTCTCCCTCCAATACTAGAGCAGCAAGTACTACCCTCCTGCCGAATGGACATCCCAAGGCATCAAACAGCTCAAGCATATGAGCCATCCAGTCATCTGCCACCGCTGGGTCAGTCGACCCACTGAAGCTCCGCGGACGCAACCGCATGAAGGCATCGATCCAACGATCCACGGCTGGCTCAACTGGCAATGTTGGGCTCGTCTCCGGGGTAGGAGTAGTAGATACAGGTCTGCCTCTAGCTGCTCCACGAGCGGAAAGTCTCCTGGTACCAGCCATACTGTCAAAAGCAACTAATCTGGCATTAGAGTCGTCATTTGGAAATTGCATATGGACTACTATAGTAAACAAAAGAATCAACAGTTCTCCCCACCTTGGGTTGAACTCCTATACATGTCTAGCCCCGTTATCTCACCTAGGGCTCTGAACTTCTATACATATCTAGCCCCACTATCCTAACCTAGGGCTCTTATACCACTCCTATTACACCCCATTTTTCCTAGGCTGATTTTTGGCATACATTTTTTTTTTTTTTTTACATATAGACAGCTCAGATCGTCCCATACCAACCTGAGTAGCCTACGAAAACATAGGATATAACACATCATTACACACCTACTTTCCTTTAACAATGTGGATCCCATCTCCCGGGTACACCGTCAAATCAGGTTCATGACTCCTGAATTAACAGATGGACTCGCGCAATGTTACTCCTACTAGACCCAATACTCCTAACCCATACGGTAGGAGAACCGATCTAATAGAAGTCTGAACCTCCACGGTTAAGTTCCATAGTCATGTAATGACCTCACTATCAAACAAAAAGATATATAACATCCTCAGATACAATATGGCACTCCACACACCATACTCCAAGATAATAAGGTGAGACAGTAAATGGAAACTACATTACAAGAATAAGATCCAAGTCCAACAAGTGCAATATTGTCCAACCAGCTACATAAGTCAGAATCACCCTCACATAATACCTGACATATGAGAATAACAATCTCATTAAATACATCCAACAGCAACAATCAACTAACCAGAATATCTCAGACAATCACAAATCAGATATTCTCCACAAGCCTGCTGACCACGATCCCACCTAATCTGGTAGCGTCAAGTCTGCCGAGCCACTGAAAATATATAATACAGGAATGAGCTACGCCCAGTAGGAAAGACAGCTAGTAAAACTCACATGCAAGAGAAGGATAATAGCAAAAACATAGGAATACAGCATAACAATGTATGGTGGATAGGCACTCTCAGTCCCAGACTCCGACCAACCACAGTCACCCCCAGTCACACCAGAGTAGCTCTCCTCTGGGCTTCCAGGTAGCGTGCCAGTGGGAACGCCCATCTCGAAACACGCATGGCGCCTAAGCACCCGACACCGCAGCGTCTCTCGTCAATCAATCTCCTGGAGACTATAGACAAATCCAGTCACAAAATCTCTAGCCAACGTGAGACACCCCTGCCACCCTAAGGCGCGCAGGCCTACACACTTGGCTAGCCACTACGAGACACCCCTGCTACCCTCAGGCACGCAGGCCTACACACATGGACCAGGAGAGATCGACTCAGCCACCGTCCCAAAGAGTCCTCTACCAACAACTTCCATAGAAGCTCACGCCCCTACAGTCATTGCCAATCTCTAACTCCAAGATCCGGCAACATGTGTCCAGGTACAATAAGATGCATACCAGTCCACATGTATACTGTGGAAGCTAAGTCTGAACCGCACAGTTACCTACCACAACTACCCTAAAACATCATATAGGGTCTATAGTAGTCCGGTCCAGTATGCCAATCCATAAAATATGCCAACACTGAGTAAACTGACTCAATCCATGCCGTTGCCATCAAAGCAACACAACTGTCAATTACTGACTGTTCTGGTAGCATCCATGTACCATACCTCTGTCTGACTGTTTCCAGCTGTACTGTTATCACTGATAACATTTTTCCCCACTTCAGGCAATTTTTCTTTACCCACGGATCTCCAGAATTTTCGAAATTTCTCATTTCCAAATTTTCTGATTTTTCTTGAATTTTCCAAAATATAAATAATCCCTAAAACTCAATTATCGAATTTTCCTAAATTCGAAATATCAAATTTTGCATTTTATCCATTTTCCGAAATTCGGAATAATTTCCGAATTTAAAATTCCGCTATTCCATTATACCGCGCCGCACTTCCGTGAACCCGGTTCTCGCCGCCGGTTCGGCCTTCGCGCTGAGCCGAGAACCGCTTCTCACTGAACCGCGCCGAATCCCCTGAACCGGATCTCGCCACCGGTTCGGGCCTTCGCGCTGAACCAAACCCCGCCGGTCGAAGTTATTAATCCGAAATTCGGCCGACGCTTAATATATAATATTAATAATTGATATAATTATTCTCTTAATAAATCAACTAATCCCTAATTAACCCTTAATTCGTCTCCTTCCTTCGCCCGTCGTCCGCGAAACCCTAGCCGCCGCAATCGCCGACCAATACGATCCTTCCGTCGATTTCCGGCGACTGCGAACAAGGAGAACATGTTCGTACTATCCTAACGTTCCAATAATGCCGCTAATTTCCTAAGATTTAAATCAAAATTTTTCCCGAGCAATTTCGTCCATGCTCAGGTAGCAGTTTGCAAAATAATACTTGTTTTAATTTGCTAAATATCTAATTTAAAATCTGAATTTCCTACCTCAAAGACGCCGGCGACGGTGAACCTCGTCCGCAGCTCGCCGCAGCTCCTCACCGAACGAACCCGGTATCAATCAACTCTCCTCGGTCCCGTGAATCTCCAGGCACAAAAAGCCCCTTGCCAGGCCGCCGGAATCACGCGCCGTACGCCGGAAACTTCCTCTCTATCGGTCGGTCGAACGAAACCCTAATCGTTCGCGAGGGTTTTATATTCCTGGCCGACACGGTGAAAACCCGTTACGCACCGTTGACACGCTTTCGACACGGTAAGTACCCGATACGCGCTGTCGACACGCTATCGACACGGTAAGCACCCGATCAGCCGGTTCAATCCCAACCGTCGATCACGACCGTCCGATCCGCTTATCAGAACGCACGCGCAAACTCACTCGGCGAACCGCCTCCGCTGAACCGTTCCGGTCCGGTTCACGCGCGGTAAAAAAACCAATTTCCGGTTTAATTTAAATGGATTTTCGAATTTCTAAAAATCCAATAAATATAATTAAACAGGGAAAATTACTTAAAATTTTCCTCGGTGCTCCGGAAAATCTCCAGAAATTTCAGAAATTCCAATAGCCTCTAATTGAGCTCCTGGCTCATCCTACTGTCGATCTGAAATCATCCAAGCCAAAAATTAATTTATTAAAGATTAACTTAAAAATTTTTACTGGGTATAACAATCTCCCCACCTTATCAGGAATTTCGCCCTCGAAATTCAGCAAGAAGTTCCGGCCACTTCTCCGCAACATCCTGCTCTAGCTCCCAGGTTGCCTCCCTTTCGTCATGTCTATTCCACAGAACCTTGACCATAGGAAACGACCTGTTCCTCAGCTGTCTGCTGCTCTCCTCGAGGATGCGAACTGGTAGTTCCACATAAGAAGAATCTGGTGTCACTTGCAAACCAGGAAGATCATCACTGATACAATGAGAAGGATCTGGCACATATCTCTTGAGATTCGAAACATGAAACACATTGTGAATCCCAATCAGATGTTCAGGAAGTGTCAACCTGTAAGCCACTTCACCAATCCTCTCTAGAATAGGATAGGGTCCAATGTAACGAGGTCGAAGCTTAGAAGGCTTCCCGAACCGGAATAGACCTCGCATAGGACTGATCTTCAGGAATACCCTATCTCCCACAGAAAACTCAACAGCTCTGTGCTTAGGATCATAATATTTCGTCTGGCGATCTTGCACAATACGCAATCTGTCTTGCAATAACTTGACTTCAGCTGTGGTCTCCTGCACAATCTGAGGTCCCCACACTCTCCTGGAATCACCCTCCTCCCAACAAAGAGGGGATCTACACCTACGCCCATACAATGCCTCGTAAGGTGCCATACCAATCGACGCCTGGAAGCTGTTATTGTACACAAACTCTACCAAGGGTAACCGTCTGGCCCAATCTGTTGAGTAAGTTTGTACGCTCAAGCGTAGCAAATCCTCCAAGGTCCGAATAGTCCGCTCAGACTGTCCATCTGTCTGAGGATGATAAGCAGTACTGAACTTCAACTGTGTACCCATGGCAGTGTGTAAGCTCCTCCAAAACTGTGATGTGAACTTGGCGTCTCTGTCAGAAATAATAGATCGGGGAATTCCATGCAATCTGACAATCTGCTGAATATATACCTCTGCCAATTGTGCCGCTGAATCCGTCTTCTTAATTGATAAGAAATGGGCTGACTTGGTCAATCGATCTACGATGACCCAAATGGCGTCAAAACCTTGTCTGGTACGAGGAAGACCAGTCACTAAGTCCATAGTGATGTCATCCCATTTCCACTCCGGAATCGGCAATCTCTGCAACAATCCTCCAGGTCTCTAGTGCTCGGCCTTAACTTGCTGACATGTAAGGCACTTCTTAACAAAAGCAGCAACATCTGCCTTCAAACCTCTCCACCAGAAAACACTCCTCAAATTCCTATACATCTTGACTTCTCCAGGGTGCATAGCCAAAGTTCCATAATGAGCCTCTCGAAGGATCCTCTCCCTGAACTCCTGATGTGATGGCACACACCAGCGACCCCTGAAAGTCAAAATGTCGTCTCTGAGAGCAAAGTCTCCTCCCAATCCCTGCGATGCCAACTCAAACTTCTCCTTCAGCTCTTCATCACAAAGCTGAAGATCACGCATCTTAGATAACCAGTCAGCCCGAATAGTCAACGAACTGAGTCTGTGAGCCAGTCTCTGAACAGACAACTGTTCCTGACATCTCTCAACATCCCAATCCAAGTCTGCTATAGAGTCGCAAGCTATCACAGTATGCACAACTGCGTGTCTGCTCAAGGCATCAGCCACTGGATTAGCCTTCCCCTCGCAGTAGTTTATTGTCAGCTCGTAATCTTTTATCAGTTCCAACCACCTCCTCTGCCTCAAGTTCAGTTCCTTCTGAGTGAACAGATACTTAAGACTCTTGTGGTCGGAGAAGCAATCTACAGGAACTCCGTACAAATAATGTCTCCATATCTTCAAGGCAAAAATGACAGCAGCTAACTCCAAATCATGAGTGGGATAATTCTTCTCATGATCCTTCAGTTGCCTCGAAGCATATGCTATAACTCTACCATCCTGCATCAGTACGGCTCCCAAGCCTATATGTGAAGCATCAGTGTACATCTGATACGGCTTCTCCTGTGTAGGTAACATCAATACTGGAGCGGTGCTAAGCCTCTGCTTCAGCTCTAGGAACTGTTCTCACAACTCTCTGACCACTCAAAAGATTTTCCCTTCCGGGTCAACTGTGTTAGTGGAGCGGCCAGTCTAGAAAAGTGAGGAACAAATTTCCTATAGTATCCAGCCAAACCAAGGAAACTCCGGATCTCAGTGACAGAAGATGGCCGTTTCCAATCAATAATAGCTCGTATCTTGCTAGGATCAACAGCCACGCCCTCTGCACTGACAATGTGTCCCAAGAATGCTACTGAGTCCAGCCAAAAGGAACACTTGGAGAATTTTGCATACAGCTCATTCTCCCGCAACACTGTAAGCACAGTCCTCAACTGATCTGCATGAGTTTCCCTATCTCTGGAATAAATCAATATATCATCTATAAAGATGATCACAAACCGATCCAGAAAGGCATGAAACACTCGATGCATCAGGTTCATAAATACTGCTGGAGCATTAGTCAATCCAAAAGGTAACACTGTGAACTCGTAATGCCCATATCTAGTACGGAATGCTGTTTTGGGTACATCAGAATCTCTAATCCGGATCTAGTGATAACCCGAGCGTAAATCAATCTTGGAGAACACAGTTGCTCCCTGAAGCTGATCCAACAAATCATCGATGCGTGGTAAAGGGTATCGGTTACGAATAGTAACCTTATTCAATTCCCTATAATCTACACACAGCCTCATACTACCATCTTTCTTCTTGACGAATAAGACAGGGGCACCCCAAGGTGAACAACTGGGGCATATGAGTCCCTTGTCTAATAAGTCCTGTAACTGAGTCTTCAACTCTGCTAGCTCGGCTGGAGCCATCCTGTAAGGAGCTCTAGCAATAAGAGCTACTCCTGCCTCCAAATCAATCGAAAACTCCACTTCCCTAGCTGGTGGAAGTCCAGGCAGCTCCTCTGGAAAAACCATAGGGAAGTCTCTCACCACTGGAATATCTGACATAGGGGTAGTGGTGGCTTGGCTATCGGTCACATAGGCCAACCAACCAGTACAACCCTTACTTACTAACCTCTCTGCCTGAAGAACTGAGATCAGAGGAATCTGCCTGTTCAGACCAAAGTATATCACATCCCCTGAACCAGGCACTCTGATCCTGACCTTCTTCTCCCAACAATCCAGAACCACTGCATGGTAGCACAACCAATCCATTCCCAAAATAATGTCGAACTCTGCTAGTGGCACACATATCAACTCTGTCACGAACTCGTGTCCACTAATCAGAATAGATCTGTCAATCTTCTGAACAGTGGGAATCTCTTTCCCATCATGAAGCCTAACCAATAAGGGTTCCTTCAAGTAACCCTTGGATCCTGATATCTGATTCCAGATCCTCTCAGCAACAAAAGAATGAGATGCACTAGTATCAAACAAAGTCATGCACTGCACGTTGCCAAAATAAAGCATACCTGTGATCACCTCTGGTGACTCTGAAGCCTGCTGCCGAGTCAGTGCAAACACTCTGGGCTGTCCCCCAGATGAACCAACCGGTCCTGTGATCCTCTGTTTCTTCAACTCTGGGCAGTCGCACTTCTTGTGTCCGGGCTGTCGACAATGGTAGCAGATAATCCCCCCAGTCTGGGTACCTGTCTGCTGCACCGGTCTCTCAGAGATAGGTCGTGGCTGGACCACGCCCTCCTGAGTACCACGGTGATCTCTGTGTCTCTTGTCCTTTTTGTTTTGTTGGACATTTCCGAATTCCTTCCTCTTGTTGTGAGTCTCTCTCTGGGCCTCCATCCGGGTGTCAATAAGCTCAACGGATCTCGCAGCCTCCACCAAGTCACGAAACCTGGCAAACCGACTCACAACTAGCTGGCGCTGCAGCATAGGACGAAGTCCCTCCAGGAACATCTCGCATCTGCGCTCCTCAGAAGGCACCAGCTCTGCGGCGTACCTCGCCAGATAAGTGAACCTCGATAAGTAATCGTTCACTGACATCTGGCCCTGCCTGAGGTGTATAAGTTCCCTCCTGAACTGAGACATGGCAGAAGCCAGAATGTAGCACTCCCTGAATGCCTCAACAAAGTCTTCCCATGCTATCTCGCTGTTCTGGGCCTCCCCAAACATAGCGCGCCGCTGGCCTCTCCACCAGGTAGCAGCCTCTCCCTCCAATACTAGAGCAGCAAGTACTACCCTCCTGCCGAATGGACATCCCAAGGCATCAAACAGCTCAAGCATATGAGCCATCCAGTCATCTGCCACCGCTGGGTCAGTCGACCCACTGAAGCTCCGCGGACGCAACCGCATGAAGGCATCGATCCAACGATCCACGGCTGGCTCAACTGGCAATGTTGGGCTCGTCTCCGGGGTAGGAGTAGTAGATACAGGTCTGCCTCTAGCTGCTCCACGAGCGGAAAGTCTCCTGGTACCAGCCATACTGTCAAAAGCAACTAATCTGGCATTAGAGTCGTCATTTGGAAATTGCATATGGACTACTATAGTAAACAAAAGAATCAACAGTTCTCCCCACCTTGGGTTGAACTCCTATACATGTCTAGCCCCGTTATCTCACCTAGGGCTCTGAACTTCTATACATATCTAGCCCCACTATCCTAACCTAGGGCTCTTATACCACTCCTATTACACCCCATTTTTCCTAGGCTGATTTTTGGCATACATTTTTTTTTTTTTTTTTACATATAGACAGCTCAGATCGTCCCATACCAACCTGAGTAGCCTACGAAAACATAGGATATAACACATCATTACACACCTACTTTAACAATGTGGATCCCATCTCCCGGGTACACCGTCAAATCAGGTTCATGACTCCTGAATTAACAGATGGACTCGCGCAATGTTACTCCTACTAGACCCAATACTCCTAACCCATACGGTAGGAGAACCGATCTAATAGAAGTCTGAACCTCCACGGTTAAGTTCCATAGTCATGTAATGACCTCACCATCAAACAAAAAGATATATAACATCCTCAGATACAATATGGCACTCCACACACCATACTCCAAGATAATAAGGTGAGACAGTAAATGGAAACTACATTACAAGAATAAGATCCAAGTCCAACAAGTGCAATATTGTCCAACCAGCTACATAAGTCAGAATCACCCTCACATAATACCTGACATATGAGAATAACAATCTCATTAAATACATCCAACAGCAACAATCAACTAACCAGAATATCTCAGACAATCACAAATCAGATATTCTCCACAAGCCTGCTGACCACGATCCCACCTAATCTGGTAGCGTCAAGTCTGCCGAGCCACTGAAAATATATAATACAGGAATGAGCTACGCCCAGTAGGAAAGACAGCTAGTAAAACTCACATGCAAGAGAAGGATAATAGCAAAAACATAGGAATACAGCATAACAATGTATGGTGGATAGGCACTCTCAGTCCCAGACTCCGACCAACCACAGTCACCCCCAGTCACACCAGAGTAGCTCTCCTCTGGGCTTCCAGGTAGCGTGCCAGTGGGAACGCCCATCTCGAAACACGCATGGCGCCTAAGCACCCGACACCGCAGCGTCTCTCGTCAATCAATCTCCTGGAGACTATAGACAAATCCAGTCACAAAATCTCTAGCCAACGTGAGACACCCCTGTCACCCTAAGGCGCGCAGGCCTACACACTTGGCTAGCCACTGCGAGACACCCCTGCCACCCTCAGGCGCGCAGGCCTACACACATGGACCAGGAGAGATCGACTCAGCCACCGTCCCAAAGAGTCCTCTACCAACAACTTCCATAGAAGCTCACGCCCCTACAGTCATTGCCAATCTCTAACTCCAAGATCCGGCAACATGTGTCCAGGTACAACAAGGCGCATACCAGTCCACATGTATACTGTGGAAGCTAAGTCTGAACCGCACAGTTACCTACCACAACTACCCTAAAACATCATATAGGGTCTATAGTAGTCCGGTCCAGTATGCCAATCCATAAAATATGCCAACACTGAGTAAACTGACTCAATCCATGCTGTTGCCATCAAAGCAACACAACTGTCAATTACTGACTGTTCTGGTAGCATCCATGTACCATACCTCTGTCTGACTGTTTCCAACTGTACTGTCATCACTGATAACATTTTTCCCCACTTCAGGCAATTTTTCTTTACCCACGGATCTCCAGAATTTTCGAAATTTCTCATTTCCAAATTTTCTGATTTTTCTTGAATTTTCCAAAATATAAATAATCCCTAAAACTCAATTATCGAATTTTCCTAAATTCGAAATATCAAATTTTGCATTTTATCCATTTTCCGAAATTCGGAATAATTTCCGAATTTAAAATTCCGCTATTCCATTATACCGCGCCGCACTTCCGTGAACCCGGTTCTCGCCGCCGGTTCGGCCTTCGCGCTGAGCCGAGAACCGCTTCTCACTGAACCGCGCCGAATCCCCTGAACCGGATCTCGCCACCGGTTCGGGCCTTCGCGCTGAACCAAACCCCGCCGGTCGAAGTTATTAATCCGAAATTCGGCCGACGCTTAATATATAATATTAATAATTGATATAATTATTCTCTTAATAAATCAACTAATCCCTAATTAACCCTTAATTCGTCTCCTTCCTTCGCCCGTCGTCCGCGAAACCCTAGCCGCCGCAATCGCCGACCAATACGATCCTTCCGTCGATTTCCGGCGACTGCGAACAAGGAGAACATGTTCGTACTATCCTAACGTTCCAATAATGCCGCTAATTTCCTAAGGTTTAAATCAAAATTTTCCCCGAGCAATTTCGTCCATGCTCAGGTAGCAGTTTGCAAAATAATACTTGTTTTAATTTGCTAAATATCTAATTTAAAATCTGAATTTCCTACCTCAAAGAAGCCGACGACGGTGAACCTCGTCCGCAGCTCGCCACAGCTCCTCACCGAACGAACCCGGTATCAATCGACTCTCCTCGGTCCCGTGAATCTCCAGGCACAAAAAGCCCCTTGCCAGGCCGCCGGAATCACGCGCCGTACGCCGGAAACTTCCTCTCTATCGGTCGGTCGAACGAAACCCTAATCGTTCGCGAGGGTTTTATATTCCTGGCCGACACGGTGAAAACCCGTTACGCACCGTTGACACGCTTTCGACACGGTAAGTACCCGATACGCGCTGTCGACACGCTATCGACACGGTAAGCACTCGATCAGTCTGTTCAATCCCAACCGTCGATCACGACCGTCCGATCCGCTTATCAGAACGCACGCGCAAACTCACTCGGCGAACCGCCTCCGCCTCCGCTGAACCGTTCCGGTCCGGTTCACGCGCGGTAAAAAAACCAATTTCCGGTTTAATTTAAATGGATTTTCGAATTTCTAAAAATCTAATAAATATAATTAAACAGGGAAAATTACTTAAAATTTTCCTCGGTGCTCCGGAAAATCCCCAGAAATTTCAGAAATTCCAATAGCCTCTAATTGAGCTCCTGGCTCATCCTACTGTCGATCTGAAATCATCCAAGCCAAAAATTAATTTATTAAAGATTAACTTAAAAATTTTTACTGGGTATAACATAACTCTTGAACTGGCTTAGGCATAAGTCAGGGTTGACTTGTGAATTGGTTCAGGAATCGAGTTAGGTAGGACACATATTTACATATATACACTGGTGACTCGGGTCATGACTTACAGAGAACACCAAGGGGTAGCCAACTATAGTAGATTGAATATTAAGTGTAATGAAAATAATATAAGTACAAATCACATGAACTATTTCATAATATGGGACTAAAAAAGTTGTCACCAAACTTAAGCATTTCTGCATGAATTGATCACACATTTTCATGATCGAATGGTCCACATCACACCTGCATTTGTGAATAGTTTACTTACATTTTGTCGTTCATCCGGAATGGTTGATCAAACAATTGAATATCTCTCCACCTTCATGAATAATAACCCATTTATCTTCATCGTGCATCTGACTTTCAAATCTAATGTTCTAAATTTTATCTCACTGTAATTAGATCTAGACCCTTTATCAATTATTTTGATTAGATGTATTTGCTCTGTGTGCTTAGAATTGGATGATAGTTGTATCATCGTCTTCATTTGCATCACCTGTAATAGCTAGCTTTTAAAAAAGCTGATTCTTGCCATTAGGAGAGTTATTTTTAGAGTTTTTAATTTCAACTATAAATAAAGTTAATTTAACAAAATATTAAAACTATTGAATCTAACTTGAAAATTTTCATAAGAGTTTTAGTGAAGTTCAAAACTGTGAGCAACGAATTTCTATGTAATTACTAGAGCTATGGGTTTCCTTCAATTTTTATTTTTCCTACTTCCATCTATAATCTTTTTTAGCATCATCCTGGTAACATCTACATCATTTATTAGTTATGTTATTATTATTTTAAAGATTTAAGGGTATAAGAATTTGTGTATATAAGAATCACAAAGTTTCAATATTTTTTATATATTTAAACTTTTGTAGATTTTTTTGTCTCATTGGAGCATTGGTGTGTATTTCTTTTAACCCTACTGACTTCAACAAAATGAAGTGGTTAGTGAAAGGCTGATCAATGATTGGGTAGATGTAGGCATGGGTTTTGGCTGAACCATCTAAAAATCTTTATGCATTTTATTTATTATTAAGTAATCTCATTTTGTTGATAATATTAAAAAAACAAAGTTTATTTTTAAGTACAAAAATTTTCCTTCTAATTTTTCATCATAAAAGAAATTGTTAAATACAAAATTTATCCCTCCCCTCTTATACATTTTACATCACACAATTTATAATAATGATTTATACTTATAGGGTTTAATAAATTGGTATCCATATATAATAAGGTATCTTAACATTGGTTATCTTGGGCATAGTTTTAGTGATTGTAATCATACATATAAAGGTTTCTTGACCCTGGTCATCATGCACGAAATACTAGTGATATTATATAATGAGATCATGGTACCACTAACAAAGGTATCACCCTACACAAAGTATTAATGCCACTATATCATGCTATAAAAATAATATCTTAGAAAATCCAAAGTTTACTAAATTCTATTTCATTCCATAAATTCAAACCTAAATGTAATCATGTCATTAATATAACTAATTATTCAATTTTAATATATAATCAAATTTCTTTAATATATTCATTATGCATTCACAATCATTATTATGTAACGTAATAACAAGAAATATCATAAAGATAAAACATATGATAATAAGATAGCGATGTCTTCAATAATCATTCTATATAAATGTTATAATAAAACTATTGGTAAACAAAGTGATATAACATGCGAAGCATATAATTCAAAAAAGATAAAATATATTAATTTAATATTATATTTACATCACAAATATCATATTTGTTTACATAAATTTGAGATGAAATTATCTGTTCTAAACTTGTTATTCATTTAATTCCTTACAATATCATGGTTACATATCAATTACTAAACATCTCTTTTTAATATACATATCACACTTATCATTATGTATGCAACTCTAGAAGCATCTTTCTTATTTCTGCATTTTTTCCATACCAATGTGCCATTCATCAATATTATTGTATTGTGTATATCTATCTACAACTTCGCATTCTATTGTACATTAGGTCTATTGTACTATGTAGTTTTTTAAACTCTCATTTCATTCCTATAATATTATCCTTTTCTTAACCTCTACTAATCCTCAACATGATATTACATATAACACATTTAATTCATCTTAATCTAAAGAGTCTTTTTACTTTATTATTTGCTCACTTAATGTATTGTATTATGAACCCATCGTATAATATATTAAGTTATATTGAATACTTCGATAATAGATCATATCTTTCTTTGCACTCATTAACTTGGAAGTTACATGCTATATGTTGGAGCTAATATAAAATACATATAGTTAAAAAATCTACTTATTAAATTGATTTATAACTAAATATAGAATATATTAGGTCTAACTTATTATATGTTCCTTATTAGTTAGGAACAAACTACTTTAAATTAACCTAATTTTTATTCTAATCAAATCCAAACTTTTTTTAATCCGTAAAAACATATTTGTATAATGTATAATGACTAAATGCTTGCCTATTCCAACATTAAATTAATGAAAAAGGATGAAATTATACTTACGTCTTCACCTAATTTGTTTTTTTTTTTTATTTTCTTATTGTAGCATCTCCTTCTTTTGATTTTCCTTCACCCAATTGGCTCTACTCAATACCATCTCTCGTTCTCCTTTCTTTCTCTTTTTCTCTCTTTCTTCTCTCTTCTTTCTTTCTTTTTCTCTCTCCTCCCCAACATGGATTCTCATTTTATGACCCATAGTTATCTCCTTACTCCTAACTGACTTCCTCTTAAATCATATCCTCATAAATTTCAAGCCAAAAAATTATTAAAATACTTCTAATTTTTGAAAAAATATATTTATATCTTATTTTAATTCATCTTGTTAAATTTTTCTTGAATAGATCTTTCCAATAATATGTTCATATAAACTTTTTTAATTCCATTAAAACCATGGCATCTTTACCAAGATCATATAAATTTAATAATATTTTAATCAATTCATGTAATATTTTTAAAAAATTAACTTTTATTTTATTAAATTACTTATAAAGGCAAATATATTAGATTGATTTCAAGATTTATAACATATTACATAAAGTGAATTTTTTGGATGTTACATTGTGTGTGGTTTTCTCATTATATTTTAATTATTAGAATCTTCTTGGTTCTTAGTTGCTTCATTTCTCTAATGAGAAGTCTCATTGGCCTTTATTTATAGATTAGGTTAAGTTGCACCTCCATTATGTCTAAATCATATTCCATAATATGTTAAGGATCAACAACACACCTTAAATTTGAAACATGCATTACACCATGCATCACAACTAATGATGGAATTAGAGCTACTTTGCATGCAAATTTTCCAACTCTTTTAAAAATTTATAAATATCTAATATATCATTGTTTTAATTTGTCTTCCTTTCTAAATTTAGAGACATGTATCATAGAGCTTACTTTCAAGAACACATGATCACTAAAACACTCATAGAAGATGAAGAGTGATCAATGAGTGGTATCTCAAGAAGAGGAGTCATCAAACAAGGTGTAGCTCTTATACGAGACTTTTAGGGATGAAGGGATAAATTATCCATCATTAGTTATGAAGGAAATATCTTAGTCTTTATATGAGATACTATGATCTTTAGATGTTTAGGCACCTTTTGAAGACAAATCATTCTTGGGTTAGATTGAGATGAATTAAATGGGATAATACCTTAACACAGTATGACTTTGTCATCACAATCACCTTCTTAAAATTTCATCTTTCTATGTTTAGCATAAAAAATATTGTTTCACATCTAAGTAAATTGATGTAGTTAATAATTAAATCAATAAGTGCAAAGAAAAGAAAAATGCAACAATAAAGAATACAAATAATTTAAAATGGTTTGGCTCTTACCCAATAAGCTTATATTTGCCCCTAAGCTAGCTAGATTACACATATTCCTTTAATTCTGTTCTTCGTTGAAGCCATGTGGAGAAACATATTACATTTGAGATTTTTCATAAATAGGCTTATCGAGGTCATGCTTAAACTTTTGAAATATATCTTTAATAAAAGATTATATATAAATAACAAGATTTAAGGACATAAATAACCATTAGATTATAACTAACAGTGAGACACAACCCCAAACCCATCTAAATTCTAATTATCATCATATATTTTTATTTAACAAAACAATTATTATTTAAAATATTTAAGATAAAGATCCATATATAGAAATCCATATTATAAGAAGATCAAATCCTATCATAAAATATAAAATATAAACTATTTATACAAAAATATCAAAAATATACAACATGGTCTTATGAAACCATAATCATATGAGTATATAAGGACTTCAATAAGCTCCACCCATTATACAAACTAGTGAGTATGCATCTTATCCATCTTTTTATAATCCTTATCATCATGTGATGTGAAATATGACTTATGTAAGTAATGTTAAATTTTATAATACTTAGTAGATATATAATAAGGTAACAAGATAAAATGATAAACTAGAGTAAACTAATATACTAGAATTATATCAAAATTTGAAAAACAGTAAGATAATAGTTATCCATGATATAAGAAATAGAGTATATGTAGAAATACTTTCTCCTCTTTGTTTTTTTAAAACACAGATAATTTATTGTATAGAAAGATATTACAGCCCTTATAGGGTTGGTTTGGTTTGACTGTGATCGACCACTTAGCATAGTTCTAGCTTAGAAACCATGTTGATAGCTAGTGTGTAATAAGTGTGTTATAGCTATATAGTAAAATAAAGTTAGGAAATAAAATTTCCATATTATAATGCCACTTCACTATTTATAGCCTTGTTTCATGATGCATACCATAAACTATAGTGATATCATATTATTATATTTCATTATTATTTAGTCCATGAAAGCCATCTTTTTATTTTATATTCATAAATACTTCATGTTGATAGCATATTCTTTACCAAAATGCACATATGAAATGTCAAAACATAATAAGTAAGAAAATACTTGTGATAAATCAATAATAAAATGTGTAAATAAATTATTTAAAATTATATGTATATTATAGTTACTATATTTACTTAAACATGAACTAATCTCGTTGAACTATCCTTGAAGGATTGGTCTTGTAGTCAGGTGCAAGTTGTTGATGTATGCTATGTTATCTAAGTTAAAGACTAGAGCTTAATAAATAAATATGTACAATTGAAATATTTATTGAGGTTTTTAGTCTCCTTAATCAAATAAGATTAATGAATTTTGTTGGTGTGCAAGCGGTTTAATAAAGTGTGATTTTGCAAACCAATGATACTTAGGATGCCATCATATATGGCACACCATCCTCCACCCATGCATGTTTAAATTTTTTTTGTTCATTGATTTTTATAGTTGTATCACAATTATCTAATACGTATTTGTGGATCATTGCTTAATCCACAAAAATAATTGTATTTTTATTTAGTTTCTCTTGCAACATAGTAGTTTTTGTTTTGTACTTAATTGGAAATAGTTTTGTGAAGAAAAAATTGATTAATAAAATCATAAAGAAAAAAATAAAAATAACATATTTTAAAGAAAAAAATAATAAATTATATACATTAATTATATCATAATTTTTTTTTGACTTTTGTGAGTATTATTTTCAAAATTGTTTGAGAAAATTTAAAAAAAAGTCTTTTCCTTTTATCAACCAACTTCCAATATTAAGATGATTACATAACATGATTAAAGGTCTACTTTTGTTTTCATACTCTAGAACAAAATACCATTCAATCAATTTGTTAGTCTTAAAACACAAACCAAAAAAAAAAGCAGAAAAAGGTTATGCTAAATATAGGTAGGTAAGTTGACAATGATTTGAAATAAATAAAAAAAGTCATTTTGACTATATATAATAAAAGTTTAAAATTATTGATTTATTTATGCATTAGCCAAATTTTAATAAAAGATTGTATATAAAAAATGATTACTTGTAGAGACTGATAAATGGTTTTTAAAAATTGTTTTAACATAAATAACCAATTTTTGTGATATATCAATTAAACAACATTTAAACGGTTTTTCTTATAATAAATACATGAAGTCAACACACATTTCTCGATTGAATTGGTGAAAGCTTATCCAAAAGACAAAAGCGTCAAATAAATCAAATGACCAGGAGATGGACGAACCCGCCCGCCACTTCTAAGGTTGGAATTGAGGTTGATGTCTATGTGGCAGTAATGTGCAGCCAAACCGCGCGTTTGGACTCGTCGGGTGCTGCGGACAACAAAAAGCCGCGTTGGAACCGATGGCTTATGTTTCCCTGGGCCCCACTTATTGTCCAATGGTCTTACGACACCCGGCTTGTGGCTTTAATGGAGAGTGTTAAGTTTTCGTTAGATTGCGATCACTTCATTATTAGGCATTATTTATTTCTGATGGTAATGGAGCTTTCTTGATTACCCACAATAGAAGTTTACTTTAAAATATTTTGATAATTAGATAAATATGGAGAAGTTTTTAATAAAAACACAATTATAAATTAATTGACAAAAAGTATTTAAATTTTAATCACGAGAAAGGAATAACTTTTTGTGTTATAGTCAATCATTGGCATTATAAAAGTCTTTCAATGAGTGCAAACATGGGCTTTTCAGTAGAGGGCTTTTATTAAGTTTCCTTAAATGTTAAATATTGGGAGTCTATTTTATGACTATTTGTGAGTTTGAACAGAAGACTAGTGAAAGGGATTTTGAAAAAAAAAATATACAAAAGGGTTTTATATAATTAAAAATAAAATTTTAATGAATAGAAATATTAATTAAAGATAAAATAGAGTTTGGTAAGAAGACTAAAAAGCATGGTCCTAATCTATATCCATTATCCCAAGCCACCTTCCATTAGCTTGTTTTTATTTAATCTTAACATGTGCTCTCTATTGATGTTTGTGGTCCTATGTGTGCATTGACATGCTTTTCTTTTTTCCATTGGAGGTATGTATTGTTGTTGCATTGGTTTTAAAAACTTTTGCTATACTAGTTTGACATTTTTTAGTTGTTGAGTTCATTTATTTCACCCAAAAGTAGAATTGGAAGGTCATATAATTTTATTCTTTCAAAATTAATCACATGTAGATGAAAATTGTATGTCTTGTTATGACGATGAGTTAAACATAGTCTTAGATTTGATTTAAACCTACGTTCAAGAGTGAATAAAAGTCATAAGCTTTGTGGTACATCTAACATATATGGCGTTTAAAGCATGGATACTCCATGAATTAAATATTGATGTAAAACAATTCAATGTTAATGATATGAGCAAGTATACATTGGAGTGGATCTATAAAGAAATTCTCATAGGATAGGATAAGATGTGCTCCTTATTGTTGCCTCTAAAATAAAGGATTGTTGAAAAAATGATAAGATCCTTAAGAACACTTTTTGATTTTTTTTTATTTGCACCAAAAATGTATGCATAATTTTTTTGGTGTAGGATTTCAAGATTACCAACTTAGATTTAGATGAAGTCATTAGAAAAGATAAAGATAGTTTAAATGATGGTTGATTGAGTTGATTGGTACGAGCATTCATAAGTCATGAAATGAACAAACACAAAGGAATTTTAAGAACAACAAGTTCCACAACAGTGAAAAAAAATCATTAAGATTTTATACATAATCTTTACTATTAATAAAGTCTAGTTTGATGAACTAATTATCAATAAGTAAATATGTGCAAATTTTTAAAAACTTTATGAGTGAGATATTGATGAGGATTTTGACAGGATATTGATTGACATACAATAACCTATGAAGTTTCAAATGCAAAAAGAGTTGATTTTATGCATGATAATTAATATGAAATAGGCATTTCATGGTTTAGTTAGCACTTAGCCAATTATTAAGAATATATAATATTTGAAGTTATCCTCAAATATGACTCAATTATGCTTTGATATGTTTTGAGCATTACAACATGACCTTGATTCCTATCCAACAAGTCATAGAGATTTACTGAAGCCAAAATTTTTTCTCATATTGATGGTGAACATACACAAGCTCTAATGCTATATTATAAGTTGTTCATTGACAAAATATCAATTTTTTCATTTTAAGATTTATATTGCATTCTTTTTATAGCTGCACAATAATTCCTAGGAGATCATTAGACCTATACAAGTACAAAGCAATTTAAAAATGAGATTCCAAAAAGCAAATATGGGTTGCATGATAAAAGGATGTCAAAGTAATATTTTCAAGTTAGAAGGACTCAAAAAACATTTTGCTTTATTTCCTTGACACTTTATGCTTGTGTAATCCTAAATTGAAATGTAGGGATGGAATCGATAAGGGATGAAATCTATAAGATGACACATTAATATAGATGGAATCTATAAGAGTATACCTAATAACACAATCAATAATATTGTTAGCCCATAGATTGGTGATGAGATGACTACTTTATATGGAATTAAACAATCAAATGGTTGACTAAAAATTAAGGATTATATAGAAATTAATTTGGAAATAAAAAAAATAAAAGGGACATAAAAATGTTACAAGAATTACATTCACATGGTTATGTATTCATTATTTTTTTTTTTGCAATGATGCTTATTATCTTATTTATCTTGTTATATGATTTGAATGTATCATGGATGTATTATACAATATAATCTCAAATATATATTAATTTACATGTATGGTTATTAGTTTTACTTAATAAATCCCTAGTGGTGGCTAATATATTTTAAATAAATTGGATGTATGTTACAAAAATCTAGGAGATTAGTGAGTAGAGATGGTTTTAATAGTATCACTAGCCTATTATATTTACAAAATAATATATTAGAATTTGGATATTCAACATTGTGATAATTTGCTACTATATCAACAAAAGTTAGGTATTTAACTTCTTTTATATTCAGTTGCAAATATTGTCATAAAGTTCCTTTAAAATAAAATAAAATTTTCTTTATCTATTGAAATTACTTGGCGTTAATTGAAAATTTTAAGTCACAATGATATATCAAAGATGAAACCTACAAGATGAAATAAAGAATAAATAGTTTAGGTGACTATATGAGCACCACACTCGTAACCTTATTTCATTAGGTTTTTCTTTCTATTGATGGCCCATGTTTTTAGTAAGATCAATATGAAAATCATAACTACAGAACATGCAAGTAATAAGCTATATATGAAATAATATTAAATGCTCAATCATTCCATTACATTAAACATTTAATGTAACATCCATTCATTTTTATCCCAATTAGGATAAGAAAAATTCTCAAATTAAACAAATAAGATTGTGATTAGATATGGTTAAATTGAATATGTTATTTATACATAAAGATATTAAAACCTTAGGATGTGTGTAATAAACTTTAACAAGCCAAAAATATTATTTGAATGTATAAATAAAAAGAATAGTTTGCAATGACCTTAACGATTTTGAATTTATAAATTTTGAAGAATTAAAAATTTATTACAAATTTTTAAAAATTTAGATAAAATTATAATTTTCAAAATATAACTCAAGATAGATTTATAATAGAAAATTTTTTACCTAGGCCAAACCGATTAGTAGATGATAGATATACAAATAAGAGAATGTTAGTGGTGCTATAGTAGATTTATAAATTTTTAGTTTTTAAAAAAATTAATTTAATTGGTAGAGGATAAATTTATAATAATAAATATTTCATTGTGTTTTATGGAATTAACATGTTTAATTCAATAAAATGTAGATAGTCTAGTGGTGACGATAAGGAAAGGCTTAAGATAGCATCTTTGTTATGAACATTATCAGTAATCGCATGCACCTAATTACTCTTGCATGAGAAAATTCATTAATAATCCTTTATCTGACCCCAAGTATGCCTTTATCATAACTTATAAATAGGTTTAAAGTCTCCAAAAAGAACCAAGTCCTAGTGAAGCTTAGGTTACTTTAGTGAGCCATCATTCTATAAAAAAATAAACACTTTAAGCAAACCCAAGTGCTATCATCACCATTAAGGTCATTGTGAACCTAGGAATGTGTTGACACTATGCTTCGATCAAGAGGGAAGAGTTTTGATTTTGGATTTTAACTACTCTTATGAGATAAGTTTTACAAATTATTTTTTATTTTACCAAATTGTTTTGTGCAAGTCTCAAGATTTTGGTGAGAGAAAGAGAGGAATATAAATGGAGAGGATGTTGAAGCTGCCAAAAAGAGAGGTGGTTAGTGTTGAGTTTGTTGGAGGAAGAGAAGAAGAGTGACAAGATCATCATAAGAAATTGCCATACTAGTACAATGTTGTACATCATTTACTACAAAGAAATTGGGTCATAAGGCTATGACATAGCTGTGTGAGGCGTATTAAAGATGTCATGTTAGATCATTTTTTGGCTATTACAAATACAAGTTGCATAATTATTATTATACACATGGATTAATCATATAGATGATATGAGTATTATATTGTATGATATATTTACGTTTAAGAAAAATTGGCTAAATTTAAAGGGTCAAACTAACATTATATTTGTAATCGTAAGGTACAATTTTATTTATTAAAATATTGATAAAATTGGATTGTATGGTACAATATTTTTTATTGTATCAATACAATTAATTCATAGTAATAACAGATTGATGAGAGAAAAAAATAAAATAAAAATAAATAACTTAAAATTATTCTATACGATGGGATTAATCATATTATACATTCATCAAAGAATTCTTTAGATCATATAGTATGACGCTATGGATCATAGTGGATGATCATAAAAAATATACTAAACCAAAATGAATAACAAAGTGCTAGTTATGAGGATTGTATGGTATGATCAAAGGATGCATGGTACGATCATATAGGTATGATATAATTTAGATTTCTTAATTAGAATGATAGTATGGTACGATGAAGGAATCATACTAGTATTATTTAAGGGTCTAAAACAAATTAATATGATTTTAACTACTTACTAAACATGTTACATATAAGATACATGTTTTATATGCATCTTCTTCTTCTTCTTCTTCTACTTCTACTTCTTCTTCTTCTACTATTACTACTACTTAAGAATGTTATAATATGA
Organism: Vanilla planifolia; assembly: GCA_023846275.1. Classification (NCBI taxonomy): domain Eukaryota; kingdom Viridiplantae; phylum Streptophyta; class Magnoliopsida; order Asparagales; family Orchidaceae; genus Vanilla; species Vanilla planifolia. Next base: position 35,850,260 of record CM043869.1, on the reverse strand, counting down.
GGAGGGAGACAACTCTCAAATTTAAGAAGATAAATTTGATAAGTCATAATGTAACACAATAGTATTACTTTGATAGTTATTTATTGAATTTATTTTATGATAAATTTTCTTACATAGATTACTCGATTCTTGTTATGTGTCTTTTTCATGGCTTTATTTAATACATTATCATCTCTATTACATGGTAATAAAATACTAACTAAAATAAAATTAAATGAATAATGATTTTGAAAATGATATCTAGATTGACATGATGACCTCATTAAGATTATGTAAAAATTTGAACTAAAAACTAAATTCTTAAAGACATTATTCTCAATATTAGGCCTAATGATGTATTGTAATGTATTGATATTTAGATCAAATATATGTCTAATGTATATGTGTACCATTATCTTATGATATATGTGATGATATTAGGCTTAACAATGGACTGTGGGGTGTTGGTTTGTAGACTATACTTATACTTATTTGAGTGATAAACCCAATAATAAACCATAGAGTATAGATCTTTGGTCCATACTTTTTTAGTATTTTATATAACTCTATTATGGATGAATACTTGGAAAGAGGTTATTAATAGATATTGTTATAATATAGATCTAGAAAAAAAATGATTCAAAAAGAATTGAGCTCATTAATAACTTAAATCATTAGAAATTAAAAATGAAATTGATAATTTTATGTTGAATATGATTTTTTTATATTATATGCATGACTTATAGTGTGGCCTATGGTATGGTTTATCATTATGCTTCTATAGGTATATTTTTATATGATATGATTTATATTTAGCTATTACATTTGATTTATCTACTGAGATTATTATTTTATATAGTGTTATATCACGAGGGAGAGGAATTTATCATATTAAGAGTTAAGAATTTTGATACCAAGGGAGAGAACTTTACTCTTGAGATGTGAGAGAGGATTTTGGTTTGGTGTTGTTGATATGCAAATTTTAATACGAAAGTTATTTTGTATCATAATTTTAATTTTTAGATATTTCATGTCCCTTATGTAGCTTTACTTAATCATAATTTGAAAAAAAAAATATCTCACTATTAGATTCTTGCCAAGTTTTTATTTATATTTAAATGATGATTACATTAATAATTAAGTATATCATTAGGTAGGGGCATGACATTTAACTCAATCGATAAGTATATGATTACTTGCACTATTCATCAAGAAAATACAAACTGTACTTCTATAGTTTTCTTATGTTAATAACTATGATAGTTTTCTAGTTTATATCAAAAATGATGTCTCAACATCGTAAGATCATGATATCTCATATGAATAATAAAATCAATCTCTTAGTATCCAATATGAAATAATTCATCTTTATACCCCTTCTCCTAAAATATTAACAAGCTTAACTTCTTGTTTAGTGATTATTTTTTAAGACATTACCTATCAATCACTATCCTTAACTACAAATCAAATCATTTATCAACTCATCAAAAATTTGATCCAAGTTAAGTTATTGAATAGTCTAATATGTGTTTGAAAAGCATTGAATACTTGTAGAATCCTTCAAAACATTATCCATTCTTTCTCAAGGTCCTTATATAAAGCCTCGTTTCTTATATTGAACCAATTGATAATCATTAATTAATATATTTAGTGTTCAATATGTACTTAAAATAAATTTTATGAAAATGATTGGAATATAAGATACCTACACAATATTATCTATCTTTATTGAATAAGTGTCAGATTATACATCTTTCATCTGATGGAGAATCTTATCTTATTTATATAGTTTCATCCAATCATCTATATAACATCTTGAAATTTACTCTATAATGAGTATCTATTTAAAGTTTTAAATTATCTTAGTATGAAAGTGATATTTTCAAAATGTGAATGAGTTGAGAAGTAAAATAATAATTTTTACAATGGGCCTTATAAAGTGTGCATAAAATAAGTGTTATTTAGATTTTAATAATGCTTTTAGAGACTACTCTAAGGCATTTGTTTTCTTTCAATCAAAGTTCTTTTGAATTTATTATAGATTCTTGAACTTTAATTTAAATAAAAAAATATTTAGTTTATTTAATATATTAACCCTTTTATCTCAATCCCTAAGCATATGCCATCATGACCTTCTTCAAACTTTTATTTCTTCTATGCATAATCAGTTAGGAAGGGAGAGTTGTATAAATAGAAACCCTTTGTCATTATGCCATGAAACTATGTTAAGGAAAAGGATTGCTCACCACCATGCCACTATTGGAGTTATGTTGAGGAGATGAATGGAATTTTTTTTTTGTCATTATGATTTGCAAATGCCTTAAAACCCTATTTCTTGTCACTATGATCTCAAGTGGCTCATGGAAGATTGCTCGTATAAGAAGAAGGAGTGAAGGTTAGAAGGGCTTTTGAGTGGTTATAATTTGAGGGAAGTTAAGAAATAAGCTTGGAACTAAAGTGAGAAAAAAAGAGGGAAGAGGAGAGAGGAAATAAGTGTTTTGCTGAGTTTAAGGGTAAAAATGAATTGTTGACAATTAGATTCTAGTAAGAAGAAATTTTAGGATGGAAATTGAAGGAGAGAGAAAGCATAAGAAAATTAGGAATCCTTGATAATAGCTTTTAGAGATTAGGATGAGAAGTTAGGTATGCATTATTTCTTTTATATTTTTTTAATGTTGAATTCAAATTCATTTATGGAACTTTTAAGAATTAAGATATATGGAATTCAAAAAGATCAAGCTAGTGTAGGAAAGTGCTATCTTTACTTTGAATATAATTTTCTAGTAATTTCCTTAGAATCATGAGATTTCCTTTGGATAAATGCTTAAAACATATGTTGATGCAAAAGAGATAACAATATGAGGAATATAATGAGCAATGTAAGATTTCTAGAAATATGTGATTTATTAATGTTTGCTTAAAGGAAAGTCTATATAGGAGTTCAAGTGATTAGGTAAATTAGGTGGGTAAATCGATTTACTATGATATAAGACTCATATGTTTTCATGATACGTGATGAGCACTTGCAAGTTTGACATATAATCTACATATGACATGAAAAAAGGTATTTTGATTTATGTATTATTTCATTATCTCTAAGATCTGCATGACTTATAATGTTTAAAATCAACATGACTTTGTATTTTTAAGATAGCCATGAATAGAATATATTGTTGTTTCATAATTGAGCATGATGCAAATAAAAGGGAAGAATTAGAAATTTAAGAAATAATGAAATACATTATGTGGTATAGTATCTTGATTGATATGCTAAAAATAATGACTTATGTGATGGAGTCTTGATATTTTGTTTTAATATAACTTAAAATGATAATCATTATGGTGTAACAAGAATCATTTTATATGATATTATATCTAAATATATAGATATATGAAACATATAGAAATGTATGTTATTTAGTTTATAATGAATTTATCATAACATAAAGCAAAATAACAATAAATGGTAATAGGAAAGGAAATGAAGAAAAGAAAAAGAAATAAAAATATATGACATGAATTAGTGTCATATGAACTTTGTAATGCACATTAGTGATGATGAGACTAGAATACGACACATAGCATGATGTGTGATTGGGTGTGTAATGATATGATTTTTTCTATGATATTATCCAATAGTTTATATACATGATGAGTCATCTCTAACACTGTGCAAAGCTTGGCAAGTTTAGGTTTGGGACTATGCAAGGATATGATACGATATTTTTTTTATCAATGTTAGAATTTAGTGCATGACTTGATGAGAATAAGTGTCAAAGCCCCACTAACCAAACAATAATGGCTAATAATAATCAAATATTAAACATTAAAAAAATAAATATATGAAGACACTCAAAACTTTAGGTAAGGACCTAACAATAAAACTAATCCAATATCCATCCAATGCCAATACAAATTACATAAGTAATATAAGTAAATAGAAATGGATGTTATGTGCATAAAAAGGGAAAAATGGTCTAAGAAGATATGTCTAAACCTAGGATGTGAACATTTGAAAGAAATTAAAAAACTAAGTGAAGAGCATGGGTAGAATTTTTAGAAAGAAAAAACACATTTATTGCATGTTTGTATGAAATGTATTTGATGCTTATTTATATTTAAAAGGGTTGGCAAGAAAACTTAAACTCTAAATGAAAAATGTATAGTTTTAAGTTGATATCATATAATACTATTACAAATATCATAAAATATAATAAGTATAAAGTGATAGCTAAAGAACTAAGGAAGAATTATCATATAATAGATACCCAACATTATATAATATGATACCAAAACTTACTATGATAAAAAAGGAAGTAAATTGTAAGAGTCATATTGATCAAATCATAAGATATATGACCACCGTAAAGTACAATAACCCAAATTGTATAGTACATTGAAAAAGGAATGAGACTATGAGAAGTGGATTGATAACATCATATCTTACTATATACTATAATCATACAATACAATAAAATAATAAAATATGATAATTGATATAATCATACAATACAATATAAATAATAAAATATGATGTAACTATGACTTCAAACCATAAAATGGAACAATTATATGGAAAAAGAATGAGGAATTACAGACATACTATCGTACCGTACAATGTAGTCATCATATAGTACAACACTTTATTGGTAAGTTTAGCACCTAACAAGGTAAACCAATTTGATAGAGTGAATAAAATCATATAATATTACATCATTTATCATACAATATAATGATATAAATATATATGTTATTCTAGTGTCCTCACTAACATATTCAATCTAAAATTAGCTCTACTAGTACCCCCATTAGAGTGCCACTTTACTCATCTATAATAATTCACCATAATTAGATATTAAATATAGATAAATAAACATATGATAAAGTACTGACTTCTTAAGTAAGGACATGATAATGAAACAATTACAAACATATATGATATAAATACACATTTTGTAAAAAAAACTTAAAAATCTTAATCATTAAAACATTTTAGTAAAAAGAACCAAATAATTAATCTATACCATAAGTAATTATATCAAATTCTAAAGATCAAATAACATCAAATATGTCATAAAAATCTATCATAACCTATAATATATGAAATAATAAAGTCTGATACAATAAGTCCCCATCAACTTGATATCATAGAAGCTACAAATAAACTTTACATTATACTCTACCCACACAAGCCATCTAGTGAGTAGAATCTTTATGTATGACATCATAATCTCTATCTCTCAATGTAATAGTTACATGAGCTATAATATAAATATTAGTAAGACTTAATAGAACATTACAAAAAAATCAGCATAATAATAAAAAATAAGTACACAATATAAAAAAACTAATATATAATAAATAAAATAATATTTAATAATTATGATTAAACCAAATTAGACATATAAAATTTTTTTATTTTGATTATTATATTCCTATTTTTTAAGTTTTATATTTCTTAAGGACTAGTTTCTTTTTTTTTATTATTATCTTCTAGATCTAATAATCAATATTCATATTCATATAACCTTTATCAAATAGACATTAATAAATTAACATCTATCTATATAAAGTATTTTCACCTTATCCATCATATAAAAAAACTTGTGCTAATATATATATATAAGATTATCCTTATCTTATTCACATTATACATAATACTAATTATATAATATTATGAAATCAAGACTAATCATAATGGTATCTTCATCCTAGCTATCATGCATAAAATATTAGTAAAACTATATTATATAATAAAGATAACATCTTAAGAAATTAATTGTTATATTTCATTCCATAATTTATAAATAGATTTACAAATTATGCTATGAATCAATGTAGTAGATTATTTTTTTTGCCATTGCATGGATAACCATATCCCATTTATATAAAAAATTCTTTATACATAATTTTTTCACATAACTTAAGTAAATAAATATAATATTATAATATATCCATATGTAAACAAAATATCAATAAATTACAAGTAATTATGCCATGTAAATGTATCAGAATAACTAATATGAGAAAAACATATGAAACTATTAAAAATGATGTATCACTTTATTATTATATATACATCATAATTATCAAAAAATATCTAATTAAATCTAAGATAAAGATTCTTTATCATGTTTTTTTTAGTTTTTCTACAATATTATGTATGCACATAAAATATTATATCATCTCTTATAACATAAATGTTTAATAATTTTTAGATTTATAGAACCTAAAGCATTCTTTCCATTTTCTCAATCTACCATTGCATATCATACTATATGATTTCTCCTATAATACTATATGATCAGCACCATGCCAAACTATTATTCCTAATCTTCTACATGTCACATTGTTTGATTTTCATATAACCCCACTATACTATATTTTTCTTAGCTTTTATTGATTTTTCATTTTCATACCATATAATAGTCCCATCATGTAATACGATCCACTCTTATATCCTACTCTTATTGATTTACAATATTTTGTATAGTACTTTAAATTTATTATACAATATAATTAGTTAATGAAAACTATATAATACCTTAATGGACTATTTGATCTCTTATTTTTTTAAAATGATGTATTATTGATTGTATCATATGATAAAACTTATTGTACTATACAAACCCCTCCAAACAAAAATAAACCCATTATAGTTAGCTCAATTTCACTTCAACTCAATTTGAAATCATTCCCAATTTTAAAAGTACATTTATAACACTTAAAATAATTAAACTTTATTTAAAACCTATATAAAACCAAAGAATCAAGGAAAGGGATCATAAATTCTTCTCACATTTCTTACCTAGTTGTTCTTTGTTTTTTATTGAAATAGCTCTTCAATAGCTGTTCTTTCTCAATTTTTTTATTCTTATATCTTCTTTTGAGCTGAAGCAATGAATCTAAAAACTTTTTTACGATTCTTCTTCTCCCTTTTCTGCTCTTCTTCGTTTAGTTGAGAGGCTCACCCTTCCTTCTCCTCTCTTTCCTTCTTAATTTCCTTGCCTCCTTACTACCTCACACCCCATATGATATTCTTTTTTAAACTTAAAAAAGGAGGTAGAATTAGATTTGTTGAATTACAAATTTGTCCTTCAATAATTATCAAAATTACATTTACATTATTGTATTTAAAAATTCATGAGTTTTCAAAAATTGATACTTAGCCCTCAACAATGATAACAAGGATATTTCAAATTGTATGGAAGATAATAAAGATCATTGGATGTTGAAAATGAACAATATTAGTGAACCAAGATTGTCAATCTCCAATCTCTAGACTTAAGCAAGGCTATGCTTAGGTAATAAGGTGCTTTATCACTGAGAAATAATGATCAACAAGATGTATTAAATTTGAAAGAGCAAATGATTTGGACAATGATGATCACTAGTAAAGGAGGAAACACTAACAACTTAATTCTTATTGGTTATTGATATTGATGATCACTAAGATGGTCTTCCAACTTAGGAGAAGTCTACAAAGCTCTTGAAGTTTGTCAAAACCATGCGAGAAAGAAACTTATCACATTTTATATAGGAGTAGAAAAAAGAAAAGAAAGAGAAAAGCATTAGGCTAAGAAGAGATGCTTTTTTGTCTTTAGGGGATATATTTGGACATATAGATATGAAAACGCCATTATAGATTATTATATCACAAATTTATCATGTGCACTATGAAGGTTAATCATGTCATTTTTGGGACAAATATATTATAGGCTACAATAATTCGATATAATTTATTAGCTAATGAATTTTTCGTCTAGTAATGACAAGGTTGAAATGCAAAATGTCATTCAGAAAGGAAAAAAAAAATTCAAAACAGGAGAATAACTGACTAGAATATAAAAATCGATTTAAAACTCAAATGCAACCATTATGACCTCATAAGTGGATATTCATTGGTTTCAATGAGGATCAATGAGAGGAATACTGACACTCAACAAGTGACTCCGCATGCAATATATTATAAACCACACCGTGCACTAAAGCTCAAAATGTTTCCATCTATTGTGGGACTCCGATGATGAAGTCATACAGGAATAATCTCTCATACAAAACCCTTCTTTGATGCACCAAAACAGAGCAAGACGCTTGGAGAACGACGATAAATCCGAAAGCAAGTGCTGCTTGTACGCTGAGCCTGCCGGGCTCGACTCAGGTATCTGCACTTGGCTATACCAAAGAGCAGCATTTAACTCGAAGGTGTGTATGACCCAAATATTAAATCAGATGTACTGCCATTCCAAAACTATTGTTTTCATGAGTAAGCCCCATTGTCGCTTTGCAATAATTCAGCTCTTGTTTGTTTTGATTATATATTAGAGTATTATAAAACTAAAATATAATAAGATTGATAAAATTAAAATAGTATATTAAACTATTAGAATGTGATAGTGTTTACCCAATTATAATTAGAATGTGATATTAAAAACATAATGTCAAAAAAATCAAAAATAATTATTAAATGACAAAGTAATATAATAATACAATAATTGTTGTTTGAGATTAGTTTAATGTTCTAAAAAATAAGTAAATTAAAGTATGATCTCACATGTTTCCTAAGCAACCCCTAACTAGATTGAGTAAATTTTAAGTTTTTTTTATCCAAAACTAGACTACCTATTAAACAGGGTCATGTTTTTTCTCTTCTTATTGTTTTTAAAATTATTATAGTCAAAATAAAAAAATAGTAAGAAAATCTTAATTTTTTATAATAGAAGAATTTTAAATTATTTTTATTTAAATTTTAATAATATTTAAATTTTATAACAGTTTCAATACCTTTTTTTAAATATCTTAAAACAAAAGTCTTTTTCCATTGCAATAATAGTCAACAAGATAGTTGTAAGCTTTAATTGGCATATCACTTTTAAATTCAATTTTGTAGAACAATGTTAATGCAATTCACCTAATATCACATTTTAAAATATACTTTTTTAATCCAAAAAATAAAAAATAATATGAAAAAAGAATAAATAATCTTTTTAAAAATATATTAAAGCATTATATCATTTTAGTCATTCAAAAACATCAATTATTTTATTATATGATTATTGACAATATAATTATCAAATAAAAAAACTTTTCAAAACCACTTAAAAAGAAGGCTTTCAATTCTATTCTTCAAAATTTTTTTTTTAATAGAAGTTATGTCATGTTAATAACAATTTACTTTTTTACATATATGTATCTCTCTAATACAAGATATTTAACATAAAAAAGATGATATTAAACTAATCTAATAAAACTTAGAATATAAAATGTCTATGTTTGTCTTAGATTGTGCACCCCACAAATAACTTTATAAGATTTTATTAATTTATTAATATTTAATATCTTCATTAAATTAAAATGGATTATTTAAAACTCATGTTAACTTTTTATGTCATTTTTTATGCATTTTATTTTTTGTTTGTATCTATTATTATTTTTTTAGGCTAGAAAATTTCTAATTTTTTATTTCTAGATTATTGTTTTGTTATATATATTTATATTTTGCAAAGAAATAGAAAAACATAGCTTTTAAATTGACTGTACTAAGAACTTTTTGTTGCGCTTATGCACAAAATGAAAGTGTAAGCTAAATTTCATACTCTTTTAGGTTGCAATTTGAAATTTCAATCGATTGGGTTGAGAACTAATTTTATTCTTTCTGTCACATTTATTATGTGAACCTCCCCTCCTTTGATTACCATTGGTGACTTCATCATCTCATCTCCTTCGCCTCCTCAAGCCTCTATCGACCTTAGTGAGCCCTTCTATCATGACAACTAGTCCATGACCATCCAATTGCATGTCTATTATGCTAGGTGAACCTATGCACCCAAGCCACCACCCACCACACCCATTGAGCTTGAGCTCTTCAACTACACATGAAACACTGAGCTAGATGCCCACACCTAACCTCCTCCCTCGACTCATCACTATGCTCCCAATTTTTGCTCCTAATATATCACCTATGGATCAATGAACCACAAACCCTAGCAAGCCACCAGCATGGATTGATCTATCTTTGCCACTTACATTAGTTCATACACCAAACCAATTGACTTATCAAATTGAACACCAATTGGCCACACAATTGAGCATAACCAATCTAGACCCATGGTTTATTCCACAACTATTTTAGTGTTGGTTGAATTTTGATCTGTACTTCATGCCTTACTATTTATTATTTGTTTTGTGTCATGCATCACACACCTCAACTTTAGCACTCTTTGGTATTAGATCCTAAAATAAATCTTACACACTACATCTATATGGCTTGTACATTTTCCTCTATAAAATTGTGTATTATAACAAGTTTGTGGTATCCAAACTACTACAATGATCTAAAGGGTTTCTAAGAAAATTTTCATTGTCTCAACCATATCAACAATTTGATTAGTTTAGACAAAAAATTATTTTTAAATGTTAGGTAAGAAATAAAAGCTTTTGATAATTAATGAGTTCACAAACAAAAATAATCTTAAATTTCTCAAAATTTAATTTTATTGTTACTAATAGAATTATCTTGAATTGAAGGTCAATATATCATATTACAAATCTATAAATTATGATTATTAAACTTATTAGATTTTGTTCTCTTTGAAGTCAGTCTTGACATAACCCCTAGGGAATCTGCCTTAAAACCCATAACTAAAGACTTCAATTTGATATTTCTAGCCCATTTAAATGTTTGGTGCTTGATTTAAATTTTTAAGAATAACTATTTAGTAATTATGCTAATATCTTATTATTATTCTTAGTTTGTTACTTATAAACAATATACTATAAATTCTTACATAAAATTCTTTTAAAATATTTAATTTTAATTAATATTAAAAAAATATTTTCATGCGATTTTGTTTGAAATATTATTTTAGTTAAACAATCTATGAAACTTTAGTTTTAACATTTTAGATATACATCTTAATCATCGTGCATTAAAGTAAGGAACCAATGCTAATGATATAATTTGATGGAAATAAGCTATATTGATTGAGATCAAAAGGTTAACAAAATTAGAGTAGAGCACCACATTCCCAATTTCTTCAAATTATTATGAAAATGTTAAGGCTAAAGCATTTATATTTGTAGGTTTATCTAAATTTTATAAATTTCTTGATTATTAAAATAAACATATCATTTATTTGATTATCATGACATAGATAATTATTAACAAATAAATTTTATAAATTAAAATTAATAGGTCATGTCACAAAGAACTTTTAATTAATTACCTTAAATAAAAAACAAAAGCCAAGTAAATGGATTTTCACTTAGCTACAAATGAATGAATTGTTAAAGGTAAACATTATCCTAAACAACAAGATAGTATTAAATAACATTTATAAGTTTGGCTTTAAAAATACTATAATTTTTTAGACTATCAAGTCCTTAGGAAACAACACGTATTTCTAATATCTTCTCAACTCATAGTCATAAATTCATTGGTACATATTAAGCTTAATTTGAAATTTTCTTTTCCTAAGGATGAACCTTCACATGCTTACTTTTAAGTCAGAGAAAGTAATTCTCCTTATTCAAAAAGAAGAAAAAGTTGAGAGAAAAAAACTTTATTTGAAAAAAAAATTGAAGTTAACTTATAACTTTAGTCTTAAAAATTCTAAAAATATTTTAAATAAATCTATGCATATTTTTAATTCTTAACCATGTGCATCTAAAAAAATTACAAGCTTAATTTAATCAAACATCACATCCAGTTTAATAACTTAAATTATATTGATCCAATGCAAAAAAGAAATAGATCTAGTATAAAGATCAATGAGAATAATCAATATCAATGTGTAGTTATTAAGAAAGTTATAACCTTAAAAAATTAATAATGTTTTTTGTAAAAATATTTAAATTACATAGAAACATGAGTATTACTATTAATTTTAAATTTTTCATCATATATATATAATGACATAGCCTTGGTATTAAGTTTTATCCACTTTATGAAAACTAATAAATAGAAAAGAATTATAAAAAACTTTATTTATGCTAAATCTAAAAAATAGTTATTCAATATATCTTTACTAATATATTTTAATTATCTTTTTGTCTAATATGTTCCTCCTATTTTTTAAATATATCAAAGAGATCATCTTGCTTTTGTTATATTCATAGAAAAGAACTTACAAAGATTAGTATTGGACCTAGTAAAGATATACTAAAAGTATAACTATATAGTACACATTTTCTTATATAAGATAATTAATAAAGAATAAATTGAATTGATAGGATATCAAGTTGATATAATGGACAACCACAAATATGAGACATGGTTTTACAACATAAGAAATATATACAAAGTGCTTGTATAAGGTTTTTGCTATGTTATTAGTATTTTTAATTATTATTAATTTTTAATGGATTATTTATATACTTATAATGAATTTTTATTTTATTAATTTACATATTGTATTATTTATTTGCATTGTTTTTATTTTATTATTTTGACAAAAATTCTATCTTTTTTCTTCTTGTTTGAAACTACATTTATACCTATTTATCTTTTAAAGAAATGAAAAAATTGAGACTTTGTTATCGCTAAGAATCTCAAAGGTCTCTTATGATGCGCATGTGTACAAAAACTTATGCTAGGCTACATCTTCTTTCGGGTAGCAATTTAGTTAATGTGTTAATTCCTTAGTAAAAATTTTACATCTAAAATTTTAAAAAAAAATTTATAGCATTTTTAAGGTTGTTTAATATGAATTTCAACCAAATTAGTAAGCTTTATAAAAAAAATTTAAATAATGTTTTAATAGCCCATAATCTTATCATGTCTAATATCCTATAAAGAGATTAGGATAATATAATTGTACAAATTTATATTTTAATATAATAAAATATTTTTTTAATATGAGATTTTTTATATATTAAAATAATATTAAATTATGATGATTTTGAGATATATGTCATGGTTTCAAATGTATTTAAAAATTTTATTTAAGTATACTCTTGAATAGATCTACTCAAGAGGAATTGAACAATATTAGCTATTTAATTTTTAGAAACCTAGAAAATTAATTATAAATTTTTAAAGGAGAGAGTATAAATATAATTTCTTAAAGTATTAAGAGTACATATATCATTTTGTAAACATCCCTAAATTACCTCAATAAGCATGGGCCTAAAGGAGAGTTTGGCTATGTTATGTAGTAGATTAAAGGAGGAAAAGATTAGTTAGCAAAAAAGAAGAGAAAAAAGAGAGAGAATGAGAGTTGAGAAGAAAATATTAGGGAGAAAGAGCTTAGCTAAGAGATTAAATAGCAAAACAAAGGTGAGAATGGTTTGTGAAAACACTTGGAATCATCCATTATGATTTGGAGAGGAAGTTAGATACAAAGAAGTAAAAAAGAAGAATTGGAATTAATCTTGAAAGAAGGATAAAGCAAAATAAGAAAGGAACAAGAAGATAAGGAGTTGAAATGTGTTTTAACCTTTGTTCAATTAGGTTTATGTAAGTTAAATGAGTTTAATTGTTATTTGAATATAGGGGAGTTGTTGGAAGGAATTTATGAAGTATAGGAGGAGATTTGGATGAAAACTAAGAGGTCAAAGAAATATATTATACAAGTATCAAGGAAATAATTATATTATGTAATGACCCTTAATCATATTAGATGATATGAGATAAGCTGTTAAGATTGACTAGACAATGACATCATACAACTACAAACGAATGGTTATACTTGTATGATCAGATTGAATATAATAGATAAAGAGATCATCTCTGTATGATGAGATATCATACTGGTAATTAGGAGGATATCATACCATTACTATTGGTAGATCTTACTAGATGATCAATCAAAGATTAATAGGAGGATGGATTGATTAAGTCTGTAAAGAAAGAAGAATATAATCTTACAAATATGATAACTCTAATTGTACTATTTGATAATACTTTAGTTAGTTAGCAATTGAATTTATATCATGCATCTATAATAATACTTATTGTATTGTATGATCAAATGAATGTTAAATCAATATGATATTTAAGATTGCCTTTATACTATCAGTAGGAATACTAGATCATAGGATGGAATCGTACTAGTCTAGTAAGTGAGAAATGATGATCGTACTATATAATATGGTGGGTCATATTAAGATTAATTGAATAAAAAAGAATAAAATAGGGTTGTTAAGAAGATGCTAATCATATTGTATGATTTGGGAATCATACAAGTATGATATATTATCAAGAGGAATCAAATGAGATTATTTTATTATTTAAACAAAGAAAGATAATTAATAATTATAGTATAAGAATGATATATTAATTTATATATACATGACATCATAAGAAACCTAGAGGAGAAAGATTTTTCAAGTGAATTTCATCTCTAAATCATGTAGATAACTTTGGCAACTATACTACATTAAAAGCTTTAACCAAGGTTTATTTCTTAAATTAAATATTTTCACATATTAATTATCATTTATTTTACTCTAATATATGCCATTATTAACACATGTGTTTATAATATGTAAACTTAGTTTTTATGATATAAATACAATAATAATTATTTATGATTTCAAATGATTTAAATTTGAATTATTTTATCAATTTTTTTGCTCATAGACATATATAATCTAGTTATTTGGCATACCATCCACATGTTGTTTATTTATAATATGGTGTATTTAGTTATTTTATATAGAACTAAGGACATTACTTAAATATGGATATATAATGGATATATATATATATATATATATAATAAACAATAGATAAGAAATAATTTTATTATCTTAACATATATATGATTACTTAGTCATAAAAAGATATAATATAATAATTGATATATTTTTAAAGTCTTTACTTTTATAATTTCAAGGATAATATATCTTTATAAATAATATGACCTCTTGTGATGAGTGACCATATCTAATGTTAAGATACATTTTATATATAAATACATATTAAGTCACTAGCATTTTGTGCACAATTAAGGTGGCTAAGGCCATAATATCCTCTACTTTCAAATATAAAGTCACTGACACTTAATACATAGTGTGTGTAACCTATGATACTCTTTTTTTACATATACATAGTTATCAACACTTCATATACAATGTAATTAGAATTAAAGCACCCTCTTATTTGGTTGGATGCTAGTTGAGATTATATAGTTATTAGTTATTAGATTTAGAAGATAATAATTTAAAAAAATAGAATTTTATAAAAACATAATAAATAAAAACTAAAAAACATGCATTAATGTGTCTGCTCATATTTTATGATAGATTATTGGACTTATTAGTTCTCTCATATCATGATTATTTCATTATAATTATTAAAAAAATGTTATAATAATAAGATTTTATTTATCATATTATAGAATTATTTTTATATTTTATTATTTATTATGATTTATCTACTAAATTTTTTAAAGTCTCATCAATATTTATATAATAAGTAATACTTTCATAATACTAAGAGTTAGAGATTTTGATGCTATGGAGAAGAACTTATTCTTGAATGATTATACATAGTGATCGAAAACTTTGATTTTATCTGGTCTTTTATTTAGTTTATATGGTTATAGAGTTTGATTCTTATCATTATCTTATTGTCAGTTTGATGTGTATGGCTTTAGCATCCTTACTTATCTTATCTGTTTATTTCTATGTAATCTCTAATTGATGTTGATTTTATATATATGGTTGGGTTGGGCTCTCACAAATGTAATAAGTAAGATTTAAAACTTTAAATACTTATGTAAGGAACTTCATAACAAAAACTTTCGATTCCAAAATTGTAAGGAAAGAAATTATCTATCTTTTGTAAAATTATATCAAGATTGAAGCAAACTTAATAGAGTAAAACATTAAAGAAAACTAAAGAGAAAATACAAGATCTATATTAGTTGTAGAGCATAAAAAAATAAGCATGCTTTAAAAATGATTTATGTATTTGTTTAAGCTTGTTATTCTTGATAGATGTTTAATATTTAATATATTTTTATTTGAAAATCATGTTTAACAGTTTGTTTTAAATTTATCTATTAAGCTAGTTACATAATTTAAATTTATCTATTAAGATAGTACATAACTCGTCTATTTTTTTTTTTTTTTTACTTTTGTTTTAGTGTATTGTCATTGCATTAAAACTAGTATAAAAAATATAAACTAAGATGTACATTGTGATATGCCCATAATTTAGTATGAGTGTTATTAAAATCTTGTAGCATATTTTTTTATATAATATAGTATGAATTATTGTTTTAAAAAAAGATTTAGTATTTTGTATATTATCCATGAATATCATATACTATAGTTTTATTTATTTATTCTTGTATTTTTTAAAAACATTAAGATTTAATACTAAGATTATATGAAATGTCATCTCTTGACCCATTAATACAAATTATGGGGTTGAGAAGCCTAACAAGTTCGATGTATGAGGCTTTTGAGGTTTGATGATTAAGACCTATTAGATGCTTTGATGAAGGACTAAACAAAGTCTTGATCATATCTACGAAATACTCAACCAAAATTATTAGTTTGAATTCCTTAAATAATTATTATTCTAACTGTCTATTATTGTCTTCACTTTTCTTAGTTTTGTCAATTAACACTTACATATTAGAGGAAAAAAAATTATGGCCTAACACATATATTGGGGCTAACATTAAAGCCCAGTTCACTTACGTTCCTTTACTTCAACACTACACCTCTTCAATGTAGTATCATGCATTAGTATAAGTTATTGTAATTCTCTTGTATTTCAATCATTTGGTTTAGTATTCATTTGTTACATATTTATTAAATTCCTAATTTAAAATATAATAATATTAGCAAATATTATAGTGTCGTATTTAGATTTATAAATTTAGAAAAAATAATAATCGATAGAACAGTCAAAACTGCAATTCAATTTATTGTTATTCCTTAAACACCTGTGGTATAAGTTGTCCGATTGAATCTGTTGCCGCAATCTTTGCCTAACTGGTCACCGTCATCCAAATAATTTATATTTTAAAAAATTATATATCAAATTTCATTATTTTAACTTCAAAATTCGCAGTGTGTGAAATACATTCAACCATAAAACCTGCAACTAAGAGACTATCAATACATTATTTCATAACTTATGCTTTGGATCAAGCAGCATCTGAAGTTTGGTACGAATAAAACTGAGGAGATCTTGTTCATCTGGAGTTTGTATAATATTCCACACTAAAAAATAAAGGATACATCTCTACCAACGGTCCAAAGTAATTTAGATTCTCTAATTTTCTGTTTCACACTGTTCCAATCACTCGGACCGGCAATGCCGGTTCGATGGATTTGATAAGGCATGCTATAATCATTTGGCTATTCAGTTAAATATAACATCAGTAACATCGCATACAACAAAATCATTTGTTATTATTATTATTATTATCAACGTATTACTTTAGTGTGAAAAACGTTGGAGACGGGCTTTCCATCTCGTGGGAACAATATAATTATTTTTCGTATCGTAAACTAATTCATCTTTTGTAACTTTAAAATATATTTTAAGCAATTATGAAGTCATATGAGAGACGCATACGTAAGAATTAAAAAAAAAAACTTTAGCAAAAGAAAACATAAACAATCACTTTCAAATAAAAATTTAGACGATCTTTATTTTTATGGATTTTTACTTGATATTGCATGTTGAAACTTTTTTTTAAGGAAAATTAATTACTGAAAAAAAAAGACATAACTACAAGTTGTCCTTTGCCGTGTCTGTCGTTGGTGTTGTTTTAAATTATATCCAAATAATTAATACAATGCAAAATACGGTGAGTAATTAATTTAATATATCATGCCCAATTAATTAATAGAAATTCAAAATACGGTAACTGTTTAGTTTAATAATCACGTCCAAATAATTACTACTATTAGTCAAACAAGCAAAAATATATAGTTTAATATATCACGTCTAAATAATTTACTACAAAAAGTCAAAAAGGAAAAAATATTTAATAAGTATATTGCTTATCATTTAGATGGGTTATTTTTTTGCATATATGATAATGCACGTTTTTTCCCCGTGTTATGCACGAAAAAATGTTAACGAGTAAGCAAAGATTGTACACGTAGCAAATTATCATTGTTTTTCGTCTTGTTACCTTACCCGAATTAATAGGACAAACCTGATAATTAAATTGAGTATTTCTATTTATTTAAGTACTCTTTTACGCTACACTTTGGTTTGAACAAAAAAAAAAGAAGAATAAGAAAATAAAAATAAAATAAAATAATCACAATTGAATAAAATCTTATTTAATTAATTTTGATTGACGAAAAAGGTGCAACGAATTGGACATTATTTTAATACTTGTAATTAATTTAACGACCTTCTATCAATGTTAAAGCTTTGTGTGACTTGATTAAAAAATTTTCACTCACTTTTGTATAACGTGTAATAAGTATCGCCGAATAAAAAAGTTAAAAGCAGTTTAATTTTATTCCATCCAAATCTTAGGAATAAAATTTTGATTAAAAATCAATTTTATTTTCTTAAAGAAGAAGCAAACAATCTTTTAAGGTTTTTTTTAAGTGCAAATGATGTAATAACATCTCATAAAAAATCAGATCAAACGCAGCACCTCCGCTCAAGGTTCATTCACTTCATATTTTTTTTAAAATGGCAGATTTGTAATATAATAAAACTAGCATAATTTTATTATTTTTAATTAGACTTTTAAATCTAAAAAATATACAAATCATTATTAGTGTTTAAACCCAAATTGATACGAGCACAGAAAAAAAATCAATAAAAATAATAATGATAAATTTAAAAATCAAAAGATCAAAATAATAGATTTATATGACTCAACCGAAGTTGAGCATACTCCAATAAAAAAGAAGAAAAAAATCTAAAATATCCAAGATTAAAATATACAAAATATAACATAATAATAAAATATGTTCACCAAAATATACACTATATTAAAAATATTAACTCTCTCAAAGAAAAACAAGATCATTTAATCTCTTACAAAAAAAAATAATACCTCTTCTTCTCTAAGAGAAATCTTTTGAAATCTGTTTTTGTATCTTTATCTTTATGTCTTTTATAACACTTATATGTTGCAAATGATATATTTAATGTAAAAAAATATTAATATTATAATTATATATGTACTTAACCCATTATGGCTAAAAGTTATAGTTGTATAATTTTTATTTTAAACATGTGATAACCATTTTTTATTAGATTTCAATAAAGCTTGGTTATATGTTTGAATTGATGATGATATAATTTGGATTGAAATTTAATAATTCTTCCCTTCAAATCAATATTATGATTAATCATATTTGATATTGATGAAAATCAACATCTTCTCCAAAGTTGGGATATCATTTACTAAAAATACTAATAAAATTAAAGCAATACTTAAATATCATATAATTCAGAGGTTTTAACACTTATATATTATATTATGAGCTATATCAATATTTATCACATTGATATGGCTCACTTATGATGTCTTAAAAAATGCTAATAATATATTTCATATTCTCATGAAATATTTGATTTTTAGTTAGCATAATAACATTTTGAGAGCCTAAGTATATGACAATAATATTTGATAATTTTATAATCTCATTATATAAATCTCCTAATCAAAAAACTTTTGAAACTAATTTTGCAAGTGTCATACAACAATTTTAATAATAGATAAAACAATAATAGATGAAGCACTACTCTCCAACTGAAGGCACATCTTTCAAACACAAACACATAAGCTATTCTTATTCTCCTTTTATTGATGTTATCCATATAATTTAAATTACTATAGCTAATGAGTAAGCCATTTTTATTAATAAGCAAACATCTTTTATGCCTTTAAGATATCATAATATCCATCTTATTGTTAGCAAATTTAATTTTTTTAGGTTAGTTATGTATCTACTAATAATATTAATAACTTGTAGAATATATGAATAATTATGAGATTACTTATTGCATTAGTATAAGATACATTAGAAATATCTTTTTAATCATCTTCTAATATTGGTGATTCCTTTTTTAGATAGTTTAAAATGAGTTATTAAAGAAGTGTTAGCTGGCTTAGCATCAAATATATTAAACTTATATAAGAGATTTTACACATAATCTATTAAGTCAACTATAACTTTTTGACACCTTTGCCTTTTATAATATCCATATCGAGGATCTTCTTTGCTACTTTTAAGATTTCATTTCAAGTTCATCACTTAACATGGTTTTTCAAATTCATATTTTATTTTACATCCAAACAACATATCATCAATATACTAAAGTAAATAATTCCAACCTTCATCTAGAAATACAACCATCATATTTACACCTCACAAAGTTATATTTTAACATAAAATATAAAGTTTTTTGCACCATTATAAAAGAACTTATTTTAAATCATATAAATATCTTTCCAATAAGAACATATTATTTTAGTCATCTTAAATAACAAATTTTTCTAATTACTACATAAGAATTTCTACCTATAGTTCTCTACGAATGTGATTTTAACATTAAATTGCTTTAAGTTCAACTCAAACTTTGTTAATGCAAAAAGAAAAAAAATTAATAAAGGTATATTAGATATCAAGAAAAAACACCTCATGAAACCCCCCTCACTTGAGAGTAAATAAAAAACACTAACATTTTGTACATTTCATATTCTACACCAAAAATTTCATACTTCTTTTTGAAAATTCATTTGCAACTAATAATTTTCCTTTTCGTCAAAGTGCTTCACTAGTCTCCAAGTTTAACTTTTATTAAGAGATTATATTTTTTCTTGTATAACTAAAGTCAACTTCTCAACATTTATATTAGATATTACTCCCAAGAAATTTGAAGACTCATCTTATGTGCATGTATCATCTAGAATTGAAAGTACGTGAGCCACAAAATCTCCAAATCTTTTTATTGGTCGAGCATGTCTCATTGTTTTATTTGTAACAATAGAACAAACTTGTTCATTGTCTAACTAAATATCTTATGCGTTAGACTCTTTATGATTTTTCTATTTGTAGCTAAATCAAACTTAATAACCTTCAATTCTATATAATCAATAAATTGTTAATCTTTGCTTATTTGTGTTACTTTGGCTTTGAGCATTAAATGCTCATCAAAAGGTTACGTCCCTATTAATAATAACTTTTGAGATTTTGGATCCAAGTTTCTTTTTGCATCTCATTCATAACCTAATATTATACAATTCTTAGCTCATGGTTTGAACATGACTTTATTTTGATGAGTATAAGTTAGATAATCAAATATTCTTAGGATCAAAATTTGTTAGACATCTTGATTACATCTTTTCTTGTGTCTTCATGCTAATGGTCATATGCGGAATGCAAAGATGTTGCAGGTACTACTTTTTTCCAAAAATCCTTATCCAAGCCTACTTAAGAAAAGTATATAATATAATAAACTCTTTCCAAAAGAGTTTATTTCATCTCTCAATCAAAATATTTGTGATGGACTTAACAATTACTTTATGCTTGAGAATTTCTTTTATATTATAGACATCATTAAGTTCTTGAGTATAATATTTTAGGCTATTATCTATTCTAAGTTTTTTTTTTTAATTTCTCATCACTTTATTTTTGTTTAAGTGCCTTCCATTGTTCTAAATGAGAAAATACTTGATTTTTATTTTTCAAGATGTATTACCACATTTTCTTGAATAATTATTAATAAAAGTAAAAAATATGTATTACCTATTAATAAAACTAGTATTCATCCCCACAAATCTAGTGTCTTATCACATTGATTAAGTAACAAGAAAACATAAAAGATTTTCATCATAGTAATTAAATAATAACATGTTATATATGTCATAATCATCCAAAAAAATAAGTATAAAAACATAATTTCATTTATATCATTTTTTATTATAATCTTATTTATATACATCATTTTCTCTTAACCAAATAAATTTTATGACAATTATGTTTTTGTTGCTCCTTATTTCTACAAGTAGTTTTTCGTTATCCTCTTCTTAACTATAACATGAATATCATTTATTATTTTTCATCTTTTCATATTTATATAACTCATCAATTTTGTTCATTGCTATTTTTAATTATTTATTTCTTATATATTTTCAATATTTTTAGTTACATGATCCAACGAACATTATATTGACTAATATTAATACATCTATTCTTTTAATTCACATAAGTCATATTATATATTTTTAATATTTTTTAAAATATTATTATATTTTATTTGTATCAATCATGTAACAATTTATATTCATAAATAAATAATGTAATATCATATATTCTAATGTAAATAATAAAGTCTAAACACATTTTAATCATAAAATTATCTTACTCATGCATATAATAGATATGCTATAAGTAATTCATATATTGTGTCCTTCAACACAACAACCTTATAGCACTAGGTCATTCGACTATTGTTTAGCCTATTACACACACATAGTAATCAAGCAATCGATCTATTCCTAGCACATCGATAATGCATCACACAAAGGTGCCGAAATGCCTACTTTAATGTTTTGTGTAGAACTATTTCTCTCTTCAATTTTCATTCCCAATTTTTAATGTTCATTATTGATTTTCTCCTCCTATTTAGAATCAATCTATTACAAGGTAAAGATATTTACAATTTATAGAAGTAAATATATATTTTTAAGTTATTAGTCTACCAATATTTATAATTTATATTAAGTTTTGTAATTTTATTCATGTTCTCTTTCATCACTACATTGCGACCTTTACATACATGAAATGTTAACACCAAAATAGGATGAGCCATTTTCACAGGCTTAATAGGCTAAATCTAGTACAACTATTATATGCGAAAAGAGTAATTAATCTCTTTTCTTTCTCATGTATAAATTATGTTAAAAGATTAATTATAGCTCATTTTCTTAAATAATGTTTATTCATTTTTCTCTTTTTATCCTAAATTTCATTCAACTAAGTTTTGTATATAAATCAATTATTCATTTTTTCTTTCATTTATCCTAGTTTCATACAACTAAGTTTTTATGCTCGATATAATATAAAAATAAAATAATTATTCCAAATAAATGTTATGATTCCAACAATTAATGCTCATTCTATAGTAAACATGCATCATATTTTACAACATAAAATATAATATATTTCAAATTTTTAAAATATTTATAATATATCAATCATCTTACAAGTATCATTTTTTTTGAAAAAAAAAACTTTCTTTTAAAAATCTTGTCATTTAAAGTAAAAGATAAAAGAATCTTATAACAAAATTTAAATCAAATATGGATATATTACATAACAATATCTGTTTTAATTTTAATGTATTAGTCATAACAAAATAGATTGTATTCTTATTTTTCAAGTCATTTACAAGTTTTATTCTTTTCTTTCTCTTCCTTGTTAGGTTGTAATAGGATTTTGCTAAGTCCCCCTCTTTTTTTCAAATATTTTTTTTCTCTCTAGGATGATGACATCATAATTTTCCTTCCCCACTCAACTTGGCTACTCAATTTTTTTAAAAAATAATTCTACAGTATTCTCCTTTTTTATCAAAATTTTTTACAATATTCTATTTCTATCTCTTAAATTTTTTTTTCCTTTACCCAAAATTTCTTAGAATATTCTTTTTTACTCTCTTATTTCTACTAGACCTTTATTTTTTTTTTCTTTCCTAACATAATTCTCTCTCTCCTTCTCTTTTTCTCTCTCACACCTAACACTTTTTTTCACTAGCCTTACCCTTTCTCTCATTCTGTCCTATTTTCTCTCATGGTCTAATGCTCAATTTTTGTTTTTTTATAACAATGCTTTCTCTCTCTCTCTTCCCTCATAGCTTCTTTCCTCTTTTCTTCTATGTTCTTTCTCCTTTCTCCTAATGGTAACTTTTCTCTCTCTCTCTTCCCTCACAACTCCTTTCCTCTCCTCCTAAATGTTCTCTCTTATCTCTCAATGATAGCATCTCTCTCTCTCTCTCTTTAACTCTTATTCTCCTATTGGCATGCTCTTCTCTCTCATCCTTTTATTATTTCTCTTGATAACACTCTCTATTCCTTTTTAGACTAATGGTTCTCTCTCTTGGCGAGACTCCTCCCTTCTTCTCTCTTTCTTTACCTAAGCACTAGTCCTCTCTTCTTCATTCACAATGACACACCTCCCAATAGCTCTTTTTCTCTTTCTTCTCTAAGAGCAATAGTTGAACCATTCTCTTGTTATATCTCTTCATTCTCTGTTAAACCCAAACCTATGTATGCAACTATCCCTTAAATAGATCCTAACTAATGCTTCCCCTTCCTCAAAGGCCATTTCCAAGTATTATCTCTTTCTCCCTTCGACATTTTGGCTTTGTAGAATTGTTCCAATGGTTTATCATAGTAGTTACAATAGCTGTTGGGTTTTATTTTAAAGTTTCTAATCCTCCATCTCTTCTAAACCACCATAATCACCTTAGATTAGGGTAAGATAACTATTTATTTATTTATTTATTTATTTATTTATTTATTTTATTTATTTTATTTATTTATTTATTTATTTATTTATTTATTTATTTATTTTATTATTATTATTATTATTATTATTATTATTATTATTATTATTATTATTATTATTATAAAATTAAAAATTTGGGCTAATTAATTTTGTTAATATTTTAACCAATTTGGACTCAAAAATTGTGTCTATCATATTTAAAATTTTTTACTCCATGAGCTCTATCTTATATTATACTTTCATATATTTCTATCATTTTTTAGTATTTTAAATATTGTTTTTCTTCCAATACATAATTTTTTTATTAATGCCTAACTTTTTATTTCATGATCTTCACACTTCATGTTCTTCTAAAAATAACTTTAACTTAAACTTTTTTATAGTCTCTACATCACTATTTAGTTTCATAATTTTTCAAAATAATTTAACATTTACTTTAATTTCTCAATTAAGTTTACTTATATATTAAATTATTATTAAATTCTCATAAACATTTGATCTTTTATTTTTTTTCATCTAGGCACCTTTGATTTTCATCATTTTGGTATTGCTAAATATTAACTAAGTTATAGTCTTATTTTCTAAGTTTGTCTTTCTGGTTTTGGGTGCCATAATTCTTTTTTTTATCAAATATTTGAGTTTTATTGAAAAAACATAAATTTCATCAAAAACTCTAAACCTTATATAGTTATTATTTAACATATTTTTTACCTCTAATAATATTGATAATTATTTTTTCTCTTTTCAAAATTCTCATTCATTCTTTGGGATATTGATTAATAAACTTTTTCACTTATGAAGACACCAGAATGCCTATGATTCAACATTATAATGTATCATGTATGTAGTCTTTATGTTATTAATATAATAATATTATAAAAGGTCATATGTACTAACAACTACTTAGAATGTCTAAGCAAGGTCATATTATCAACCATTAATACAACAAACAAATGGCTTATTAAGAGGACTATAATATCTATCACAATGCTTTGTATAGATCTATCGCATTCTTTGATTTTTGTGGTCGATTCTTTTATACTTGTTGACTTCATCCTCCTTGAATTCAACTTATTAGGAAGTGACAAACTTTGTTATACATGGTATTCATGGATCCCAAAACCAGTGGAAGAGTCAAAATAGTATACAATGAATAGCAGTCTTAAATACATGTTAGAGAACTCACTGATTATGGTCATTGAAATATCCATATTTTAGAATATTTTATTTTCCAGTCACTTTGAAACAATCTCATGTGCTTACAAATTATTCCTAGAATATTAATACAACTTAACTATATTAGAATTTTAGAGACATTATAATCTTAAACCACGAAACAACATAATGAAATCTTAGGGGCATTTTCCTAATCTGTCAAGCCATTTTTGTCATACTTGTGCTTAAAGTGGGAGTTTAATCATTTTCAAATTATAGTTATGCATGAAGCTTCTTCAATTCATTTACATTCCATTATTTGAGTTTTCTTTTCAACATCTCGATCAGTAAGAATTTTGACTTCAAGCCAGTGATGGAATTGATTTTGTAATGTCCTTACCAATAAGATGAATGTTTTTTGGCACCTATTGTTTGGGATAAGTCACATTTGTTCAAGACCCCATAGACTTAAAATTTATCCTATGAATATGGTTATTAATATATATTTTGATGGATGTCCTCCTCTTTTGTCTAAGATGATGCTCAATTGAATTTCTTTTCTTTAACTAATCCAAATCTTAAAGATGGGCCTGATCATTTTCATTTTGCTAGGCCTCAAAATTTTCCACAATGATAATAGCACCATGTTAAGCCTTGGGCGACAAGTCCTTTAATCCAACTAGCAATGTTGATTTTGGTATTTTTTAGCAATTTTAGACGTGGATCAATGATAAACCCATCAAATGAAGCAAGAGTAGTGGCCTACTTTGCTTCTTCCTTTTTGATTCAGAGCTTTATCAATTAGATTATGATGTTTAGTTAATTCAGCCTGACTACTAGAGATGGGTTGACTAACAAAAGCATACATTAAATGACACTCATGCAAAGAGATTAATGCTCTTCAACTATAGACATCTTACCTTTATCAATAATGTTGATTCATGGTAGAAAATGTTTTGTTAGATAAATATTTTGACATCAACTATAGACCATTGAACTATGACCTTTGTGAAATAATTAACAAGCTCCAATAGAAACTAAGGATTCTTATATGCGGACTAAGAATATCCATGCTTTGTAAATTTGATAACATCATCATGAAGAGGTGGCCAATAAATCCATTTTAGGTCACTTGTGCATATAAAGAACTTCTAAAGGCAAGATTTTTGCATCTTAAAAGAGAATTTCTTTCAAAACCTGACTACCTTCAATCAAGTGAAGACATAGAGAAGAACTACAAATAAGATCAATGGCAACGCACATCAACAATTAAAATTTATTAAAAAGATTGATATCTTAATCATGACTTTGATTGTCGCTTTAGAAGCTTTCCAAGCTTAAAGTAGGATATAATGAGGTCCATCAGCTAAGAACTTTTATCAACTTCAGTCATCTCAAGAGCTACAAACATTTGGAACAGAAAGCATGTGATAGCTAATTGATATGTAGATTTTGCCAATGCATCTACTTTTTGATTTTCAACCCTTGAGATCATGTTTAATTTTGATGGAGTAAAATTTCTTAGCATAGAGAGTATGAGTTGTCAATACTTCTTCAAAATAGATTCCAAGATTTTGAAAATACAACAAACTTGATTTAAGATAAGTTGAGAATGGCTAAGCACAACCACTTTGAGTATAATCTCCAAAAAAACTTCAATCTAGTTCACAAAGCTTGATACTACTTAACGAAAGAAATATGAATTAATAGCAAAGAATAAGTCATTGAGGACACTTCAAAACTACTCTTGCGCCACTACTCTACTCCCATGAGACTCCATCATCAAACATTTTATAGCTTGAATGTTGGTCCATAGCTTTGAAAAGAGAAGATCAAACTAAATGTTGAATAAACTTTGTGAGAGATTGTGATAAAATTGCATGCATTGGAGTAAATTTGTGAGAACTTGTGAAGATCAAACATTTTATAAGAATATCATTATGTAAACTTTGACATTTTTTTTGGATTATTGAAAATCTTATATTTCATTTATTAATAATGTACTCTAATATTTTGAAGTTTGAACTAAAAGATAGTATAGAAAAATTACCCAAAATCAATGAAGAAACCTATCTTCTCTTCATCTAATTTTGCAACTTTGTTTGTTAATAGTCATAAACGTGTCTGAAAAGCTTAGGTAGTAGTGGCTAGTAGTTAAGTGAATGAGAGAATTCGATGAAGACAATAGGAGTATTATAGACATATATTTTTGAGATGAAAATAGTTAAGACCACTATATTTTACACCCATTCAAGGGATCCAAATGTTTAATAAATTTAGCATCAGGCAATTTATTGATTTCCTCTTAGATGATTTCTTCTTTTTCAAAACTAAATATACCCTTTTGTCGTTAAATCGAGACCTCCATATTTTTATGTTGAGTTGTTGTTGGAAGATTTCATGATCAAGCTTAAGAAAATTCATAGTATTCAGAAGTGAATAAAATAATCATAAATGACCAAGAGAGTGCCTTATCTCTTAATTTAATTAAAAATTTAACCTTTCAAATAAGCGTATATGTTTTTATTATAACATTCTAGTCAAAAAAATAATTTCTCTTTCCTCACTTTGTCTTGTCTTGTAGCCTTCTCTTTTATCTCCCCAAGAGTACTCAAGTAGAACTTTCAAGATAATGAAAGATTTCCCTTGGTAATAGCAACTTCCATAGGTGTTAGTAATTTGATCATAAAATGCATCTTATTAGTAATAGATTAAATGCTATTGAGGTTCTCATGATACATTATAAGACTATGGTGCTTTCATGATGACAAAACTCATCATAGTTATCATGAATTGAATTATTGGCCAACATCTATGTAATTATTCCCTTTGTTTAGTAAACTTTGCAGATGAATTAGATGGGTGCACCAAACATAAGCTTGAAAAGGCCCCTCAAGAGATTAATCTTCATAATAACTTCTAGGAAAAAGAAATTGTTAGAATTTTTAGAGGTAATGAAGATCCTCTATACCTCAAATTTTGCAATCTCAACAAATATCACATTTGCATCATATAGATTTTGAAGGAGGGGAGGTTCTCAACTAAGAAGATGGTATAGATTTGGGAGGAAATACTCCAAGAAAGTTCGATGAAGGAAGCAATCTCATCTGTCTTAAGAATTGAATTTTTTTAATGTACATTGCTTATTATCTATGATCATGTAATTGAAATTTAGTAGCATTTTACTGTTATATTATGATATGATAGATCGATGATACTATTTGGATAAGCTCTTTAGGAACTTAAGAGCTAGTGTCTGACATGTATATTATTCAAAGTGTTCTTATATTGGTACTCTTAAGGTTTTCTTTTATTTTAGAAGATTATTAATTAGTTATCAACATCGTTTGATAACAAGGTTGCAAAATCATAATACATGCATAAATTATTTGAATTTCACCTTGGTATCAGATCTTTCATTGAGTTAAAGATAATGAGCTTTCTTTCATTTTGCTAATAAAAGAATGGGACAGAGATTCATTGAGTGTCAAAAAGTGATAAGGCTCCGAATCAGAGCTATCATCACAAGTATTTCTTTGAGGTGAGCAAATTCCTAGTTATTAGTCAAAAGTTATGCAAAGGAATCAATGATATGACTTAGGAGTGTGATTCTGTAAGAACAAAAAGTGCTAGAGATCTTTTTGTAGAAAAAATTATCATAGGTGGTTACAACACTTGTAATCACCAAATGATTAGAACTTCTAAAAACTATTTTCTATTGTTGTGCTTGAAAAAGATCTTGAAAACTACTCATAAGATAACATAGAAATAATTGGCAAAAACAAATAATTCTTAGAAAATACATCTATAGTTGACTTTCTCTCATATTACTTCTGAGATATGTCAAACATACAATTGTTGTAGAAAAGTTCAACATTAACCAAAGTGGTCAATAATTATATCTTTATTATTTATATTAATTAATAACAAAATGAATCTTAAGATAGCATAAAAATTGGTATCTAAATAATGATTTTGACTAAAAAGACAATAAGCTAGCTCATACCTTCCATCCAAGAAGAACCAAGCATTCAAAAAGGAAACAGGGCTTCCAAATGAGCTTTGGGCTTAAAAAAGCCCAAGGGCGGATTTTGATTTTGGGTTTA
This sequence comes from Vanilla planifolia, assembly GCA_023846275.1. Classification (NCBI taxonomy): domain Eukaryota; kingdom Viridiplantae; phylum Streptophyta; class Magnoliopsida; order Asparagales; family Orchidaceae; genus Vanilla; species Vanilla planifolia. Next base: position 35,820,567 of record CM043869.1, on the reverse strand, counting down.
AACTAGTTTTGTAAAATTGGGTTTTAATAGCTTTCATATTTTTTGGATGCTAATTTTTTTTAGTTTAATTTTAATTATTTTTTATAGTAAAAACTTTAATAAAACGTGCACTTTAAAAATTAAAATGGTTAAGCATGTTATGATTTCCGATAAATCATACATATCAATCATCGAACATTGATGTGAGTGGACATTTTTCTTCAAGGTTGCTGCATTGAATTGAGTTGAATATGACTTTGATATTATTTGTTGAATAAATTGTATTAAATAAATATTTAAACTGATTGAATATATATATATATATATATATATATATATATATATATATACTTAGATATTCAGTAATTCAAAAACCGTAGACTTATTAATAAAAAGTAAAATAATTATATATTAAACTTTTAATATTATATTTAAGTTATAGTACAAAATTAATTTTATTTTTACTTGTATTTCATTGTTCTTAACAAAGAATTTCTTACCTATAAAGATAAATTCTTCTTCCACAAAAATTAATTTGTCACCATAAATAACAATGCCACTTGGAGAATGAAGATTAGGAGAACAGTAATGATGTACCACTAATTATTTGGAAGGAAACTATAACCACATCAATGCATCGTTCACAAAAGCATCGAAACATATGTTTATCTTGTTTTACATGTCATAATCAAGGTTAACTTTTAGTGGGAACATTTTTTTGATGGTTAAAAGATAAATTACATCTTTCTAATTCTAAAACTTCTCTAAATTATGAATCATAAATCGTTTTTATATGAGAAGAAAAAAAAAACTAATAAATTTAGTGGATATGATATGAACATGAGATTGATGTTATGTGTTTAAGACAACACACATTTTATTAAAAGTATCATGTTTTAGCTAATATAAACATTCTATTTTTAGAGTCGCAAAAGGAATTGGTTAATATAAGAATAATACAAATATGTCGCATACCATAGCTAATAATGACCACTCAAGGCTCATAACATCGTAACAATCATAGTCTTCACGTGCAAAGCCTCTCATCCTACAAACCTAATGAGTGTTTTGTAGAGGAAAACCTTTCCTAACAAATATTGAGGGAAAAACTTGCAATTTGGTAATGAATAACAAATAGAAAAAATTCAATGGCAATCATCCATATACAATTGACATGTAGGTTTAAGGATATGCATGAGACCAACTAACTCTTAAATAGACATCACCAATCTTGTTATTTATTAGATGTAATTCAAAAAATAAGAACATAAAAGTATGCATGTAAAAACATGTAAGAGAAATGAGCTAAAAAAATTCACTATAAGGAAAAATAATGACCAAAAAGAAAGTTATAATTTCACTATCTAACTTTAGGTGGTTGGAGAGAAGGAGATGCTAAGAGAAGAAGCACTAGTAATCCTTGGTGAGAAAAGAAGTGAAGAAAAAATTGATGAAAATCATGACTAAGAAGGCATAGGTTGAATGAAAAGAGAATGAAGAAGCAAATAACATGGTTATGAACATGTTAAAAGTTCTTACCCAAGTATAAAATTCTAATCATAATAATATAAATAAAGATTAAAGTCTACATGCAACAGAAAACTAATAAAGATTGTAACACAATAGAAGTTTTTATTCACCTCATCAATACCTATCAATCAATGAAAAATGTTGAAATTAAAATACCACAAGGGCCCAAAACATTAGATGCCTTATGCGAAACTTCTATTGTATTAGTAAAACTCAATAGAGTTTTGAAAAAAGAAGGAAGAAGATGATAACAAAAGGTATTCATAGGTTTAAAAAAATAGGCAAAGCAATAGCCATTTTTTAGTAAGAGAAAACAAGAGGATGAAAAACACAAAGGTAAAATTGATTTACTAAAAATAATAATGAACTACAAGGAAAAGCTATGGTTGGCAATAATTTTTATTAATATACAAATAGATATATACATATTATATACATATATATAATATGTATTAAAGAATCTATTATAGATTTGAGAAATATGATGTCTATTAATCAATATATAATAGAACATTTACGTAAAGCTAATCAACAATTAGATTGGATAATGTGCTTCTTAGATAAGATACTTAGATTTGAAAAATTCCAATTGTTTTAGAAGTAATATCTCCTCCAAATCTTTATGTACAACTAGTTAACATTAATCTTTAATAACAAGAGACCTTATGAGAATGTTGTTTCTCCAATGTTTATTTAGAAATTTTCTAAAAACAAACTTCTAAAAGCGAGCTTCAAGAGATGGAAAAAAGAAACCTTGACCACAATAAGGTTGAGTGGGGAGAGTTTTGTTAATATATTTCATGAAATTTATTAATACATGATGAAGATTTTGTTCACCATTTCTTGTAACTTATTTTAAGAGGAAACTATAGCTTTAGAAAATACTTTCTTAAGGAACACTACTCTAGCTAAAGAAGAAAGAGGATTCGCAAGTACTAGGACCAACAATTTTGAAAGTGGTCATGTTGACTTCTGAAGTGATGAATGAAGAAGGGTTTATCACTCTCCTTCTATTGAGTAGTAATTATTTGGAAAAATGTTGGTTGATGAAAGTAATCATGGAATGGAAGGGTAAATGATTCTTTGACTAGTGACTTGCTTAAGGGCCATTATACTACCCAAGATAAAAAAAAGAAGATCAATAAAGTACATTTTAAACACTCATTACATGTGCTGAAGGAGGATAAAGAGACAACAAAGAGAAGGACAAATGTATTCCAAGAAGAAATTGTTCCATAAGCTTAAAGAAAGATAGCCTTTACTAAAAGCTTCAAATTAACCTAAGTAGCTATTTGACTAAGCCTGATATTTGAGACCCATTAGTAGGTAGACATTCAATGACAACAATGGAGCAGTCAATGCAAAAATATATGAAGAAAAGTTACAATAGTTGGTGACCAATTTAAAAATTCCTTGAGCAATCCTAAGCTATCTTAATATGTGTAGGTCAAACTAGCCTTAAGGAGAAAAGAGAAATATAACTTCAAAAAGCCTAAAAATACAAATAAATAAAAAAGGAGAGGGATTCAATGTGTCAAAATTCTTAGAGTGAAGAGTCTAAGATGCACATGTGGTACATACAAGATCTAACTCTTTAGATGTCATCACTCTCCTTATTGGGTTAGAGTGATCATATTTCACTATGTAAAAGAATCTCACATAAGAGAATAGTGAGGAAAATATAAATTAATATATGAAGTTTCCAAGAACTCCCAAATGAAATTAAGGAATGCCTTTTACAAGACATAAGACTAAAATGTAATGTACCATTATCTTAAATGACAAACAAACCATTTTATATAGTTTAATCACAAGTTAGGTGCTCTTCTAGAGCATGTGAAACTAAATGTAAGAAAAACTATAAATAAAGACAAAAAGAATTTCTCTTCATATGAGATGTAAATCTCAGAAAGAGAATTTATTTGTTTCTATATGACCATTATTTCTACTCTACAACATATCATATATGAAATTAGCTTCTTATATCCATAAATCTTTATTAGTAAGCATAAACTTTAAACATAAGTTGACATCATATCTATGGGCCTTTATTAATGCCTTCATTATGTCTTGTACAAAATGTTAGCATCATAATGATACCTTCCAAGAAGTTTTAGCTCCAATTTAAGGGGTCACATCATGTTATATTAAGCACCATGCTATATCATGTTTTACTATGCCTTATACAAAATGCTAATACCAAACCATCCAATATATAGACTATACCTATAATCAAGTCATAGAATAATGTAATAAGAGAATTTATATCTTATATAACATATTACATCATGATATTATACCATATTCTATGCTGAGGGATCATCACATTATATATAAGACTCATATAATCCAATATAATATTTCATATGTTATTTTTTCTCTTTCTTTTTCATTTTTGTTTCTTGTCCTTATCATTTATCATTTTTTATTATAATGTTTTGATATCATAATTATAACCTATGTGTAATATGTAATAGAATGTTGCAATTAAATAGCAAAGCCCATGCTAATGGCAGACACAAATATTACAATATCATGTTATATCAAAACATATATTTTATGAATAATATATAGTAAAATGTCATATAATCATACTAGAAATTATATTTTAAAGTTCTTATATAACATAAAATATCATATCATTCTCATTTTCTTATTCACTAAATATTTTGATTTGGTTATCTTATATCTATAATTCATTTATATGCAAATATAATTTATAACAAGTACCACGTCTATAAAGTATGATTTCATATCAACAAACTCAAGCCATATAATATATAATATAGCTAAATTTTATATGTATTATATAGCTATGTCGAATCAAACAAACTCGGGTTGTCTCAAATATCATGCAACAAGATTTTATATATACACAAACACATACACACATACATATATATATATAATAACTATAACAAGTCAACCAGTCCATGTCGATTAAAGAATCATTTCATAATGTCACACCTTGTCAAACTTTATTGCTCACATATTTAAGAGAAGTTTTCTATTTGTTTTAAAGAAGAATAGAATTACTAAATAATTACCTATTGTGCTTAATAGTTCAATGAACAAGTGCTCATGCTAGTGGTAAAGTTCTTGATTAAAGCATAGGATGTTGTGTGTTCAATTCATTCTCGACACAAACCTCTCTTATTATTTTCTAAATTTTTCCTTTGTTCTCTTTTTCATCATCTACTTCTATCTCTCTCTCTGCTTTCCTTTCCCAATCAACAAAACCAAAAGAGATCTTTCCTTTCTCAAATTCCTTTCATTCTTATTTCTTTAGTCATCTCTCCTCTTTGTTTTCCATTCTTAACCAATCAAATGCAAAGAGTTTCTTTTACTTCCTAAACTCAAAGACAAAAAAGAGATTTCTTGAGATTTTGATGTAGAGCATCTAATATTAGCTCATAAACACACATCAATTAGCTTGTACTAATTTCATAAGTCCATTGATACAAAATTTGGTTAAAATTTGCTTCAAAAAATGCTTAAATTTGAGGTCCTTGCTATTTTTGTTGCCTGTTGTCGTTTGTCGTCATCTGTCATCGTCAGCAGTTGTTGTTTGGCCAAAGCAAATCTACATGTCTGTGTTACCCAAATTGACTCAGGAACTTAACTGACTCACCTAACCTGTGCTAACCTGTGACCCACGACGACCTAGTCTACCGTTCTGACCCACATCGACTTTTGCAACCCACCAAAATCTCCTACTATGATTGTTCCACCGATTCGCCCTACTCAAATATTGCATCAAATGATTCAAGCCCTCTGCTTATATCACAAGCTCCCATCGTTATCACTACCCAAAATGTATGACCAATTTGGGAACTAAATTCAATTAGTTTTGTAATTGTTTTTCATTTTTTATTTTTTAAAATTAGTGGTAAATATTTGAAATCCTTATAAATAGGTATGTTCATTACATTAGAAATGACAATTTTTGAATGAAATTTTTTTTATTTGTATGCTTTCACCTTTGTCAACAAAGTGTGTGCACTTAACCTTTGTTAGAGAAATTACAACTTCCCATGTAAGAGATAAGGATCGAAGGTGAGAGACCTTCCACTGAGAGAGCCAGCAACCAAATGTTTTGCGAGAGACAATGATCGAATGCAAGAGACATTCTACCAGGAGAGCTGGTAACCAAACAAATTCTTACTTCTACCAATATCCACATCATCATCAAAAGCTTTAATCTTTCGACAACTTTTATTTTTTAGATAATAATCTAAAGTTAGAATTGTTTTTTAAAAATTAAAGTACTTTATATAGAGTTTGTATTAAATTTTTATCTTATATGTGTGAAATTAGATGAAACAAAAATTATTTTGTAAGATTTTATGATTAATGCTTAAAGTATTATCACCTACTCAACTTAATAATCCACACTATATATTTGGAATATCAATATTTGAATAGTTCTAAAATATCACACATGTCACCTAACTCTGATTAGTGCATAGTATTTTTTTCATGCTCTTTAATAATCTATTATAAACTCTAATTTAGACTCTAGTAGAAGTTTAAATTTGTCTTATATCAGATGTTCTCTCTACTTTCCTTTCTAAACTGATGAAATAAATAGAGTTGCTTTCCTTTCCTAAATACAAAAGAATAAAAAGGAGATTTCATAAGTTGCTAAGTTGAAGTCAATTGGATTAGATTTTAATATAATATATTAATTATTTTATTACCATTTAAATTTTATTTAATATTTTCAAATGAACTCTAATTAAAATAAAAAATATTGTTTGATTCATCTCAGCTAACTCTATCCATATATGATTAAAATTAACGACTTTATAAAATGACATAATATTGTGATACTCATAAAAATTATTATTTTATATTTTCAACTCATGTTCTCATATCTAATTATCAAAATTTATATATTTACATTATTATTCTCATATTAGTATTTCTTATTTAGGGTCATATAATTATATAACATTTTGGTTGTTATAAGTCCTCCATTTTATGTAAATTTCTTCCCTTTATTTTCAAATCTCTTTTTTCTATCAAGAGCTTACATTGACATTTCTTTGTAACTTAGTCCAATTAAATCTCAATATTGTTTACATAATAATTAATGAATTTGATAAATTTTGGTCACTTTAATTATCACTTCTATTATTCTTATCTATAATACCTATCAACTAAGATTCATCTCTTATATATTAATCCTTTTTAATCACTTCCTTAATCTTCTTATTATTTTCAATCTCAATTCTTTTCATTGCTCTATCATCAATATAAAAACCCAATCGTAATTACCCACACCATTTTGACAATCTTATTCAAATTTTTATATAAATTTATCTTATGATTATCTAGAGTTTTATAATAATCTCATCTCAATTCATATATTATAAAACTTATACTCATATAACCTTTTAATTTTTCTTTTCTCAACAAGTATTTAATAGTTTATCATAATTTCTTACACATCTCTCATTGCCTTTTTCAACTCTAACTTAATATTATTCTCAATTCATATTATAAATTATTGTTAAATCTTGTTGTATTCTATATATAACATTTTTCTCATATCATTTCTATATCTTATCTTTCATACCTTTACATTGCCAAAAACTTTTATTCAAATCTAATCAATAATTTAATTTTTGTTTATCATCATTCAGATCTTCCTTCAATACTTCAAATATTATATTCACATCATATCATTATAACACTTATCAAATTTCTTATTTGTTATTTTTTCATCAAAGTCAAGTGTTATTATCTACTCATTTTCTTTTATCTCATTTATCATGTCATATTAATCTATATTGTTTCATTATCATTTCTAATTATCTTTTTTATCTCTAATCATTTTCATCTTTATAAAAATCTCTATACTTCAATTCTAATTCTTAGTCTCATCATTGTTATTCTTATATTTCATTTGATATCAATCTATCTTTATCATTGAGTTAACAAATTTTTATTCATCATTTTATCATCAATTACTTTAGTTCTCATCATATTTTTTCTCTTCAATTTTAAATATCATCTTCATGCACTTTATTGCTCATCAATATATTTATAAATATTTCTTCATGCTCATCTTAATAATCACATATTAGCAATTATCTTTTATCATTAAATTTATCATTCATTTTCCTTTCTTTATTACTCCATTTTCTCTTACAAAATTCTTAACATACCTATATCATATCTTTTTACTCTCCAATTATCATTAAATTTGGTATTTTCATTTTTTACAAGACCAATTTTATCTCAATTTCTTTCAACTTATATTTGTTTCATTTATATAAATCTTTATCATTCTTAATTTTATCATAATATGTTATTCATCTTATTGTTACACTTCTCATATTAATTTTATTTTACTTTTGGTCATGACACCACTTATTTGACGTAAATCATTATATTAGCTTCTTTAATATTTTTTTCAAGTATATATCAGGTCATATATTTTAAGCTTTTATAGGATTAATCAATTAGAGAATTTTGATCAGATGTCTCATAGAATAATTTACAAATGAAGTATTGTCAAGTAATGATGGTGGCCATACTCTAACTGTGGCTTAAATGACATATCAAAAAGTAGTTGATCAAACTCTTGATAGAGTAGTTAACTATCAAGAATCTATCTCTAAGATATCTATTAATTTAATTATTTATCTTATCATTTGTTTACATATTACATAATTAGGTTACACAACCTTATTTATACATATGCATAATTATTGAATTCATATGTATTATTATTTTATTAGTTATAAAAAATATTTTATTATTTTAATAGCTACTAAAATTCTTAAAATATAAAAAAAATAATATATAAAAATATTTTAAAAAAATAAACACTTTAGCTTAAGCATCTACACTTTGGCCATGCCTAAAGGCTTGGGCCAAGTGACTTGCAATGTTGAGCATTGAGCCATAAGGAGTCGCGAGGCATGAAACTAGTTGAAACCCATTTAAGTTAAGCTCAAATCTCAATCAAGGTACATTTCTATAACAATTTGAAATCAGGTCAAGGCATCACCCTTGAACTTAATAAAGGCTTAATGAGTCGAGTCAAACTTGAAATAATCAAGTAGTGGAATCAAGTCAAATCAAACTCCTATATGTATGCACAAAAGTGACTTAGCTATTAACCTCCCAAGAGCACCAGGAAGCACCCAAACCCCTAGTAAGCTATTTTACCCGCACAAAGAAACTAATATAAATGCCAAACTACATGTAAGTTTTACAATGTAAGACTAAATGATTGATGTTTGCTTTAAAATTGGTGCAAATTAGTATTGTCCAATTGCCCATTTTTGTAATCAATTGGTAGAGATCATGCCTACCTTTTTAAATAGCAGAATCAATCTTATTGTTCATTCGATTTGCCTGATCAAACGATCATAATCGATTCCATCATTTTGAATAATATATTTCATCTAACCATCCATCTTATAATCTTAATTGAATAACTAAAATCTTCTCTACCTTTATGAATAGTACTTTTATGCATAAACATCAATCATTCAACACATGAGATCTAACGATCCACATCAATCATTCAACACATTCAAATCCTGTTTGGATTAGGTATAGACCACCTTAATAAGTCTTTTGATTGAATGATTCTCATTTCGTTTCCTAGATCAATTAGCCAACATTACTCTCGCTCGAAATTAGTGTTCTAAAAAGTTGTTTATGTTTGTTTAGAAAGCTAAAATACTTGTTTGTAATAGCTATTTTAGGAGTCCTTTTCTAATCATTAAAAAAATACTATTTTAGCCTAAAATATCTTAATATAAATAAAGAAAATTTTGGAACTAAATAGTTGATCATCTTACATTGTTACATCAATATTTTGGGAAAAAATACAAAATCAAAAATTGCATCCAATTTTGACTCCTTTGTTTGAGCTATGTTTACAACTCATTTTTTTTGTTCCTTGCAATCCAATTTTGATGCCTTCGATTGCACATCTTATTAGTGGTTTCTTTAAAATTATTTTTTATTTTCTAATTACCTTTTATTTTTTTCAAAAAAGATTATATTAATGCAAGATCCTTATTGATTCCATTTTTAATAGTGCACATCGATAAATCCTTTGATTTAATATTTCAAACCTTGGTCCTTAGGTTGTTACAAGCTTGTTCATATGTGCATTCATATTTCAACACTATATCAAATGTAATCCATAAATGTTATCATATATGTTTTTAAAAGTAAATAATATAACATTATAGTTATCTATTATTTAATATTATTCTTCAATATTATAAACTTTTATAATTGAGATTATAATAGTAAACCTCTACTTGCTGTGACAAAAGAGTGTGATTTGTAAATATTAGCTCTACCTACTATGGCGAAAGAGACTAGCTTTAATAGTGAAATCATTGTTGGTTTAACTGGGGGTAGATGTTAGGTCGAACCACTTAAAAATCCCTTTGTCACTTTTATTGTTTTTATTGTTATGTAATTTATGATATTTTTTATTTAACAATATGTAATTTAAAATAACTATATATACAAAAATTTTCAAAATCATTTTTATCAAACAAAAAATATTTTATTAAAAAAAATTTTAAAATCATAAAATTTTTATTTTTTGACATTTTTATTTAAAAAAATTATTATAAAAATTTTATGATTATCAAATTTTCATCTAGAAAAAGGTTTTCAAAATAATAAAAAATTTTAAAGCATAATTCATCACTTCTCCTCCCCTATTATGCATTATCCTAACATAAATTATATCAAATTCATCATATTTCATTCATCTCTTTACCTACATCTTTTATTTCAATCTTATCATCAATCATAATTTTAATCATTCTCAATTATATTCAAGTTTTCATAAACTCATTACTCTTGTTCTTCGTTTTCTTTTTATAGCTCTTATAAATTTTGGCAAGTCTCCACTAAATAGGTTATCTTTTTTTATTGAAATGTGCTTATTTTGTTACTTTATCACCTATTATATAAAATTATGACCTAAAATTAACCTGATCAATCCAATAGCCAACTTTATAACCATTTCTTTCTAATTTAATATAGTTAAAAGCAACACTAATTCTCTAAGTCTCTAATGTTATCCCTCAACTTGTTGACAAACTAAACATTTTTTTACTCGCCCTACGATATCTCAATTCATGCTTAGTCACTGATATCTCTATTTTAATTCTTCATACATTTTATTTGCACATAAGTATATAAGTATCTTTAATTAAGCATTTTCTTAACTAATAATTGCCTCAACATATAGCCCAAAATCGTAAAAGTAAATATCATTGTAGATCTAAAACCACTTACAAAGTGTTATAATAGGAGTTGATACTAAATAATTCTTTAAGAATCAAAATCAATTTTTTTTTCTTCACAATTTGAAGATAATTTAAACTATGATGCTTCCAAGGTCAACTTTATTAAAAGTAAAACTATTTGAGAAAATCGTTTAACAAACTTTATGTAGAATCTAATGATTCTCATAAATTTGTGAATTTTTAACATATGCATAAGATTTGGCTTATTCATATTGGCTAATATGTAATGATAAGCTAACAATGTGCCTTCAACAAATATAACATAATCAAAATAGACTAAAAATTCTTACCTTGAAATTTTAACATAATACTTGTGTTATCTTAATATTAGAACACTATATGCAAAAGGGTTCCATTCTCTTTCCCCTTTTAAAGAAGTCAAAAAATTATACATAAATATTCTTACAAATCAATCCAAATATGGCTCAAAAAATCTATTTTTAAAGTCCATAAATGTAGTTTGTGTGCATTTTTTAATAAAAAAAAAGGTAGAACTAAGGGCTCATAATGTTGTACCTTATTCTCATGACATTCTTCTACCTATCGCAATCTTAGAACCAAAATTCTCAATCTTAAATCATTGAATATCAATTTTTCTAAATTTCATATTTCAAATAAATAATCTATTTTGCAAGTTGTCTATTTTCCATACATATTAATATCAAATTATGACACAACTTCACATATTTCACAACCTACATATATCCTAGAAATTATCTATAGCATTTCATATAGTTATCTACTATACATCTATGTAATATAATATGTATAATTATCAAAATCATAAGTACAACTAATTAGCTATTACAATACAAAATTTACATATGACAACAAGTTTTGTATTTTATTCTTATGTTTTTTCTTCCCTATGTTGCAACCTTAATGCATTTAAAATGTTAATGTCAAAATAGGTTGAGCAATCATCATAGGTTTAATAGACTAAATCTAATACAATCATCACATATAAATTAGTATAATAGTTGGGTCATGTCTGATGCAAATCCTTCATTACATAAGTAAGCATTAGAGGTCTTTGTCATATTGACTTGAATAGTATATATATATATATATATATATATATATATATATATATATATATATATATATATATATATCATAATTATGAATGAAATAAATATTTACTTGCAACGTTAAAATTATTGTTTCCTTTCTTAATGTAATCTTGCTTATATGCCATGTTTCCACTTAACTAAGAAAATCTTTAGTTCTAATCCATTTGTTCCTTTTTTTTCTTGGGTAGTCGATCTAGAACTAACTTGAATTTTCATATGACTTATTCATCATCAAGCACCACAAGTTATTATATATCATTTTCTATTTTTCAATAGTGTAATTATACATTACTTACATTGAGTATATAATTATTTAAGATCAAATCATAAGATATAATCTATTTATCATGCAAGTAATAAAGTATTAATATTATACATGCATAAGCATAACATATAATCATCCTTATACACAATAAACATACAATATTTGATTCATATATAACATCATTCCATGCATTATTCATTGTTAACCTATTACATGTAATCATATAGGTATGCATCACATCAAATAGCATCACATATTTGTAATTAATTATGAATTTCACCAATAATTTGGCATTATAGCATATCCTATGTGCCTGGTAATTATGAAGTTTTCTTATATTTAGTATAACAATAATACAATAATACATACGCATGAAACAACTTTGCATAACCACCTATAACTTGGCATTTCAACCAATCATACCAATATGGTATTCATGTAGTCTATCTATTTTTAAATATAGTAGCATTACAGCATATCATACATATTATCAACTATGTAGAATGCATACCCCGATGTTATTATATAGATTTTTCTTTCTTAGTTTTTGTGTTTCAGTCTCCAAAATTGTTGTTGACTTTCTCAGCCATGAATCTAACCTAATAGAAAGTAGAAAAGTTGATTTTTATAAGGGAAACAATTAATTATACAGTTGGATCAATGAAACATGAAGCATAATGACATTTGGATTTAGAAGCTCACCAAATTTACATGTTATGCAAACCTCCTTTCTTTCTCTCTTTTCAACTTTTACTCTCCACAACTAATTCCATAAGCCCTAATTCTTTTCTTCCTCTTTGTTCTTTTCTTTTCAACTTCCTCTCTCTTCAACTCTCCCATCATCCTTTCTCTTGCTTTCAAGCCTTCTTTATTTCTTCTCTCTTTCTCTCTCAAATCCTCTCTCTTATTATTTCCTCCTATCCTTATTTCCTAAGAGCTCTAAGTTGGCTCTTCCTACTCAATGGCTTAACAATTATGTAAACAAGGTCCATCCTCCTCCAACTGATTGCCTCTACCTCAATTAAGGTTAAAGATCTTGTGCAAAGGAGTTAGTCGCTCACATATGTGAGAAGGGAAAATATAGGAATTCCCAATGAGAGGAAGACAAATGACTTAAGTAAGAGATTAAATTAGAATATTTATATATCATATTATATTTGTTAAATATTTTATTTCTTATATAATTCTCAAATTTTAATAATGCTTAATAATCCAACAAACTTCAATAAAAAAGATAATTGCTAGACTCATCTTAATGAACTTTATCTGATATATTTATTTCCAAATTTGGAATACTTTATTTTCAATTTATTTTTAACACTTCTTTGAGACAATTTAGGTGCTTATAAATTCATCCCAAAATATTAATACAACTTTATTATCATAGGAATTAAAAGATGTCGCAACTCTAAAAGATGTTTTTAAAATATTTTTTTTAATTCTTTAATTGATAATAAATAAATCTTAATTTAATCTTAAAAAATACTTGTTACTTATAATTGATCAAACAGATCACCAATCTTTGATAAATAATATTTATCTTTAATGATGATGTTGTTTAACTATTGATAATTTAATCTTTGATTTTTCTTTTCATAAGTACAATAGAATAATCTCTTGAGAAAACACTAAGACTAATAAAACCCTTCTCTAACTATTGTTGTGGTTGCTTCTTTACCTTTAACAGTTGATGCTAACCAATAGAGTTTTTATATCAATTTTGAAATACACTTCACACCCTTCTCTCCAAAGGTTTCAAGTTTGCATGTAAAAAATAATTTGGAATATTCTTTCAGTTACCAAAATATACCACAATTGTTTCTCTAGTAATTCAAATCCTAGCTTTCTTTTAACCAATTCATCTAACCATACTTATGTATATGTGCAAATTTTCTTGTTCACACAACTCACCTTAAACCTTTGCCTTAATATTATCCTATAATGTCTCCTCCTAGAGTTAAAACCTTAACCCCCAAGGAATGAAGGACAATTAGAGATGTATCATAGCAAAAACATACCAATCCATCCAAGTGGAGAGTGATAGTGAAACTATGTCATCTTTCCAAATATTATGCATCCAAATTATAGAACCATAACAACAAAATCAAAGAATTAAAAGGATTATTTCTTAAACTCTAAATAGACAATATCTTCTATACATATTTATTTGTTATATAAATATAACACATTTATAATATTCAAAATATTACAAATATGAACCATTTTCTATTATGCAAATAACTAAACTACAATGCACATAGCCATCTCATATAGAAATTCTCAAACAATCCAACATAATTATATATAATCTATAATCGACCAGGCGACCTTTCAGAACTATAACTAAAGCCGATAGGGAGTTCATCCCCCAACCCACTTCTCCGCCACTGGCATTGAAGCTCGATTGTGACCATTGCAAGATAGGAGGTCACATACAAGACAAGTGTTGGAAGTCGCATATTGAGTTGTTTCCCAAGAAGTTCAAGAAGGACGGCAATAATACTCATAGAAACATCACCCACAATTTCACCTTAATCGTAATCTCATTGTGACTTAATTTCATAACTTACGATATAAATATAAACCTCAAATGTGCTTAACAAGTGAATTATTGAGTAAAACGTAAAAATATACCAATAATATAAGAGAAACAATAATTTGAGCAATATCACATAATAACATCAATAGTGAGAGTAGTTGACTAATCGTGCATAAATAATAATAATGAAATGCTCAAATTATTCCTTTTATTATACTTATTCAATCCCCTTTTTCTCAATAATATTATAATAATATATGAATAGATAGATAATCTTTGATAACAATAAATAGAGAGAATCAAATGTAATCAATATGTAATAATAGTTATATGCATAACTTATTAATTTTTCTTCTTATTAGTTTTTTATTTTTTTCTCATTTACTTTCTTCTTTTATTATTTTTTCTATAAAATTATAACATGACAACTATTTGCATATTAACCACTCTAAATGATTCATAAATCACACTGGATAATCTAAGTACATGCCTAAATAATCACACATAAAGTGATCCATAAAATTTGCTTTCAAACAAACTATCAATCAAATACCTTGTTTATTGATGTAATGGTTGATCTAATATGATCTCTATGTATCAAAATGATGTAAAACAATTTGTGGCATAAGGATACAAAACATACAAGTTACATTAACACAATATAAAAAAAATATAAAAAGTATAATAAATACAAGTAATAAAGTATCACATTATGATGACATTTGGAGGAACTCTAGGAGGAAGGCCATGAGGGTTCATGGGCTAAGTTAGAGATACCATTGTAGAGAGAGCTTTTGACAAGAAGTGCAAAGGAATGGAATGGATAGATCAATGTGACTGAAAAAGACAGGAATTAAGTGAATGGATTTGATGTCATTGGAGTGGCAATCCACAAAGGAGGATGTTAGAGCAAGCATTTTATTAGGCAACTATAGTAGATGGGGTTTGGGAAGTTTAGTGCATTAGTGTATTCTTTGGAGTTGATAAGTCAATGTCAACGGAAGCGAGTTTAGGAGGACTAATGGGCATAGCAATTGGAGTGGGGTCATCAAGTGGTGTAAAATAAAGATGATTTGGTGAGGGTAATGACGTAAGATGAAAAAATTTGAAGTTTTAGAAAGGGAGGGAAGGGTAAGAGTTTGTGGCTTAAAGACCTTTTGTATTAATACATAAATTATTTTGATATTTTCTTATATGATGAAATTCTATTTGGAATAGAGTGAGTGCAAGAAAAAAGAAATCATAAAATAAAATATTAATTATAAATATTTTTATCATAATATATGTCAAAATTGTTGATATATATTAGCAAGAGAACATATTTAACCAAGGAGGATATTTTTTATTGGGAGCTCAATGCAAAATTTAGTAGAAATTGATTCAACAATTCCCTTTGATAATAAGTCTAAAGAGATTTTTAATTCTCTCCTACATAACCCATCAAGGTATTGCGGTGAGGTTGGTTTATGATTTCAAGTTATATGATACAATTTGTTTATGACGTAAAACCATCCAATTAGAAAAAAAAAAAGTTAGGATGATGACCTTCAATGAAGCCTTACTAGTATCAATGACTAAGGATCTAATTGAATTAGAAGAGATCTAATTCTCTTCTATCTTTAATAACCCAAGTTTTTTTTTATTTGAATTGTTTAACGATTTAACTTTGAAACGAAGAAGAGTGTGTAGTTGATCCAGCTTTAAGGTGATACTCAGGCTTTCGCTTGCTCGATGCTAAAAATGGCGATGAGCACTACGTTTTCCCGTTCGTTTTCCCGCCTCCGACACCTCCGGCTTCACTCGACCGCAGCTACCGACTCTTCCATCGCTACCGTCGTAAACGACCTCTGTCGCGTTCTCAGTGACTTCAGGTCTCCGCAACATGATCTCGAGTGTGCCCTCCGCCCCTTCACCTTCTCTGTCTCCCCTGCAGCAGCCGAGCAAGTCCTCAAGCGTTGCTGCCACCTCCCTTCTGCTGCGCACCGTTTCTTCGTCTGGTCCTCCTCTCTCCCTCGATTCCTCCACACGCCAACGGCCCACCTCGTCCTTCTTGACATCCTCGCATCCTCCCGCCTATTCCCCCTTGCCTGGGCCCTTCTCTCCGATTTCCGCTCTCATTTCGTCCACCCCCAGTCTTTCCGCCTCCTCTTTCGCGCCTACTCTGCCGCCTCCCTGCCGGCAGATGCCATTCGCGCCTTCAGAAGAATGGCAGACTTCGGCCTTGAACCCAGCATCGAAGACTTCCAACACCTCATTTCCTCTCTCTGCCATAATCGCTTGATAAGCCCAGCGCAAGAGTTCTTTTATAAATGCAAGTCCCAGTTTGCTGTCACACAAAAAATCTACACAATCCTCATGAATGGCTGGGCCTCTGTTGGCAAGCCAAGAGAAGCCTTGCATTTGTTTGACGAAATGCTGCAAAGTGGACACCTTGCCGATGTTTCTGCATACAATTCGCTCATGGCAGCTCTTTGTAAAGGAAGAGAGCTTGATGAGGCTCAAAGACGGTTCCATGAGATGAGAACATTGCACAGGCTTGAGCCTGATGCTGCTAGTTTTTCAATATTCATTCGTGCCTATTGTGAGGCTAAGGATCTTAATTCCTGCATGAGGGTTCTTGAGAACATGAAGCGGCGAAATCTGGCACCAAATGTGTTTACTTACAACGCAATCCTGAAAATGTTGTGCTATAAGGAGAAGGTTTATGAAGCTTACCAACTGCTTGACGAAATGATTGATGGAGGTGCAAAACCTGATACCTGGAGCTACAACACTATACTTGCTCTTCATTGCAAGCTTCGTGAGGTTAACAAGGCGCGCAAGCTTCTGGCTAGGATGGAACGTGACTCCTGCTTGCCTGACCGCCACACCTATAATATGTTACTGAAAACGTTGATAGGCCTTGGTAGGTTCGACCAAATGTTGGAGGTCTGGGAAAGCATGGAGGCAAGGGGATTCCATCCATCAGCGTCATCATATGCTGTAATGGTTCACGGCTTATGTCGTAAGAAGGGGAAGATTGGAGAGGCTTGTCAGTTCTTTGAAATGATGGTGGATAAAGGTATTCCACCTTATCTCAGTACCTGCGAGCTGCTTAGAGGAGAACTCAGGCGTTTAGGTTTGGGAGATAGGATTGAAGGCCTTGTAGACAAGATGCGAAGAAGCACTTCTTGCACTATACAAGAGCTTTCTAGTGCCATGGATGGAAGCCAGAGAATTGAAAATTAATCAAGCTATGATTATTTACAAAGTGAATTGGAAGTTTACCAGTTAAGGGCTTAGATGAGTTGGCTGATCTTTTAGGTGTTGAGACAATCACATATCATATGACAGTGGTATCAGAGAATTGGTACAGTGGCCAAAAACTTTAGTTGAGGACTTCATCTTAAAACACTTTGATGAAATGATCAACCTGTGCTTGGTGAAGCTAGTAGACATGCTTCAAGAGCATTGTTGAAGAGAAGCTGTCGGTGGAAGGTGAGAAAGAATTGCTATGACTTGTCGTTGGGAAGAAGAGACATAAAAAGTGGACGTTGCAACTTCTGTGGGATAATCGCCTAAAATCATCCAAGGTTTTTTTATGGAAAAGCGATTTATTCAAATTGAAATACGTATAGAATACAATAATCTTTCAAAACATATATTGAGCTTAAGGGATTTTTACTCAAAATAAAAAATTTTGATTCTAGGTCAAGCAAAAATCAACTTGAACTTAGTTTGGGCTCAACTCAAGTTTTGCTGCACTTTTTGCTCCCCCTTGCCTGTGTGGAATTCTTGATATCCCCAAAGGACTCTTTCTAAACCCTACAATTTTCTTCATCCCACTTGTTAGGTGGACCACTTCATGCCCACCATGATTTTGCTCTTGCAACATTGCAGGAACCTGTGAGGAGAAGCCAAAGAAAGCATCAACTAGGGGATTTTTTCTGTGCAGCTTGAAAATTTCCTTCTCTTCTGCTTTCGTGACTTGGGTTCTTGCTTGCATTTCCTTCTCTTCTGTTTTTTTATAGTAGTCATTCTATGTTGATGCGCTCATGCGATTTTCTTGGTTCCATTTTTTTGCTTCCTGAAATGTATCATTTTGTCCTATCATTTGACTATTTTAGATGTAAAATTTGAGGAAATGCATGAATGAATTGTACTTTTTGTAGATGTGAAGTTGTACAATGCCTAATGTGCAAGCTGGACAAAACTAGTATAGATATGTACTTTCAATTCAAGAGCAAGGAATGCAGTTGCCATCAGCTTTGTAAAGATATTTGTATCAACTGATAATTTCAACTGGTTGGTCTATTGTTTTCAACAAAGAAAATACAATATTTTTGACATGGTGCAATCTATTGGAGGAAGCTATAGTTGTTGAGCTCGTATCTCTTTTAAATGATATAGACATAGCGATAGTGTTGCACATGGTCCAACAACCATGAAGCTTAAGCTAGACTTGATTTAACAACATTTGTTTAATCCTAAAAACCCAGCTTAATCAACTATTTTTATCCTTTTTGTCATTTTTTTGGGTACTTTTTTGCTTGTTCAAGATATTGTTTTGTTGAAATTGTGTTTTAAACCTTTTGGTGAAATGTTGCCGCTGTTGCAATGCTTACTTGTCAACCTGTATATGTTTACAGAATATGGATTGAGCAATAAAGTTTTTGGTTTGAGAAAGGATTTTTTTGTTTATTTATTTTAGCTTTACTAATCCCTTCATTGGGATTTAAGGGATTGCTAGTAATGCTTGTGTTGTTTCATTTAGTTAGATTTTTTATGTCTGTGCTGTTGAAAAGGACTTAGGGATGCTTAACTACCTAAATTGTAGAAGAAAGGTTGTAAAAAATATCAGTGAAATTGCTTCACAAATAGTTGTTATGAAGAAGGTCTACATTCACATATTGACTAAATAAAATGGGGTTCTTGCTTTCTTTGGTATTGAACAAATCCTTGTAGTAATAGCAAGATCAAAATCTCTATGTATCATAATAGTGGAAAACATTGGGCAAGTCAACATCACAGAAGTGTTTGAAATTAAAAAGGGTCATAACTTGTAATAATTGTCCAAGTTTGAATGCAATGATTCTTTGATTCCAATTCTTAGCTATGTTTTGAAAGAATCTAGGTATAGGAGATTGATTCTTGATTATCCTAATTATATAAGAAAGGAATCGAGTTCAATCAAAGGTATATTATTCATTAAAATATTTGGCTCTAAAAAGAAAATTAATTATCTTCTTTATCCTTTGAACAAAAATCTCTCAATTTCTTAACAATTTTTCAATATTAATTTTTGAGTAAGTGAATAGATATTAATCATTCTTGACTTGCTCATCTAGATTCAATAATTTGTTTTTCCATAGTCTTGACACAAATATTTGCTTTTGGTCATATGAACAAAGCATAAGTTTATTTCTCTTATCTTCTTTTTTATAAATTTCTTATAAATTCTCACAATTTTGATGTAATTATGCTAAATATGATTGCTAATAATGCTAATTGTGTTAAGAATTTGGATGTCCACGAGAGAAAGGTGAACCGCATAAATTGCAATCTTAAGCCAATTTCAAAGTTAGCTAATGTATTAATATCTTTCATTCTTTTTATTTAAGTTATTACAAAAAACTAAACATTATTTATGCTCCTTTTTCAAACATTTATATTTATTTGCAAGCAATTAAAAAGAATCAATCAATTCATGAAAATTAGATACACTATTTCTTCACTCTCGTAAATGCATCATAGTGTGCCATAAGGCACAACACTTCTTTCTTTTCTTTATTCTTCTTGGTTCTTGATGATGAAAAATCCAGATCAATCAATATAGCCTCCTTCCTGGTCTTCTTTTTCTTTATATTTTTCATGCTTTTTCTCTCCTTCAAAAGCATTAGATATTAGAGGTGAAGATCTCCTGCTTCTTTGCATTCATAATAATGCATCACAACATTTATTCCTTCTCCATTGCTTTTGGAATTTTGTCCACTAGATATGAACTTATACATTGAAAATGCAATGCAAAATCCTTAATATGGTTAAGAGTTGTAAACACTTTCCTTATTCTCAAATATATTCTACAACTCACATCAAACGTTATGTGAAATATCTAAATTCATGTTTTTCTCAAATACAATATTTGATAAATCACAATGAATAATATTTAAAACACAAAACTTAAGTCAAACATGTTTTCTTCTAAAGAAAATTTACCTAAAGCTTTTTAAAATAAGCTTATCACCAACTTTTTAACATAAAAATTCAAAAGTATTTTCATATATATCCCATAACTTAATATCAAACAATTCAAGAAAAATATGCATACAATTTTTCCAAACCTAATAAAAATTGTGTAAGATATCAGAGAGATCTTCTCGTGAGAATTTCTTTCTTGGATTCAACCTCGCTCCAATACTACTTATTGAGAATTTGAGAAAGTGAAGTTCATGAAATGAGAGGTTGAATAATTAAAATTGCACTCTTAAGCCAATTTCAAACTTAAGTAATGCAGTAATGAAAGTATTTTATAAATCTCAATAGCTCTTATAAAAACTAGTTTAGAAATTATTATTTAATTTTATAAATTTTTGTGTGAAAGTATAAGTAAATTATGCAATAAAATTTTTAGATGATTTAATCTAAACCCAGATCTACATCCACCCTTAATTAAATGACAAGCTTAAATTAGAATTGTTCTTTTTTTGTAATAACTAGATAAGGGTCAACTTGAATAATGGATTAAAGGATCACACAAAGAACTAGGACATAAAATTTTACATATAGAACTAAAAAATCCTACAACATTATTCCAAATGAGAATACAATATTAGGTCAAAAGACTTTATAAAATACTAGCCCAAATGAGCCTATAATGATCTATCAAAAAACTAATATAAGATCAAATGGGAAGTCCTAAAAATGAGAAAAAAAAACCAAAATTAAAAGCTCAAATAAAAAGGTCTTATAACACAAATATAACTTTAAGTAAAAGACACATTAAAATGTGATAAAATAACATTGAAGAGATTTTCACTATTAACTCAATATAAGAATGACAATGCAATTGAATTCAATATTCTCACTTAATAGTATCTTAAGAAATAGATTGAGATGGTATATAATTTAGCTCAATAAAATGAAATGTTGGCTAGAATTGATGCAAGAGGAAGACCAACATTATAGCCTTGCCTTTCAATAAAACTTCATTAGATAAATAATGATTTTCAAGTTAAGCTCTTCTAAAAAAATATACAATTGAAAAATTAATTTTTAACCTAATATTTAGACCTCTTTTTATAAACATTTATAACCTCTCTAATGGCTCCAAACATTCCTCCTCAAATTGTTATAATCAACTTTCTTAAAACCTAGTTAAACTAGTGATTTCTCACTATTATAAACTGATCATATTATCTAATTTAATGGATTGTACAAGTACAATGCAACTATAAGAATAAATCTAATTAATTGATTTTATAACTCACAAAAGATTATACTTATATAATGAGTACATTATACACGAATGAATAATACAAAATTTTCAACTCTTAAGTTTATATAAGGTTGTATACTATGGTGATGATAATCATTTACATACAAATACCTCCTTCTCTAACACTTCTATAAATCAAGGATCATACTAATATAATTAGTGAATAGTACTTTTACAAAAAATTCACCTCACTCAATGCTAATGCATTAAGAAAAAGGCATCATACTTGTACGATGAAAATATTATGCTAGTACAACTAAGCAAACTTAAAACTTTATTGAAGTCACTCAACCTATTCACATTTTTTTATATATTGACCAAAGAAAGGTGAGCCATATTGTAAGAAGCATATAATTTCAAGTGTCAAAAAACTTCTCTCTAGAAATCATGAAATATATTTGTATCATAGTAGTATCATACCTATATGAACAATATAATCTATCAAACGAAGTATGGATTATCCATTTCTAATTTTCAATCTTATCCCAAATCTAATTAGTCATATTGTATGATGATGCAAATGTACAAGTATGAATAGCACAACAAGATTAGCTCAAATCATCCAATTTTTAATTCCTAGTTGATTTGATTGCATTAATTGATGTAATATATTAACTTTACAATGTTCTAAAGAATATTTATATGTAAATCAATCTAAATAAAATGCATATCTTAAGATAAAAACAATATCAGAAACCTAATATCTTATATAAATTATTATAGGTTTAACATGCTAATCCCAATAAAGATGATTCAACAAAAATCTTCACCAAGCGCTTGCTCAAGTTTTGTGTCTTGATGTCTATTATAATTAACACCAAAATATCATCATTAAGCTTTTTTAATTCAAGTGATCAAACTTTCTAATAGACTAACTTATTTTATCTTCAAATACAAGATCTAAAATACTTAAAAAATATATTAATAAAATAATATAATAATTTTTTTAATATCAAGCTATTGATACAAATACCAAATAGTTAACAAATTACAGATTTATAAATCTTATATAGGTATATAGGTTTAGTAACAACATTAATGGATCCTCCAAAAATCTTTTTAATATATTAATTCACACATTCCTTAAGCAACCATCTTTTGCTTAGCCTTTAAGAGGTATTGATTGCTTCATTCCTTGCCATTAAATTGCCTCTTACAAATACAAAACTTTCATATTAATTTATCGATTTCGTTGGACTTGGTCTAATTAGATTTACAAAATCAAAGAATTTGTTATCTTTATTTTTCTTAATAATTGTTTACTCTCTTAAGAGAATTTTGAATAATTGAGTTCATAAATTGATTTCAACATAAACTTGATTAGATAATGGTCATAAATTTGCTAAATAAATTTGTAAAGAAATTTGACCAAGTGATATCGTTATAATTCAATATATGATAAACTCTAAAACAGTTTTACACTTATTATAAAATAGCTTGATCTAACATAAGCTAACTTAAATTTCAACTTACATGGGTGTTCATTTATTTAATATTATGTAACACATAAGAATCCTTATAACATAGCTTCGCTCGCAGAACACTCGATTTTTATGGAATGATATCTAGAAATTTTAACACCAGCTGTCTTTGCATGGTTAATGTTGATCATTTTGCTCAAATCTAATTGAATTGATATTACCTATAATTGTTTTCATTGTGGTTGAACCAATCCAGCCTCATTTTTCATTTTTAATTCATATTCTAAGCATGATTCGAGTGGTACAACATTTGGCGTTATAAAATACAAAAGATACTTAATACGTATATGTGAAAATAAATGGAATATTTTTTTTATCAGATTTTTATTTGACACTAAATACACACGTTAATAAAAACTTTAGCATTAACTCAAGGTTCATATTTTTCGTGATTTATCAGCTTAACCAGGCTTAGTCATTCTTATAAAAGAAAAAAAAAATGAAATACAGTATCCCAACAGACATAACTAGAGCCCAAAGACCTTTCTTAAGTGGAGAAAATGATGGCAAAACCAGGAACCCAACCAGGTTCTTCCAATGAAGTAAACATTGATAATAACGATCCATTATGCAGTTAAAACATAACCATTTTTTTTTTCATCAAACATGGCCTATGCTGAAGACATTTAATACTATGAGTAGCAAAAAATTACCATGTTTGTTTGTAAAATTTGAATCAAATTGCAAAAGTATACATGTTGTAGATGGTACAGAAGTGAAGTAGGATAACACTCTAAAACAAACCAATTCCAAAAATGGAGCTTTAACAAAAGGATAAAAGCAATAATCAACTATAGTCATACGATCATCTCGTATCACAGCTACAATTTAGATCCGCTCATTTTAGCTTTTGCAAAGAGTATACCAGCCAAAAGACCTGCACAAAAGAAGCATGGGCTTTTAGATGAATGACAAGGGGAAGGGAACTCAGAAAAAAAAATTAGTGATTTCAATCTCACCGAAAAGAATGCTCAAGGAATTTGGCATGCTCGTTGGGACATTGAAAAGAACTATTCCAGCAATGGAGAGAGGAATCTTGTTCAGTGATCCAATAAGGCTGCAGAAATTGTTACTCAATAAGAAAGCTTTCTAAAATCTTCTACAAAGAAGTTTATTGTGCATGGGATCCATGTCAGAAGACTACAAAGCCAGCCTCTAATTCATTCAAGGCTCAATTTCACTTGGAGGGAGTTGAGCACATTGGTATATAAGATAATCATATTCAAAGCATTAAGGGTGGTTTCATTGATGATATATTCAAATAATATAATTAAAAATTATAATTTTAGAATATTGGTTATCTATATGTTAAATGGTAAGAATATAAATTTATTTAGATTACCTTAATCAAACGATAAAAAAATATCGACAAGTTTTAGTTAACATTGGCATCGACATAGTATTGCGATTTAAATGTCAATATTATCCAATAACATTTAACTAAACTCCTTAAGCAAACCCAAAAAAAAAATATCCCTCAAAGTGACTGCATCCCTACACTTCCAAAGAATACACAAAAGTAAATATTGACTCAAAATTTACATTTAATTTTAGCTCTAATTAACCTCAAATCAAAGTAATTGATCAAAGTCATAGGTTAAACGATGGACTTGGGCCATATTGTAGAGTGTGCATACATACATACATACATACACATATGTTTGTCTTAATGCATTTAATGTAATTTAACAAATAGACTCATGTATCATAGAACTATGTGATTGAAAAATAAAAATTTAAACGAAAGTTGAATCACTATTGGCTTGAATAGAGCTCAAACTAAGAACCAATGGGCTAAGTCCAAGGTTAAATCGAGATTTTATTGAACAGTTCTAATTCAAAGCCTGGATCAGATTGAACATCTTCAATGCAAACTTGAGGGAAGATTGCATTGGCTTAAGAAAAAATTGTAATAACTCTACCTACAACATGTTAAAAGCATATTAATGATAGAGAATAAAAACTAAACATGATATTATTTTTTTTTCTAGCATAAGGCCATTTGATTTAATAAAAATTACATTAAATAATATTATTTAAAAATTTTGAATATTTAGAGTGATAGTTCTTTAAAATAACATTATCATAATATATAATTTTTATGCCTTTCAAATTTGAGCATTAGAATACTAAAAAGTAGAATAAACAACTATTTTAATATAATCAAGCCAAAAAAGAAATGCTGTCAAGTTTTAAATAACATTAATGTCTAGTTAATATTGAGTTCTAGATGTCAATGTTATTTAAATAAAACTTAGCCAAACAAAACCTAAAGTTGAGTGTAATGACTTGTTAAATTTGACAACTTTGCACACAATTTTCAATCTTACAATTCAAACAGGATAAATTAAAAAGTACAACACAAGAGTTTGAATTAAAGAAAATCGTCAATGCATTTGCCAGTTAGAAGCCTTTGGAGAAAACATTCACTTTTGAAGGAGAAAGCAGTTAAATAACAGCAAAAATAAATGAAACTAACTTCGAACTTACAGACAGACAACTGTTAAACATTGCCTTTTGCGATCCATTTATCAGATTTGACTAAGAAAGCAATTGGAATTACCTATAAGTAGTTGCACTAGTCTTGTGGAGAAACCATATTGAAGTGAAGCTGATAAAAAGGCCAAGAAATCCACTGACAGTAATCACTAACCAAAATGTTGGCATCTTCAACAGTGGCCTGCAAATATGAGGCAAGACTTATAAAATCATACAAGGAAGCAAAGTGAATATCATATTGTGAACTATAAAAAGTTGCAATAAAATGGAAAATTTTAACTACATATTAGCATAAGATCAAGGCCATTTTTCCTTGCTATGTCATATTGAAAGCATTAGTCTTCTCTTTTTAGCTGGGAAAGCATAATTTCTTGGGCCTTAGTTGGGCTTAACATATCATTAGGAAATTTATTAAACTAAATAATTAAGCCCATAAGTAAGAGCAAAAATAAAATAAAATAAATTTTTTAACACCTTGTTCAACTTCACAAATCTTTCTATCATTAGAACACAAAAAAAAACCTCCTCCCAAGTAAGAGCCTTATATCATTCTTTATCCTCAATTATGAAATGTTTGAGTAACTAAATCAACTATCAATTACATAATGACGTCCTAGGAAGGTAATCCCGAGCCCTTTACAGAATCAATACGAACATAGAGACATGTATCTCATACAACAATAGAATAATGAAGCAAAAATGCCAGATAAAGCTCGCCCTCTTTTTACCTCAATTATGAAATGTCCTTTCCGAATGATTTTGTAGAAATCCTAGATAAAGCTCACCTTCTTTTTACCTAGTTAAGATATATATCTCATATACTGACTGCAACTGACTTACAAGTATATATATAACTACATGAAAGATAACAAACAATAAAAAAGACAAGAATTATATGACAACAATTTAGGAGGCCAAAGGGCCTTTGGACCATTGGTTCAATGGTTGCAAGATGTTTAATTGTGGAAAAATCTCTCAAGGTTCACATTATCTAACCACACAAATACTAGCAGATGTACACAAGGAGACACCAAATTTAGTAATTCTTTTTGATAAAATAGCCTATATTTGCAAGGGGAGGCAAATTCCAATATCCAAAACTAAGATCAAATGCAAATCAAAATTAAATAAATTCCAAAGCCCTTGCGATTCCAAATAGAGAAGATAAGAAAGATATGACAAAAGATGAAAGTTCAATCTCACACTCAAGTCCAGTACAAATAACCTTCACCATCTTCCCCTTTAATCTACAAGAATCAAAATCAAGAAGCCAGAAGAAGATGTTGAAAACCAAAACAAAAGCCAACTGCATAACTCTTTAGATGCTAGGAATCAAAACTGAAGGCAACAAAGAAACCCATCACGTGAAACCAAATTTACATTAATTCTACATATGCTCAATATCCTCTACTCAAAGACACCATTACTATTGCTATCACATTAATAAACCTTTATGGCTGCCATTAGATTATATCCAAAATAAAGGATATTAATTAATTAAATCCTTTAATTTATTGATATTAATGGATTGAAAATCCATATAAAAATTCCCAAAAATCTATGAAGATATTGACAGTGACTTAATAACCAAATTAATTATATTTGGTTTAACAATGAATATAATTCAAGGTAATAATCAACAATGAGAACCCAACATGTAATGTTTAGACATTATTGTCATTGTTGTTGTTACAGTAATCAGTAAATATCATTAACATTTAGCTGGCCAATGCAGGGATGAAAGTGATTTGAATGCATATTAGTCCCCAATAATTTACAATACAAATATAAAGCACAGATTTTATTGACATGCCAATGGGCACTAACAAAATGCAAGCGGAATTTTCTTGAAAAAATTAGTTGATTGCACAAGATATGATCATAAATTGTGCATTTCAAGCCCTTTGAAGGTATCAGTTCTTTTTGTGTGTGAATGACAAACAAATTAAAAGAAATAACGAAGCATCTTTGTTGATAAATTGGTACAGATAAAAGTTGAGAAGAATCAGAATCGAAAAGTAAGAATATAAAACTTTACCTAGATGAAACAAAAAAATAAAATATTTCACTTACGTTTTACAGATGTAGTCTACTTCTCCAAACACAAATATAAGTAGAAGCCCCAATGGCAACGAAAGTAAATTATTAAGAAGAACCATAGAAAACTCATTCAAGGTCCCAGATTTTGTAGCTTGTTCAGCAATGTCCATAATTCTTCGTAATGTCAACTAAGAAAAAAAAAGAGATTGTCATTGAAAGTTGATTTGAAGATAATTGGCATGATATCATAAAATTTGTTGATTGTCACTATATGACCACAGTGTGCCAAGTAGCATACCTTGCGACACTACTCTTGAACCTTTTTAGCAGACAAATTCATGTGAAAACAGAAGCTAAGTATCCAAACCGCCATTAGAATACAAATATGTATGACACTTAGATTTACATGAAGTGATAAGCCAAGGCATTCATGTCTAATCAGAACAACAGGTCGTTTAAAATCTAGCATATGCTAGCAAAAATGTCACTATTCCTAAATTCCTATTGGAAATAGCTCAGAGGATTATTGTACTTCAATAAATTATTTAAGCCAACGAAAGTATTGGCAGAGACAACATTTATTTTATGTATTTATATTTCAAAGGGATAATGATGGACCTTAAATATCTTCTTAATCTTGGTACAATAAGCAAAAAAGTGCAGATAATGTTATACACAGAGAAATCTTATTGGGTTAATCCATAGGTCTAAAAGAAATGCGAAGGCAAGAAAATGTCGACCACAATCAGATTTGTAGATGGCCTCAGCCTAGGTTCATGCAATAAGAGAGGAAAAATCCATTAGAAGGAAGTAATAAATATGTTTTATAAAATAACACATGGAAATGAAAATACTTTCCCAACAAATCCCATAATATACTCAAATCATCACCTCATAAAAACCCCCCACCACTTATTTCTTAAATCAACATCTCCAATGAGAGATAACAGATAGAAAATAATTTGAGATGTAAATAATGACATACCAAATCTTGATTTTGAAAACAGCAAAAAAAGACAAAGGATTACCACATATGCCAAATATAAATATCAAGATGCAAATATCAAGCCCAATTGCTCCTCTCAACTAAGCTACACCAAAATTCCGATCACAAATTTCCATGAAAGGATATGCCTAAAATGGCTTATACCTTAACCAATGAAAAGAGGATTAAATCAACTAACATTTTAACCAAGTATTGAATCTACTATTGCTTTCTTTAAATAATTGTGTTGTAATTAATAAGTTATATACCCGTACTCCTCCCACCACACATATATACACACAATCTATATGATTCCACCACCTAATATTAAAGGATAACTAAATTATTTATTTTGTGGCATCAACTTTCGTAACATCGTCTCCAAATAATTAAATTCCAATATAACTACACAAATTATCAAATACCTTTGAGCACTAAATATTAATACTTATTAAAGTCTGGTCTAACAAATGCTATTAATTATCCAAAGATTAAGTTTGTTTTGAGAAAAAATATTTGGAATTTAAAAAATCAATATTAAAGCAAATTTCAAAAATTCACTCCCTTAATTCATCATTTACTAAAAGCAAAAAGATCCAAACAAATCCTCAAACATTAAAAATACCAATAGGAATGAACGTCAATGTAATCATATAAAGTCATTTTTTATTTGAATATACCACCAAAATTAAATCTCTTAAGCACATATACTCGAATTTGAGAAGGAACTATAGATAATCAAAATATAATTGTCATAAAACCTTTTAAGTAGCTATCTCCTTGACTAAATGTTACAATAGCATGACCAAAAATCTAATATTATCATGTAACATCAAGATTAATTTACTTAATTCCTAAAAACTATATCATCAATAAGTGTCTCACTATATTATAGAACTTAAGCAAGCCTCAAAGTTATCTCTAACTTCTTCCAAAATTGTAAAACATGTGCTCCCAAAAATGATAAAATTAAACAACTATTGTTACAATTTCTCACTACAATGCAAAAGGGGGTAATGAAGTTCATACATAAACAAGATGAAAAAAGATGAAAAAGAAAACCTTCTTTTTGTGCATATTACACTAGATTTACTATATTCTCTATAATATGAGGTGTCCCCTTTGAAAAAAGATGAAAAAAGATGAAAAAAGATGAAAAAAGATGAAAAAGAAAACCTTCTTTTTGTGCATATTACACTAGATGTACTATATTCTCTATAATATGAGGTGTCCCCTTTGAAGCAAAGATGATGCGACTCACCTTCTAGTATGCCGACTACCCTTCCAACTACTTGTTCTTCACATAAGGAATCCTAGTACAATTGCCATAGGGACCAAAAGCACTCCACCAACAAATACCTCCAAAGCATTAATCATGATCATTCTTCATTCCTTATTAAAACCAAGGTAGAATCCTTATTAGGATGTAGACGGATAAGTAGGAAGACAATGAAAGTTTCTCATGGTCACGGATAAGTAGGAAGACAATGAAAGTTTCTCATGGTCCCCACTAAGGGAAAGTCAAGAAGCATTATTATATTATGGGTAAGGGTAAGACTTTTGCCAACAAAATGAAAATCACTTCATATTTTGATTAGATTCTAATTTGAATCAAAAAAATTAAGCTAAACAATTAACCAAAAGAATGTCTTAGTCCACAATATAAGTTGATTTTGAACCATGGTTGAATTGACTAGACATGGCTCAAAAATCAAATCATTTAATGCAAGCACAATCATCACTCATATCTAGTAGTCATGCCTACCTATATGAATGAATTTGATTGAAAATTAAAATTAAATCTTTTTTTTGCTCAAAACGAACTCAAATCGAAAACCAACAAATAGATCAAATGGAGATCAAATCAAACATTCTCAAGATAATCTTGATCTAAGCTGAGATCGGCTCAAGATCGAATCATTAACAACTCTAGTTGTAGGTCAACCATCTGAATAGGATTTAGATTGTTTATGTATTCAAACAAGTCATTGCACCCTGAGTGCAAGTAGGTTAGAATCTTTCTTTGCTCTTTAGTGGGGTACATGCCAAAGTTGCTAATCTTTTAAGGAAATTTGAACTATAGTCATAGATCTCTTACATGGTGATGTGTCAACTATGATTAAAGGAGACTTCAATTGCATTATCAACTTGGATGAGAAGCAAATTCAAGATACTTTCTCTTCAAGACCAATTGATAAATACTTTGAAGATCTCATGACTCTAGAGGACCTTCATAACCTTTAGGACTTAAACCATTCCTCAACCTAGTGCAATGATAAGTAAAGGAATTAATGTGAATCAAGTTGAAAAGGATGTTGATGAGTTATGTTGTTTTGAAGGCTTTTCTAAGATCGACGGTTACCTACTTACTCAGAGTTGCTTCAAAACTTAGTCTCCTTGT
Source organism: Vanilla planifolia (assembly GCA_023846275.1). Taxonomy (NCBI): domain Eukaryota; kingdom Viridiplantae; phylum Streptophyta; class Magnoliopsida; order Asparagales; family Orchidaceae; genus Vanilla; species Vanilla planifolia. Next base: position 35,788,999 of record CM043869.1, on the reverse strand, counting down.
TACTAATGCTAAATGGACTTCAAAAGCCAAGGGAATGCTGTTAGTTTGAGTACATGTGGCTCTCCTTCAAGATAGTAGCTAGGAGAGTTGTCACTAAGGCATGGGTCAGCTTGTCAAGGGCTCTTATATGCTTTTGCTTAATCACAAGTGTTCTGCACCCTTTGGGCCCTTAGGATGTGGAGCAAAAAGGAGCAAGCTGCCTTGCTCTCTTTTACCCAACTTTTAGATAAGAGAATTGCAAAGTTGTAGCAATTATAAATTGAGGGAATGTCATTTCTGAGGTTGATCTTTGTCTTCTTTGATAGTTCTTGTTATTTGAACACCTCTTTGGTTAGGACCAAGAAATTCTAGTGGCAATGAGCAAAGGTTACTATAGGGAACAAGAATACTGCTTGTTCCCACATTGTAGCACCAACATACATAGAGCCAATAGTATTTTGTACTTATTGGATAACCAAGACAGATGGATGGGCAATCTTATAAGCATATCATTGATCCTACCAAACTACTTTGGAGTGAAGCAAAGGGTTGGCAAAAGGTCTCTTTCTGGCTTGCCGCTTCCTACCCCCTCATATGGCTCCTATTGGGGTGGTGTTCATTGAGCCACTTGTTCTTTACAGCCCAATTGAGCCCTTAGCATTAATGGAATTACTACATTCTTTAAGAAGTACTAAGATATCATTAAGGAAAACTTCACCAACTAGTGTTGCATTTCTTTCATATTTGGGTAACATCAAGAAGATAGGCTACTTTAATGGTTCTCATCCTAAAGGCCCATAGAGCAAACCACCCAAACTTCATCAAACTGATTAATTCCTATAACATAGTGTATAAAGTGCTTGAAGGTCCTCGTCGTCAAATTAAACTACGTAGGGCCTCTTTGCAAAGGAACAAGGTGTATTTATTCCAAGTTGGTCTATTTATAATAAGTACATCTTGGCTGATAAGATCATCGAAAGGAAGTATTCTTCTATCTTCTCCACAAGATTGATGGGAGTCAACATTGATATGAAACAAGCTTATAATAAAATAAGATGGAACTTGTTATGCTACATCAGCTACTTGAAGCTCCTCTCCTTGCTACTCCAACAATGACTATTGGATAAGGTCCTCTAAGGCTTAGCTTTCCATTTAGGTCCTTTGGTCATGCACCTCATCTATGCTAAAGATGTGCTATTCTCTCCAAGTTCTTACATTACAACTAGAACTATGATTGACACACTAGAGGAGTATTGCAAATAATCCAACTAGTAGGTAAACTAAGCCAAGTCTAGTGTGGTTTTCAATAGATGACAAAAAAAGTGGCAAAAGATGATTGTGAAGAGGTTAGGATTCAAGAGACAAGCTAAGTCTAGTGTGGTTTTTCATTTGCATTCTCAAAGTAATGAATTGATTGAGATAGTCAATAAGACAATTGGAAATTTATTAAGTTATTTGATTAAGAAAAGTATAAGAAACTTAGTCTTATATTTATAATAGAATTTCTTAAAATATTATTTCCAAGACCACTAGGTTATCAATATTTATGATAGTATATTATCAAAATCCTAAAATGCCAATTGGCTTTGCAGACACTTCTTATATATTCTGATTTTGCATTTATATATGCAAAAGATTTTCATACTATTCATGAAAAAATGAAACAACAAATAAATTCAACTAATTTGAAATATGTTAACATAGTGGACAAAAGTAGAACTTCAAGAGAGTTTAAAGAATGAGACTTTGTATTAATGTCGTATCTATCCTAAGAAATTGTCCACTTCAAAATACAAAAAAGACAATAAATATTATTAATACATAAAATCTCTTATCATATAAAAGATTTTTACATAATGAAAATTTATAGATTTTTTGTGTGACTTGTGTGATAAATATCTTCCTATACCTTTGTACCAAAATTCTAAAATTTTATAATGCCTTGACTAATAAATTTCTATAAGTTTACATTCTCCACAAGTTTTTAGTTTATCGAAAGGATAACCATCATTAGAAGACAAGGTGGACAAAAGAGAAATTAGAAAATTAACAACACAATTGTTGCAGGATTATCTAACTTCTAACTCAAAATAAAGTTCTTTTTTTTGGAGTAGAATTGAAGACATGAGTCAAATATAGATGTAGATGAGAAATGGTGTACATAAATCAACTACAAACCTGAGACAAGAATATAAATAGAATACAAAAATAGAGGAAAAACAAGTTCAAAATTCCCTTAAACCCTAGTCAAATTAAGGAGGTCCCACATTGGTTTTCTTTTAGCCACTTTTTCTCTCTCCATAAGATAATTTATAAGTATTAACCTCCTTACTCAAACAAGCTATCTTGGTATTCTCCTCTTTAATAAGCAACCTACTACCATTGATTTTCAACTTATCATCTTTAGACTTCAAGGAAAAAATTTTTAGAATAGGTACATGCACCTTATCTCTTGCGAATAAGATGCAATTGATGAATAGTACATTGACACCTATACCAATTTACATGTTGACTCAATCTCATATGATGATGGATTTCATCCAAATCATCAAGAGGCACATACTTTCATTTAAATCAGAGTTCTCGTCTCTCAGGCACTACATTATGTTGCTTAAGAGTGCGTCTATAAACCAAAGTGTACTTAGGCCTTGATATGCACAGCCTTCAACTTTGTTTGAGATGCTCTGGTGGCCAAGTTTAATAGGAGGCTTGTTGTCAATGACTATGAACTAGATATGATACGAAGAGCTTTAAGTTCAAGATTCATGAGGGTGATTCATGGATTTGGAAGCTCATATCTCTAGGGGCTGAGTTGGTGGAGGCCAAGTGAGCTTGTGGTTTGTGGGCAATGCACAAAAGGTAGATGTGGTCAATGATTCAGCTTTATGGTTCTGATTTGTCAATGTTACACATTCTATGACACTAGTCATGATCTCCCTTGCATGATCTCAAAGCTACTTCAGAAGGACGAAGAGTGAGATATAAATTGTATCTTGCCATGGTCCCCTTATTGTTGATCGCATCTATGGATTGAGTAAGTCAGAGTTTGCTCAAGGGGATATACTAGGTAGGTCCCTTATTGAGGAGAAGGCCTACACTAGCATAAGAAGGGAACCATTGTCTCAAAGCTCATATGGAAGCCCCACCTGCTAATGTTCCTCTAGAAGGCATGCCACCGTGCAATACTGAACCAAGTTTGGCATCACTGTCGCAGTTTGTCTGCATCTAAGTAATGTCCCTTGGGATGCATGGCTAAAGATGATCGAAAAAATGCCCTTGCCAACCATAGGCTTCCTACTAGTACATTTCAAAAACCATTATGTGTTTAAAGCCCAAGCCTTCCTCCTACCTCTTCTTGGGATCTCTTAGAGCTGCTTTTTATTTCCAAAGTTAAGAATCCTTAAGAAAGAGATGCCTTGTTCCATATTATAGCCATTTACCACATCTTGAGGACTTATAATGCAAAAGCATATGCAAGGCCCTTCTCCCGCTTGGTGACCGTTATCATATTTGTCTTATCCCCTCAAGTCCTTCTATAGTTCACTTGGATATAGGGATTTAGGACCTTGATCACGCCTTAACCCAAGCCAGCACACCTCTAATTATTCGACTCTCCCTCCATGCTTGAATCACCAAGAACTTCAATGGATTGATAGGTAGAAGTAGTATAGCCAATTATGGAGCTATTCCTAAAGATCTATGATCATCTCTTAAATGCTTGTAGATGAACACAAGCCAATCCATCTATCGACACTACGGAGCTCATTGGTGTTTTGTCTTCCTTCTTTGGGTGGTTATATGATATTTAATTCATTTAAGTAACCATGACACCATCTTTGTGGCTCCACACGATCGTCTTTTTGATGTCACTTGACCCCCCTCCTCCACATGATTTTTGTGCAATCTAAATGGGAATGGCAGTTTTATCACAGTTTTTTAATGATATAATATAACCATGTTTGATCTTTCAAAAAAGACTACAATTCCATGATATAGAATGAAATTCAAACTACAATTCAAGCTCTAAAAACAAATGATAAAAATAATATTGTCACTCCATCTATTGGTAGCAGCCTAAGAAATAACTCATCAAAACCAATCTTGATACACACAACAAAAAGACAAGAAGAATTGTCATCTCCCCAAATTGCTTGAGTACTTACATTCATAATGCATGTTCCAAAGTATTTGTGAGGCTAGGCAATTCCAACTATAATATATCTCATAAGTAACATGCCTTCTTAACTCATTCAATTCTATACTCCTACCTCATCACTTCTTGATTCTTTTCCTAACATATGAGTCATTCCCTTCTTTGCAAGTCAATGATTTTGAGTTTATCATTGTTTTTTTGTGTTCGTTCTTCATATAGGTGTAAATTTGATCCCAAATGAATGTTTATTATGTAATCAAGGGTATAAAAGTTGTTCTCCAACACTTCAATCTTTTTATTTCGATAGATGTCTTCTTCATTAAATCTCATTCTTATTTTCCCAAACCTCCTCTTCAAATGAAGAACACAATTTAAGATAAGTCTTGGAAGCCGTCTTTGAGAAGTGAAACTCATCATCATAACCTTTTCCTTTTTCAACACTATTAGCACAACCAAAAACATTATGTCACACATGGATGGTGAAAAGAGTTTGGAGAAATAGGATACCAACTGTAGGAGATAAGTATGATAACTCTTGAAGATAAGGGTGTTAACATTAATGCCTTATAGTATCGATGTCCAACGTAGAGGTAAACAAGGATATTTAGGAAGCTCTTTCTCATGCTAAGTGAAAATTGGTCGATAAACAAGAAATGATGTCCTAGTCTCAAAGGAAAAAAGCATTAAGGAAAATAATAGGTTGTCAAAAGCAAAGAAAACAATGGGATGCAAATAAGTTTTCATATTGAAGTATAACTCAACATAACACAACCCAATATAAGGCTTCACTCATAATCAAAGGGTTCATAGAGATCTATGACATAAATTATTAAAAGATCTTTGTACTAATTGCCATTATTAGCAATGTGAAATTATTATCCCTTATAATAAATTTTAATTGGCCCTTATGACCATTGGATATTAAGAATGTATTCACAAATATAGATTTACATAAGAAAGTATATATAGGCTTTCCACCAAGATTCATAAGTGAAGTAAGAAAGTATGCAGATTGCGAATAGCATTTTAAGGTCTTAAATGATACATGTGAAACAAATCGACAAGTTACCAATTGTTGTTAAAAGCCATGAATATTGCCTACACCAATCTAAATCGTAACCTATTATTCATGCATTACGAGGATGGTTAAAATATTATTTTAACCATTTATGCAGATAACATCATTGTAGATGGATATGATCACAAAGAACTTAATGCTTTAAAGACATTTAACAGATAAATTGAACTCAATGATCATGGAACAATTTAGTACCTTTTTCAAATAGAGCAAGCAAGGAGCAATGCTTATACATCTATTTTACAAAGAAAATATCCTAAATAGTACATGAAATTGGAACATTAGGGTGAACTAAATAATAAATTGGGGATGGAAGAAGATAATGCAAGTATCCACCAAGAAAGTTATCTATGATAGGTAGATAAACTAATTTATTTATCACATACCAAACTAAATGCTGTTTTGATTTAAGCATGCTGGTCAATTTATGCATCCTACCATGGAAAAATATTCAGAAGCTGTTTCTAGCTGAAGATCCTCTTTTAGGCAAACTGTTTAAAAATTTTATTTTTCTTGAAAATTACATGAAGGGCATATCTTTTGGAAAGAATGAGTACAGACCTGTTCCTGTACGGTGGTTAGGTTCCACAATGGATTAAACTGCTGAATTTTTCTTTGGGGTGATTTAGTTAGAGAAGTAGAAGATAGTATGTAATTGCCTAGTAGAGCGAAGGCTGAATATCATGCTTCAGCACATGGTATTCGTGAAAGTATGGCTCAAACAACCCAACTAAGCTGCGAGTGTCAAGGATCCATATAAAGAGAATGTGTTTCAACAGCAAAGCTACCACTAACATAATTCATAATCTAGTGCATCAAGAAAATGCAAAGCATACAGATGTTGACCAACATTTCATCAAGAAGAAAATAGATAGTGAGGTCATCTTCATGACCAGCATCCCTACCCAATAGTGAGATACAGATATCATGACTTTAAGGTCTTCACAAGCATAGCTTAGAGAATTTATTTGTGACAAGTATTACATTTTATGTGTAAGTGCAAATATGATAGAATGCAATAAGTGACAAAGTAATAACATGTAGAGATCAAGAATTCAAAAGAATGCTAAGATTTTTGTGGTTCAACCACAAACCTATCCTACTCACACATGGGTTGAAGGATATTAAGTTTACAAGATAGAAATGAATAATATGTAGCTCCTAGCTTGAATGAGAGTGCTAGAAAGTATTGAGATTTTGCCATTGATATTTGACATATATGCTGAAATATGACAACTTGGAATTAGGCTGATTTGTTTCATTTCTTTCAGGTAGTTATTACCAATTATGGTTCTATTTTGGGAGATTCAGCTATAGAAATATGACAACTTGGAATTAGGCTGATTTGTTTCATTTCTTTCAGGTAGTTATTACCAATTATGGTTCTATTTTGGGAGATTCAGCTATAGAAATTAATGCCTACTTCACCATAACTGGATTCCTTCCTTTTAGAACCAAGGGTTTCAAATCAGTCCATATATTCTATTGCTTGCCACTTGGAAAGATCAATGAATTTTGTTAAACTATCCCAAGCTTTACAAACAATAGAAATTCAGAACGAAAAGAAAATATACACATCTAGCTTTTCTTTTATCAAGTACTATAAAAGAAAAGAAAAATAACATAATCATGGAAGATAAGGAAACCAAAATAAAGTCAAAATAGATGTCAACCTCCTCAAAATCAATAAGACAATAGGAATTTGAAAACTTTCCAACAAAATAATAATAGAAAAACAAAGGAAAATTACATATCGTACAAGTGTGTGCATGGTCTATCTTGTTTAGATGCCTTTTAAAGGTTGAAATTAGAACTTGTTTAAACAAAGAATAAGTTAACCACAATGGATAAGTTTGAAACATAATGGCATAGAAGTCATCCTTCACCTTATACAATATTATTCAAAGAAAAACCATGCAAAAACTTTAGAGCCATTGACATTATCTGGACAATAAGCTCATTTAAGAAAAAAGGGTGTGATTCCTAACAAGCTTCAGCATAGGAAGTGTTCTAGATTGAGGGAGTGAAGGACAATTACTTCATTATCAAATGATAGATAAAGTTACTGAGCACTTTTTTTGGGACACAAAGAAAGCCAACACAAACACTATACACCCACCATTATGCTGGTTTGTTGCATAAAATAGGAAATCGAAATAAAATCAAGTAGACAATGGCATTTGATATTTATAAAGAAAGAAATAATACTTAATGATACAACACTATAAAATAAAGATATTAATCTAGAAAGCAAGATTAGTTTTCTAATTAACACACTATGCTAACAGTTGTATATCCATCTAAATATTAGTACAATACTTTTTTAATGGGTGGTGCATTCTCCTTGAATATATTTAAAGAAGTATATCTTGCTAAAGAAAGCTTATATTGTATCCAAACTCTAAATTTTTTTATCTCATATACACCTATTCTTTAAAAGTAATTGTATAGTTCTCATTGTTTATAAAGCCAAAAATAGGTCCTCCAAACCTTTAATTTACCCTCTCTCTCTCTCTCTCTACCAACCCCCTTTCCCCCATTTTCCTATCAACCATCTTTTGTCACTCTACTATCTAATTTATCACCAATGTCTATCCATATCCATGTTGATTTGTAATCTTCACTTCCTCTATCATTTGCTATGTCATTAAGAAAAAACTCAACATTCTTATAAACTACATAAATGTAAAGTTTTTTCCTCCCTTCATACAATAATCCAATGCTACATGAGATATTAATTTCATCATATCATTAGCAAGTCTTCACCTAAATTCATAATCCTAATTCACCCTATTTCTCTATTATAAAATCATCACATTAATTTCATGATTGAGAAAGCCATCATCCATTATCGAGTAATAGCACATCAATAGCCACCATTGCCATCATGGGACCATGTTAATGATCCTCGAACTTCAATGTGAAAAGTTCAAGACCTAGATGGATGCCTTCCATTTCTCATGTTCAATTGAAGAGGAGATCTTGGATGACCAGAAGGAGATTTCTTACTTGAGTGCTCCATGCTTAGTAACATTCATGGATGGAAAGATTAAGTAAATAAAGTGTCCATGGGCAAAAAACAAATAATGGAAGTTGAAGTACTTAATGCATAGGGGAAAGAATAGCGTCAAGAGTGACATAGTTAATAGAGAGGTCAATGTCAAAGCCAACAGTGGCAAGTAAACATAGGTGGATAGAAGAAATTTTTAATATAAAACAGAATTGCAAAACCCAATTGTATCTTTGCACAAAATCAAGGAGCTGACAAGGTGCATTTGAGAAGAAACCTAAGTGCAAAGGATCTGAAAAGATGTATTTGAGAAAGAGCCTAAGTAGACAAAACATGAGAAACTCCTTTGCAATTTATCCTAAAAAAAATAAATCATGCCAATAAACTTTTGACGCTGACAAGGAATTCCTTCTATGTGCTGTACAAATAGAAAAAGGATTAGAGCAGCTCAACTTAGGGATAAGCTCAAAAAAAAAAAACCACAGGTGATCTTAAACATATAATGCATCTACAAGAGGATACTCCATAAAAAATTCATACACAATCAGATTCGGTTGTTCCAGCATACAAATTAAATATTAAAGATGCTTTGGCAAGGAGATCTTTGAAATTCAAAAGGCAAACACCAAAAGATATGCCAAGAGACTATCAAGAATCTCACATTCATAGAGCTAAGGAGATTTTATTTGATAAAGCACAATTGAGGCGAATGATTAAGGTAACCAATCATGGTTAGCAGGATTATGAGAAGCTTCATGTTGTTTTTGTTTTGGGAGAAATAAAAAAAATATCATTCAAATAATATTACAAAACTATTGTTAGGATTAAAAGTGATGATGATGATTATACCACAAATATTGCAAATTGATTTGGCTACTTATTGAGCATTTAATTTTTTGACAAATGGAATGTTCTAGGATGTAATAGTTAAGCTGATGGCGCCAATGTCTTTCCTTGTATATAGCAATTCATGAATATGGTTGGCTGGTAATGTGATTATCCTAATGTTATGACTTGCACAAGTAATAGAATGAGCATTATAATAAATCAAAACCTGATAAATATGTTCAATGTTTATTAATGTTAGACAGCAAGATGGGAACATTCTTGCCCCCACCCTCATATGAGGCAAAAAAAAGGGCACCTGTGTCTCCCCTACTACAAAGTATTTTTGGAGGTTTACAAAGAAAAACAGCAAGCAGAAAAATATTTTACATCTTCCCATCAGCTACATGTGCATGCTAAAATTTCAAGGTTAATCATAAAAATTACTTATTGAAACGTTCGCTTTGCACCTGCATTTTTGTCACTAAGTTTCAAGATTAATCATGAAGGTGGCCTGAAAGATTACCGAGTATGATGCAGTCAGAAAACAATTTAATATCTGCCAAGAATAGCCCTCTAAATGGAAGGACAGATCTGTTGCTCCTCCTGAAGCAGCTGAGATTATCTGCGTAGCATTAGAAGATATTCATTCATCAAGAAAGAAAATACCATACCAACTTCACATAAAACTACTAAATATCCAAATTGTGATGTTATATATCCTTCAAATCTGCACCTTAAAAAATTTTCCTATTCATCAGTTTGCCATCATCTCCAAAACATACATCATTCACTAAATTATACATTGAACAGTAGTTAGGCGACTATTAGATGACAGCCACCTCGGCAGCTGAGGTGGCAAAAGTACAAAGTATGGTTTTTTGAAAACTTTTGCTTTGAATCTTATCATAGGTTAAGGTTGAAGGTCCACATCATGTTGGCAACAATTGTTTTTTATAAAAAAACAAGAATGTTAGGAGCACTAAAGTAGCACATTTCACACTTGAAACAAGATTTTCTTGACTTCCTAAAAATTTTGCATGCTATGTCTGTTAACGTAGAAATTGGATTCAATGGAGTTAGCAAAAGCTTACCTAGTTGAGAATTTAAGGAGTAGATTACAGAACTCTAGAAAAATGAGAGTTGTGGGATCTTCACAAGTCAATAATGCTCCAACTAAAAGATGATAAAATACAGAGATCTGTAAGGTCTCTCTTGACTAGACAATTCATCTCCCCTTATCAAACTTTCACATATCCATTTATAGTTGAAGGTTAGTGTCATTCTGTAATAGCTTATCTCTCTATGTAATAATTTATCTTCTTAGGATAAGTGTGTGAACGAGAATAATATCAACTTGATAAAGGCTACACCTTCTTAGAGAGAATGCATTCATAGAAGAGATAGTGACATTACTTCAATGATTCATGCACTTATAGAGTGATAGTAATATTACTCTAATGATGTTCATACCTTATAAGAGTGATAGTGACATTACTCCAATTATACTGATACCCAAGCAGAAGTGATAATGATATTACTCCAATTGTGCTCATACCCATGTGAGAATGACAGTGATATTACTCTAATAATGATTAAAATACTTGGAATAAGTTTCTGCTCAATAAAGGTTATAAATGTTGCCATGGACATCAACAACCATGTCAAAATTGGCCCACCTTTGTAAGATAAAGTGCATATTCCTTTACTCAAAACACTAGAACTTAAGACCCTAAACTTGAGTAGATAAACTTGCAAGGGCTAACCCCGAACAAATGGATCTCGAGGAGCTGTCATAAAGTGCTCGATCTCAAGTACTACATCTTGAGATTATAGCCTTAAACGTTTGTGTTTCAAGAGTCTAGCCTTGAGCAACAAGGCTTCGAGGTTCGACCTGGAGTGGCTTGTCATTGCTACTCACTAGTAGCTACATCAAAGACCAATGACTAAGATTTGTTTTGAGAATTTATTGCATCCTTATTTGATCCTCAAGCTTTTATATCATCATTTATGTTACAATGAGAAGTCGATACAAACTTCATGAGAAAGTCAACCAATGGAAGATAACATATAATTTTAAATTTATGAAGAGATGATAACTTATTTGATACACTGTGTAGCTCATCTTTTAGTTCCTCCAAAGTGAAAGATTGCCGACATGGGTCAACTTGACACCATGTTAAATGTTTTTTGACAAGCTTTTGATTAAGGGAAGTGAACCTCTTAAATGGAAGCAAAAGGATGCTAAGATTGAAGTGTCTCTCAAAGGACACTAGCTTCAGTAAATGTTCCAAGCTCTCTAATAACTTCCTCGATTGGGCCTAAAATCACCGCAGATGTGGTCATTGGGTTTGTGAACTTATGTGTTTCGAACTTTCTCCAATTACCACAAACAAAGATGATTATACGTCTAAGACTATCATTGTTGGGGCTCTTAAAATGTCATAAATATCAAAAGAGAAAGCAAATGAAAAGATATTTTAGATGCTTTCTTGAAGGTCGATTCAATGGTCACTCTACCTTGAAGTTAAAAGGATCTACTGACCTGTTCGAGAACCAACCTCTGGTGGAAGACATTTAAAGCCCTCCCAAGGTCGACGTTGTGGAACCTCCAATTTTCATCTCAAAGGATCTAAAGAGCATACTGAAAAACCTTGAGGAAATTTGTGGTGCATCTCCAAACTTGAAGATTGTTAGTGCATAATGGTCGACCTCTCACAAGCTTATCAAAGAAATGTTGACTACAAGGAGGTTATGCATGACTAGTTTCAAGATAATTCTTCTCTAATGGTCTCAAAAAAAAGAATTAGAGGAAGTTGTCTTCTGTTAAGACAAGATTGCTTAGCTCAAGGCTGATGCAAAGCCATTAAGGGAGCAATATGGTTCTATTCCTCACACTAAGCTACAAGAAATTACAAGGCAGCTAACCGTTCTAGACTTAATCACAAAAGATGTTGGTAGATCCAACCTCAGTCGTATGCTAACAAGGCCTCAAAGACGGAGTCTCATTTATAGTTGGAAATGATGTCACCCCTAGCTTGTACAAACTTGCAAAACATTTCAGTGCTTTTAAGGGAGTTGAGCCAAAAGAATGTAAATGATAGAGTTTGAATCCATAAGGAAAGGTCCTCAAGGAGTTAGTCATTAAATGATTTTTTTAATTTTCTCTTTTTGATAATTTGCATTTTAATTTTGATAATTTGTAATGATTAATAGAAATGAAAATAATGGAATATTTTTTTGGAATATTACATAAATTTTTCATTAGTAGAATTCTTTTTATAATTTCCAATAATTCAATTGTTTTTATCATTCACCTCTTTAGACATGGTTTTAATTTCTTTTCTAATTCATCATTGCTCCATCACATGAAAGTCTTGAGGAGTATGGCATTGATTTTTCTCCCCAATTATCACATTTCATTATATGAAGATACAGGAAGCATGATCTTGCCTTTCTCCCCTTTGTCACTGCTACATTGCATGAAAGCATTAAGAAGCAAGATCTCACTTTCCTCTCTTCCAATTCATCCTTGCTTGGTCATATGAAAGCCATTGGAAGCAAGGTCCTAAATCTCACTCATTTCCTTCATTGCTACTCTATCGCATGAAAGCCTGTAGAGGCACAGTCCTACTTCTATTTCCTTCTCACCTTCATCATTGATTTATCGCATGAAAATCCTTATAAGTATAGTATTTACTTTTTCTCGTTCTTTTTTTTACCTCTATTTCATCAAATGGATATCCCAAGAGGCTCAGCCCTTGCTTTATCTCTTTCTCTCCTTCACTTTGGAGGCTTAGCCCTTGCTTTCTCTCCTTCTCACCTTCATTGTTATCTATCAAGTCAAGGCCTCAAGAAGTTCAGCCTTCTCTCTCTCTCTCTCTCTCTCTCTCTCTCTCTCTCTCTTTCCTACCTTCATCATTATTTTATCACATAAATATCCCTAGAGACAACCTTTACTTCTACTCCTTCCCTACACATTTGTTCTAACCAGTGAAGATCTAGAGATGCTCAACCCTTGCTTCCTCTCCTCTTCCCTTTCACAACTACTTTAACTAGTGACAGTCTCAAGAGGTTCAACACTCACATTCTCACCTCCCTGCCTTCACCACTATTGCATCATTTAAAACCCTTACATCCTTTCACTCTTCCTTGACTGTATCGCTCAGACTCAAGGACCGAAGGACGACTAGTATTTTTTAAGTGTTTTTTACTTGGTCCATTTTCTTCAATCCCGTAGCTTAAGTCTTGATCTCAAGACTAGCCTGATGAAATTGTACATTGCCCTCAAGCTTGAGCAATTCTCTCGAATAATCCATACATGACAACTTCTATCTCAAATGAGGGGGGCATTGAAGGTAAGGAATTAATTTTCACTTTTGAAGTCGAAACATAAACTTTTGTAGGGTTTCTAATAGTAAAATATTCTACAAAACTATTGGCTTTGGTTCAAAAACAATCACTGCAACCAGTTTCTTCTAGGAAACATCCTCAATAGCATCTTGCTTTCGTTTGAGAAATTCACCACCTTTCATTAAAATCCAAAGAACTCAAAATAGTAAGGAGGTGACCATTATTGGCAATTCCTCTTCTGAGAAATAAACAAGATCAATAGGTGATCAAACCATAATCGACTTTATTTAAAGAACAAAACAATAAGCTAACAAGCCGATCACATAAGTTGTCAATTTTCTAAGAACTTTAAATTACATGTTTACCCCAATTGATTAAATCTTCTAACAAAAATTTATAAACTCTTCATTACAACATAAGTAATGACATGAAAAATTCGAGGATCGAATGAAGATAAAAAAATCACAGAATCTCTTACATTAATCCAAAAAGTAGCTATGCGGAAAGCATCAGTGAAAAAGCATTCAAGGAAGGCCATAACCAGACCAGCCAATTGAGACCAAACCCCCAAGAACTAATCTCTTGAGACTGGACTCTCAAGAACCTACTGTTTGAGGCGAAGACCTCCAGACCCTAGTGATAGAAGCTAGACCCTCAAGATCCCAATGCTAAAGGTTGGACCCTAGAGATCTAGCTTCCTGCATTGTGTCACCCAAGAAGATAAATGACAAAGTCCCACCATCTCTCACCCATGTCATACACCACCATCATGTGCTATTGTTGCATGCAATACAACCTCCAAGGAGATTAAGGAAGAAGGATATGAATCAGGAATCCCTTGTACATTCCCAAACACTTGGATTTCAATCGAATGTAAGTTATCTACCTCTACACAGAGGACAATATTTTTCCTGAAAGGAGAGAATTCTAAGCTGTCTCTTGAGCTTTTTGCTTCTTTTTTAGCGATTCTCAACCTGTGAGGAACTAAGTTTTTTTATTCTTTCCATTGTAATCACACTCCTTAAAATCTCAACTAAGTAAGCATGATTAATTTCCTTGAATCTAGTTTCCACATTAACAATGACAAAATTCCTTAATAACAATTTGCTCAATTTACAATTTTCAGAAGAGATAGGTACTGAAAAGTAGATATGAAGTATTGAATATTCATTTGTAATTTTAAAGGCCAGTTGTTAGAAATATTGTAAGAGCTCATAATCAAATATATTTGTAAACACATCTCAAAATAAATGTTAAAAGCAATATAATTTCACAAAAGATTTTATTTTAAAGAGACAAAGACATAGCCCAATATTATTACTATAAAAACAATGCTTTCACATGAAAGTGAGACATTCTAATAGGAGTGCCCAATAACCAAAATGCAGATCCGAACAATAGATTTACAAAATGTGCAAAGAGTGAAAACAGAGAACATTGAGGTGCATCAATAATCCTTGAATAGTTTACTTCACACTGACAGAGTAAACAAAAACAGATTGTTTACAACCCAAAAATCTTCAACATTCAAAAGAGTTTATATTAACTTGCTCAACAAAATACAGTAAAACTATGTTATTTTATTCTGCTTAGTCAGAACAGTCTGGGGCTGTGTGGTATTTTCACGGTTTTACCCAAATAATTGTTTGGTAAGCTGTTCTAGAAATAGATAAAGAAGATGCAATGATAAATTCTCTCCTTGGTACATCTAATTTACAATGACAAAAAGCATCATCCCCTGATGATTCTTTACACGCTGATTATCCAGATATTTTATCTGCTTTGATTGTCTCCGTATCATCATTTCATCAACAATGAAGAACATGTATTTACCTATTCATACAACCTTTTCAACTTACTGCATTAATTAAAGGAAGAAAACTGCATTCTTAGTTTGCCTAACCAAGCAATCATAGATTATCCCATACCTTTTGGCAAGCATGGAAACGTGTACATATATTAGCAACCTTTTTCCAACAAATTCCATATTATCGCAAAGAGAAAAAGGTTTGAACGCGATTAAAAAATGGAATTTTGTACACTTTATATGTGGTGCAAACCACAAATACATAAGAAAAAAATCACTAAAAGAAACTTAATAAATCAAAAAATATTAAGCTATTATTTATAGGTCTGCATTAATGGAAAAAGCCTAATATATATTCAAACAATCTCCTTCAACAGGAGCATAGATATCATTCATATCCAACTTATCACAATTCTTGTTAAAGAGCTTGGTAGCTAAGGTTTCTATAAGTATGTCAACCAGACGATTATTAGAAAAAATAAAGGTATGCAAAATTTTAAACTAATGATAATTTTTTTCTGATGAAATGATAATCAACTTTAATATGTTTATTGCACTAATAAAAGACTAGATTATTTGTAGCGTGAATAGCAACTTATTTGTCAAGATACATTGGCAATGACTCTAGATAATAAAAACAAAATTTTTTAAACAGATGCTTAACCTATTCTTAAGTTCTTTCTTATTTCTTCAAATTATCAAATTTTCTCTTGAGAAAGTGTGTCAACCTAAAATTAATTATCTCTCCCTTTTTAGATAGCATAATTAATATCAAAATATGCCTCAACCTATAAAGGATCATGCTTTGCAAATAGTAGTTCCTTTCTGAGAACACCCTTGACATATTTTGAATTTCTTATAATACCATCCCAATTAACCTAATTAGGTTTGTCCATAAGCTAGCTAATGGCACAACAAAGGAAATGTCTAATCGAGTAACAGTTAAGTAGATCAATTTGTCCGCCATTTTTCTAAAATGAGATTTTGTCTCCCAAGAGTTCTTCATCGTCTTCCTAAAAAATATACATGTCAATCCATCAAATTGTTAACAAGTTTGGAGCCAAGTAGACCCACCTCTTACCATAAATTAATTGTTAATTTTGTAGAGAAAAGACAACTTCATGATTATTATGAGTCATCTTGATCCCAAGAAAATATTGAGGACGTCCTATAACTTTGGTGACAATTCTTCATTAAATATTTTTTATTTTTGTAATATCCATGAAACCACAACCAGCTTTGAGAATTATCTACATAAATAACCAATATGACAATACCAAAAATTCTTTTCTTAAGGAATATTGAATGATCAACATGACACCTCTAAAGTTAAAAGGCAATAACAATCTAATTGAACTTTTCAAACCAAATCAGCCATAACAATCAAACAATATATGATTTTCTTCAATTATAAACATGATTGACTTTCTCCACCATGGGTAAAAAATCTTATAGGTTGCTCCATGAATAATTTCTCTTAAAGATTGCTCCTAAAAAAGACATTCTTTATATCAAATTGAAACATAGGCCAATATTGATTGACTATCAAAGAGAATAGAAAAACATTTGAATTCAAGCACACCACAAAAGTGAAAATTTCATAATAATTGATGTCATATGTACGGGTTAAGCCTATGACCACCAAGAAAGTATTGCATTTGTCAATAGTGTCATCTAATTTGCAATAACAATTAAACAGTCATCTACAAGCAACAACATTAACATCAGGGTGTTTGAACTAAATCCCACATTTTGAGAAAGTCAAGAGTAGACATTTCATCAATCATAGTCTAATCCCACTTAAGATATTATTATTTTTTAGTAAATCTTGGGAAACAAAATAGATGAGATAATGTGGCAAAAGCCCAATAAAAGGGGCTAAGATTATGAAAAGAAAGGCATGCATTTATGGGATGGGAAATACAATACTTTTTCCAATATCATAAAGCTATAACTAAATCAAGGTTTGTGAGTGATGGTGATGGAGAAAGATCTATAAGTGAACATAATGAAGAATTTGAGATAATTGGCCTTGTAGTAATCAATAACAAGGTAGTCTCTTTTGGCCATCTAGAGCATACTTTGATAGAAACAGGTGTGACAGGATCAATAGTTGGATTAAGAGTATGATTTGGATAGAGAAGCAAAAGAACAAAGGGTAAGATTTTCTTGAAAAAATATGGGATTAATTAAAAGAATGTGATAACTATAGAATAATAAAGATGTCCAAAAGGCTCATAACAACAATAATCTTTTTGGGTACAAGAATAACCAAAAAAGACACTTAAAGTGTTCTTAGAGACAACTTGTAAAATCCTAAAGTGTGAAAGTTCACAAAATAAATTCAACAAAAACTCTAAGAATAACAAAAAAGAAAGATTTATTGAGATATAATAAGCTAAACGGAATAGCATCTTGCAAAACATAAAAAAGCATCTAGTCAATGAGATAAGAGACAAAAAGAATAGCATCCCCTCAATAAATGTTGGGCACATGCATCTAAATCAGAAGTGTGCCAGTAATATCGAATATATGTCAATGCTTGCATTCAACGATGTCATTTTTGTTGAGAGGTATATGAACATGATGTTGATGTTTATGCCTAACAAACTAAAGAAATCAAACACAAATTTTTTAATAAATTTAAGAGGATTTTCAAATCATAGAACTCCAATAGTAAAATATTGGATTTTTATTTTATTACAAAATGTTGTATTACCTTGGTAACTAAGGCTTATCTTTTAGAAGATAAAACATGGTAAATTCAAGAATATTCATCAACAAAGATCATAATGACCAAACATCATTGAGAGATTCCACTCAACAAAGATCCCAAACATCAGAATGAACTAATTCAAATGGAGTAAAACTCTAATTACCAATTTATTGAGTATAGGAAGTATGGTAATACCTTCCTAATTCATAAGATTCACATTAAAAACTAGAAGTCTCAAGTGGAAGAAATTTCTTTAAATTTAGCATAGATGAATAACAACGATAATGCCACTAAAATGAAGGCACAAAGATATATAACACCTTGGAAGAGATAGATGTAACACTGGTATCCAAGAAATAAAAAACATTACATTCGTAACTTGTACAAATCCATATCTTTATGATCAAAGCCTAAAAAGTATAGTTCTTGAGGTAAGAGATAAGTGTTTTGGTAAGTTCGTAATAAAAAGAAGGCTTATTAGAAATTTAAAAATAAAAGGTATAATCTTTTAGGTAAGAGGTTAGTGTTTAGAAAGTCGGTAATAAAAAGATGGCTCATTGGAAATTTAAGAACATAAATAACATCGTCAAAAGAGAAAATTCTAGATGCTAGAATGGATTATTCACTCATAACAAAAAAAGAAAAATAGAAACCTTCAACAGAACAAATAGGTAATAATATCATCTTTTATAAGAAACTCTATAAAAGGAATTTCATAAGTAGTAGTAGTAGCCCAAGTTGGCTTTCCAAGCTTAATTTAGCATTTTTCAAAGGTGTTACAACCGCATGAAAGCAATAACAAGGAAATCGAGAGATGCTAGACCGACAACCATATCCATTATTGGAATTATAGCAATCAAGTTTAGAACCTTACCATACCAAAAACATAATCTTGAACAGTTAAGAGCAAAAGTAATTATAGAAGATGTAAAATGTCTATCAACTAGGAATCTATGGCTTCCAACAATAGCAACATCAATCATTTTAGAAAAATTGTATCCATGCTTTAATGGAAATCTATCCTCCTTTATCCAAGAAATTGGAAAAACTAAATGTAGACCAACTAACTCATTTTGAGTAGCAAAAATAGATTGAATAACTATGAAAATCATTACTTGGAAAACTTATAAGAACAAATGAAAAAGAATGAATTATTTTAAAGAGGAAAGCATCTAAATGCTTAAGGTATGTAGCATGCTAATTGGGAACATTTAAAGAAAGATTAAGCATCAATTATCAGCTTTTGAATCCTTTTAAGGAGGTAAACTATGCAAATTGTCAACAAAGCACATGAATAACCATGAACTCCCAAGTATCAAGTGGTTTGAGGGATGATTGCAATTATTTAAATGAGCTCAAGAGAGTTGCCAAAAGATATAAGGTGGTTTAAAGAATAATTGCACTTATTTAGATGAAATTATGTTTATAGGTTTTATTAATGTAATACAAATCACATATTGCGAATAAGGTAACAATCCATATTCAGAAAGCATGATAGAACAAAACAAATTGAGATAAAAATAAATTTTAAGGTAACTTAGACTATTCATGTTTCCATAATTGTGTAATAAAATCTCTCAAATTTCAATATAAAATAAAATAAAATAAGTTGATAGGTTTCATAAACACTATTATTCAATCCAAACACAATTGTTTTCCTAAACTAAACTTAAAAAATATTTGTATACCTCTATAATAGAGTTGACCATATTGATCCCTAAAAGAAGGGTAACACAATAAAAACGGTTAAAAATTTACAAAATCACCTAATCGAATTGATTATTTTTGAAACAAAAACCTATTTATATAATTAGATAAATAGGAACGAATTTATGCAACTAGAAAAATATGATAGCAATGTCTATTATAAACTTTAAATTTATCGAGAAAAAATAGGAAAACTATGCCTCATCCACTTCTAAATCAAAATTCTTAACAATTTCCAAAATTCATAAAAACTTACGAAAGTGATTTAAAAAAATTTTAAACAAGTAATGTCTAGATAATTTTTATGCTCAACTCAATGGAACTTGGAAGAAATCAAAAACAAGACTTTACCTCAATACAAATTTGTGTTATTCCAAATTTGGACATATATATATGCATATGTATGAATGCATATATGTGTGCATACATGTATGTATATATATATATATATATATATATGTATGTATATATATATATATATATATATATGTATGTATATATATATATATATATATATATGTATGTATATATATATATATATATATATATGTATGTATATATATATATATATATATATATGTATGTATATATATATATATATATATATATATATATATATATACATACATGTATGCACACATATATGCATTCATACATATGCACATATATATAGACATTTTTTAGATAAAAATCTAAGAAAATATTCCATCTTTAAAACAACTCTTTTTATTATCCATTTATTATTTCCTAATGCTAGACCCTAATTTATGTACACAATTTTAATAATCTTTTTTCCTCCCCTACTAATTTCTCTCCTCAATAAGAGAAGCAGGAAACTAAAAAATAGTACAAGTCAACCACACTGCATTACATTTGTTCTAATCCTAACACATTCAACTACTTAAGAGCTTCCAAGGAAGTAGAGTCTAAAACAATAACAAGTAAAAGAGTTCAAATCTCACAAATGAAGAGAAAGTGATAGAAAATAAGAGATGAATCTCACATAGAAACTTGCTCTTATGCTCAAATTTTCACTACATTGGATAGTCAACTTAGAAGCACATCAAGAAAAAAGTAAAAAGATATCCTCTATCTTTAATAATAATTAGGGCTTACAACAAGAAACCCTAATCTAAGAAGGGGAAATTGATCTAAAATAACAAAAGTATGCTACACAGAAAGAATTGCCCAACATGTGAATCTATTGGATAAAAATTGTTTGGTATTTTGGATCACTATAAGTTATTATGTCATATAATATACATTTTGACTAAAACACAAAAAGTTGACAATTTACCTATGTGATACTTATAGGGACAATAAGATGCACAATAACATCACAACTTGCATCTTATAAGGCATGTGATATACCTAGTTCACATAATTAGATCTCAAACAAATGTATGCCGCTTTAGCCATCATGCATGATTAAAAATAGATAAATGACATTGAATTGGTTAATCAAGGGATATTAGCACAATGTGATACTAAAAAACCATGCAAGAATATGCTAGTAACCCATCTATCACAAAAAAGACAAAATGTCCCACGCCTTTAAGAATGTTGTTTATTTGTTTGTATACAAAAAGTTTCATTTCTTTTACATGCATAAAAAAGCCCTTAATACAATCTTTTGGAAAGCCCTTGATATAGGCTATTCCTAATCCAAAACTACAACTTCTTGAACAAATCTTACTATTTCTATTTAATTTTTTTTATTTATAAGATAAGTGTCAAAGTTATATTTTCTAAAAGTTAATTTGCATAAGAATTTAGTGAGGAAGGACAAAATTTAAAAATAGGTACACTATTAAAAAAATAAGAAATAAGTTCACCTTGAACTAAGCATGTATTTAATAACATAGCTCCACTTCATTTCTAAATCCATTGTGCATTAATGTTGAAATAAATTCTAAGATGTAATGTCAAGGCATATTGCTTCAAAAAATTAAAAGTTATAAAACAAAAAAGGGAAAATGTAATTTAACAAATAAGCAATACAAAAACTTTTGAACAATAACCATTATTACTAAACTCATTGTAATTAACAATAATAAATACAAATATACTTTCTAAGAAATATTAAAAAAGCACAAGTAACTATATGTTCATAACCAAATATTTTTTGAGCAACTTCTAATTAATGCCAATTTTTAGGATTTTTCATTGGCACAAGCATAAATTGATTTTAAGGAATATCATGAAGGAAATTTACATGTATGACTTCAATTATTCATTTTCAAAATTATTAGTCGATTAACACTTAAACTATATATTGTTTCATGAATCTTTGTTTATTGCTTTGGATGTTGCATGTGCATTTTGCAAACAATTCTTAACTATTTTTCTTATAAATAATCTAAGAAAGATGCAACGTATCCATTATCCACATTTATAAATGAGGAACTATAAGCAATGCAACAAATTTTGATCCTCTTTGCACTGATGTAGTTCAAAAAATGTTGAACTTGTTCCTTAATGTGGTAAATTTTGTTTTTAAGCATTCAATAACAGCAAACATTTCCATAATGTGGTAAATTTTGTTTTGAAGCATGCAATTACAGCACTTGTTGTACACCAAAACTACTGTGCAGGCTCCTGTTTTTCTTAGATCACTTTTTGTCCACAATGGTCCCTTTTTGACTAAATTCTTATGAATAAAACAATGAATATACTTTCAAATTGATGTATCATTATCTATTTCATTCTGGCCTGTCAAACAAATTTTGTGGTCTATCTGAAGATTTATATTAAAACATATTATTTTATATATAGTAAAATAATTTTATTAAAAGCTTCATACTTAATATAATAAAAGTGCAATCCCACATTACTCTGGTTTATATATTAACAACTGTTATTTTCTTTTTGGCATATATATCACAATTTATCGTTTAACTCCACAAAGGTAAGCATCCCATCAAAAAAGGGACAGAAGATAAAGCATCGGAGAAGTGCCTGAGTAACGCATGATCTTCTCTGCTTTACTGTTTCCCCTCTGGCTTAATCTTACTTCTTTTATAAGTACATAGCAAGGAAAGGACCTGTCTTTGACTCCACAAATTGTTTGGTGCAAGTCCTTTGTGGATTTAATTAGCAAACCAAGTAACACAACAACCAAAGATGAAAAAATATGACTGAACAGATCTACAAGGAAAAATGCAAAAGATAAAACTTATTCTGCTAAAGAAAACTACGATGATTTGTTAACTTTAATCAAGAAAATGGAAACATTTTTATACCATCGAGATAGACGTACCATTAATATCAGCGCACACCAAACTTTTTTTCCATGTTGCTTTTCAAAAAGGTATGTTTCACCAATAGCAGTTATAACATTAGCAACGTTCTTAAGAACTGTTAACATGGCAACATTCATGTACTTCAAACTGCACAAAAACATCAAATTAGATCTCCTTAACCACGAAAACACCAAAGAGAGCTAAGCCTACGACCATGACATACTATTAAGAACAAACCATGATAACGAAAGAGTAGATCTTAGTCAAATCTACCTAGGAATGGATAGGAAGTGCCAATCAAACCTAATAATGGGATAAAAACCCTAAGGATAGAATAAGACTAAGGACTTTTAGAAGACTTATTAATAGGCCTATTTAGTTGTAATCTTATAAGGGAAGAAAAGAAAAAAAAAATATAGAAATACCATGTCAATTCAAGGGGCTTAAATCTTGTACATAAAATTGAAACATTTGACCATGATGAGACAGAACAAAATTTGTAGAATCAAATAAAAAAAACAAACTCTCTCTTCTTCTATCTACCTCCACAAAGGGAGGGGATTAGGCCTTATATGCTCAACAATGTTTATTTGTAATAGCAACATAACGACCACAATGAGGAGCACACAATATTGATTCATAATAAAGCAATGGAGTGAACTAATATGCAAATCAATAACCATACAATAACCATACAGAGTCAACCTAAGATTAGTTTGCGGAAAGAAAACAAGAATCTATACCAAAATAAACAAAGAATAAGTAAATATGAAAAACATAACACAAAATCTAATGAAATTGGTTAAGTGGTTTCACATTGTTCGGCAACGACGAGGAAAAAACTTGCTTTATTAAATCTAATTGTTACCACTTTCTTTTATTATTTTGTTACTTATATATCAACATTTATGTATACACATGAATCCTAGCTTCTCCAAGAATAAAATAATCTAGCTAATAAATATATATTAAACATCTTAATAACCATATAAACATTATCATCAATTAGTTCCAAAACATTCTTAGCTCACATTCCCTAGCAACTAATCCCAAACATCAAGCAACAACAATTTGATAGCATCCAATCTTGATCTCTCAAGCATCAATCTAACATATAGTTGCCCATGTGGAATATTTTGCACCTACTCTCCAAACTCAACAATACAATTTACCATTATTCCAATGAAAAGAAAAACCAATAATTAGCTTATGGAAAAATTCCCAAACAACAAATTTCAACAAAAAACCAATTTTTTTAAGAATAATTCATTACAATTTGATACCTAAAGAAGCTACCTCAATTTCCACACACCAATATCAAGTTTCCAATATCTATCATCAATTTAATTCTTTTTTGCAATGATAAAATCCTAGATTTATTTTACACATTGCAAGACATTTGCTTTAAAAAGCTATATCAATCTAACAATTCAATAAAATCAAAACCTAAGAAGCACACATCCCACCCTCCATTAGGATGCCAAATTTATTTGCCATGGAGAACCCACTAAAAAGGCAATTACAAACCTTTTTACAAATTATTGGCATGTTATCATGTAAGAAAAGGCTTACATACAAATGAAAACTAAATTTAAAAAGAAACTTTTATAGCACCCACTATATTTGTTTGAAATACTCACAAGCCAACATTCAATACCACATAACATTATTAGTTTTATTACTATTATACATAGATTAACCTTGATCTTTAAGTGGGGCAAAAGTGATCATTTTTTTCATCCACCACACTCTATCAATCCTCTCTTGACATCTCTATCAATCTCTTCATCATTTTAGAATACAAACAACAAAACACAAAACCACTTATTTCGTTGATAACTAATTGCCAAGTCCACGTCATTTGTTTTGTTATGATGGCTAGATTATTACTGCATGTATTTAACTTTTCACCTAAAAGGACAAACCCCTTGGATTCCGAAGTTGTTTCTCATAACTCCAACTTTATGTTGGCTTTTAACAAATATAATATCATCAACAAAAATTATACAACATGATAATTCATCACATATTTGACCATTAAGAACAACTCAAATCAATATAAACAAATAAAAACTCGAAGAGGATGCTTGATAAATTCTAACTATAATAAAAAACTTTAGTTAACATTTCTAGAATGCATAAATACCATTCTTCAATTATGCATATCCTTAATAACTTTAACACATGAAACACTCATTCTTTTCTTCTCTAAGACCTTCCAAAATAATACTCTTAGAATCTTATCAAATGCATTTATTTATCAAACAAAATTAAGTAGGATTTTTTTTCTAAGCTTAAATTAAATAACTTAATAAGTGATAACCTATATCATAGACTTTCTTAGCATAAAACCATGCTGATTCTTAGATATATTAGTACCATATTGTACTCTATGCTCAATCACACTGTTCTAAGGTTTCAAAACATGATTGATTAACTAACTTTCTATATAATATAGCAAACTCCAAACATCTCCTTCATATTTAATTTTTTCAAATCTTTCTTCAGCTTTATTTCATGAATTCATTGAGTTACTATTTTCTTTTGAACTACTAAAATCCCAATATAAAATTCTTTGTTATGACCTATATTGCATACACTTATAAAAATAAGTCAATTATCTAGATTTAATATCACTATCATCTACAAGAACTTTATCGTCATCAATACATTTTATATTATACTTCTAATTTTATTCTCCCATTGCTAGCATTAGATGTAAGTACGATTTTCTGACATGAAAAAGGACAAAATCAATTCTATATCTGTAATAAGCCTCTAGTGCATAGTTTTAACTTCTTGGTCTACCATCTTTTCATAGTTAATCTTTTTCAATTTTTTTGTCAGCTTAATTTTATCAATTTGAGTTACCATTTTCTTTTAATGTACTAAAATCCCAATATTAAATTACTTTGTTACAACCGACATTGCAAAGGCTTGTAGAAATAAATCGATTATCTAGATTTCATATCATTTTCATCTACAAGTATTTCATCATCATCAATACATTTTATTTTACACTTGTAATTTCATTCCCTATTTGCAGCATTAGATGGAGGTAAGAATCTCTTACATGAAAAGGTAAAATCAATTCTATGTAAGAAAGTGATAAACCTCTAGTGCACTATGCATCTTTCTACCCTTTTTATTGACCAATTTGTTATATAAATCTTGAAAACCATTTTTTTGGTGTCAATGATTACTCCTTTAGCCTCTCTTTTGTATTGGATTATGTCACTTTTAGTTCTTACTCTTGCAATTGAACTAGGATTTACAGCAATTCTTCTTCTCCTTTTACCTTTTCATGTACTTGTTTCCACCACTAAATAAATATGTAATTTGCAATACAACGTTTAGAACCTCAAAATACCCTTTTTGCTATGTTATGAGAACAATTAGCATCACTACACATATAAGAATTGCTCTCTCATGTCAATTCCAAAGACAAGACTTTATTACTTAATAAATACTTATTTTCAGCTTTAATATGATACCATCATTACCTTTAGGTAGTATTTGAAATGAACGTTTATTGTAATCACTAAATGCTGAATAGTAAATGTTCTCACACAGTAAATTTAAACTTTTACAATATGGACGTTCTATTTTCCTCGTAAGAAAATAATCAATCCATATTCTTAAGATCCACTATTATAAATAATTTAATGCTCGTTTTATTTCTTAAACAACGAATTAACAGTAATAACATCATATGCGTTCAAAATATTATCAATCAGCATATAAAAAAATCTATTTTCTCATATTGAATTTTCTCATGCAAATCTAATTTATTAGAAGTTTGCATGCAGAACAAACCTTAAAGTTGAAATGAGTTTTTTCCTTGGCTATGCCCATAAAGCTTAACTATATTCCTGAGGCCATAATCGATGGTTGAAGAAAAATTTCTTATAAAGTTCATTAATATTGAGCTAGGTATGAATGAGTCAACAAAAAAGATGATATGGCAAGGAACTTTGTAGTGCTAATAGGAAAAAGATACCATACTGGAAGTGATGAGAACTAACAGCTTTAACAAGGAAAGCAGAGAAAATGATAATAATCACTGGTCATGTGCCTGAGCAAAAAAGTTGGATCAATTCAAATAAAAAAAAGTTTTCAAGATAAAATTTGAAATAGTTTTAAATGATTCAGAATTAATTCAACCTAAAGGTGCTCGTGACAAGCATTCCCACAAATATAACATTAACAGGCAACCAGACCCGAACTAATCTCCATGTGAGCGGCTCGATTGATATTATGCGAAGCTTGCACAAAAGAGAAACGACCAGCACTGCTATGAAATTCTGCAAGAATAACGAATAGAATATAGAAGTTAGCTATAGCGGAGTACTAATCTTTTAAACACCTATTGATATGCTAAAATTGTAAATTTCTACTAGTAGGAAAAATTTTCATAACCTGGTAAAACAATAATGATATCCCGGCATTAAAATCGTAACCTGACAGAACAAATTTATTAACCAATATCATGCTGCATGACGAGAGGCAATAGGTGATTCCTGACAGAAGAGCTTGGTTAGAAACAGTTACAAGTCTATAGCAGCATGGTATCTTTGGCCACGCTTTTGGCACATCACCAACTTCCATGCCTTTATCATCGCCACCATAAGATATTGACCCTGGAAATGATCTGTATATCACAGCAGGCATAGTAGAGCAATGAGAAATGAACCTAATAATTGAGTGCAACTGACACAGAAATATCAACAGTTGATTTTTATACCAAAGAACATATTGGTTGAAATACAGTATTCCTTTAATTATTCATATGTCTTCCAGAAGTAAAAAGCTTCTTCCAAAACACAACATTTCAGGTGTATAAGATGACACCTAGACAGATTATCTAATGTGAAAGGTTTGATGAATCAACCAACACATAAGGGATATATAAGAATCCAAATCCATAAATTGCCCATGATAGTAATTTCTACATCATAGTCCTCTGATTGCACCATATGAATTATCTTAATGTAGCATCCAAAACAAGTTACCCCATGAAAATTGCGTTAATATTTCAAGTTATCACCTCAAATGATAGAGATGTCATATTTTGCTATACATGGCTTACAAAGATTGGAGAACATGGTAAGCTTTGGCTTGTTATAGAAGAAACGCCAATAGAATAAAAATGTTATGTATGAGATATGTAACGAACTCAAACCTATTTTATTCCAATTATATAAACAGAGGTCAACTATTTGCAGGTCAAAACTAGGGAGGTGATTGATAAGCGCAGAATAGAAACAGGGTAAAGGCTTTAAAATTAGAACTACATTATATATAAATAAAACTTGACAAGGAAACACACCATAAGAAGGTCAAAGCATAACTCTTTGTGATAAAATGGAATCAAAACATCAAAACTATAAATAATATGTTCTCAAATAATAAGGGTATCTGAAGAGGCACAAATTTTAGAAAACATACATAAAAATTATTTCAATTTAAAAATATAATTTTTTGAATTATTTACTAGAATAACAAGTTTAGGCATTGTTGCCTTTCCAACAAACAACCTAATGGTCAACGTTGATGGTAACAGAACACTAGTCCCTCCACAACTTCCAAGCCTGCATCTTATTCTGGAACAGCTTTAGAATACTTTGCTCACGGAACTGTTATCATTGTTCACAAAAAGGTTGAACATAGAGCATCATTTTATCTCCTTATTTCATCTAGTTAGTACATGTTTTTCTACAAACTGACCTCTACTCTTCTATCAAAGATCAAAACAATGGTTAAAATGAAGGGTACCAACCCAACTCTATGGATGCCTTCTAGGATCACATCGTCGTTCAATTTCAAAGCAAGCCCCAACTATTGTATGTAAAAGACTAATGCCCTATAGAACAGTCATGGAAACAATTACAAGGGCAAACAAACCATGACTCGATCCAGTTAATGGTTGTCCCTCTCATCATCCCCAAACAAACAACAACAAAGTTGACCCTATTCAAACGTGTTCAAACACCCAAGGACCCTTACATGCCAAAGATGGAGCTATGCCTCAACACAAGCACTGACAGGAGCAATAAACCCTCTATACTTGTATACATATCATGAGCACTTTTTTAATGTTACTTATCATTTGCAAAAGAAACAATACATTCTCTGGATTTACATTAATTACTCACATACACCAAAAATATACAATAACAATAGCATAACAATACAATCCATATGCCCCTTCAAAGCTTTGCTAACTATCTTGTTAAGCCTAATCGTTCCAATGCACTCCATCAAAACTGGGATTGAAAAGAGAAAGATGAATTTACAATTGAATTGAAATCATATCTCCTCCTACTCTCCATCCATCCTTTATTCTTTACCAAAAAAAAAAACGTGTCAACCACACACTATAAAAGAAATCATAGCTCTTCTTAGTTCAAACATATGGAGGGGAACCTTGGTAGTTAACCATGCTTTCTTCATAGCAAGCCACTAGTCTAACCCATCTTAGCAACTTTTCGAGCCAACATTGAACATTCTGAATCCGTACAAGAAAAGATTCAGACAACTGGGCAAACTTTCTTCTATAATGGAACTCTTCCCTGCCTTTTATTTTTGTTGACAGTATGACATCCAAACAGTTTTTGTCCATGACAGAACATGAGCAGGGCGATAAGATTGCAGATTTATATCCAAACATGTTCAAGGCAAAGGAATCATTTTTTTTCACTTTTGCTTGGCATGGAACATGTGCAAGAAGATAAGATTGTGAATCTGTGCCTAAAAAGGTTGGGCCCAAAGGATCAGATCGGTCATGTCCCTACCCATGTTGGGCTCCTCAGTGGCGCTCAAACTGGAAAGCCACATTGATTCCTCACTACAAAATTTTTCTACTACAAGTTAGTGAAAGAGGTTAGGGAATACAAATGGGAGGAGAAAGGATGAGTTTATATCACGTTGGATAGCATTTTTGTCCATGACACAAGTGACAATGCCGACAGTGACCAACAATCGACAACAATCCATCTTTAGAGCCATTTGGTACCAGTTAAAGGCTATTGTTGTCTATAGCATAGGTGACAATAAACCACTTATTGTTACCAAGAGGATGGTCAGACTGACCATAGAAAGGTCCATTGTCTCTTGCTTGACTGGCCACAATTCCAAATATGTTTTTACACAAAAATCGTTAAGAAAAATTACATATTTAAATAAATTAACTTTTAAAATATGTATTTTTAAAAATTTATCATCTAACTGGGTTGTGTTTGTATGTGTGTTTTATGGATATGTGTATCTCGAATATGATGTAATACAAGCATTTATGTTTACTGCTGATACCTTCCTTTTCCCAGAATCTACGGCAATTGAAATCAGCCGTGATTCTCCATTCTCTTCACACTCGAACAATCACTTTTATTGACATCTATAACTAATTTACTAACATCCTTAACCAATAATCTCCCCAAAAATTCATCAGAAGCATGCACAAGAATACATGAAGAAAGGCTGCTGCCCAAATGTGGAATAGAGATTAATATTCAATCTGGAGAGTACAATGAATAAGAGAGCATGCATTTCACTTAAACAATGCATCTAACAAGAATAACTACATGGAAAAACAATGATTAGCATTTTACAGTAAAGTAGGCTTTTATTTAAGAAATAGTTTATCAAAGCAAGGGACAGGCATGAATCACAAGTACAGGTAATGAGTAGAATGGTTCCTCCCTGACAGGTTGAGGACTATTTAGGAAAGAATAAATCTACCTATCAGTTGATGGGGGTAAGAACGAAGTAAGGAATTTCAAAATAATTCAGTTCATGCATCAGGTGAGCAATTCATACTTCTATCACATTATTTGTGCTACGTATTTAATGTGAAAAAAAACAATAAGGTTAGAGCTATCTACAAGTGAAATGAATGGCTTTTAATTTCGTACAATGTAAATTCAACTAGAAACTTATAGGCTCCTCAAACAAAATATCTGTAGTTAATAGAAGCAAAGCTACTAGAAATATGGAACTGTCAAGCTAGCATGTTTCATAGCATGCTTCCTCTGATGCTATTTATCTCTATGAAAGAAACAAGGTTCGTTAGAACTTTTTCTGCTCGTGACTCCTAGAAATTTATCTAAAAATATGTAGCTGACAACTTAGGAATTTTAGTACAAAATAGGCATAATAAACAGCATGTTACTATAGATAAGACCATCCAACGGAGGAATATCCATGTCACCGAAAAAATAAATCCTTCAGAAATATTTAATTTACTTCCAACAGGGTTCCTTCAGTCCTTAGAGAAACAAAAAAGGTGCTGCAGTAGCCAAGTTAATTAGCTTAATGGGTTAGAGAGGCAAGAAGCCAATTTGGTGAACTGTTTGAGTTCTCAGCATTTTTAAACTAAACATACACTACTGTCCTTGTGTCATGCATTACACTATCATTATAGCATACAGTCCATGCGATGACAAAATGGGCAGATGGAGTTTTAAAGGGTTCTTCATCATAACATATGATGGGTAGGACTTACCATGGGATTATGTATCATAGGGTATGGCATATCCACCAAACTTCTCATGTAGTCTCATTGAAAATGAAGTGGAGATTGACCAGCACAGTACCACAAAGATCTTAATAGCGCAGGGTACAATCCGCTGATTCCAATCCAACATTTATTTACAAATTATGTTCATAAAAAGTTTAGGAACATTTGTGTTCATTCATGATGATTTTGACCTAAAGTTTAGAGATTCTTCAAATAAACTGAACAGATGTAGTCCTTATGACAATTTTCAATGAAATTTGGTGAGTTGCCACCAGGTACTCTATGAGGTTGTACATGAACCTCACCCTCTTAGGAGAAGTTCAAGTGCTTGAACGCATAAGGCTTGCTCTCCCATCTTATGCACAAGGAAATGCTTCAAATTCCATGTGATTCGACAAAGGATTTTTGTTTGGTGTATTACTCCCCTCTTTCTTAAAATTAATTGCTACATAGCCTAATTCATTGTTCTGACAATTAAAACTACATTGAAATTTTTATATTGACTAATAAGGCTTTAAGCACTGCCATTTAAGTTGGCATCCTCATGAATAACACAGTGAAAAATTTTCCTGTAAAAAGTTGCAACCCAGATTGTACACAACTCTCTAAGTCAAACCAATGGACTTGGGTAATCCTAGCCAATTTAAATCAACAAATCATTCTACACAACTAAGTTTTGTTTAGGCAAAACTTGTTTGGTTTGCAATTGTTAAAACTAACCCGGCTCATTTTCTATTTGGAAGTTAAACAAGGTTAAAATGGACTTGGCTATAAAAGAAAAAACTTGGTAAATTTTACTGAGGGCAGAGAGGGTTAAATTTATCCTTAATTAGAGGACTTTTCTAATATCTAGATTTAAATGACCAAGGTTATTTTTTATCTAAAAACTGATAGCTTATACAACAAAGTTAACAAAGGGATAAAGAAATGGAAAATATTATGAGAACTTGCCTCACATAAATTGGTTTGAATTTATCTGAAATATAATGTAATGTCTAGAACAAAAGACGGCATGGAGTTTGACCTCGATAGGTTTGGGCTAAAATAAGTAGTCTCAAAGAATTTCTAGCTAGCTTATGGGTGGAGAGGTAGAGAGTTGAATATTTCCACATTGGCCATAAAGTGAATGATTATAAGGTTTATATATGAAAAATTGGTCTTAAAATATCGAAGTGACTTTCAAAGTAAATATGGATGACCAAATGGGATACGTCAACATGGTGAAATTGGATTGTAACAATTAAGCATCAAAACAACACCTTATATAATTTGATATGGTTAAAAGATGAACCAAATAGAAGCAAGTAGGTTTATAATACTAGGGACCAAAAAAAGGTGGACAATCTAGCCTTGAGTTTTGGTCTGAAGAAAGTGACTTAGATGGGGGCTCCTAGTAAGCTTCTAGGCCAAGTTATAAGGGTACATGATCTCACATCAACTGAGGAAATGATTATGGGATTTATATATGAGACATTGGTTTTAAAATGTTGAAATACCTTTCAAAAACAAAACCCGATTTGGTCGATATGAGATAACCAAAATGAACAATATCTCGACAAAGTATATCCAAACAATGACATTACTTTGGATGAAATGAGTATCACATAATGCCATGTCCAACAATATAAGCATTACTCTACAAGGTGTACTAAACCAACATCTTCACAAGATCGCACCAAAATCCAAAAAGGATCAACTATCGCTTAACTAGCAAA
This sequence comes from Vanilla planifolia, assembly GCA_023846275.1. Taxonomy (NCBI): domain Eukaryota; kingdom Viridiplantae; phylum Streptophyta; class Magnoliopsida; order Asparagales; family Orchidaceae; genus Vanilla; species Vanilla planifolia. Next base: position 35,755,896 of record CM043869.1, on the reverse strand, counting down.
CAACAAAGTTGTATAACAAATGAAACAAATAAAAGTTTCACATGTACATGACATATGATATCAAAAGAAAAAAAAAATAAAAAAGGTAAAAGAACTATATCGATAAACCATTGAACGAAGTACTCACAGGAAGCTTGGATCAAAGGGAAAAAATATATGCACAAAAATTCAAAAACTTGTTGAGATTTTTAGATCTAAAAAACATGTATATGTAGGATAAACTTCAGATTACCTAATGTTACTGCACATTTGAGATATTATGTCCAGATTTTCAGATCTAAAAACCATTTATATGTAGGACAAACTTCAGATTACCAAATGCTACAGCAAACGTGAGATATTATGTCCAGGCCAAGGTATTGTTCACTAACCCTATCAAATGGTACAATACATAATCCAAGTCCTTATTTGGTGCAGGCAAAGCATATCATTAATTCAATGGAAATCCAAATTTTGGACTCAGGTCAACACAAGTTATGTTGGTAGATTCTGAAATGGTTTCTTGAGAACTCATTTTTGTAGGACACATCCTAATTGAAAATATCATGATGCACCTTACTACACATAAAAAAACTTTTGCAATAAAAAAAGCATAAAATCCAATTATCAATCAAAGAACAATAGAGTACAAAAAAAACAATAAGCAAAACTATGGAATTTTAAACACATGTGAAAAGTCTATATAGAGAAGCCTAAGGACATGATATACTAGTAGAAGATTGCAGCAGTTATGGATCATGAGCTCAATGTCGCCATCATTTAGCCCTTTTTAGAATGGGTTTGTCTTAAATTACTTGGGGTTAGTACAATCTAGTTTGCAAGGTCAATGACAATTTTGTTTGGTAACTAACTCAGATTTGTAAAATTTACTCAATTTTGTATTTGGTTGTTAACCAAGCCTTTTGGAGCTTCACTTAACCAAAAACTATCAGCAATAGTAAACCAACAGAGATGACTTGTTGGTGACAACAGACATTCTAACACCAATATCCAATCAATGGTGGTGTTTGACCGATGGCGATGTCGAGGTTAAAACCACGTCATGATACTTAACTGCTCCAAACAGGGGTTTAAAATTGTGATAATATGTACAGATAATGTCACCAATGGTATTATTTGAAACAAAAAATAATGACCTTTTCAAAAACCATTTCACAATATCTTTCTTATAAACCTTTATCTCCAAAATTTCTCATGTTCCCATGCTTATGTATAGATTGTAAGAAAGCACTCATTACTCTCAATTTAAACAAATAATAAGATGGGAAGGTGCTGGTAAGATGATCACTTACTCAAACACCATCCATATCTATCAAGTATTTACCATGCACAGGCATATATTTATCTAAGTTTTCACAACTACAAATGAAAACTTCTACATCAAATAGTCCAATCAATCTCTAAGGTAGCAAAAAATATCACATGAATTTTAGATAAATGTATCATCAACAATTGTAGGGTGGGCTTGGTTTAAGCAACCCAATCAAAATAAACTAAATCAAATGTTTAGTAATATAGAATTACTTTTAGATTTAAATTTTTCACTATTGACTCAACTTTTGAAAGGCAAACTATTACCTTTTCACAATTTGTTAATTGGCAAGATAGATCAAGCATAACTAGTAATATGAAATAAAGCAAATCTAATTCCCCTTTTCAAAATGTTTTATTATCTCAAATTTTCAATTTATTTTATGAACCCCCTAACATAATTCCAATATAAAATATCCATCTATAAACACAAAAAAATCTTACACGCATGAAACTCAAGGCCATTAATCACCATCAATAGAGCAAAATAAAACAAAAAACAAGGCAACTTCAACAAAAAGTAACAATTAACATCAAAAGCCCCTATCTTCAACTAACAATAATGAAGTAAACGTAAATCATCTGATATATGAATATATATCAAAAAGCAAGCATTCGGAAAAGATTTATCACTCCAACAACAATGTGACCCTTAGAAACAAAAGGACAAGTGACAAAGATGAACATTATCTCAAATTGTCAAGGATAAGCAAGGAAGCATTTATGACCAAGATATTCAACAAAAAACAAGATGCTTGACAAACATCCCACCAATAGAATGCACAGCTTTGCTATCATGCACCATCAAAAGACACAAGGAAATTCATTGAATTCATAGATAAAGGCCACTATAAAGGATCACACATTTAGCATTATGTTTAAAAAATCACACTTATGACATTCTCTAATTTGATCCTTATCTTATACTCACCCACTAGAAGTATAAGAGAGATATTAAAGTTTGTAAATTAAACTAAAAAATTTTTCTTATTTCATAGAAGAACTGATTTTCTACTTTAGCATTTTCTTCACATAAAATTACCACTACGTGAATTTCCTTCTTTCTTATCCTCTACTTTCTTGACACCTCTCTCTCTCTTTCTCTCTCTATCTATCTATTTATCTATATATATCACAATAATGAACAAATCGAGCTTTGATTACTCTATCTTTGATTTGATTCATCAAGTACATGTTTGCATAACCTGCATGTGCATGTGTGTACTGACTAGGCTATAACATATTATGATACTCTCATTCTAATCTGAATCACCATTATCAAAAGCATAAACTCTACAAGGATGACCAGGTTCATGAACCAAGTTCTAGAGAACAAGCTATAAAACACAAAATGTCTTACGAGACGCAAAGACTTTGTCATAAAAGAAGAGTTGCATTAAGTGTTAGAACAGATATATTAGCTAACAGACACCAACGTGGAATTAGCCTTGTCCTATATCGCTACCATTTGGAGCAATGAACAACTTTGTTTCTTCCACCATAGTTCCACCTTTCGTGGAACCTACCTAGCTCATTGAAAACAAGTTCAAAAAGCCCAACAAATGACAATCCCTCAACAAGAGGACACTAATCAACAAGCAAAAGTATGTCTTATCATCCACCCTCATTGTCCATCACATGCCTCCAAGCGTCGAGCCACCCATGGCAGCATTTGCCAACTTAGACTCCAATATCTCTCTACCTCCTCCAATTAGAAGAAACCCAACTTCACACTCAATAGCACAATCGACCAAAAATATCTATACTAACCAAGATGACATCAATCGACCTTTCCTCTTGTCATCAACCAAACATTTATATTTAGCCTACACTTATAGGAAAACAATTCCCAGTCAACTATGATTTATCAACATTCCACACGTCGATAAAACAAAACCAAAGGATCAAATAACTAGTTTGAGATAGGAATAGGTATTCATCCATTGTTCAAAGCCATTAATTGTCACCTGTTAATAACAATTTTGGATGATATTGCACTAGACTAGCACAAATTTTCACCTCCAAGGCTCATCACTTTTTTGGCTAGCTCCATCATAGATTTTTTTACGTAATTCATTATCACACACCACACAGAACATCAAAAAAATAGCTCTTTGATTGTAACATTCCAAAAATAGAAACGAATAGTCTAATAAATATTTTGAGAATTTTAAATCAAAAATTAATGATATCAAGGCTGATCAATGATCCTAACGAAGGAGGATTGTATTATTAAAAATGTAAATAAAATTGAGTTTAAAGTAATTTTAAATCATTTAAATTTTTATAAAATTTTAGAAACTATAATATTTTCCCCTTTAATAAAATATGAATTTTCTAAAAATTACAATGAAGGATTTTGAATTTATAAAAGTTTATTAACGATTTTTAAAAAAATATCAAAAAATTGTAAAACTATTGGATGATACGAAAAATTATAAAACTTTTCCTAGACCTAAAACTATTAAGACGAGCTTAATAAAGTTTTATCAACTCAAAAAGGACGTACCATGAGAATGGAATTAAAAGCTAAAGAGGATTTAAAAAATATTATAAAATAAAAACTTTATGAATATTAAGTTTGAAAATTTATTAAAAATATTAAATATCATTAGAAAAAGATGTAATTTGGTCAACAAGAAAAGCTCATCAAAACGAATCAAACAAAATTAGCCAAGAATATTTTGGATAGCAAATCGAATGGAAAATGCCAAAAATATTAAATTTTCCTAAATTTAATTAAAATAAAATTTTAATTAATCCTAAAATCCTAATTTTCCTAATGCATATGGTGGAGGAACCCAACCGTCAGAGGACTAGATCGATGGGAAACTACCAGATTTTAAGGGGGAAGGCAAGATGTCCATACAAAGGTTGCTACCATTGGAGGAAAATAAAACGTCAGGGAGATGATTCGGCAATGCATTCTTATAAAAGGGACACTGGTCGACAAAAAGGACTTTTCAGGGAAAATTTGAAAGAAGAACCCACAGTCAAAGCTAAAGGAAGTAAGATGAGTTGATTACCGAGGGATTATTACAACCTAACAAAAGAATCAATGAAGAAATTTGAGGAATTGGAAGAATTTACTATGCATTACTGTAGCAGTATTGTAGCAACTGAAAGAAGAAAGAATTTGTGCATTTCAAGAACTCATTTTACGATGAGACCACTACATATGGAAATAAGATAAGCAGACTTTATACCACGATACATATGCTTGATATACTATTGAAATGATAGCTTAGAGAGCACGTTAGCAAAGTCTTGCAATACAAAAAAAATTAAGATGATTGTTAACACTTGTATTGTTATGGGATGCTATGTTTTGTGAGTATGTTACATTGATGCTATTAGTTTTAAATGAAATGTTTAATTTCATTACTCATTAATTTGATTGAAAATGAAAAAAAAAACGATAGAGTAAGAACAAAAGTTGAAAACTATACATTATTTTAAAATTTGAAACAATAATAATTACTTCAAAAGGCTAACTTGATATTTGAAATAATGTTACTATCCAAATTAATCTCTCCCTGAAAATAGAACTATTATCCAAAATAAAATATCTTTAAAAGAAGTACTAAAAGAGATATCATTAAAATTATTCAATGTTATATGTTCCAAATACACTCATTTGATTTGATAAAAGCTAAAAGGACTAGCCCTAGATCTAACTAAAGTGAAAATTAAAATAAGAAAAGACATGTGAAACAAATTTAAAAGAAATTCACAATATTTCTTAAAAGAGAAAAATAAGTTAATAAATAAATTCAAAATAAAAGATAATGTCATTTATTGTTCAAATGTATATTGTCTAGTACAAACCCAGCATGCAACATAACTCCAACATGTTTGCTTTACATTCATGTTACATAGTTTTGGTTACCAGAACTAGTGAGAGTTGACTCAACCAGTTTTATGGCCTAATATTCAGGTCAATATGATATACAACACAAGATTCTAACAGAGTTTTGAAAGCATAGCTTATTGACCATTTTAGCTAGTAGTCGTTTACTTTTTTATCATTATATATAAGCTGTTATGACAACTCTTTATATTTCATCAGCATAGATTATATTATAGTATTTGTTTTAGTTAGTATTTTCACCGTGATGTGAGAACTTATGTTTAAAGGAATGCCAAAGTTTGTTTAAAAAAATTATTTTCATTATGATTCCAAACAATAAAGGTTTTATATCGCTTCCATTATGGTTTTAGAATAGTATTCAAAGTTGAGCATGAAATAGATTTTGAAATGATTTTATTAAGGTTTTACTAATAAATAAAGAATAGTTCTAAAAACCAAAAGAAAAATAAAAAAATATACCATGTGATACCAAACCAAAGAGGTGGGCAAAGGCTGCCACATTGACATCCTCCAAAGAAAAGGTGACCCCCTATGAGACTTTATTAACCTCTTTATAATATTTCAAAATGTGTGTGCAACAATAGGTGGTGCACATTGCATTAAAAAATGGACTCTAACTCAGGGTTTTTAGTTGTAAGCTTGTGTCAAAGCCCAAAGTCAATATCTTAAGTGATGGGGATCACATTAGGGTTCCTTCAGGAGGACAGCATTAATATTCTAATGTTTGTGCTTATTTAATGAAATGAATGGATAAAAACATTATTGCTATAACAAAGAAGAGCAACTAGTAACCAATGCTCGTGAAGATGGTAATATAAGGTTAACTTGCACAAAGAATGTCATGTACACTGCCTACAAAGCAAGTCTTGGCAATCATCTCTGATTACATAACTAGGTCCACAATCAAGTGCAATTTTCTTCATGCTCCAAGCACATTACCTTCTCCTTGTACAACAAAAGCCTTGTTCCTAAAGGCCCCATCAACCTCTCGTTAGCATCAGATGAAGACACCAAGCAAAAGACACATCCAGTCAATTTCACCATCATTTTGATCAATTTCATGTAAAATGCTACCCTTAGGTAGCAACATTAAGCAACTTTAAAGCATTTCTCTAATCATATACATCTACATCAAATTCCACACAAGAAGCAGACTCATAATGGTTGGGAAAGCCTTTGAGGCATGAAAGCAATGTCACCACAATACAATTATCCCAAGCAAGTTTAAGGGCTTTTCCAAAAAGGAGGCCAAGAAGTCAAAGCTTAGGTATCAATTTTATCTATAATAATATGTGCTAACCCTAATCAAAATGTGATTTTAGGTGTTGAATTGAATGAATTAGTTTTTATTGTGCTGTTTCTTGATTACACTAACATCTTTTGATTGAACCCCTATAGACATGCCTAGTATAGATTGTTGAGTAGCCCAACTCTGATTCAATGTATTTATGAAGCATTCTAGTAAATAAAAGAAACTCAATTTATACTAAGAACAGCAAGATGTAATGAAGGAAAAGATCTAGAAGCTTTGGTAGGCTAACTTCGTTAAACAGATTTTTTTAACCCACATGACTATGTAACATTATACTAGTGGAGTAGAGAAAAATGGCTCAAGTGCATCAACTAAACCAATCACAAAGATCCAAAAGACAGCCTTTCCCTCCTCAAGATAGAGCTCTCACCAACTCAATTGTATGACACCTTATGAACTTTTTAAATGCATTTTTCAATTGTTACGGGATATTAATTCCATCACTGAATTTGGCATATTCTATTTATTTGAAGACGGTGTTCGGAATGGAGAATGCCAGTGCAACTTCTCAAGATATGATCAATGTAGCCTTCAAACCCAGGTGGAAGAACAATGGAATATTCTCTTAGACTGACGATCAAAGCTCAGGTTCTGGTCAATTTCACGGTTTACAAGCTTCGTATGTGCATTATCCAACTCTCATCAAATACAAATGGTCAAGAACAATCAAGAGAAGACCATTTCTGTCCACAAATTCAGCTCATTCTATTATCAAAAGATGGCACTTATGATGAAGAATGTTAGCACAACATATCAAGAGATGATCAATGCATCCTTCTAAGAGGAAAAGAGGATGAATATTGGACCACATGTCAAGGACATATTTGTAATTTGCCATCCAAGCTTGGACTTTTGAGATCCTAAGGATATATTACATCCAATTAAACTTGACTAAGTGCACCATCTACACTTAGTCTAGAAAGTTCTCTAATTAATTGGTGTCAAGAGGGATAGAAGCAAGCACCAAGTCAATGCACAAGCTATCATCATCGAGGGCAGATCGAGATATCCAAAAGCTGACAAGATGAATAGCCAACTATAAAAGCTTAATATCCACATCTTATGCATCCCTAAAGTCTCCAATAGTTAATAGAATAGTCAGTCAAGCTCAAAGCATACAACCTGAATCATTCTCTTAGACCAAAGTATAAGGCTCAAGCATTAAAAACTTCATTGCTAAGTAGACCATCTCAAATGAGACAATAAAAGCAAATCTTAACATTCATGGAAGCTCTTTGTAAATACTGCTTTTGATGCAAATTCTGGAGTTGGCATCATGTTGTCAACCCTTGTCAAATAGAATTTTAAAAATAAAAATCAAGTCTCCTCATGAAATTGTTGAAAGATAAAAAGCATGCAAATATCAAGTCATACAAATAAAAGTGGAGTGCTACAACAACAAAAATCTTTGTCCTTATCAGTTTGCTCAAGGTAAACTAATTCTATAAAAGGCAAAGATCACTTACAAATCAACAAGCATTAAAAAGCTTGACTTGATTTCAGACAATCATTTTTTGTCATGTACAAAGCCGAGCACAAGGCCTACTTCCACAAAATTTCAACTTGGTAGATCCTCCCACATACATGGAGCAACAACCTACATGGATTATACACTTCAAACTTATTTTAAAATTTTTATGTTCATACACACCCATTAGAGAAACCATAAGCAATTGTAGTTCAAACCACGTGATATCGACCTAGGAGATAACCATCTATTGACATGCCATGCTCACCATTAAGAACCTAGTCCAGGAAATAATGTTCTTGGATATTAATTTTCAAACCTTGTCATAATAAAATCTTTCAATCTAGTCTTATTACAACGTCAAGAGTCTTACATCAGTGAACGTATTTGTCATATTTGATGAAGGCCCCAACTACCAACTCAACAACTTAGATATTTGGTCGAGTCCAACAAACCTTCAACAGAGTACCCTCAATTGGCATTGACAATCAACATGATTGACAATTAAGATTGCCCTTCTAGTTCCAAGATGGCATGCATCAAACCCTCAACTTGACATGTCATGCTCACAATTTAGAATCATTTCCCAATAAATGTGTTCATTGTGGGTATTAATTTTTTGGCCCTAATTCAAACATAACGAAACCCTCCAATCTAGTTTCATACACGATTGTCCTCACCCATTCAATTATCATCATTGCTAAGAAGCAAAAAATGGTGAATTACCCACATCACTATCTCAATGATCTAGTTCTCAAGAATCATCTGAAAAAATGGGGTACAACAATCCTTTTATTATCTAGGTAGTAAAGATCCCACTCTGACCAGAAATCCTTCAAATCAATAAAATACCACCTTATCAAATCCAATTGGCCAGTCTCACTGACAATGTCCAACTCGACAAGAGTAATATGGAATTTAAGCAATCCTCAAAGATTGAAAAGGGGATTGTAACTCCTCTTATGCAACAAATGTTCTGGTGCCCAACCAAAACTTTCACAATTAGGAGAGAATCTTAGGTTGTCTAAGAATGCCAACTCTTCCTATTGTGCCTCATAAACTACAGCAACAATCCTAGGGTCTGAAAACCTTATTTTGCTTCATTGTCGTCGTAATCCTTTCTTCCTACTTCTTTTATGTCATTATTTTCCTTTTCTCCTCTAGTCTCCTTCATGTCAACCATTCTTCCTTCTCTATTCTTACTTCAGCTAAAATTGTCAACATAGTTGTCTTTGATGACTTGGCCACTAATGGAGAGGATGAAGGCTTCTCTACTATCAATAAATCACCCTTCTTGCCAATTATAGCATCCCTACTCTTATAAAGCACAAAAAATCTTCCTTTTTACTACTCTATCTTCTCTCCAACCAAATTTATACTTATTAATTAACGCTTGGTAATCATATACTTTGTAAGAAAACTGAATTGGTCCGATAAAATCTTATAGTAGGATCTAATATGGAAGATTGTGACAACATCAATGGAGATAGATCTGCATCACAACTCGAATATTTTCGGGTTGCAATCTAAAAGAACTTATACCGCAACATAAGAAAGTACAATTATGCAGACAAAAAGAAATAGTAATTTTAATCAACAAGCAAAGAAAACAAAAAATATTATTTTTCTTTTTAATTCAATGGTATGGCTTTAAATAAATTATAAAATTAAACCCTCGATTAAAAAGTAAAATGATAAAAGTATTCTTTTTAATAAAAAAACATAAAAATAATAAATAAATAAATAAATAAAAACACCATATATACCTTATACATAAGACCCATTATAATGCATAATGAACAAAAAATATAATAAATTAAAGAAAAACGAAATAATATCTACTTATCAACTCAATCATTATCTTCATAATATTTACCTTGCATCATCTAACTACTTACTTTCAAAAGGAACCTATCAAACATTGCAAGTTCCATCATCACACAAAGAGTAAATAGCAAATATATGCAAAAGATTGAAACCACAAATAGTGGTAAGTTTAGTCCCTCAAGCCCATATAAATAATATGACTAAAATACAAAAGAATAATATTAGGCCAAGATTTCACCCCTTCATTAATAATAAAAGGAATAACAACAAAACTATACATGACAATAACACTAGACAGCTTGGCATTGTAACCAACCAAAAACTTTGTTAAAATTGCTAATCAGAATGGTGACAAATCAACTCATAGAGGATGAGAACTTCTCTAGAAAAATGACAAGAGCTTCACCTTGTCGACATGACTATAACCTTCCTTACCAGAATATTGATACCTAGGGGTGGTTGAAAACAAGTCCCTCCTAAGATGACTGTGACCTCCCATGACTAGTAGAAGACTCACAAACAAACCACAGGAAGACCAACCTCATGTAAGGAAAGGCCAAAATCTGAACCATAACTTAATGAATTTAGTAATCATGGCCAAAACAAGGGAGTATAAAAAGTATGCCCACCAGTTTCTTGGGTTATATGGGATATGACATTTGCTATCCAGATATCCCAATGTGAAAAGAATGTTCACCATAGAACCAATCAATGCACCATAGTCGCATGGATAGAAGTTGCTAGCAAAACCAACCATTCTGGCACCATATGGGATTAAAGACACTTGTCAATGGCATCAAAGGACGGGAATTCTCTTGTTCAATTCTTACTGTAAACCGAAGTAGAATAGTTGATCTCCCTTGCTTCCTAGATGAAGTGGAATTTCAACTTTACAGGTTTTCAGAGAAACAAACTACAGTGTGCATTTCCTTCGTTCAGGCCTCTACGTCCTAGAATCCTCCAACCCTAACACTTTCCCTCTATCTCGCTCTCAAAAAAGGACAAGACAGCTTTCGGACCACTCCCCTTCGACCTGAGAGTCAAGAGCGTATTCACACCACTTGCTCGTGCATAACTATAACGGTACGCACTCTATCGTAAACTTTAAGTCTTCAAATTTTCTTTAAAAAAAAATCAGACTGAGAAAGCTACGCAGAGCGATAAAATATAAAAACATGATGATATATCATTGATTCAAGGGCCAAAACCATGGAAAACAAAAAAAAAGAAACAAAAAAAAAAAAACAGTCGCTGAACGCAAAAGAATGAACATGTACCTTGTTTATCTTACCTTCTGAAAACAAACATAAAGCAAAGTTGCTCTATAGTCACAGAACACCAAAAAAGATCGCAGCTTACCTCGAATCCATAAGCTAAGAACCCCCTTTGACCTCTTTCCGAAAGATTCTACTGCTAACCTTCAATCCTCCACGTTTCAAGTTTCAACGAGCTCACATAGGTGTAGAGAGAGGGAGAGGGAGTCCTGACGGCTTCTACAAGAGAGGAAAGAAGTGCATACTATATCCCATCTTTATAAAATGAGTAGTTCTAGCGACAAGTTGGTTTGGCTGTTGTGAAGCCAAATGAGGCGCGCAAGAGATACCTGCTAAGTTGGGAAGAAGAAAGCGTTTGGAATTTTGGGAGCCGTCGTCATTTGGTGGTCTATTTTCAGCTAAAAATATGAAAAGTCGGCCGCTTTTTTTTATGAATAGAATAGTTTAAAAAATAATTTTTTTTATTTTATTTTCACAATAACTATTGCTACTGATAAAATTAGTCGTCATGCGGATTTTTATTGAAATTTTTATCAATCATCTAGTGAAGGGCAATTTTTTTAAAATAACTATCATTTATAATATAATTAATATATTTATTATAGTATAAATGTAATTAGTAAAGGGAATATTATTTGGATAGTGTTTCTCTTATTATGAATATAAGTCTTCTAAAATTAAGACAACTCAACAAATATATATATATATATATCAATCATCAATAATTGGATGATTATTTTCTTAACTTGTTAAAAAGTTTTAATTTAAATTGCTTGCATTAAAAATATGTCATACTAAATTTTGTCATAACAAACATTACTATCATATAAAAAAACTCTTTAATAATAAGTTAATTTTAATTTTTTATAGAAACAAACACATAGCTCATCTCATTTCTCTTACACTAAATTTGGACATATCAACTTTTATTTGAATTCCTCATAGGCAATCTTCTTAAGAAGCTAAACTAGATAATAGTCTTCAATATTTTCTCACGCATAAATTGATACCTCTTACATATACAAGTGCATTAGAAATAGTCTTGAAAAAAATATCAAATGGTGTTAACACACAACATATATCTATAAGTAAGATATAAAGAAATGCACAATAATATAATATTAAAAAATGATTAAGTTACAAATAAAGCTTATGTGGAAATGCTTCATTAAACATATGTATGTATATAGCAAGTGAACTAATCATGGAGGAAAATAATTGATTGTGCCTTGGCATTGGTTTCAATGCCACATTTATTATCAATCCTACAATGTTACAAAAAATCTTGCTTATAAATATTTACATATAAAGCTAAGGGACCAAAGTGACATTCTTATGCCAATCATGAATATCAGAATATCAACATTCTAAATCTCACACTTATTTTCATCTCTTCATATCTTATTATTTAAAATTAAAAAGAACTATATTATAGAATATCATTTTTAACATAAGAGAGTAATATATTATATTACAAAAAAACAATAATGCAATACATATATTCATTCAAGTAGTATAAATGAATTATTGTATGACTTGATAGTATTTGAAGAATATAACATATATATTATTTTCTTATTTCATCAAGTATTTTTGTTATATTCTTTCTTTCAACTTAGTTCATCAATTCCCAAATGCCCCATGATGCACATCTCGTCCATCAAAAATTATTGATGTCAAAATAAACAATATCATCATCACAAGATCAATAGATAAAATATAGCATAATCATCAAATATGAATTATAATAATATTTAGATCATGCCATGTACAAAATTCATGATAACATGTAATAATATAATGTTACACTGTTTATGTGCATAATTAAACATTCACTTATACTTGTGAATTATCATACATTTCTTATTTAGCAAAAAGTTGTTGGAGAGCCCGTTTACTTTTAACCAAATGCTTGATTTAATGTAGCTAAACTTTATTGCCCCTAATCTTCTTAGGATACTATAATATTCTTAAATCCTTAGACCAATAAAGCTATATTAACTTTTTTAAAAATTTAGAATGAGTAATTACAGAATTTATATGAATAAAAGAATAGTAGATGATTATAAGAAGTAAAAATTACTATCATAAATTAAAAACATAAATGATCATACAAAAGATGAAGTAAAGTGGAAAGATAATCAAGTAAATTGATACGAAGGAGATCATTTTTACTTGTGTTGTTGCAAATGAATGCCATCATCATTGAGATCTTTATTGTGAGCACAATGACTTTACCACTTAGTTGAAATTAGTTAGCATTATTTTGATCATTTTGAAACTCTATTAATTTATCTAAGTTAATTATAATAAAAAAGTTAAAAAATTATCATGGATTTAATCAAATTAAGCTAAATTATAAGTTACAACTAGATTTTCTTTATTTGATAAGTTTATGTTCATTAATAAATTCAATAAGGCCAATCTAAATGAAAGTATTTAGTAATTAATTAATGTCCTAATCATTGTGACCTTAATTATTATTTTTAAGTTGCTTAGTTAATTGTAAGCTAGTTGTTTGGAGGATCCTAGATGATTCTTGTTTGCATTGTACATTTTAAGGTGAGCTTGCTTCAAGAGGCGTATACCCTTCATTATTTGGAATTCTCATTTTGCATTTATCATAAATCAATTTAAGTTGTATACAACTATTCATGGATAGTATTACTCTACATATTTGCTCTTTATGTATTGCTTTCTTTGTTGATATGCATGAACATGATGGGATAGTGTATGAATTCATATATATAGTTATTATCCATATTATTTTATTTGTGTTATTCTTTTTCTTTTGCTACATAATTTTGATAGTAATTTATTATTTAATGTATGTCATATTATTAATAGCTCGTGCATCTTTTATGTTATTTCATAATCTATTAGTTTTATGATGATTATTACTATTAGTAGACAAAAGTATAAATAGTGTACTTGCTTGTTTGCTTGAGTGATGATATGGTTAGTGATACCATATTAAGATATCATATCATGTTGGAAAAGAGATGATTTGTTGTAAATGTGATGTGACTAACTAGCTTAATTAATAATGTCATAAAGTGGTGTCCCTATTAATCTAACTAGCTTAATTAATAGTGTCATAGAGTGGTATCTCTATTAATTTAAGTTGGTGACAATCATTATTGTAATACTATAATCATAATATACTAATATGACAAATATATTCTAATGTAATTGACATCATACGAAAATATTTAGAATGTAAATATATATTCATATTGATTCATACAACATAATAATAAAATGAGATATATTTTTTCGACTATATACTATTATGATTTAGTTATATATAATTACTTTTGTTCTATTTACTTTATCTAATAATATATTTTTATTTGTATATTATGACTAAAAAACTACATATTTAGTAAGTGATTTCATCTATTAATTAGATTTACAATATTCATTAATTATGATTTGTTTTTTTTAGATGTTACTAAATTGATACATTGATATTTCATTTGAGTTTGATATAAATTTTACTACTTTTTTTTTATCAATATTCATTGAGTTGGAAATCTTGAATAATTATAATTTTCAATACTAATATTATGAGATTTAAACTTTATCTAAAATAAAGTTAGATGATAAGAAGCTTTCATATTATCTTTGCAATTATATTGCTATTTTTATTACAGCATAAAACTTAGAATTAAGAATAAAGATTAAGATAACTCATTACACTCTTATTAAAGTAAGACTCATTTAAAACCCGCAGAATAACAACCCGCCACAAGACCAACGAGAAGTTTGTCATGGTTATAAATCTTCTTGGAGGAAAAGATGTAAAAAAAAAAAAAAAAAAAAAAAAAAAATTGTTGTATTATCCTGCTACAAAAAGAAGTATTGGTTGATCCAGGTGAAGTGCTAACTACGACCATGGAAACAAACACTTCATGAACAGTCGGTAGGATTACAAAGCCATTAAAAATAAAAGGAAACCAGGTAATACTACTTCTGCTTCTATTCTAGAGAACAAGAACGCAATCTGAGACAACCTCAAAATCCACCCATAATTACAAGAAAGTGTAACTAGGGAACAATATCTGTTTCTGTTATTGAGAGCAATGAATCTATGGTTGAACAAGGAAGCAATCGGTGAGTAGCTCGTTAACCAAGGAGAACATTAGCTCCTTCTCGATTTCCACTCCCAATTGGAAAGCATCGAT
This sequence comes from Vanilla planifolia, assembly GCA_023846275.1. NCBI lineage: Eukaryota > Viridiplantae > Streptophyta > Magnoliopsida > Asparagales > Orchidaceae > Vanilla > Vanilla planifolia. The sequence continues at coordinate 35,740,646 of CM043869.1, read as the reverse complement.
CTCGAAATCCACCCATTTCCCTCCATGACTGCTCATATCCCTATCCACAAGCTCATCAACCATGCAGTCACCAAATCCCTTCCACCGACAAATCTCTTCATACACATCCTCGGCCATGTCCTCTGGCATCAAAGCTTCACCGCTAGCCCATGCTTTGTACCCTGACCCCAAAAAACGATTGCGTCGACTTTCCAAGCACTCCTTCACACAATCGAACATCATCTTCCTTCTTGTCCTCCCATCTTTGCCACGCTTGCTCTCCAACTCGTTAAAGAGAAGTGAACAAGGGTCAAGAGGCCGCAGTGTTACATCCGTTCCACCTGACCTCCTACCCTTTAATATCTCTCTCACATACTCCAAATCCTGCTTGGGGTTTTCGGTATCCTGTGGCTGTTTTTCCGAGGAAACTAAAAACCCTTGAGATGGGGAGGATGAAGAGGCTGAATCAGACAGCTCCAACTCGTTTTTTAACAATGAGTTTTTACTTGGCATGTTAGGACTGAAGATGTTTTGTGCTTGGACAGAATGCAAGGATATCTTGCTTCCTGGAAGAGCAAGTGAAGGATCAGGAATCAATAACTATCACAATGGCTTAGTAAATAATGCCTAAAAAACTTTAGTGAAGTTCTGGGTGTAATACCATTAGTGCTGCTCGTGCTTACTGAAGAGTTGCAGCTTTCACTTGAGAAGGAAGCTTCAAGGATGGAAAGAGGACTTGGCTGCAAACATGTTGGTGCATTCCGAGCATCACTGCTGTTGTATTCTACTTTTTCTACTCCCTGGGAAGGAGCACCAAAATTGTTAGAAAGTTTTAACAAGTGCACTATGATGATGATTTCAGTGAGCAAGCTCGCTATTTTCTTTTAGGAACATAGGAACGAGTATAAGTTCTTCTCAGTATTAACATTCTATAGAAAGCTTTTGAAATTTAAGTAAAATAGTTGTGCAGGAATTACAACAAAGAGACGGCAGCATAGTGATCGAAATTTGCCACACTAAAAATGGTTGGCAGGAATAGTTTACAATTAAGTGTAGGAATGTAGGACCAAGATTGAATGTGTTCAAGCGGAACAGATGCTAAGGTTCAACCTCTAATAAGAGAATATAAACTGCCCAACTTAATGACAACAGAAAAAGCATAATAATAAATAGAGTAATAGCAAGGAAGAGCAGTGCATGCAGGACCGCGGTTTAATGTGTTTTAAGTGCAACAGAGAGATACTAAGGTTCACCCTTCGAAATGAGAATCTAAACTGCCCAATTCAATAGAGAAAAGACAATGAAAACAGTGAGTTGTCCTGACTTGTCAAAACATACCTGAAACTTACAGCTCAACCCAAACACCAGACCATTTGTTGAAGAATTACCACGAGCAAATTGTGAAGACTGCTTATCAGTAGAAGTACTTGACATAATTTGCTTCTCGCGTCTTGCACTATTAGTGGCAATGGAATTAAAGTCGTATGCTTGCTCTTGTTGAACAGTAGCAGAAGTGGAGCAAGCTGCTTCTTTGAAACTGCAATTTGAAGGCTCATCGGCACCGTAATTTAATTCTCTCAGTTTCTGCTCCAAAAGAAGACTTAAAGAATCACCAGTTATGAGATTAAGATTTTGAGGTTGCTTCTTTGCAGTAAAACCATTCCTCTTAAAATTATTATCAAAACTGTATATGCTTCTTTTATCAAAATTCTCCACAGATGTGGAGGAGAGAGCATCAGGTGTTGTGGGCTTTACTAATGGGGAGGTGAATGTAAAAGATACGACATCCGCACTATCAGTTCTGTTATCCTTACTCCACCTTGGTTGTTCATCGATCATAACATTTGGCTCAACGTGCTTTTCTTGGTGTACCAATGGAACGTTATCCATTTGAGATTTTCTTTGAGAGTTGAGACATCCATCTATCAACCTTTTCTTTCGAGGGAAATCCTTGTTGCTTGATAAAAGATCCTCAAGTTCTGAATCTAAATTATCCTCCCTATTGGAAGCTCTAGCATTCCCAGAAAGCTTATTGGTGGCCTTGTTCTTCCCAGAAGCACTTTCATAAAGAATTTTTTTTCCTTGGTGGCCAGAAACCGATTGCTTTGGGCCAGACTTGCCTTTACTCAATGAACAATTTTGCTTTTGGTTATTTTGTCTTAGTACAGTAGAGCTGCCAGATGCCGAATTCTTCTTCTGTTGCTTATTCTTTTGATTGCTTGGTTGGCTTTTGAAGGGTAGGTTCAATTTGACATCATCATCTTTCTTTGTGGGTAATGCATTCCTACCTTTTAGGCTTATTCCCTCCCTCTTCTGGACATTAACCTTGGCTTGAATTGCAAGAGAAATGGACTTCCCTCTAACATTTCCATCCAATAAATTTGTATCACTGATATCTGGAGAAGGCCTAAAAGTTGATGAACTATCTTCTGAACCATTCCAGCTTCTATTTAGAGATTGTCCTCTAAGGTACCGCATATCCGAAGGCTCAACTTCTCTTCTAGCAAACTCAAGAGCCCTTGATGTCCTTGTACAAGAAGTTATGTTGTCCTTGGGTTCACGGGTTTGCAAAGGTATATATGAAGAAGAGGACTTCACCCTTTTACTGCTAACCGGAATCGCTGACTGGCCAGCTGGCTCAAGAATCCTGGCTGCCGCTTCCATTATCTGTGCTGTATTGCGGGGGGAAACAAAACCCGGGTTTTTGATCGGCGAAAGAAGCCTATGGTGGGTTAATGGAAAAGCTTTTGCAGTTCTTGATGGCAATGTTTCGATCTGAAACCTCTCAATTGGGCTGCTTGGCATCTTCACATTCCGGAATTCCAATGGTTTCGTGGTATAAACCTCAGTCCTGTTCCGATCTCGACTTATGTTATCATTTATGAAGAACTCTGGACTTCTTTTGTGGCTTTGTTTGTCCTGAAGCGAACGTGTGTCGAATAAAGGAGTAGAATAGGGTTCAGAAATGCCTGAAGTCGGCATCGAGTCTAATCCCATGAGCCTCGCTACAACGCCCGGTACCCTAATCCCAATTCCTTCATCTGTTACCGAGGAAGCGCAACTGTAGTCGGTGCTTCCCATCGTGCTTGAAACTCCATTCCTGTCATCCTCGTCAACCTGAAGATTTTAGAAGAAAATCAGAAAGCAGAGAATGAACACATCAGAAAAGGAAGCCATAGATTGTTCAGTGATCTGAAAAAGGAAAACAGAAGAACTAATGAGAAGCACCCACCAATTGAAGCCTCGTTCCAGGTAAACTATCATCGGTTCTTTTCTCCTGCTTCGTGTTCTCTGTGTTAAGGAAAATAACATTTAATAGAAATGCCCACCCTATTAAGGTATGTTTTATTTAGAAAGCAAGGCTTGTTGCCCAGGATTGATTGAGCGCTCACCAGGTGAAACAGAGAAGAGTTTCTTCCTTGACTTCCTACTCCAATCAAAGATATGAAAAAAGCCACTACCTTTGGGTCCACCCTTCTCCGCCCCCATTCTCCTTGTCGCAGTAGAAATACCTCGAATTTTCTTTTATTAGGGAATCAAATTACCATCTTCCTTCCCAAATAACAAGAACTCGGCATTTTAATTCAACAGAAATTTGCAATGTCACATGTAGAAAAGAAAAAAAACCCAATCCATCCATTAATAAATAAAAAATTCCATACGCGACAACAACTTACAAAATAACTCACAAAAGAAGAGGCAAGTTATAAGGAACGCCTCGGTCACAAAAAGGTCCTGAAAATCCCTTCAACTAAACAAGTTCCTCTTGGAGATCAAGCGCCACCAACGATAAGCTAAAGAAGGCACAGATTTGAAACGATGGCATCATAAACCTGATTAATGGCATCGAAAATACGCAAAGCAACCGTTTCATAGCACACCGTATAAACAAACAAATCATCCCCCAATCTTTTTCCCAGCTCCAACCCAACGACAAGGAAAAGGAAGAACAGAAAAGAAAAATCTCCAAATCGACGAGTAAAAATCAACACTAAACTCAAATCTCCGTTTACCTTGAACCCGGTTGGCTTTGACTAGGATCTGAGGAGGAAGTTGGTGGTAGGCAGAGAAGTAGTCGCAAACATTGATGGTGGAAAGATTATAGAGAGTGCGGAGCGTGAGGAGGGATCAAGCATTAAATTCTTATACTTTGTATGCTATGCGAATATATAAACGTCAGGGGGCAAAGAGTAAAAAGAGCAAAACCGACACCATTGCATAACGTCTCTTTTAGGAAGTAGCATTTCAAATTACAAACGGCGAGTGGGCTACATGAACGGTGAGATCTGCTGTGTGGAGAGATCGCCACAGATGAAATATACGATGACGTGGCGGTTGTTAGTGATAAATTGATGGAATGCTGTTTGGAATTTTGTCGAAGGGGCAACGCATCGTTAAGGATTTTCCCGTTGGGCTGTGAAAAGTACATCGCGAACTATGTAAACTTCAGCTTGGCCCATGTGGCTCACCTACCCATGTTCTGTTTGGTTTCCATAGATATCTAATCAAGTTTTTTTTCCTAATATAGGTGAGAGACAAAATCAGATCATATGTGATCAGAAATTAACACGCGCGGTGAATGCAACTGAGTTAAATATGAAAACTGAAATTTTTTTTTTTGAAAACAAAGGCATATTCCATAGATGCTATGAATTGACTTCAAATATTTAATTTAGTTCTTTAAAATTGTATCATTACATTAATGACGTCATCTATGATGTTTATTTTCAAATATTTTACAAATAATTGTTATTATTAATCGAGATATTATTTTCGTTATGTTGTAGGTAGAGTCATCAATACATGTGAAATATTACTACATATTATTCTAATTATAAAATGAGATTAAATGAAAACAATGTTTTGTGATGTGATTGTATTAGTCTTACAAAATAATAATAATAAACGACACGATTCTTAATGTCCATGTGTGTATTGATATGTTGTAGAATAAAAGTTGGAATTGTGGTGTGAAATGCGACGCATAAAAATCTCAGCATAAATCACTTTGTGTAAATAGGGTTAATGAGCACATCGTGCAAATGACTATATTGAATACAATTTATCTAACAAATAAGTTTATAATATATTATATTTTTATAAGCTAATTGGATACTTCAACATATAGTAAATGTACAACCAACAATGATTAGTGCTAATCATTTATTAATTGATTATTTGGGCTTACAAAAATTTAGATCAATCACCTTATTAAAACATTTAAAAGAGATATTACTCAAATATTCTTTCTTCAATTGGAAGGCATTAATCATTTTGAATATTTTAGAAATTATCATTTATCAATTTAAAGCATTAAAGGCTAAATTAAGTGTATAAAAACAACATGAAAGATGCACCAAAAATATGTTTTTTTTTTTTCCTGCAAATAGTTTATATGACAAATCTCTTATGTCATAATTATGTGATTTAAATTTGATTAAATAACTAATTTAAGAACTTAAAATTCAACCAATGTAATCGAACGACTATTTTGTAGCTTAAAGTTATCGAATCAACATTTTCTGTTTTGTCTTGTAGAGCCAACCTTAAGTCCTACTCGATCCCTTTTCCTTTATTTTATGACATAAGGTTACAAGAACACAACTAATAATTATATCCCCAAAATTTTAGTCAATGAATTAACTTATCAAGAAATTTTTATGATTGTCCTCAACTAAATGTAAAATGTTTGGGTTATGAAGTGTGGGAATTATAAACTATTTATGACTAACAATTTGTTCAATCTCATTTACCTTTTCCCATCCATAATCAACCTTAAAATCTATTTATACCATCACTTCCATCGCAATGAATATTTAATAAAGCTTCTCTTTAATATTATCATAGATTGGAGCCCTTTATAATCCTTATGTATACAGGTGATTTCCATTTTCTTTTAGATAGTTCAATCATCTTTTATGGTTTATATTGTCTTCTATTCTTTTTACTAATTAATCTATTGATCCTCTTATAACTCTTATATCTACAATATCTAATACTGTTTACTACCTCTCATATCTATTTTGCGTCCAATAACCACCTCAACTTTTGCTCCATAATAAACTTTGTAGAGAAAATGAAACTCCAACTTCCAAATAAAGCTAGACATAAAGTCATTGTGAGCAAGAAGAAGATGCTCCTCCAAGTGTAAAGTTGAGATTTTACCTCGATTGAAACGATATGCATTGCTAGAGCAATCTTAGATGTATGGACCATAGTTAAATGGAAAAAAAATTAGTTGATTTATTTCCATTAATTATTAAGTTTATTTAGAAACATAAATAGAAAATTAATCCAAAAGATCATGTTAACAATTTTCAAAAGGGATGATTAATGTATGTCATATGTCATATGATGGAGGTCCAGGCTATCATTATGGCCTTCGACCTTCTGAGGGAGTTTCTTCCCCAGTATCGTGCAGTTGAGTTCCAGTCTGATTCGATGATTGCACTTCAGGTGGCTCGGGATATGGTTACCAAACCCAGTGGGGAGGGGGTGCTTGCTGTTACTTTGCAGTATGTTAAGGCCATGGAGGCTCTCCGGTTTTCTCATATCCACAGGGAGGGAAATGAGCCTGCTGACTGGGTTGCCCGTAGAGCCTGCACTCATGAGTTCATTTGGGGTCCTGGGGAATCCCTTCCTCAGCCTCTCATCAAACTTATGCTGTCTGATTTTCTGTTTGATCCCCCTTGAGGATCTAACTGTAAAACCTGTGTGGCTTTGCCACTTTTGATATAATGATATATCCTTTTCAAAAAAAAAATAAAATAAAATAAAAAATAAAAATAAAAAAAATCAAGTATCATTTATTTACAAACCTTAAAATGACAATTTTATGATTAATTTCAAAGTTTGGCTCTAGCACCAATGTCTTAGTATTGTCAGGTGAAAAGGAATTTATCATCATTTGTTTAAAAAGAAGTTGCATTAAATAAAGCAAGATTTATTCAATTCGTTAAACCCTTAGACTATATGTGACTTGTTTGATAATAATAAATTATTTTTTTTATATTCTAATATTTTTTTAAAATGTTTTCATATCATGTACCTCAAGATCACTTGGTAAACCATTTGAAAAGCACTAATCCTTGACTCAAAGTGTTTACTGGTAATATATTTGATGAGAACGTAATAGATACAAAATATTGGACAATCTTAGAAAAAAATTATAAAGTTTTTATTTGCTTTTAGTTTGTAAACCTATGACAATAATCATAAGGTATTATAACCAAATGGGGTAGTCATGGGAGTGTATGAAATTCAATAAAAGCTTTTTAAAGCACCACTTTGAATATTTCATCATAATCTTGATAATTAAAAAAATATATTTATACCATGCTTTCATACTTATATGACACTTTTTTAAGCTTAAAAAATGTTGATTACATTCACTAATCATGCTCAAAACCTTTAAAGAGCATCATCTTAATGCACTCTAAAAATGAGAATAATGTATGATACACATACAATACATGAGTCCCACTTATATGTGAAAGCTTAAGTACAACATGATGACATTGACTATTATGAGTTCGTAAGTCAAAAACTTGCACATGTAACATTCTCAATTATTGTAAAAGAAAGAATTCTTTTAGAGTAAATTGATTTATATATTTTAGAAAATTTTATAATTTTTCAAATTGGGTAGTATGATATATTGTAAAGTTTGACTTACAAAAATTGATTATGAACACACGATATGAAATCGAGTATTGTATGAGTATGATCAAGTGACGGATATCTTATCATCAAAAGAAATTAGACCAATCTACTGAACTAAGTAAAAATATACTATCATACAAGTACGATTAGGAAAAAAGTATAAGTGCAATATTATGTACTTAGTAGATCACTTTAAGAAGAATTATCATTCAATATAATATAAGCATATCATAATGTACAAACTCTTAAGAATGATTTAATTATAATGTGAATATAATACAAAAGTAACTAGAGTATAGCAGTTGTCCCTCTCGCCGTTCTGTGGAGCGGGTGAAGACGGTAGCGGTGAAGATCGTCGGGACATCTCTCCCTCTGGTGGGAAGCAGCGTTCGGGGTGGGGATTCTCCCCCTCGGGATCATGTCTTCCCCACGAAGATCCTTCGCGGAGGTTGTCGGGATCCCTATCCCGACATCTCCGTGCCGTATTAAAGAAGTTTCATCGTATCGTGGCGAACCGGAGGTCGTCTTCACGGAGCAGGACGTGGACAAACTTGCGGCTTCGCTGAAGTTCGCTGTGGTGGGAAAGTTTTCTCACGGAAGACCTACAATGGAAAACATGCGAGCTGAATTCCTCAAGTTCGGCTTCAAAGGTCAGTTCTCTATTGTTCATATGGAATCCAAACATGTGCTTATCAATTTCGAGTTCGAAGCGGATTATCTGCAATGCTGGGTGCGAAAATTTTGGATGGTCGCCGGCTTCCCCATGCGGCTTCTGAAGTGGTCCCCGGAATTTAGAGTTGACGCTGAACCAACTATTGTTCCGGTCTGGATCGTACTGGAGCAACTCCCCGCGCATCTCTTCGAGAAGACTGCCCTCTTCTCCATAGCGTCTGCGGTTGGCACACCACTGAGACTTGATACTGCAACGGCAACGAGATCGAGGCTGCAGATGGCTAGGGTCTGCGTTGAAGTGGACTTGGAGAAGGAGCTACCGAAACGTGTTCGAATCTCTAGGAGTCAAGGGACAAAAGACGGCGGCTTCTGGCAAAGCATCAGCTACGATAATCTCCCGGCATACTGCTCTGCTTGCAGCCGTCAGGGTCACAAGCGTGAGGATTGCAAAATCAAACCAATGTCAGGGCCGGGTCTGGAGGGAATCTCTGCGAAGAAGCATACAAAACCCAGAGACGTGAATAAGACAACAACACCACCTCTGGAAGGTCAGCAACAGTACAGGGAAGAACAGCCTGTTGTTAACACACTTCTTTCTAGCCCGGAAGCACACAAGAGCCTAAAACAAAAGGAACCAGTTTCGGCGAGACATGAGGATGATGGTATTCAAGAGATAGTTGAGATTCAGAGTAATACGCTGATGGAAACGGAGGAGGAAAGGAATGTGGTGGAAGAACCAAGGCAATTAGTAATAAGAGAGAGCTATGAGGAGGAAAGACAACAGCTGGTGAGGAGAGAGGATAGGAGGGACTCTATGCAACTGCAGGAGCCAAAGGAAATGGGTTGGACCAGCGTTAGTGAAAAAGGCAAAGAGATAGTGGTGTGGGAACAAGGTCAATGCAGTGTAGCAAAGGAGAAATCAAAAACCGTAAGTTGGTTGGATGAAACAGATTCGGAGAAAACAACAAAGGAGGACAATGGTTCATTCATGAAAAGAAAAAGAGGACGGGGGAAAAGAGCCATAGTTTCACCAAGTAAATATCAATGCTAACCACAGAGATGCAAATAGAGGGTAATACCCATTTTACACAAGATAAAATGATAAATATCCTAATGTGGAACATCAGAGGCATCGCCTCTAGCTCTACAATCAATAGATTGAAAATGATTATTAAATGTCACAAAGTCAATGTGGTAGCGATACTTGAACCGATGGTGGGCATTGAAAATCTGAGGGGGGCTATTACCAGTCTGGGGCTTCATGGAGGAGAGGGAAACACAAGCAATAAGATCTGGATTATGTGGGACAATTCAGTTCGAGCAGAGAGAATAGAGGATAACATACAATCGCTATTTATGAAGATATGTCATAATGCAACGGGTGAAGAAATTTTTCTGTCAGCTGTCTATGCCAAACATAACAAAGTTCAGAGACGAGAACTGTGGGGAGAACTACTGAGACATAGAAACACTGCAAATAACTACCCTTGGTTAGTGGGGGGTGATTTTAACGTAATTGCCGATTTAGAGGAATATAAAGGTAATGCGAAACAGGATTGTAAAGCAATTCATGAATTTCAAACATTCATCACCGAGGCGGAATTATCGGAGCCATTTGTTCACGGCGGGAGGTTCACATGGTATGGTAAAAGAAACGGGAAGCCTGTATGGAAAAAACTAGACAGAGTTATGATGAATGATAAATGGCTTGACCACTATCAAAACTTCTCTATTCAACAACTTAACAGGTCGTGTTCAGATCATGCGCCATTAGTGTTGCAATGTGAAGATCCAAGGCATAGTAGACCTAGACAATTCAGATGTCTACATATCTGGTTTAGGCACAAATACTTCAAAAAAGTGGTAGAAGATAGCTGGGATGTAGAGACGGGCAGCAAGGGTTTGAGAAAGTTGGGTATGAAGATTAAACGCTTGAAGGGGCATTTAAGAGAATGGAACAAAACGCACTTTGGGAATGTTTTTGAGAGGAAGAGAAGGGAAGAGGAACACCTAAAGAGGCTGGAACACATATACGATGAGAACCCGAATGAAGATAACAAAATTGCCTGGTCAGAATGTCAGAGCAGGTTAACTGAGGCATGTGATCAAGAGTCTGAATACTGGAGGCAGAAAGCGGGTATTAGATGGCTAAGGGAAGGTGATGCGAGCACTGGTTACTTTCATAAATGCACTAAAGTCAAGAAGCAAAGACTCTCTATCAAGAAGATTAGAAAGGATAATGGGGAGTGGATTGAAAATCAGGAAGGAATTAACAAAGAAGCTGTTGAGTACTTTGAAAAACTCCTTAGGTCTTCGAGATGGGGGGCAATACATCAGGAGGGCATGAAATTACTTGACAATATTCCTTCCCTTATAACAAATGCCCAAAACTTCGATCTCTGCAAACAAGTGACTAGAGAGGAGGTCAAATTCGTGGTGGACTCTCTTAATTGCGACGGTACTGCCGGACCAGATGGTTTTACTGGTAGATTCTACAGGGAATGCTGGGATATTATTGCTGATGACGTGGTTGAAGCTGCTAATGACTTCATAAATGGAGGAATGATCCCATACACCATCGGTAGTACCTGGATAATTCCTATTCTGAAATCTAACTCTGCGATGAGTTTTGCTGACTACAGGCCAATCAACCTGTGTAATTTCTCAAGTAAGATATTCTCCAAAATCATTGCCATTCGTCTCTCTTTGATCCTACAAAACATTATCTCTATTGAACAAACAGCATTTGTGAAAGGGAGAAATATTGCGGATAACATCATACTAGCCCAAGAGATGTTAAATAGAATCAATCGAAGGAATAGAGGTAACAATACTATACTGAAACTAGATATGAAATCAGCATTTGACCAGGTGGATTGGAGATATCTTGAGATGGTGCTCAAAAGGTTTGGGTTCAGCGACAAGTTCATAAGAATGGTGAATAACTATCTTACCAGCAACATGTTTTCTGTCCTAATTAATGGTTGCCCACAAGGTTTTTTTTCCTGCAAGCAGAGGGGTTAGGCAGGGGGATTCTTTATCACCTGCCTTATATGTTTTGGCCTCGGAAGTTCTTATTCGGAGTCTGAAGAAATTGATGGAGGAAAAGAAGATTGACACCTACTCTATCCCAAGAGGTAGCCCACTTATCTCATCGCTTGCATTCGCTGATGATACGTTGATCTTCACATCTGCAAGATCTCATTCTCTTAAGCAGCTGATGAATTTTCTTAACATCTATCAAGCATTGTCTGGCCAATGTATCAACATGGGAAAATCCACTTTCACATGTCACAACAATATCTCGAAAAATGTAGGGAGACGTATTATGAGAATCACGGGATTCTCCAAAGGCAAGCTCCCAATGAAATATCTGGGAGTTTTGATTGCTAAGGGTAGAATGAAAAATGAAATGCTCCAACCACTGGTTGATAAGATATTCGGGAGAATTAATGGTTTTATTGGCAAAGACCTGTCTAAGGGTGGGAAGCTGATATTAATAAAGGACGTCTTATCATCGATCCCGATGCATATTATGGCAGTACAAGACCCTACCAAAGAAACTATCAGAAAAATTAACAGTTCTCTAGCCAACTTCTTTTGGAGCAGCAGAGATAACGAAAAAGCACATCATTGGAAGGCCTGGAAAAAGATTACGAGACCTAAAGAGGAGAACGGACTTGGACTAAGAAGTCTGGAACACTTGAGTATGGCTGCTGCCTGCAGGATGTGGTGGAACTATCTTTACTCGGACTCACTTTGGGTTAACATGATCAAGAGCATGACACATGGGAGAGTAAATGATAATAGTTCGTATTGTTACGGATCCACAGTTTGGAAAAGGATGATGAAACTTAAGAAGGTATTGATGGATAAAATAGGAAGCACTACTATCCAATTTGAAGATCTGATTGGGGAGCTTTCTCATCAGGGTAAATTCAACCTTAGTAAAGCTTATGAAGTGGTGAGAACCAAAACATCTAAATTCAAAGAAGCCAAATTTATTTGGAACCGTCGTATTCCTAGTAAGATGTCTATTCTCCTTTGGAGGATGTTGAACGACGCTCTTCCGTTCTCGATGGTCCTAAAGAGGATTGGATACAATCTGGCATCTAAATGTCAATTCTGCGGCAACGAAGAAACAGTGGATCACGTGTTCATGAACTGCCAGCACGCGACAGATATTTGGGATCAGTTAGAGAATAGGTTTGGAATTACATTATCGCATAAAATTAAGCCCTTCAATAGAATTCAGGAATGGTGGAAGAAAGGAAGAAGTGTCATTGGTGAAGCGGCTCTTATAATTCCTGCCATTACTTGCTGGGAAATCTGGAAGAGGTGGAACGCTGCGACAAGAGAAGAGAGCGTAATTTCAATAAACTCTATTTGTGAATTAATAATACTTCAGTTCAGAAACATAAAAAGAGCTTTTCCAAATGATAAACATTGGAGGTCTTCAATTTCTACTATTCAGCTGAATATTCAGACAACTACTTGCAATACGGAGTTTATCCAGTTTTTCGATGGGCTTAGTATTGGTGTATCTTATTAAATTTCGGGGGCCTACTCATCTTGTGCATTTAAGGCCACGCTTTTGCTTCCCCACAAGTTGGAATTGGGTGTCCTTATTAAGATTGCAAGGATAAATATTCTTTTAAGTTGTCTTTTACTAGCTGTTTCATAATCTCTTCGATGCTTTTGGGAATTTCTCCATCGCTGTTTGCCTTGGATATCAATGGTTACATCATCCTTCCGCGGGAATCATCATCCTTCTTGTGGAAAATTACTATTGGCGTTATGTTCACTTACTGCTGTTTGGAATCTAATTTCATAATAACTGGTAAGCTGTCGTAGCTGCATCTTGGGAGGTATTATTGGTGCACTAGGTTCTTGGTGTGCTGCTGCATTCTGTGGAGAGTAACAAGTGGCGGAGATAATTCGTTCGAATCAAGAACTGATTTCTGGATAAATTTAATGGAAGCTCTGGAGTACCTTTGGTGTCTCGATGAAATGTTGGACCACAATATGACCAGAGGTGAGAAGTTGGTTAGAAGTTGCTGCTAATTGTGATGAGAAGGTCTTTGGTTTATGCAAACATGGAAGTGGACAAGGATATAAAAAAAAAAAAAAAAAAAAAAAAGGGAATTTCAACACAGCGTCCGCTTCACAGTAGTTCCATTGAAGGTTCTCAGGTTCACTAGAAAGATGCACCATTCGATCATCTATGGCTATTGGCGACTGCATGCGGCCAGTTTTGCATGTCTTACATTCCTCCTTGTGGTCTCCCCAATGCGCAGGCCCATTCGGAGCACTTGTATTGTAGCTTAACTCCACGTGTTCTACTGCTGTTTTGATTAATGAAAAAAGTGGAGATGCTTCTTGAAAAAAAAAAAAAAAAAAAAAAAAAAAAAAATACAAAAGTAACTAAGCATCATACAAGTACTATTATATATCATATAAGTATAATAATGGGTTGAAAAAAAATAATGTGTTTTCATACTAGTATGAAATTAATATCATATAATAATGATCTAATAAGGATGGAAAGTAAGATTAGATTATTGACTGCTTAAAAGAATTGTACAATACAATTAATCGACTCATATAAGTATGATAAGGATAGAAGCATAATGTACAAGATTATTATGTGATACAACTTAGTAAAAAATATAATAAATAAATCAGGCTAATATGACTAAAAGATATTATATGGTATAGTCCAATAAGAGAATAAAACTGGGAGAAATGTGAACGAGTAAAAAAGTTAGCCAAGGATCGTATAAGGACGATTGGGACAACATACAAGGTCACTAATGCATTAGAACAAATGGTTATACATGCATTATAGTATCGTACAATACGAAATCAGTAATGTGTAAGTATAATAAATTGAGAAGAGAAAAATTAACTAAGTCCAATAAATCTACTAATAGATACATAAATCATATAATATTATAAAAATAATGTATAAGTATGATCAGATCTATAATAAGCATAACATATGAGAATTATCAGATTAAGAGATAGCAAGAAAAATATATCATACAAGTATGATTAAAGAACCATAAAGTATGAGATATGGAGAGTGCCTGAGATAATAGAGCAGGAATACATCATAGTAATATGATTTGTGGATCATATAAATACAATCATTATCAATAAGCACATACAAAGAGAGTTTTAACTAATCTTATAATACTAAATTGGATATCTTAGAAGTACGATACATAGAAATTGAAATAGCTTTAAACCCAAAATGATAAATAGATGTCTTAATAGACAAAAGAAGTGGCCAACTCCTAAGAAACTATTAAAATTCAGTAAAAATAAAGTTGAAGAGATGCACAAATAAAGGAACATAATCATTAAGGGATGTGGAATGGTTGGTTATACAAAGAATCGTGAATGGTGTATAAAAAGAAGTAAACACAAGCTTGGCTAGATTTGTTTGATAAAAGCTTAGCATTGTACAAGCGTGATAAAGTGAAGGAAGAAAAGAAGTGTTCTCAAGTAATTAGAAGGAATAAAAAAAGAGTTAGGCACATGGCAAAAGAAAAAACAAAGAGGAAAGCTCTAGTATTGTAGCACAGAGAACCCATAACAAGTTTCAAAACTTTAGAGAAGACCACTATGCAGATTGGAAAAATAAACAAGCTTACATCATATGTATATATTTGATGTAATATGTAATACAGGCTATAAGCCTTAATGATTTTAAGATATATTGACTTGAATATGTCATGCTTGATTTTGATGTTTTATGTATTTGCATGCCATATGAATATAAATTTAAGAGATAGCTTTATGAATATTTTAATGATGATTGATGACTTGGTTTTGTAAATTCTTTATCACATGATTGATTTTCATGTGAGAATAGAGTATGCTAAATATGTCATTTATATATCCTTCATAAAATAAGAAAGAAAATGACTAAAGTATTTTTGTTATGATAATAAAAAATGAAGAAAATATTTGATTATAAAAAGAGAGAAGAGAGATAAAAAAGAGAAAAAAAATTCTAGAGAAGGGAAGAAAAATTTTCATGCTACATTATGATGAATGATGAACCAAAGTGGTAACAATGCATTTTAAAATAACGAGTTTCAAAGCTAAGTTAATAAGTCATTCTACCTGGGTTATTTAAGTGGAGAATGATGTGTTCTTAAACATGTCTGGTTATTATGAAGTAGTCCTATTTTAAACTAAATCTAATAAAAGATAAAAAATAAAGCAATGAGCATACATATAATGTGATATAAAGATAATAACTAACAATCTTTTGTTTCATTGTGCTTAAGAATATTATACTCATTGATTTTATATATTATTATTTATTTGTTCTTATTTTATTATATTCTTAATATTGACCATACATATGATTATCTAAATATTATTTGTTATATATATATATATATATATATATATATATGTTTAACCACTGAGTAATTGGTGATTAATTTATGCTTATTTTGGTTTAATATTTTTAGTGCTAAATGAGATCACATGGAATTATAGGGGAGCATTGAGGGCTATATCATTGATGATATGTCATTGAAAAAGTCAATTTCTTTTTGATGTGTTTTAGGAAAAGAACTTGTATTATAATTTATTTAGTTGTATGGAACTTTATAATTGTAAGAAAATGTTATAAACTTGTGGGTTTAAAGTTTTGAGTTAACAATTTATTTTTAAGAGCAAATATATTTCTTTTTATTTATTTTTACTATGTAATTTTGAAAGGATTAGAATGCTTTTACCATGTGTTGTTCTTAAATGGTTTAATAAAATGACAACATCGAAATCTAGGAATTACTAATGAGGGGCCACCATAAGGTTCATATCACAATAGTTGATAACAAATATCATACAATAGGATGATCATAAAATAACAACTAATGAATTAAGTATAAATATCATATAATACATTATGAAGCACAAATTATGATGTAAATGAATGGGATAGAAAGTGGTGGACTGATAAAATCATCATATATGATATTAAACCATTATAGAATGTGACAAAATGATCAGTTAAGACAACTTATATAATTATGTAGTATGATGTGAATGATATAATATGACATGCCCTACGACTTCAGATCGTGACATAATAGTTTTAGAAAAAATTAATGAGAAATTGTAAAAAGAAATATCGTTTAATATAATGTAGATCATTATATAATACAACATTTTATTGTCTAGTTTAGCTCCTAATAAGTGGACCCACCCAATAGAGTGAACAAAAGGATAAATGAAATCATATAATACAATAATATATATATATATATATATATATATATATATTTGATGAGATGAAGTGTTATTGATGCATATACAAAAAGAGACCAATATAATTTTGTATAGTTGCATGTATTTCCATTTTGATTTTGATAATACTAATAAGAATACATGGCATTGTGTAGAATAACCTCAAAGAACCATAAGAAATATGATGAAAAGGAGGTAAATAGTTCAAATAACCCAAGCACTATAGAGTCCTTAGTTGAAAATATCCATAATGTAAGAATAAGAACATCTATGAAATTAATGAGGGAGGCCCTCCAAATCATGAAAAAACTTCACATATTCTATGTTAGTTGATAGAATGATTTTTGCAATTACGACCACCTTATCTTGGAAATAATGTAACTCCATTTCAAGTCAAAGGCTGGCTAAAAAGGACAGAGATATTGTTATATAATTTGGCATGTGGCGATCACCAAAAGATATCATTGATTGTGCTTGTCCTAGACAATATTACGTGACATTAGTGGCGAGGTCAGAAGAGCATTCTATTTGAAGACAAGCCAAATTTAAAAATATCTTGAGATGATTTTTACTGAGCATTCCTTAAGTAGTATGTTTTGGATTTCATAAAGGATAAAATGCAGGATGAACTATTAAGATTGTGTCAAAGGAACCTGATTGTGAATGACTATGAGAAGACTTTTGTGAGACTTTTTAGATATTCTTCAAAGACTGTTGCTTAAAAAAACAAAACAAATATACTACCTTTTCTTAAAGGCTTAAAAATGCAATAAGAAATGCTTTGGCACATTGGGAATTCAACTTATATTAGAAATTGGTAGAATTACCTCACATAATAGAGTAGGATATGAAACTCACTAAATCAAGGAAAATAATACTAAAGAGAAAAGAAGAACTTCTTTCAACAAAATAAAATAATAACATGAAAAAATGGGTATACCTTCAATAAAAATGATCGAAAAATGACTTCATGTCAAATATGCAAAAACTTTCATAAAGGGGAATGCAAAAAGAAATGAATCAAGTGATTTAATTATGAAACTTTGGGGCATTATGCAAGAGAATGTTTGTAGGAACAAAAATAGATCAATGAGAGAGAGATAAAGAGAGAGTGTGAGAGAGAGTGAGAGAGCTTGTAGAACGCAAGCCTTCTAATACTTATAAAATTCATGATAAAGGGTCTTACTCATGTGCAACATTAGATTATACTTTCTAAAATGTATGTAATTAATTAGGCCAAAGTTCCATCATTACTGGATGCGATCATAGATACTTTATAATTTTTAAATAAACCTATGATAGTTATTTTTTTATTATGTTGCTTCCTATTTCTTTGTGTCTCTAAACATAATTGAAGAAATATTTATTTAGCAACAAAAACTTGAATGTCTACTAATTGTGACACTTTTAATTGGTAAAATCATAATAATAAACTAATATGTTATTGAAGAAATCAAAATAACTTTTTTGTCCAGATTAATTATAATAGATATCCCTTATTCTCCAAAAGATCATACAATAAGATATGTCACATCATACAGTATAATTTATTCCTTTCTTTTTTATCAAAAAAATAAATCTAAGGTTCATCCAATCATGCAATATAATAATTGTTATTTTGCATATACGATAAAACTATAGCTACTAACCAACTCAACAACCATTAGACAATGTGACGATAGTCATTGTACATATATGATCTTATTTTATATTCTTTCCAAACTTAATAACTCTTCCTCCTCTTAGTCTCCAACGTATCATCCAGTACAATCAACACATCATATTAATATAATATCATCCTAATTGCTAATACAATATCTTATTAGGGCTATGGTGATCCATTTATCTATTCTGCTCAAACTAATTATACTAGTATGACCAAACCTTTGCACTTATATGATGCCACCACGTACTCAAACCTACAAATTTATCTTACACCATTGAGTATATTTGGGGTGATTATATACTACAATTAGTTTAATGATTCCTATATAATACCTTAATGGCTTGGTCTGATCTCTTTGTTTCAACCCCTATTAAAATGATCATACAAATATGATTTATTTATTATGCTTATATGATAACTCACAGTTATCAATATTCTCATTTTCAACATCTTACATCCAACTCAAACTACTTCCTAAACCCCTCAAATCTCTTCCTGGTAAAATTACATGTTGTTATAGGGTGGTTTCTCATCTAGATCTTATCATTTACTGTTCAAAAGGGAATAAATGTCAAATCATTACTTGATATTTTATGGCATATCTGAATGCAATGATTCCTCTCATATATGCTTTCTTGTTACACTCCCTTCTCATTTATTAAAACAGTGAATAATTACTAATTGATAAGATCAATTGTTTGTCTAAATAGTTAAAACTGATCTTAAGATTAATGTTAATTGATAAGAGTTCGTGTGATGAATGTATCAACATAATTCAAGGACAATTTTGACGAAATTTGAGCTAGAGACATGTTGTGATGTTGCTAGAGCTCCCCTTCAAGTTATCCATAGGTTTCTTCCTCTATTTCTATCAATCTCCAATCTCAAGAATTCTTCTTTTGCTTATCGAAATATTTGCTACTTTAATATTTCAACCACTTCCTTGGAAAAAAAGATTATGGATTTTTTTCATAGTATTTATTTTCTCTTAGTTTGGCCAACTTCTAAAAAAAAAGAACCAACCTTTTTTATGATTATTTTGGCATAAAACCTTTTTAATTTCAACAAAAAATTGATAAATATCTATTTTACTATATTTGAACTATTATAAAAAAAAATTCAGAAATTTAAAAATTTAGTAAAATAATAGTGCAAACCAAATTTTTAATTTGATGTTAATTACTTTTTATTTTGAGTCATTTCATACGAGTTTAATTTTCGTGAACTAAAAGCTATATAACTATTTATTTGATTTAGTTAAAATTTTCATAAAAATTTGCATTTACATTAAGTTCAAACTTCAATATTGAATACTTTTCTTAATTCAACCAATTTGATTAGGTTCCACTTTAATGTTTAACTATTAAGAAAGTGAAAATTTGTTTGCAAAATTTGCTTTTTAAAAATGGCTTTACAATTCGATTATTAAAGACATGGAATAGTTGACCATGACATCAAAAATGTGCTTTTTGGGTGCTTTTTTAAATGTCATCTTTTTTGAAAGAAGGCTATATTAGCACATGTTTTAGTATATTTCTTTCTTCCCTATGGAAAATTAAAGCCTAGGCAGAAGCCATTTGATCCAAAGGTAATTCTGTAAGGCTAAGTTCTACTCAAATGGCTAGTTAAAAACAAATTTTCCTCAAAAACATTTGTAATTTACCAATGAGAAATTTTTTCTAGTAAGCATTCTCATGACATTATAATAAAGAGGTTTATCTGCAGCATGATAGAAGATTTTAAGCTTAAAATAGTAAATCTATTGTGGACAACATGGCTGATCAAAACAGAACGGCTACAGGAACTTCCAGAATAGACTATTTGAAGAAAACCGTTCAGGTGAACGTAACAGTACAGCTTTGTTTTCTTGATCTCTTTTGCTCATTTATTGCTAAGTTGTAGTCTAAAAAATTTTGAGAATGAAATGATGGAAGAAACCTCAAGAAACATGCAAGCAAGTCAATAGAATAGACCATCATTCCATTCCACAACATTCTCTATAGAACTACTGTTTGCCTTCCAAAGCTCTCATTAGAACCTCCTTGTATCATGTTCCTAGTGATTACTTCTGTGTTCGTATGGAATCTCCAGAAGTTTGAAAGGTCTCCTCCTTTGTCATCATCCTCCAACAGTAAACCTTTCCATGGGCAATCTAATTCTTGTTTTGCTGAATTGAATCCTTTTGCTTGCTTGAATGTCTTCCTTCTCACAGAAGAACCTCTCTTCACCGCATTTCCTTGTGCAGCCAACGTCTTTCACATTGATTGTCATTTCAATATGTGGAGACATCTTCATTTCTCCTACTTTATTCATTTTTGACGGGGGAATGAAAACCATGTAGGGGGAATGAAAACCATGCCTCACTTGAAGAGGAAAATTAGCTGTAATTTTACAATTTGCCGGACATCTTTTGTAGCCCAGATTCTCGCAACCAATATCAGAGAGAGCCACGATATTTTTTGGCAGATGCTTTATGACAGGAACAAGAGGACTATTGTTCTTCATTTTGTGGTTTTTGCGGGCTGCCCATTTTTGTTCAGTTCTCTTGGTTGAAGAGGGGACAAGAGGAATGTTTTCCTTCGATTTGATGCTTCTCCTAGTAAAAATATCAAACAAGAAGAATGTAAACATACACTAAAAATATTCAAATATTATGATTACATCCACAGATTATGACAAAAGAAATCTGAAAGAAGGTTGAAAATAGAAAAACAACAAATCAAGTAATGGAGAATGTTTTTATAGTATCACACGAAAAGACGAATTTTTCAAAGTATCTTTCGAATCAGGAGATTGCATATTACTATCCCTATTCTTTTAAGGTAGGGACATCTCACTGCACCACCACAAGGGTGGGGCGGTAACCATCTTAGACCCCCACTGATCACTGACCGAGCTGAGAAACTCTTGATATTGTTTGTGATGGGGTCAAGATCTGATTAGGCTTTGAACTGACTAAAATTCAAAGCATCACTATATTCTTTATATGCAAAAACCAAGTGTTATTGACAGCAAGTAGAAAACTTATGATATAACTAAAAAATTCAGATATTACCAAGAGTAAGAGAGTTTTACAAGGTTCTTGAAACTGTGTAGGTAAGTTCAACGTAGCTAGGTAATGGCTTCATACACAAAGTTTCATGGTCAATGCTTGACATAATAAGGTGATTGTTAATATGGAGCACTCTTCTTTAGACAATTTTAAGGAAAGAATATTAATATTGCCATTAGCAAAGGTTCTCTCAAGATTTTCTCACATTGTACACTCTTTACAAGACGTGTACATTTGAGTGCATCTCATCCTTTTGTCTTATGATAACTACGCTTAAACAAATATTATCTTAACACCACGAGCCTAGTCCATGTTGCCCAATGCCTGGTGACCTGAAGTTAATTTCATTCTTATAGATGGATAAGCCTCTACACATTCTATTTTGGAATGTTTGTGACTTACATATTGACATTAAGGGTTTTGAGTGTTGTGATCTTTATCAATTGCTCAAGCTTGATCTCATTGCTTTTGTTGAGACTAAAAGTCACCCAAGTTAATTAACATATTTTTTGTAGTGCTTCAAGATCTTACAAGATGAAGGTCATATCTATAATTTTGACATTTATTATTATTCTCTAGAACAATGATAGACTTCAGCTAACTAATACTCACTCTGCTTCAAGTAGTCCATTTCCAAACCTTTGATGTTTTACAAAATATTTGACTTGTTTTGATAGTTGATGCCTTCAACTACATCTCCTCGAAGAGCCTTTTGGTTGAACTCTATGACCTCAATCTTTTGAGCCTCCTTTGGATCATTCTTGACTACTTTAATATTATTAAGAGCTTCAACTAATTTTGTACTAAGAACTATTAAATGCATATCAAGAGATTCAATGATTGTTTATGTGATTATTGCAAGAGGAGATCACCTTCTCTGGTGACACCTTTAACCCTACTAACAACTAATCTTTTGGAAATATCATGTAAGCGAT
Source organism: Vanilla planifolia (assembly GCA_023846275.1). NCBI lineage: Eukaryota > Viridiplantae > Streptophyta > Magnoliopsida > Asparagales > Orchidaceae > Vanilla > Vanilla planifolia. Next base: position 35,718,409 of record CM043869.1, on the reverse strand, counting down.
GGATTGGGCTCTCCCCAGTTCCAATAGATGAACTTGTTTGAGTATGCCACTGACTTGGATCATCCATATTACTATAGTTAGATAGTTTTATTCATGGGGGTTATTACCCATTTAGATTCAAGAATCACTAATCTACATGATAATCTTCAATCACATCCTCACCAGAGTCTGAAGTTCCCTGATAGTTAGATACCTATTCTTCTTCTTCCATTAAAACTTGAGCACTTAAGGGTTGCATTGAGGGAATTAGAATAGTATTGCCTCATCCTAACTTGACAATAGTCTTACCAAAGAGCATCAAGAAGCAAGCCAACCCACAATCTTGTGCTCTCTTAAAAAGTTATTGCTAGAAACAAGGTATTGTCATTTAAGAACCCAAGACTCATGGATTATTCAAAGAGGTAAGTTTAAGTTGTAGAAAGAAGGAGAAAATAATATCAAGTTCCTCTACAATAAAATGTGTATGAATAAACTATGCAAAGCTATGTAGATCCTTGGTAGCAATTTCTACATCAATGTTTCTTATGTTGAAAATGTCATTATCATCATGAAGTATTTTGGTCAAGTCTTTAAAAAACCATTGAATGCTAGCACAAGCATATGCCATGCCCTACTCTTGTCTTACCAATCATCTTGACTAATTAGACTCCCATTCTAATTTGCCATAACATTTCAACTAACTAGACATATCCTACTAAATTCCAAGTGACTCGATTGGGTAGAAACTATCTCAAAATAAGCATCTTTTTTTCTTTCCTAGACAAAAAAAGATGAAATTCTAAATGTGGTATGCTCATATCCAAAGAATAAGTTTCCCAGGCTTGATTGTTTCACAATTGAGTTTTTCTCTGATTGTTGGGATATATTTGTAAAGATGTCAAAGGACATTTCTTATTATTTACAACCTACAGATTGCTTTGTTGGTTTGGCACCACCGCTCTAGAATTATTGAAAATAAACCAATCTTCTTATGAAACTTCATCTATAAGGTTAAGGTCTTCGCTAATGGGATCCAAGAACTTATTCTCTCCATTGTTGACAAGGCCGAAAAAGCATTCATCAAGTATAAGCTCATTAGGATAATGTACATCTTTCTATGAGCTTAAGTTCAAGTTTGGATCTAGATCATCTCTAGAAGTTCTTTATGTAAAAATTGATTTTTCAAGGACTTTCAATTTTATGAATAGGGATAAACCCTTCTAGAGACCAGGGCTTCCACTAATGCTTGGTAAATAGGATGAAAATGCACATTCACGGCTTCTTTGTTCTAGTTGATGGCTCCTCAAAGGGCGAATCCCATCCTCTAGTGGATACCATCCCCAATATTCACAATAGGAATCTTGATTTCCCACTTTGGTCTACCTTCTTTTCTAGGAAAAATACCAAAAAAAATATTGCCTCCCTCATGAAAGAATCCACTCTAAATGTAAATCTTTAACTGCCTGCTTCTTCTCAATGGCATTTAGATTGTAGTTGGTCAAGACAAAAATTTTTGGGATTCTCCATTTTTGGTGTCAAACCGCCTTTCTTCTCGTTATAGACCTTTGCATATCTCACTTGATAGAAAGTGGCCTCTTGTTGCTTAGAATGACATTCCATCTCTCAAATATTCAAGAGATTGTTAGGTCCATCAAGCCAACCTTATCAACAATGCTCACACAATCAAAATTGGTTGGTAGGTTCTCATCTTGGACTGCTTATGGCTGCTGTAGCTTTGCTCAAGAAATCACTCAAAGAAGAATTTTTAATCTCACACGTCGTGGTGCTGGATAACCTAGAAGGATATCCTCAACATAGAGCTCATCTTAGTAGCATGAGCCAAACCTCTTAAAAGTCAAGAACTTACACCTTATTGCTAAATTCATAAAATCTCAACATCAAACTTTTTGTATCCAACCTACCCCAATACATGACATTCATGTCAAATAATAGTCAAATTAGATTGAGGTCGTCTTGAATTCAAACCATAACCTATGATGGTGCAGATTTTCTTTATTAAGTGTTATGCCAATCTAAAAATCTCTAGTTTTTTATTCATTATATATTTAAAAATCGATAGTGGTTGATTAATTTTTTATTGTTTCAAAATTTTTTATTCATTAAGAAGGTTAACATCGATTTTATAAAAATTGATTTCTTTATAAATATAATATATAATTTATTGTTCATATAAGACTTTTAACATCGTATGAATCGTTTAAGAGAGCAATTTTAAAACAAGAAGTTTGAAATTGGGTTCACAAACAAGTTGATTATTTCATCATGCAAACAGCCTCTTGAATTTTTAGCTCCTAAAAAATACTTTTGCCAAACATAGAATGGGAACTTTATAAAATATTTTAAAAAAAAATTGTTCTTTGAGTGAAAAAATATTTCTGGAAAAAATATGCTAAAAGAGAAAAAAGTAAAAAACTTAATTATATTAAGTATAATTAGATATACTATCAAATGATGTGATGTATAATGAATAATATAATTTTATTTGCTTTTTAAAGAAAGATGTGGTAAGAAAATATATTTCATACATCTTACCAAATTTGAATATGTAAATAGATTTTTATCAGTGTATTACTAAAATGTGGGTAAGAAGGCTATGAAGAAGATGAGGAGGAAAGCAATAGTACTTGAAAGAATAAGGAAGGGGATTATGCTTCTTACAAAGTTTTTTAAAGGTCATTGAAGAATAAATGATGAAAATTTGAATTGGAAAAGACATGATACTCTAGTGATATATTAAGGTCAAGTTTCTCGATTTAATTTGAGGGTTTGACTATCTAGATTGTGAAAGTGTCTATTTAAAACTCTCAATCTAAGTAATAGATTCGGGCTAGATCAAATCCTAGGTTTTTCTCCTCTGCTTGCTTAAGGAGTAGGTTCGTTACAAGGAGAAAAGTGAGAAATACAATTCTTTCCTTCCCTTGGCCAAAGTTTTTCCCTAAGAGGGGCCCTTCGAAGACATTACACAAAATTATGTTAATTGCATATTAAATATATTAATAAAATAAAATTCATAATTATGAAATATGAATATTGAGTATAATAAGACATAAAATTAGTATACAATCAATTTGGAATTGTGTCAAGATCTATCAAATAAAATACACGCTAATCAAGAGATATCAAAGAAATTTATTATTATGAAACAAAAGTTGGCATAATTTCTTTCAAAGCAAACACATAAGGTTTTAAATGCCTTTTGAAAGATTTTGGAACAAACATAAGTTTTATTGTTTACATTCAAGTGATAATATGCATCCACATAGGTGCATGTTCTTGGTGCATATATCTAACAAATTGAATAATATTTTTTTCTATGATAGTTCAAAATCTTTGCTTGCTCAAGCTGGACTCATCTTTTTAGGCTAGCTATGGATTGCTTCAAAAGTTTTGTTATAATGCATGCATTTTACTAATTTTATTTAGATTTAGAAGAGGTAACATTTATGCTTGAAGATTCAATGTCGTTAGTGAATTGATTTGATTGAAATTAAGTTAATTATTTGTATGTTGAGTTTGAGCATTCCAAGCTTAATTAATTTTTTAGTCAACTTTGAACAAATCTTGGCTTTACTTATCACTGCAACTTAAATGTATATTAAAAGATTAGTATTAGTATACAAAAATAAATGATCAATCAAATAGTTGATGCCTTTACTATTATAGAGTAGGTTGTGTATATGATTTCTCATCTCTTGTAAGATTTGATAAAATTTTTTCAAAATAATTTTTAAAGTATGTCAAAACCTAATTAATCCAATTAATTATTAAAATAGACAATTTGTATGATATTTGCAATTTCATATATCTATTAGAAGCTTTGGGACCATGTCGTAAGTTATTTATGGAGAAGTTTGAAAATCTCTAAAATTATAGGATTATATAACCAAAGAAAATATATCATGCCTCAGTTAGCTTTATCATCAAAGTCGTACATCATCGTCCCACTAGGTATGTCGATGGGAGCTTCAGACATTGTTTTATGTATTTTATAACACACTCCCTGTAACTTTAAGCTATCAATACAAATAGTTTTATTAAAAAAAAAAAGAAAACAAATCATGCCTAAAGATATTCCATGTGCTTATTTTATGGCAATCAACCTACTTAACTTGATTAGAAAGCTCCAATGAGACTACAAGTTACATAATAAATCTATAAATATTAATTCAACTTGTATTGGACAAAGTGGAAGAGAAGAAAATGGTAGGTAGATTTGACATTATACTCACTAAACTTCTATAACAAATCCATCTAATGTTAGTCATATAAAACACCATCGCATAAAAAATGTTAGAGTGGGAAAAAAAGCCATTCTCTCACATAGGTTATAGACAAACTCTTTGAGATTATTAAATAGATTAAAAAATCATCTAAAACATAACAAATTTATAAATTGAGAAGTTTAAAGCACAAACAAGAAAATAAAAGCACAAAAAAGAAAAAGAAGCATTTGAAAGGTAGGGGACATGAGATTTACATAGAAAATTCAAAATTGGAAAAAATAATAATCTAACTTGAAAGATCTTTACTAGATTTGAAATAATCGTAAAATTTTGTCTTATAATATTCAATGAAAACCCTCATAAGACATCACATAATAACTATATGGGAGGAAGGAATAAAGCATAGATTCACTTACATTTTTTATGTAGTTTTCAAATCTACAATTATGTCCCATGTATGGCTATGCTCAGGCATTCCTTGCTATATCAACTATCACACTTAGCATGGTTTGAATGAAGCCCTCTCGTTAATCTATTTCTTCGAAGTCACCTCAATGGCAATTGCTTAGCATTGCCATGCCATAATTATTCCTTATGCACACCCTTTTATGTCAATAATGTTACTCTTAAGATACTCGTAATATGAGTACGATTAGTTCTTTGTAAATAACAATTGATTAATATGACTTGACCTACGAATTATACCATGCCCATACAATGTGGCCTTTCCTACTCGTATCGTGCTCTACGCCTTACAAAAGGTGGTGTGGAGGAACTGGCCCAAAACTTGTCAATCAAGTTTTGAAAATCGAATAGCTTACAATTATAGGCTGTAAGACAACAGGGGTGATTATTATTCCAATTTCCATTCAATCATTCACATTTTTTTAATAAGAGATTTTCATATAGTAAGTCATCCAAAGACGAGATTCAATCTTAAAAGTGGCATCTCCTAGGATGTATGCTTCGTCTTCTTCTGTGGTATTGCAAACACATCGAACAACTACTAATAAGAAAAATGTTAAAACCTCGCGATAGAAGAGCCCAAAATTTTGAAGACATAGAAGTACTGTAAGAGGAGGTGAAGGAATTACCTAAGATTGGATTGCTGGCCTAATTCTCGATCATTTGTTTTCCAATTGATAGCCCGCTCCTCCAACACAACCTCTCTAGGTCTTGCGTCCCCGAATGGATTAAGTTGCCAATTTAGGTTTTCCCGTGGCAGTAAATCCCTTACAGTATCCCGGGTTTCCTGTTTTTCCTCCTTTTCAACCTCGTCTGCCCAAGAGAACTTTGAGAAAGGAGATCTCTTCCCAGCTTTTGCCTCCATTGTGATGGTTCAAAGCTCTTCCTTTCACAGTCAGAGAATCTAATTCAAATTTTAGGAGAGGGCAACGGTCAAGTCCAGTCTCCTATTCCAAATTGAACGACTTTTTCAAATGACCATAGTCGTTCACCGGGCTTCCCACCCGATCCAATGGCAGAGCTCATTTTTAAAAAAATGAATTTTTAAAAGCATCAAGAAATTTTTCTTGTTGAATAAAAAACTAAGAGAAATTACACCTGCTTGTTTAAATTACAAATATTTCTTAAACAAAGCACGAAAATGATCGAAATATTTTAATCAAATGCCCCATCTGCATAAAATAAATAAATAGTTTCATACAAAAGTGACATTTGTAGATCCAACACTTCTCCCTACCAAGTAAACGCATCGCTTGTCGTTGTCAATGATGCGAATTCGGTTGTTTTCCATCTTCCCTGAAGACCACAACTGAAGGTGTGAAGCGTCAAGCACAATTTCAAATTTTGTCACGTGCAGCCCATGTGAGAAGACCATCAGAAATACGGTAATATGTTAGGCATAAATAATTTTATTTTATTATAAAATAGATAATCTTTAGAAAATCAAACATGCTTTTTGATTAATTCCCGCAATCTATACTAATAACCCATTTCTAGCCCAGAAGTGGGTTCCAGTAGTATTTTTTTTTTTTTAAAAAAATGCTCTTTTTTTTCTTTTTGATGCAGAATTGTCTGCATTTAGGAAGCAGCGCGGCTCATCAGTTAACAGGTAGTTTTATTCAACGGTAGTGGACAGGAACCGGTTCGGCCTGGAAACTTGCTCATCTCTCACATAATCATTTTTTATAATTGAAAGTGATGAAAAACGTACTCTAATCCTCACTATTTTTGGATGAACACATGTATAAATAAATAATTCCAATAATCTTCCCTGTATATTTTGTATTTTTAGAGGACGGCTGTATAAAATTTTGCCACATACTAAAATATATCTCTCTTGCAAGCTTATCCAAATTGACCATTTCCATGGAAGAGTGGGTCAATAATTATAGAGTTTCTTTTATCAAAATTTGTTGAAAAATGCTGTTGCAGTCCAAAGGTATGATTAGGCATGATAGATGTGTTCGAATGGGGACATGATAATTTTATTTTTGTGTATAACGAATTCTGTGCATGAAATTTTCCAAAATGCCAAAGAAATTCAAATTCTACAAAAGGATTAAATGGGATGGATAAGAATTATAGTTGCGGATTTTTGCATTATTTTTTTAGTCCACTTTTAAAAAGAATTTGCCATAGCAACCTTGATTTTGAGGCAAATATCTAATATTCATTATATCAAACTTTTTTGATGATAGATGGTGCTTGTTGCTGTCGACTATATGGGCAAGGAGGTCATAGAAAATGATAGCTAAGAAGTATTTGTTAGTTTCATTGATCTATGAGAAGTAGTATGTTGTGGTGAAGGTGATTTTGACATCCACCAATGGAGATTTTAATGGACGATGACATAGATTTTTTAGAGAGTGTAAGACCTGACATAGATTTTTTAGAGAGTGTAAGACATGACAATCTTGCATTGTGGGAAAGAGAATTTAGCAAGTAATCGCATCAACAACGAATGAACGTATTTTAGATAACAATTTTAATGAAAAAAGAAAAACAAATTATTAAAAATTATATTGTCATAATTGTCTATCTTTTTTGAGAGCACATTGATGATGGAGTGAGTAAGCTCAAAAGAGGCAAACCTTTGAGGAACCTCTAAAAAAATAGCTTTATTAATTTAATTTTTTTTAACAAAATATTTATGTAATATTATAATTTTTGTATTATTATATTTTATGTAATATCTTTCTTAAAGGTTTGAGCAAGCATTAGGGCAAAATGTGCAAACTAATTTTGTCTTAGTTTTGATTAAAGCATCATTTTTCTTTTCTTTTATATTGTGCAATCTTAGGTTTTTTTTATTATATTTTTCTAGGAAAGAATAAATTTATAAGTCTTTTTATTGTTTTATGCTTACATAGTAATTTAAAAATGCTACAATTTTGAATATTATTCTATTATTTAAGAAAAATAAGATAACTTTTTAATTTTATTAGTTCAAAATGAACATAAACATCTTAAAAGAATTATAAACATATATTTATAATGATCTACTATGACAAACGATCGATACATATGTTGATTGGAGACAATTGATTTAATTAATATTTATTGAAGAGAGATTAGATTTCATGCATGCAGTAATTTGAATATGCAACTAATATGATTTTATCACTACTAAAAATTAAATCAAATATTTTTGCATGTGATATTAATCTTATACATATTAGTTTTTGCAAATTTAGTCACTATATTTTTATGTTAATATAATGCACATTGATATATATTACATCAAATAGTTGACTAATAAAGGAATACAAAATATATGCTCAAAATCAATTATTTTTTTAAAAATTAAAAGTTTAAATAATATTATATATTTAGCACTTGACATACATTCATATATTTAGTATCTAACTATCATACACATTAAATTATTATTCATTGAGTATTCAACTAATAATTCATATTTTAAATACTTAAAAATACATTTATACGTTTAGTATTTAATTAATATATATAGAATAAATTTAATTGTTATTTATGTCATACTCAATTGGTATCTAAATAATATCTCAAAAAAGCTATAAATAGAAAAATGCCCATACAAGATTAAACTCATAATGCACTTGAATAGTGAAATTCTAAAAAAAGAATTAAAAAAACTGGAGGCATATAATATAAATTTTGAAAAAATATTATCATATTTATTAATATATTAAGTATTTAGCAAGTATGACAAATACTATTCAAGAAAATGAATGCATAGAAACTATAAGAAAAATTATATAAAATAATTTAAAATAATTATTAATTGAGTTTTTCTAAAAGTAAATACATTAGTTTATACCATATAAAAAAATTATCACTTTAGCCTTCTTATTTGGATGAAAGTTTATTTCAAACATCTCCTAGGTTTATTGAGGAAGCAATAGTTGTTTTTGGAGGAGAATACTATAAATTGTTTAAGATAACCTACTTCTATATATATATATATATATAATAAACAAAAAAGGATAAAATACTAATTAAGACAATAATTAACATCTTAAATAAAATCTTCATATAATAAGAATATTAATTAAAATTAGTTTCTTAAATTTTTTCTTCAACTTATAACTTAAGTCTAGTAACTAACTCTAATTGGTGTCTTCATGTTTATAATTTTGTCTTATCTAATCCAATTTAGAAATCCAAGTGTTATCCCTCAAGTCCAACATAAATAATCTATCTTCTAAAAAAATAAGTTAAATAATAAATAACACGTAAAATACTATATTCTAATATACCAATCATGATTTATGAGATCCCAAGGTTTATTTATTGTCATTGACTATTTAGCAAGCATATAATAATTGAATTTCGAGAAATTTTTTAGCAACTTGTATAGTTGAGATTAAAGAAATACTTAAACTTATTAAGACTTCTCAATAATTAGTTTGATAATTTTTGGTTAAAAATTAATAGAGATTTGGGTATAAAACTTTTTTGCTATTATGTCCTACATCACTTAAATGATTAATCAAACATGTTTATAACATCTTTATAATATATATAATGATGCTATTTCATGCTATCCTAAATCAATGTGAGTATACATCTTTATTCTAATCCTTCAAGACTTGACTATAGTTGGAGTTTTATTTGTAAATCACTTGTAAAGTAATTTTCCTTTTGAGTACTATGAAAATTGTTTAATTAAATTTTGAATTTTTCAAATTTGAAAAAAAAATAAAAGAGCAATCAAACGTTCTATGCAAAGTACATTTTGAGTTGGACTTTACCTTTTTATTAATTCTGAATAATACAAATTTTAACAGTTAAAAAAAAAATAAAGTTCAATTTAAACGTACTTTGATGCATCATTTGCATTGTATGCCGTTCGTTCTTGGTAAAATTAATAGTACTTGACATTTTTTTTTGGGTTTGAACATTAAGTTTTAACAAAAAAAAAATTAGAAATATATTTTTTTCCAAAATTTTATTTCAACCAACAAAAACTCATTTTCTAAGAATGTTTTTTGAAGACTTCTTTTCCGAATTAAAAAAATAAACTCACAGTTTATTTACAAACATAAACTTAATTAACAAACTCACGCTTTCTCCTAAAGAGCCGCTTTTTTCATCTTATAATAAAAATAAATTCTATATCAAGGATTTCAACTTAAAAAAAAATCAAAATAATTCAGAAAATCGAAAGTTTCCACTGGTTTGCTTAAGGATAAACTGGTTCTTTTCGGCATTGAAAATAAAAAAAGAAACTGACCCTTTTCAGTGATTTATATCATTTTTAAAAATTAATAAATTTTATGATTGATATGCTTTTTAAAAGTTTATGATTTCATTTAACGACTTCGAATATAGTTCTTGAACTATAGCTTTTTGGCTGATTTTTTTTTATCCACAATTGTTATAGATTTTCATGAAGAATTGACAAAATAAGGGGTTGTCTTTTTAACGATTGCAATAAAAACTTAATAAATGTTAGAAGATAATAACATTTAATTCACAGTGTTCTAATACAATATTTAAAATAAGATAAAAATATAAAATATAAATTTTATTGGATTTAAACAAATAAAATTAAATAAAAATATATCATTATATATATTGACTAATAGTTTGTGAATATTCATAAAAAATTAATAAAATAAGGACTTATTTTTTTTAATAATTACAATAAAAACACAATGAAGATAACAACATTTGATAAATTATGCTTCAAATATAATATATGAAATAAGATAAGGATATAAAACCTAAATTTTTATTTTATTTTTTTAAAAATAAAATAAATATAATAATTACAATTATTAAATATGACTTCAATGTTTTTAATTAAAAATTTAATAATCAAACATTCAAAACATATCTTGATGAGTTTCAAAAATAATGATAATAATTTTGAAATAAATAATACCTAAATTAACATTCATAATTTTTTATTATATTTAAAAGATAAAATAATTGTGTTGATAGTAATGATTGCAATTAAACAATATCCCTAAAAAATATTCAATGAAGCTTTGAAAAATGTACTTGATTTCATATCAAAATGAAGAATTATGCGTGACATTTAATATGTTTTTTATGCTGAAATATAAAACATACTTTTAAAAGTATGTGCCAATAAAAAAGCATCTTCATTCACTGTAGTGATCCATTTGGAAAACATTGCATTGTATTGTTGCTTAGCTTTCAACGGTAGCGATATGACACTACATTTTTTTAAGCCAATTGTCGATAATCCCAATTTACAAAAGAAAGACAAAGCTAGAATCTTCGCAAGCAACTGTTGATCAGAAACCAAGATCACATTTAGTCATATGAATAACTAAATAAACCGGCCTGGCTTGCTGTACAGAGGAAGAAGAAGAACAAAGAAGAAATGATTCACGAAACTACGTCAGGTGGATTACACCCGTTAACTTAATTGGCTTATTTGTGCATAATTCAAGCAATTAATTGGCAGATAGATCAACTGCGAAGCATGTCGCCGTGCCCCAAATCCTGTAACCTCATTTGCTTGTAAAAATCCGTAATAAATTTCTCCGCTTTGGTATCAATCTCTTCTTCCTCTACATCCGACGAAGACGTCGTACAACAAGAAGCATGCGAACCCCATTCGTCGTCTTCGTCGTCGTCAGCACGGTCATGATCTCCCGAATCTTCCGCCTCCGTGCAGCTGTGGAAGAGAACTCTGCCCTCGTCGAATTCGTCGTCGTCGGCAACAGAGGCAGCGGTTGGAGTGATGCAGGGAAGGAGGCGGCCCAGGGAGGCGGAGCGGTTGTGGGTTTTGAAATGGCGCGCCGGGGTGTCATCGAAGGAGAACTCACGCTCGCTGTAATGAAGGCGGTAGCTATAGCTTGCCCTCTTGATTATGCGGGGGCGGATGAGGGAGCGCTGCTTCAGCGTGCGATCCCTTCGGCCCCAGAGGAAGGCAAAGCGGAGGAGGCGCCATGCGCGACTGGCCACTGAGGAGGTCTTCTTGTTCCCCATGCTGGATAAAAGCACGGATTTTTACTGTTTTCGTGGGAGGATTGCAGGGAGCAGGTGGGTTATGTATACCCTGCAGAGAGTTTTGGGGCAACAAACTGTGTTTCTATGCATTGGTGTATTTTAAATGAATAATATACCGGTCACGTAGACCGATTCAAGAAAAAAATATATTCAATAACTGTCCGTCAGACCTATAATCAGTATTTTAACATTTTTATTTACCAAATTGTGATAAACCCTGTTTTAGTAATTTTAATATTTAAAACAACCATAGGAAGGTCTGTTTTCGTGTATTCTTAAATTTACAGATAATAATCAGAATTAAAGCTTATTAAGCCTATTTACATGAAGGGTTTAGTCATTAGGACATAACATAGACTTTTTAAATTTTATTGATGTATGACTTGTAAATTTATAATTCTTCTAAAGATAAAAGTTTTATATGAATGAAAGATAAATAGTTATGAAAATTACTTGTTATATCTTTAATATTTTTGTTAAAATTTTTAACAAATTTAATAAATATATTAAAATTAATACTATTATATTTAGTAAAATAATATTTAAAGTCATTGATATAGTTCTCTAGCATATATTACTCTCTTTCTTCTCATATATATATATATATATACATGTTTATACACACAAATAGCCTAATTAATTAAGAATATTCTTAACTTAATGTGATTTTTAACCTATAAGGGAAATAAGTAAATTCAACTATTAGTCATAATATTTATTTGTAATAAAAAAATATCAAGACAAAAGGTATAACTTATAGCATCCATGAAGGCAGGTGACGCCCACATAAAAGAAATGCTTATTATGTGATATAACATATTGTTATAGGTATTAGAGAAAAATTAGACAATGGCCTCAAATATAATATGATAAAATTATTATTAATAAGTGGTCATGTTAAATAAATTAGAATGAAACTATTATGCTTATTATCCTAAACTCTTTTAATGCCAAATTGTCATGTTGACAATGAAAGTGTTTTTTTGTATTAATTTTGTAGAGATTGCTAATGTGTATGAAGGTTCGCGTAGCACATGGTCCATATTTCTAATTCTCTTGTCATTCTCTTTTTGTCTTCATCTTATCCTCTATTAAACCCTACGTCACTACTATTAGTGAACGAATTTATTGCTAAGAGAGTCATTATTATCTTTATCATCTTAAGCTTTAAAAGTTATCATTTCTTTCTTTTTCTTTTTTAACATTTTTTTCAATAGAGTTTTAAAGCTTTTTATTAATTTTTTTTCTTACTCTTTTTTTTTATTATAAATCATCATTATTGTCATAAAAATCATAGATCAAAGTAGCATTTATCAATAATATAGCTAATTATGCTATAAAATGCAACAACTACCTCCTTTCCTTTTCCCTTATGCATAATTTTACAAAACTAACATTATTGATGAAACCCTTGATGGCATTGAAATTTGCACATTCACCTCCTCCATGAATAAGAGATAAATCCTTCCCATGATTATATGATAATAGCATTAAATAGAACTATCAAAAACTTATTTCCTAAAAAAGGATGGTTTATTGGAAAGTGCATTCAATCTTATTAATAAGTAATTTCCATATCCAAAAAGGATAAAGGAAAAAACCACTCCTTACATATAATTGAGGATGATATCATTACGTATTTCCTAAATTAAAAGGTTATATTAATAATGCATGTGACCTTATTAAGGCCATTGTTTCACTTCAATCATAATGATTACATCATAACTTTGATCATCAAATAATAAAAAGCCAAAATCTTCCAAGGAAATAAATATGGTGACATTTATTTCCTCGTTATAGATAGTGATGAGAAGAAGATAAATATCACTATTGTTATACTTAAAAAGAAAAGATCATCTTATACTAAGTGCACTTGGACCATTATCAAAGAGCTTCTCATTAGATATCTCTATAGTCATGCCATGATTTTTCACCATTTAATGGTCACTCTAAAAATTTACAACCTCTCCTTGGAACTTTTTATGAGAAAAATTAACACTTGTCTTTTGCTTGTCTACATAACTCTCAATACCATTCCCTCCTCTATTGGGACTTCTCCCCCACTTAGATGGATAAGCCATTTAAGTGCTTATGATTAGTAGGGACTTCGTGTGTCTAAGGGCATCAAAACTTCACCTTAATTGGTTTATGCTTTAAAGATAGTTTGTATAAGGGACTACAATTTATAGACTTAAATGAACATGAGCAATAATATAAAATAAAAATTATAAGAGACTTTCCTCACCCATGGCATTATTTTTCACCATTAAATAATAACTATAATACTTAGTAAACTCTCCTTGGATCTATTTTGAAGAAAATTGCCACTTCTCTCTAGTGGGTTTACATTAATCTTAACACCATTCTTTCATCTAACAGCATCTCTCTCACACTTGAATTGGTAAGGGCAATTAAGTGCTTATGATTAATAGTGCTTTGGGATGTTTATTACATCAATAATTCACCTTTGTTAGTTAAATCTTTATGGAGTTTTCAAGGTTGACATTATACTGTTTTTTCAAGCATAAGACGAGGTTTACTTTAATGTGCTGCTATTCTTAAGCCCCAATTTTTATCATTAACTCCCATATGCAACATCCATAGTTTGACCCTATGTTATGTGCCTATGACTACTACGAAGGCTCCATCACAACTAATCCTTGACATTTGCCTCACCACAATCTTAATTGAGTAATTTTTTTTGCTTCCCACCTTAATTACAATCACTGTTGACCTCCACTTTGCTAGTTATGATCATATTTGAGTCCCAATCTACATATAGCTACGCTTGTGTTTGACATTACTTCTACTCATCCCTGTCTAGTGAGAATCCTTGCAACTCTTCGAACTTGCTTGTAACCCATGTTTGGATTCCCCCCCTCAACATGATGGATAAAAGTAAATTACAATGCTGCGGTAAGTGATTGCACTGCCGGTCTTGGCCTGGTTGTTAGAGACTGCATGAGGAGGCCGCTTTTGGTGGCTGGCAAGAGGGTTTTCTCCCAGGTTGCCGATATGATGGAGGTCCAGGCTATGCTCAAGGCCCTTAACATGCTAAGGGGTTCCCTTCCCCTTCACTGGGCCGTGGAGATTCAGACTGACTCGATGACTGCGCTCCAGGTGGTTCGTGAGATGATATCCCACCCCTTGAGGATGGCCACTTTGCTGAGACTCTTAGGTATGCCAGGTGTCTGGAGGCAGTCCGGTTCTCCCATATCCATAGAGATGAGAATGTACCTGTTGATTGGGTGGCTCATGCTGCATGCTTCAGTGAGTTCGTATGGGATCCCGGGGAATCCATCCCCAAGCCCCTACTCAAACTTATGCTTTTTGATTTCATGTTTGATCCTCATTGAGGATCCCATATGTGGATTTCTTGTATGGCTAATGCCGCTTTTGATATAATATTATATCATAGTTTCATAAAAAAACTACACTTGTGTTCATCTAGTCACTTTGCCAATGTTAAAGGAATTTTCATCCCAATCCTCTTTAATACTAGCACCTTAATCATTTCTGACCAAACCATGTTTACCACCTATGTTGTTGGTCCAACCATTGGGTACCTCTAGCATCAAATTATCTATGTGCCATCACTTTATTGGTATCAAAGTGAGACTTCATAATGTCTTAACCACCAAGATGATCTAGATTCATATCCAATTTGATAGCTCAGAAGTATTTCACATCAAAAGGGATCTATCTTCTTAGTGGCTAAATTAAAAGTTAAACAGATTATAATTTAGGAGTTGTTAGAAGAAGATGAAAACCTAAATTGTAATTCTCTACATTGAGACTATAATGATAATATGTTTTATCACAATTTATATTTAGTTTATTTTCCATATTAATTAGCCAATATTTAAATTTAACATAACCCATCTTTTACCTCTTGAGTGACAAGTGAGAAAGTAATCTATTTATTTAATACAATTGTATAGTTTACCTAGAATACAAGTAACACATTGAGGATCTCAAGTTTTATTTATAATAAGGAATAATAATTACTAATTTAGTGATTTAAGTTAATTAGTGACTATTTCACAATATACATTTTAATAGAAAGACATTATTTTCATATAACTATTTTGCTTATTTCTTTTTAGTATTATCTTATTATATTTTAATATTATAAAAATAAATATTCATATTAAATCTTAAATTCTTTTAAGCAATGAAATATTTTGTTGATCTTGTTATTATTTTGACATCCAAGATATCTCATAATGACACCAAAACAAAACAAAGTTGAGAACTATGAGAATTCTAAAAAAGAGATGAATAAATTGTATCATGCACTGAGAATTCATCTAATAAATTGGATAGGATTGGAGCCATATTAATTGATTTAATGTTAGATTTGCTACTCCTTACATTAGAATTCTACTTGTTGTTCCTCATAATCTAAATCTTTTGCTACCCTTTCTTTTTTAAAAACTCTTTTAAAAAAAGATTATTCTTCTAGTTGCCAAACATACCTCTTTCTTTTTTTAGGTTGTGTTTTGTGCTTCAGGAGACCTAAACACTTGCTCAATAATTCTTGCATTCTCAACCAAATCATCATAATTAATGGTTTTAAAAGAAATCAAAGTAGCCATGATGGAGATTTTAGACCACAATAAAACTCAAAAAATTGTTGCTCCTTTAGGATAAACTTATTTACCAAATAATAATCCAAGTTGGTGAAGTTTCTCTTATAATTAGTAATTGATATGTCTCTCTAGTTCAACAAACAAGTTCTTCCCTCATCTTCTCTCTCAAAGACAAGATCACATACCATTTTTTAAAATCCTTTATGCACTCTTTTTAAGAGATTTCTTTAATTTGTTGTTTTCTAAATTGAATGTAGTGATAGAAATCCCAATACAAATTAATAGCATCATCAAGAAGGGCAAATATCCCTCTCTTATAACCTACATAAGCCAAGCCATCAAATATCATGTTCACCTACTTAAGTTAGCCTTCAACCACCAAGGGATTAGATATTCTTGTGAAGCAGGGAGGATGCTTCTTATGGAACTACAACAAACATGTCAACTTTGAAGTCTTCTCTAAAACTACTCAAAGGCTCTAAAGAAGAGGAAAGCAACTATATAAGGATATTATGATCATCTAATTTCCTTTTAGATCCTCTTTTTTAACAGTAGTTTGTGATTTAACACATTTTAAGTCCCTCTTAACCCTTCTCCCTTATTTCCAAATATGCATCAAATATACATTAATAAAAAATAATTTATTAAGGCCATCAAGTAATTATATGTAATTATGTTATGTACATGTTATGCAAGTATCTTAACAAATTAATTCTCCTCAGGTCATTAAACTTGGGCTTTAATAACCTTATGTCTAACCTTCCTAATCATTCTCTTGATTAATTATTCATAATACATACAATTAATGGAAAATATTGGGATAAATCATACTAAACAAAAATCTTAAGGACACAAAATCAACAAATTCATATTTTCAACAAAATATGCAATAAAAATGATACTAATACACATGTATATCTTAGATGCTATTAATAAACCACACACTTGTATAAGTTTCTCATTAAGTTCTAGATACATATAGAATATAAAACATAAGAACATCACATGTAAAATTCATTATTGTTGTGGTATTGATGAGAGAAGATCTTAATATGTGTCCATAGGTAGACATATAAGTTATTGATTATTAGAGTAAAATTTCTACCTGAGCTCCTTTTATGCATAATATGACTAACCCAAAAAAACAGTGATGCTTTTTGTTTTAGTAGGTTCTAAAAGCTTCTATTAAGGCTGCTTTGATTTCTTTTAAAACAATTGATTATGTTGATTTAGTTGAGAATATAAGAATGAGGAAGAGATAGAGACTCTTGAAGCATAAAAAGAAACATAAAAGAAGAAAAAAGCATCTCTAATAAGTAAAAGTCTAACCTCCTTTAAGAAGAATTTTTAAAAAGATAAGGGTGGAAAAAGATATAATAGATTTAGGGATAACAAAATGAGATTGTAAAGTTAATAGTAGTAGATCAAACATAAAATTTAATGGAATGACCTCTTAATGCAAGGATTAGGGGAAATTTCATCGAGGAATCTATTGGTTTAGACATCGAAGATAGATCAAATGTTTTAGTTGTAGGAAATTATGTCATATGGATAGGGTTTGTATTTAGTTAGGATCAAAGATAATCTCTTCACCTCAAAGTTTTTGTTGTAATGTTGGTAGTGGAGGTTATAATAAAGATAGAGGTGGAGCAAATATTATAGTTTTGGATAGTATGGGTAGAAGCTAATCCTCAAGTAGAAGTAACTAGCTTGGGATTTATATTATCACATTGGTAGATGGTCTTTTCTATACTAATATGATCACAAATATTATACATTTTTCATTAAGTTCGAGTGGCTTATGAATACCTGGATATATTTTTAGTGGAATTGCTTCGTCCTCTTAATAGGGAAATTTGAAATACAACTATTACTTAGACTTGAGTCTATAATGAAGGCTCCTTATAAAATGAGACCAACTAAGCTACTAAATGTAAAAGAGAAAATATAAGAATTGCTTGATAAGGGCTTCATTTGCTTTATTGTGTCTCCTTGGGGTGCATATATTATTTTTGTAAAGAAAAAAGATTATAGTTTTTATATATGATAGACTATAAAAAAATCTATAAAATTATTATGAAAAAGGAATATCATGTATTAAGGATAGATGGTTTATTTAATTAATAGTAAGGTGTTATAGCATTCTTTAAAATAAATTTAAGATTAAGGTACCATCAACTAAAAATAAAAGAAGAAGATATTGTTAGAATAACTTTCAAACCCCATTACAAGCACTATGAGTACTTAGAACTTTCCTTTAATCTAGTAATTGCATCTACAACTTTCATAGATGTGATGAATATAATCCGTCAAAAGTATTCAGATTATTTTGTGATCATGTTTATCGATGATATTCATGTGTATTTAATGACTATTAAAGATTATGCAAATTATTTGCATATTATTTTGTGGATTCTAAGAGAGCATTTGTCATGTCCTACTTATATTTCAATATTAATTATCACATTAAGTCATTATTTCATAAGAGTACGATGTGAAAATTGGGGACACCACTATATCTCAAGTGAAAAATGATGTTAGCATATATAGTTCCCAAATTTTCTCACAAATATGAAGTTAAACTATTATTTTACCATTTTCACATCATGAATTTATAAGTTTACTCTATATCACAAATTTTCAAAATCTATTTATAATATGCAAAAATGTTATAATAAAAACTTATTCGTCATTAATGCCACTTTGATGTACTACTCCTATTATTCTAGTAGCATGCTCTATAATATAAGAAGAACAAATAGTGAGCATAAAGCTCAATAGATAAATCTAATTAATAATAAAATTTAAATATAAATAAGAAGTTAAGAAATGTTTAATTTAAATGATTAATAACATATAATGGCATCCATAGTTTAATATACTATATATACATATATTAGAACACTATTGCTTTAATAAATAAAATAGAGAATAATATCAAATATTTTTGCATATATATATATATATATAATCATTACTATAGGAAATCATATACATTATAGTCATTTTATCTTCACTCAAATTCGAGTTAATTTATTTTCTTTTCTCTTTTTTATATATATTCATTTATTTTCATTATTTGATCCTTATTTCTCTTAGATGTCATTATCCCATTTATTTCATTTTGCCTTTTATTTTTTTTATTTTTTATTTTTAATTTAAAATATCATCATTATATAGTCTTGTATCATATGCATATTATAATTGGCTAACAATCATTTTATATTAGATCTACGCATCAAGGCCTTGTCAAAAGTGCTAATGATGGTGATGTCAATACATCCATCCTTCACAGAGTATAAGTGATGGCCAATTATCACATCTCATCACGTCTTAGTACATCCATCTTACATGTCACATAAGTGATGTCTAAATATCATAATCTCTATATTTCAATACATCAAGACCTTGTATAATTTGTATGTAAGAGTAAGGGTTTCTAATGCCCACTCATGACTTGGTACCACTAGCATCGTATCATGTCCTATATCCTATGCTAAGATCTTAATTCTTCTTCATTTAGCTACCATGGGATAATGTACTTAGGGAAACTATATTTTATTCTTTCTTCTCTGTTTTCTCATAATAGCATACCGATGAGGTATAAGAAGGCTTATATAACATATTTAATTATTTATTTTATTTCTTTTGTTCCTCATATTTTTCATCCTATGTAAAAAAGGAATTGCTATATACATAGTTATGCATTTATTTATCTCAAATTCTCTATTAGCTTATCACAATAATTCTCTCCATATCATAACATCTTTGAAGTCATGAAATATGCATAAATTATAATGCCATTCTTACTTACATATCAGTGTAATCTTCTAATCAAGCATATTTTTGCTTACTTTTTTAATATGAGATCTATCTACTTGCAATATTGGAGATAGTCTATGTTTCAATCTTTATTTTCCTTTCAAATCTTGCATTGCAAATTAATGAAAATAAATAAAAGATAAATTATTTCACACTTTTTATGTTGTTAACTTTTCACAATATTTTATTAAATTTTTTCCTTCTTTGCATATAATATATCAAGTACAACATACCAAACCTTATTACTTTAGCTGTATTATAAACTGTATTATAAACAACTCATTCTTTGCTTACGAACCACCCAATCTTATTTAATGTACTATAAGTTATTTTGTAATGTATCATATTTTACTCTCAGGATTTTAGTTCCTCCAATTGGAAGATTGTTTCCTCATGCTGCACTTTGTTATGTAGAGAAGTTTAGTGTATTGCTCATTTTCACTTACATATAATATATTAAGTTCAATAAGTCCTTTATCCAAATTAGCATACCATACTCCTTATAGGTCACACATTGTCTTTTGAGCTAAAAATATTGTGTCATGAAATATTAATGTATTATATGATTTTATCAGTCGATTTTTGCACCTCCTAAACTAAATTTATTGTATACATAATATTAATATATCATATGTTTCTTTCAAGAACATGATTTTATATTATTTATAAACTTAACTTATTATACATTATATGCTAACATAGCATACGTTGGGATTGCAATCATACAGATGACCAAACTCGACCATCTTTTGTCAAAGTAATACAAGGATGTCACAATACCAACTTTATGCCAAGTCCTTGAAATGTTAGCTTTGCTTATCTTAAGAGGTTTTCCTGAGCCTGTGATTAGTGTAGAAAGAGTTTTGGTAGATCTTTGAAATATTCATATTATTATAGATTATCCTAAACTGACTTTTTTTTTCTAAATTCAAATTATTTGTCATGTTAGATATTATAAAAAATTCATGAAAGATTTCTTTGAGATAGAATCTCTATTAACAAAATTGATACACAAAAGTAATAAAACTTTGGCTATGAAAATGGTTTCTTGAAACTAATAGAGAAATTGACACAAGCTTAAATCCTAATTCTACAAAAAAGAACAAAATGATACCAAATTTACAATGATGCTTCACTCCAGGGACTGGGTTGTGTGGTAATTGAATTTGGTAAGATCATTGCCCTTGCCTTCTAATGAGAGACCACAAAAAGAAGCTAAACAATTCATAATTTAGA
Organism: Vanilla planifolia; assembly: GCA_023846275.1. Classification (NCBI taxonomy): domain Eukaryota; kingdom Viridiplantae; phylum Streptophyta; class Magnoliopsida; order Asparagales; family Orchidaceae; genus Vanilla; species Vanilla planifolia. The sequence continues at coordinate 35,697,102 of CM043869.1, read as the reverse complement.
ATTGATATTATTGTGTTTTTTATGAAATTTTAGAGATGTTATTTATATGTAGTGAAATATTATGTTTTTATAGATTATTAGAGGTTAAAATATCTATTCATCCAATAAAACTAGAATTTGATGCAAAGAAGGTGTGCTGAATTCATTAAAGATTATACTATAAATTTTAATTATCATTTATGCAAAGCTAACATTTTTTATTAATGCATTTAATTGAAAGGCTATTGTTTATACAAATGTGGCCTAAAATGAAGAAAAATAAATAACTTTTGAAATTGATAAATTACAACTTGAAAAAAAGTACAAGAAAGTATGAAATTACTTGATCTTTTCTTAATAAAGTCAATATGGTTTGAATTTGTTGAAAAAGAAAGTCCAAGATCAATAATTTCAATAGTTACTTTAAAGATTTAAGGTTGGATGAGTATTTGATTTTTATCCTGAATAAAAAAGATGTGTTGAAATTTCAAGGTAATTTGTGCATTTCTACTAATAAAAAACAAAGATAACTACTATTGTCAGAAGCTCACCCATTTAAGTATGATATCCATCATAAAGGAAGTAAATTATACCCAAAGTGTAAACAATGTTATTAATAGCTTAGATTGAAACAAAATATTGTACATTAAGTTAAGAAGTGTTTAATTTATGAATAGGTAATTGGTGAAAAACAAAAATAGAATGGTGTAAAACAACACTTACCAATTCAAAAATGGAAATGAGAGTGCATTGCTATGAATTTTATTGTTGAATGACTCAAGACACCTATAGGTTTTGATTTCGTATGAGTAACCATTGCTATGTTAACTAAATTAATATAATTTCTAGTAATTGGAGTGACCTACTTTGTAAAATAATTGACCAAGATCTATTTGCATCAGATTTTAGGACTTCATGATATACTAAAAGTTATCAATTTTTATAGAGATAAAGTTTATATCATATTTTTGGAGGAATGTGTATAGAGTTTTTAGCATTTAGTTAGATTTGTCATAATTTTTCATCCTCAAATAGATGGACATATTGAAAGAATTATAAAAACCTCAAAGGATTTATCGAGCTTATGTTTATTGAACTTTGGAGGTAATTGGAAGAGCCATCTATCTTTGATAGAATTTTCTTATGATAATAGTTAGCAAACCAACATTGGAATGGCATATTATCAAGCTTTGTATAAAAGGAAATATCATTTTGCTCTATGTTGGTTTGAGGTTAGAGAAAGGCAATTAATTGGGCTAGATTTTCTTGATGAATCCATTTATAATGCTAGATTAACAAAAGAAAGAATTCAAACTATTCAAGATACACAAAAAATATTTTTTTATGCAAAAGTTAAAAATGTTAAATTTTAAGAAGTTAATCATACTTTGTAATAATGAGTCCCTTAAAAAGCTAATTAGGTTTAGTAATTTTGGAAAACTAAGACCTAAATTCATTGAGTCTTTTCAAGTTTTAGAGAGAGTTAGATAAGTTGTACATCGAGTAGCTTTACCTCTATAATTGCTAAAATTTATAATAATTTTCACATTTTAATATTAAGAAAATAATTTTTTGATCTATTTTACATCATTTCATATGATTCAGAAGAAATAGAGATTGAATTAGACATGTCAAATTAAGAGTGACCAATCAAAATTGTTGATTAACGAGATAAAGTATTAAGAAATAAAATAATTCTCATTGTCGAAGTCCTTTGGATCTGAAGGAGAAGTGACATAAGAAGTTTAAGCTAATATGAAACACTAGTATCTAGAGCTATTTTAAATTTTGGGATAAATGTTTTTCAAGTCGAGAAATAATAACAACTTCAGTTTTTAATATTTTTAAGTGGGGGATAGCATGAAAAATTCATACTTTAAGTTTATAATTCTAGTATTTGAATATATGTAGAGATATTTTGACAATTCTTAATAGAGTTCTTGAAATATTTGATTTTAGTCATGTCTTAAATTAAGTGCCAATATGTAAGCATTTGAGATTTGTGATTTGAAAGTATTATTAGAATAGCTTTTTTGAAGAATTTATTGATATGTAATTTATATTTTTTAAATCAATTAAAATCATTGTGAATCTTCTTAGACTAAAAAACATTATTAGATTTTTATTTATTTTATTTACAGGATAAGTATAATATTTAAGCTTAAGTTGAGAGAATGAGCATAACTGGTTAAAGAAGTAAGAGCATTGAAAAAAGTGGAGAGATGAGAAAAACTTAGAGTAAGATTTGCTATGTACAACTAGAGGATGTTTTTGTCTAAAAAGCAAAAGAAAATTGAAGCACTTGTAGTAAGGAGGTCTTGAAAACCTTAAAGAAAAAGGGATTTGAAAAACTTTAGATCAATTATAGAATCAAGAGGCCTAGTGAGGTATGGATTTGAGGGTGATATTTAGTTCATTTGACTTCTTATAAACCTTATGTCACGTTTCTTGAAGTTAGTTTCACTTTAAAAGGGAATTAATAATCAAAAGGAAGACATTATAGCACCCTATTTTATAACTTGCACATAATTTGTCAAATTTGATGTATAATACATTGGGTATAAGATGTAAAGTACATTGGACCTAACATATTATAAGTGAGAAGAGAAAGAGAAAAATCAATCATAACACCCCATTTACCTTAGATTAAAATACTATACATCCAAATTAGATATAAAACATGTCACACTTGATGTACAATATGTTAAGAACAATATACTATATGTTAAGAGAGAAGTGAAGTAAAAAACGAGTGTGTAAATTGCATAATATGGGGGTGAATTGTGGGTTTTAAAATATTGTTGCTAATGTTATGATTATATTTATTTTTTCAAAATATTTTATAAAATTATTTTTATGTTTGTAGAAATCTTTGATTTGGAAATTTATTAATTTATAATTTTAATGATTAAGAAAATGAATATAAAAGTTAAAATGATACACCAAATTTTTATGTAGATTGGTTCAAACTAGAATGTACATCCACCCTAATCAAGATTGGGAAAAACTCAACTAGTAAAAGAGTTATAACTTGAGATTTTTTTTATGGTTCATCTCCAACCTACTTGAGGTTTTTTCCTATGGTTCGCATTCAACCTGCTATCTTTTGTGAGTTCAACTATAACTTGTTCTTTTACGAGCTCAGCCCCAACTAAGTTTTTTTACAAGATCAAACCACACTGAGGCTTTCGCAAGTTTCAGGTCACCCAACTAAAGGAAAAAGAAAAATATAGGAAGAAATAAATTTTTCATAAAAATATATAATTTTTTTTATGCTTGTTGATAAATATAAAAAAAATATAAAGAGTTCAAAATTATGAAAAGAACTACGAAAATGAAAGCTTAGAAGAATTAGGCTAAGTTGAAAGAATTTAAAATTTTAAATAGTCATATATCATAAAAACTGCTATGAGAAATTTATATTAGTAGAATATAATGTAGTCATTTTTGAGATATTAAAACCTTATTTACTTTCACTAGTTATTTCATTCACAATGGTTAGAAATTTATAAAAAAAATTTGATTATAGTCGTTAGAAAGTCAAGGAAAAGCTATTTCAAAAGCTATTGTCAAATCACTTAAAAAGATTTTATAAATGGCTTAAATAATTCTTCCAAAATGGCTAATTATAATAGCTAATTAATTGGCCATTAGACATGATCGACTAGAACTGTTGGTTCCGATTGAAGGCATTGTAAAGTGTGAGATCTAATGCCATAAAAACAGATGAGTTATGAATGATCCAATCAAGATGAATTTGATCTAAGCCATACGATCACATCGGATGAGATTTGATCGTTTGATTAATCAATGGTAAAGTCAGGAACGATTTTTGTTGTAGGATACAGAATAGTTAATTCGAAGTTGCATAATTCAAAAATAAATATTTCACAAGGAGGAAACACTCAAAGCCATCTAACGAAGTTGGACAAGATCATGCCTATTAGATGTCGAGTGAGGATCAAGTGCTTACAATGGATGAAACAATTACTATTTGATCAAAGATCAGATGGTGAGGGATCTTGTATGCTTTAGAAGTTGAAATCTTGGACACAATCATTGTCATGTGATCGCAAAAATGTGCAATCGAACGATGGCAATTCATACATGCATTAGGACTAATGAGTGGATGAATATTGTTCCACATTATAGAATAAAAGCATTTTTTCTTTATATTAACTATCATGCACCTTCATATTGAGCTGAATTGGGGCTGGCTCCCTCATGTGCACTACATATTTCACCACCTGATTCACTTGTATGGTTATAGAATTATACTTTATATTTTGGGTCATAAGTTACCTTGAATACCATATGCCTTACCCCAATAGAGTTATGAACTACAACCAGACCAAGATCGGCCCTGACCTGACTTAGTTTGAGTCTTTGGACCTGAGATTTGAGAATGTTCATTCTGGCTTGCTTGGCCCGAGAACATTGCACTTGAGCACATGCTTGGGATGTGGCCTAATGATAATTTTTTTTAAATTATAAAATTTTATCATTATTATTTTTTAAATTTCATCAAGGTTTAACAATTAGCTTAACATGAAATTTGATAAAGATATATAAGTAGAAACCAAGAAAATGATCGAGAGATCGAAAAAATAGAATCTTATTTATTTGCTAAATCTAAGAGATGATTGAATAATTGGATGTCAAAATAAGATTTAAAATTGATATGAAAGAAAAATACATTATAATCAATAAGTTAATATTTTATTTCATAATAATTTTTTTTTCAAATTTGATACATATGTTTTTAATCCTTTAAGCTTGTCACTTCAAAGTACTTTGAAAACCATTAATTCTTCGTCTTCAAAAGTGCATAGCTTATTCTTTATAAATAAATTTTTTTTATACTAAATAAGTTTATTAGAATAAAATATTAAATATTAAAGCTTAACTCATAAAACACAAGAGTGAGCTAACAAGAGGAATGAAGAAATGAATATGATAATAGAGTTTTGAGAATATTAGTAATTTTGAATGTTTCATGAATAAAATCATAATCATTTTATGATAATTATGTATCATTTACTTATGTAAGATGTGAAAGGAAATGAAAAAGTAGTAGAGAAATCAAATAAAAAAAGTAAAGTGTGATGTAAGTTGATTATTATTATATACCTTTGAAATGTATTGATGTTATATAAGCATAATAACATGCCACCAGATATTCACATGCATAAGTTCTCATCTTATATAACATGTTGTTAGCACTAAGTGATTATGTGCAAATGAAATAAAGCATATCATTTGTATATTACATTTACTTGCAATAAGCACCAAAACACAAAATGAGAAGGTACAAACAAAATAAAATAAGAAAGAACAAGAACTGAATATTAAGATCGGATTGTAAAAGCCTAATGATATATCTTGTGATATGATATAAGATAATAAAAAATGATGTGATTTTTTTATGTTTCTTATCCCATGATTGTTGCTATGATGAGATGAGATTATCATTATATGCATATGTGTAGGGCTTTGATAAGTAGAATAATATCATTTCTCATTTTTCCATCGTTTATACTTTGTGTATAATTTTGATAAGCTAAGATCTGTTATCTCTAGTACTTTACTTTATACAAGATGATAATAAGAAAAGATAATTGGATTGAGATTAGTGACTAATTATGATATACCTACGAGTTTGAGATTTAGATACATGATGATGCCATATAGATAAGTGATGATACATGATCTCGTTCAATGAGGATAATGATTATTTGGTAAAATTAAGGCCATATGATTTAAAAATTAGAAAAAACATGATAAATATGAGTAATCATCAAAGTATGAAATGATGTAATGAGAAGTATTATATAATGAAAAGCATAAAGTGTATAAATTAGCAAAACGTACATATGTATATGCCTATATATATATATATATATATATATATATATATATATATATATATATATATATATATATTAGTGAAATATTTTTGTGAATATCTCTAAGTTGTCATGTGTGATAGCCTACATAATTAAACTCTTAAAGTTTTTAAAATATATTTTATATATTAAATGTAAGTCTTATAAATCTAGAATTTAAAAATAAATTTAGTTGTGAGATTCTCAAAAACATTTGATAAAATTTTAATGGTTATATTTTGTATTGGAGTATACCATTGTAAAGGACTCATAATGAGAAATCTAACATAATTTGAATTTCTTACAAACTTTTATAGATAAAAAGAAAATCTTGATATTATATTATTCATTTTATTTAAGAAATGAATAATCCTTTTATAGGCCTAAAAATTTATTTGCATCATTTAAAAACATATAAAGAAAGTAAGAAGAGAGGGAGAGAATAGTTGGGCAAGAAGGAAAGAAAGCTACATCATCCTTTGAGAGAGCTTAGGAGATCTAAATAAGGAGGCCTATGAGAAAGAAAGGGATTATTGGTTTTGTTTTATAGAAATAGAATAGAAAGTAAAAATTTTGTTTACTTAATATGCTTTCATATGTTAATCACATGCTCTTACATGATAATACTACGTTTTATGCACAGATGTAATATTTCTATTATTTCTCCTTTATTATATTAGCTCTTGTTATGAAATTTTATTTCATATTACTATTATAGATAATAATTTACCTATTAAACTTCTTAAGCTTGTTATCTAATTACATGATGGGCCAATATTCTAGGATACTAAGAGAGGAGAATCATAATTGCACTTAAGATAAGTCGATAACATGTTTTCTAGGGGGATCAATGATATTTCTTTTTTGATACTATTCATGTATTAAAAAAAGGATATGGTTGTATCTATGGTATGTGATATCTTTTTGGAGATATGTGTGTATATTTGTATATTTCTTTTGTGTATATAATTTGATTTACAAGTTTTGGTCAATACTCCATGACTTGATGAAAGTGTTGTGGTTTTATAATGAGATATGATTTTATTGATGGTTATATATTTTTGGATTGGTTATTTGGATATGTGGATTTGATTATTATTAGGATTTTTTTTAGTTGAAGTATTTGATATTACGATATATACATACATACATACATACATACACACATATATATGTATGTATATATGTATGTATATATATATATATGTATGTGTGTGTATATATATATATATATCATGAATTGGTGTTAATACATCTAAATGTCTAGGCAAAGAAAACTAAACATTTTTAAGGGAAGCTCTATCTTCTTAATTTTAAAAGTGAATCATATTTTTAAATTTTGATTGAATATAAATAGGATTTACAATTGGTAGATAATGTACATAATTGTATAATAAAACTATCATCGAACCCAAAAATAGAGTATTAGTTGTTATACTATGTAGGAAAGTTAAGTGTGTACTCTATAATGTGTTGTATAAGTTGTTTATGTGATTTGTATTCTCTATCTAGCTAGAGTTAAATGTAAATATTTTCATAGATATGTGATGTTAGTTAACAATATTTGAGTTATGCATATACATTATTATAGATTTTATTGCTATTCTATTAAAAAATAAATTTAAATATATTTTTATTGTGACCTTTTCTTGATTATTAGTTTTGTGTCTACAATAGTTTTGCATATTATGATACTTCTTTATGCTACTTGTATGAATAATTGGGTACTAATAAAGAGAATGACCAAGAGGGCCATGATGCATATCATAATAGTATTATGATCAAACAATGGTTATATTGTAAGTTTAATAAACTAAATGGAAAGAACTCATCAAATCTAAGAGAATATGAGATCATATGTAAAATACATTAGATGTTTATTTCCATTTACCTTTGTTCTACTTGAATTTCCTTACTTTAAAACATACAAAATTCTACTTCAAACATTGTTCCATCACCATTTATCTCTCCTAGGTTTATGTGACAACTTGCTTAGCCCAATTGATTGTCAAAGTTTCTATGATCATTATCAAATATGAGTGGCCTCAACATAACACACTTCATATTTTTATCTATATATTTTATTATTTCTCAAGTAGTACAAAATCAAGTATCATACTTAAATAATTCGAGTAAATATTTTGCCATAATATAATGTCACATATAGATGTATCATCATTTATAAATAACCAAAATTAAGAAAGTTCATTATAATGTTGGACCAAAAACATAAATAGTTATTACAACATTTCATTAATTTGTTCAAAGTGAGCAATTTTGATAACATAGTTTAGGCCACATTTTACAAAGCTTTTATTTTTTGCTATTCTAGATTAGCTCATAATTCCCCTTGATTTCTACATCATACATGTCATGCATTTGAAATATCAGTGCCAATATATGGTGAGCCTCCATATAGGCTTAATAATAAAGTCTAGCATAATCATAACTATGCAAAGTAATATAGTTTTGAGTCATGCAATATACAAGGGTGTTCATCACAAATTATCTTACTTCATAATATCATTTGTAATAAAACTAATATGCATCTTCACATCCAATTTAGGTTTTAATACTTTCTTTAATTTTATAATCTTTTTTTCCTTTTGTCCCTACTCGTAATGATACATAACCAATTTTTGTACGACCATCATTTAGCTTTCCCTCATCTCAACATATACCCATCCATACATAACCAATTTTTGTACAGCCATCATTTAGCTTTCCTTTATCTCAACATATACCCTTATGGATGCTACACACATCTACTCCCATTTTGATATATTTTCACATGGGCATTATTTTATTTTTTTATTTCAAAATAAAACTATTTCATTTACTATCCTATTTTTATTTTTATCATTTTATGCTCATATGAAATTTATTCACTTCTAACATATTAAATCTTTCACTTGAATGACATTATAAATGTACATTCTTTTCCATGCTCATCACATTTATATCATTAGCTCATCATGTTACTTAAGAAAATGTTTACATAATACATCCAAGTGCATCAACGTGGCAATGCATCAATCATTATTCATTCTTTAATTTCACATATATCATAACTACGTATCATAGAGATTGCACATCATTAAGCAACATTTCATCATAGTAGGGGCACAATAAATCATGCCCTCTACAAACCTAAAATTCAATACTTCAATTATTTATTTTCTTTCTCATTCTTTTCATTTTCTAAAATTACACAACATATGTACATATTTTAATTCCTATATGTATTCAATTCCTCTCATGCTTTTTTATGCATTTAATTTATTTTTGCACTCATATGGTTGTTTTCCAACCTTTATTTAACATGTTTGAGTAATAGTTGACCTATTAGACTAATATCAAATTATCTTTATTGGATCGTCTATCAACTCATTAGACCATCTAATCTTGTTAATAAAATTATTTAATGAACATAATATCATTTTACTATATTTATCCAAACATCATTTAATTCTTTCCAATCCTAATCATACTATTTGATATGCTTTTAGACAATTAAATACATGTTAAATGAGAGTCGAATTTCTAATTAAAAATCCATTAGTGACTTATGACCTTTTTGCTAAAAGTCATCAAACTGTCTAATGGCTCTATCAGATCATATAAACAACATCAAACATGTATCAGATCACCCTCGAGCATCTGATAAAGACTAGATTCCTTTATCTTCAAAATTGTTAGACCATCTGATTCCATAATCAGATTGTATGATACACTCTTGGAGTTATATGTTTTCATGCGTGCTAGTTTACAACTTCAAATAACTACCAGAAGAGCTCAACATAGTTTCTCATCTTAAAGAAATACAATTATAACTTGCATACAACTACAATCTCATATAATGTTAATAGTTTTCACATAAACCTTTTCGTATGGATGAATTTCATGAAAAACGAGCAACTTCATCATGCACACAATATCTTATGACCAATCTATACTTAGGTTTATATGGGTTTCCATGAAAGAAAAAGAACATGACTTAAGAACTTTACCTTCTTGTTTACAATAGGTTTTCTTAACAATTTCTCCTTCTCCACCTTCCTTTTTTTTCAAGTTTTTCTTTCTCTTCTTAAGCATCCCTTTCACTTTTCCCTTTCTTTCTTCTCGTTTTATCCAAGTACAATGTCTTTGATCAAATTCTTATCTTTTTCTCTCTTACCTTCCACTCAGTAGAGTACTTAAATATAAGGGTATTAAAATGATCCTTTAATTAAAATCATATAAAAATTTTTATTTCTCACATTTCCATTTTGAATATTTTAATAATTCACCAAACTAGAATGACATGTTCCATCTCATGTTCAAGCCCATAACCATACTTCTTGTTCCTAATAATGCATGAATAAGTAGTCACCTAGATAGCTTGATGTCCACAATACTTTCCTACAAGTATAACTCTTTGAAGAAGTTTTCTTGTTTTGACTTTGAGAGCTTCAATGATCACAATTTCCAAGTTATGTTTCAAAAATTCACAAAATAGTTTATGATCTCAAACTAATCCCTTGTGCTTAGTACAATGTGCTTTTTCTAGCTCTTATTATATTTGTCACTTGTCTAACTCTAATATTGATATATCTCTTTTTGTCCATAAATACTTATATCTATTTGTTTATGTCAATAATATCATTTTAATGACAACAATATTGATGTCACTAACAAAATAGATTATTGTATTACACAATACTATCCCGTTAAGGATTTCTACCTCCTCACACACTTTTTTAGAGTTGATGTAATCCCTCATGTACAAAGCATTATACTTTCATAATGATAAGAGATTGAGGACATTAGACTTGTGCGAACATGACTAATGCAATGTAGTTCAAGTGCTCTCTCAATGAATTTGCAATTCACCTAGCTGTCTAGCATGACTCCCATTTTCACTATTGAAAAAAAAAAAATATTATGGATGGCTTGAAGTGCCTTTGGTTTACTTTCCTTGATGTTAATTTTGTTAGCCACAAACTATCTCAACACATGTATCATCTTGTTACTAGCTCTTAAAAAAAAGGTAAATCATTCTCTTTGATATGTTGATAATATCTTTGATCGTGGTTATTTGCTCCATCATAAATCTTTATTCCCTTAACATCTTTTTTGAACATAGATTCGGAAAGAAACAATGAAAACTTCTCTTCTACTAATGTATGTATTATATATCTTAGTTGAAATCCCATATATTGGAGCTCAAAAAAATAAAAGGTCATAGCTCACTCTTTCATTGAAGTTCACTACCACTCACTCTATTGGTGCCATATTATTCAAATTCAATGAATTTACTTATTACTATTATTTGAGCATCACATTTCATTTTTAAGCTCTTTAATTATCTATTGTGATGATGAAGTGTCATCCAACCATCTATAATCAAGTTTTTCATTCCCAAATAAGACACATTGCTATTCACTTTTATTTCATATTTGATCTTATTTATATTAAAGCTCTCTCTACTACACATGTCTTATGTGCCAATCACCTATTGATGTGCTAACCAATTTTATTTTTTGTTTTTTATTTCTTAGACTTTAAGAGAATATTAGACTCACATTATGGAACTTCATCATCAGATATTATGAAATAAATATTCTTATTGATAAAAAATATTCTTTTTTGAATATATTATCTAATATTTCAAAACAACTATGAGAAAGACATTTTTAATCAATATTATATTTTATTGATTTTATTTTTATTTGTATTCATCCCATTATTTGATATTGTATTTGATTAATAAAAAATAATCACATAGAAAAAATTCACACTACTTAATATATTCCAATAAGAGAATTATTTCAAAATTAACAACATCAATCAAACTACACAATATTTGATTAAGTTTACTTCAAACACTTGTTTTATATGTAGTAGAATTAATATTTTATGTTATTTTAGTTGGATTAACTCTAAAAGAAATATATTATTTAGCTACTTGTAATCTAGTTTTTAAAAAATATTTTGGTAATGATGTGGTGAAGTATGACAATGAAAGGGGACTCAATTAGTTAGTGGAGTTGGTAGTCATGGAGGAATGATGGAGTTTTGCAACTAGTCAAGGTGTGGAGTAATTTATAATTAATAAAGGATGGAAGGCAAATAACGATGGCCAATGACAATTAGTTGATAGTCATTGAATAATAATCATGTGTCACGTCTTGTTTGTATTATTTTATTAATTTTCAAAATAAATAATAATAATAATTTTTTTAAAAATAATTATATAAAATTTGAGGATGCAAATCATCCCTAAGATGGGAAATGATGGCATTACTTCAAATTCTTTTTTTTTCCTTTTTATGTTCCAAAAAATCTAAAATATTTTAATTATAAGTTTTACTTCTATAATAAATTTATTATATACATTATGCACTCCAAACTATATAGATATATATCACTCAAGGTATTTTAGTAAATGATTTCATTTCACATTTTTTTATCTTTTTTTGTGTACTAATAGTATATCTTATAAAATAAATGATGAATATTAAATTTGACAAAAAAAATCTAAAAGTTAATGTCTATTTAAATGTGAATAATAATAAATAAATAATATTTAATAAATCTAAATAAAATAATATCATAACATCAGTAATATAGTAAACTTATACATATACAAACATATTACTATTACTTTGTTAAGATGAGACATTATATCATGAAAAATATTTTCATATATAATTATCATTATATATATATATAGCCAATTATTTCATTGTATTTCTTTTATTATCTTTTATTTATATTTATTTTTTTATTAATAAGGCCTTATTTCTCAACTAATACATTATCTCATATTTTATATTTCTTATTTCTTATTTTTTTATTTGATATCTCATCATTGTCTAAACTTTTTCTCCTTAGCACATTATATCATTTTATAAGCACATCATATCATCATTTTTTGATAAATATATCATATTATATTTGAACATCAAAATCCTATATAATGTATTAATAATGATAGTCTCACTACTAATCTCAATGCATCTATCTAATATAAGTATTTGTGATATATAAATATTATGATCTAACCAAGTTCATATATCAAGACTCTACACAGATGATATAAAAAAAAGATGTCTCTTTTGTCAACTCTAAGCCCATTATACAACCATGGCCTCGTAATTTTTTTCTTAACTAGCCTCAACTTTTGTGAATTTAAGCTTCTTTTCCTTGATTTTAATCACTTTAAATTCTCAATTATATAAACTTTTATTAGTTTTCTTGATTCCAAATTTTGCATCAACGTATAACTTTGTCATCTACATAACATTAATATTTATATATAAATATTATCTAAGTGATAATCACCCAAACATCAAATTAGAGGATAAAATTATGTCGAGCATTCACTTTTAAAATCAACGATATAATGCCAAACAAACACAAATGGGTCCTTGTAGAAAAAAAAATACACATAAAGCAATACATGATAATGATAGAAATTGATTTGTGGTCAGCATCAATCCTTAAATTACAAGCCAATGCTTTGTGATGAGATGTGCACATATAGCCTACGGTAGCTAAAATACTAAAATATATTGCATAATTGAGGCTAGCCTAAAAAATCTGACACAATCTTGTCCCATTAAAACAAAAATTAACTTTATTGTTTATTTTTTCGTTTCAAATGAGGTTGTATTATATTCTTATAAATAATTAAGTGAATTATTGTTGGCATAGTTATATATATATATATAAGGTAAAGCTTGGTTTTTATTGCATCCTAATTTCCACTTATGCTTCCTAGGATTTTTTAATATTAAGGTATATATATATATACCTTAATATTAAAAAAATCCTAGGAAGCATAAGTGGAAATTAGGATGCAATAAAAACCAAGCTTTACCTTTGATAGCAATTAAAGATGGAAATGGTCTACTTTCATATCCCAACGAAAGTAGTGGTTTTTGGAATTTTTTTGTTAAAATTGTAATGCTTTTAATTATAAATAAATTTTTAACTGATAAATGAATTAGTTTTGTGAAAAACATTATATTGTCTATACTAAGCCCGATGCTTGTTCAACTATTGGGATTTGCGCCTATCATTGAAAAGAAAACAGCAGAGGGAGATATCATGGACAAGTGCGTTCAAAGTGGACATTTGACTAAGTATGGCTCATTAAATAGTAAAAGAAAAAAGGTTTGGGATAAATTAAATTTGAGAAATATTAATATCTTACATTAAACTATTTTATTTGATTTGGTAAACTTATAATCTGTTTGATTTTTCGTAAACAAAAGATTATAATAATTGCAAATCATATGAAACCTTAAGAAACAATTTTTTGTTACAATCTTTGTATGCCCAAAGGCTTGGGTGAGCTATGGGTAGAGGGGGGATTTATATATGTGGAGATTATTTAGATTGGGTGGGAGTATGTCCAAGGAGAGTATCTTGGAACATATTGACTAAGTGAAAGGGGTGTTCACATTTGAGAAATTTGAATTGATAACTTTCCTTTGAGGAGGTAGACTATTTTAATTTGCGAGTAAAAGAACTAGCTAACGTAGTCTAATTGTTTATAGTAAAAAAATTTTAAAATGCTAGGTAACAAATAAATTTCAAATTTGATTTTTCAGTCTTAAAAATGTATAAAAAAATTCTTCTATAAACACATATCATCATAATATTCTAAGACTTTTCAAACTTTTTATCTACAATAAATATAGATAATAACAATCTTATACATCCTTTTGATAATAACCTTGGCATCTTCAACATAAATAGAAAAACAATTTCTTTCTTTATCAAAGTATATTAGTTCTTTCCCATCCAAGTTTCAACTTTGCTTCTTTTTGTATATAATCAATTTTAACTTGATTTTCAACTAACTAAATGATTTATAACATGATATCAAACTCAACCAAGGACCAAGAGTAACATTGTCAATTTTAAAAAAAAAATTCTTAAATTTTTATATGCATGTGGATATACTTCTAAGCTCTAATTTAATTGTCATTAAATAATTTTTTTAATAATAAATTTTTCACAAATAAAATATCACATATGTTAGATGAATGAAATACTTTACAACCAAATAGTAATAATATTAGAAATTTATAAAATAATAAATTATCTAAAATAATATTAATAGAATGAAGGACATCATATGCTAAATTACATGAACTCTAAATTGATCACCTAAACTTGCAATCCATTCTCTAGAAGCACCTCCTAACCTAATAATTAATATAGTGTTTTTGTCTCTATCAGCTATCTCTACCTCCACATCTAACAAAACTAGGAGATATAGAAGCCACCTTTGATACAACTCTAATATGGGAAATTCTCTGACTATATGGCCTATCTTTCCAAATGTGAAACATTACATCTATCCACCAAGCCTGTACAAATGCTTGCCTCTATGAGATCTATCACATTTAGCACACTGAGGCATGTTTTCATTAGTTTTTGTTTTGTTTTGTTGTCACTAGCAACTTATCTACATTTTGTGAAGCTAAATTTATCAAACTTTTTCCCTTATATACTTTTTGAACCCTTCTTTAAAAAACTACCTTAACTTATTATTCATTTTTTTCTAACTCTTTTTTAGGATTCCAAAACTTGAACATCAAGTTCAATTAAACTTGCAAATTCTATTAATCCATATACTCTAATTTTTTAAGTAAAATTAGAGTAGCTTTGATTTTATGTCTCAAACATCTGTAGAACATAAAATATCATTGCCCCTTAGAGCAAATTATATATGAAGAACATCTTGATAATGTAGCAAATTTTTGCTCATATAATATAATTGATAAGTCATTTAAAACTAAGCTTGTTAGATCCTCTGTAGTTGTTTCTTTTAAAAATATAGAAATGTACCATATTTTAAAGTCACATACAAATTTTTTCTTTGAAATTTCTTTAATATGCCTACCTCAAAAATGAATTCAATGGAGTGATTACCATCAATCTTCAAATTCGTCCTCTAGTATCAAAGTAACTAAATGAATCTTTTTGTTTTTAGGATAATTCTTGCCATTTGTTCATCTATTTCACCCACCACCCTACCACTAAAGAATATAATCCTCCAACCAAATAAGGAAAATGCATGCAATGTAACTTATCAATCACTCTATTTATCAATAAACTTTATTTTTATCTTTTATATGCTAAAATGAAGATGATGCCAATTATACTTGAACATTCTTATTATTTTATTCTTGTTTTGGCTCTTTTTTCTTTAATCTTACTTTGGGACTTATCTTTTCTTGATTCCTTTCTTGTTTTTACATCTTAAAATAGAAACCTTCACACACACACACACACACACACACACACACACACACACACACACACACACACACACACACATACACACACACACACACACACACACACACACACACACACACACACACACACACACACACACACACACACACACACACACACACACACACACACACACACACATATATATATTAAAAATTTTAAATAACATGCATATACTAATTAGCAGGCATGTTATATGTCTAGTTTGCAAATATCCTCACTTATAAAACCCATGAGTTTATCACCCTTAGAATCTAATATCACTTTATTATACTTCACCTATCGTTCTACCCAATAAAACATATAAAAATAACTATTTGGGTTAAGTTAGAGTATGATAGAGAAAGATGCTATATTGAATTTAAAATAGTTATTTTATGCCAATTTTCATGAAGTAAAACAACAACTAAATAACACATAAATACTTATTACAATAAGAACTCGATACAATACCAAAATATTCAAGATAAAATATTTCTAAAAAATGTCTTTTTATAATAAATCACTTAACTCATATGTCACTTTACTCAAATTTTCTTTATGTGTTAATAGCATAATTTGTAGTGCGAAGAGATGATGTAGACAAGTATTAATAAATTATCACATGACACAAATCTTATCTCAGACTTGCAAATTGAGCTAAAGGATAATTTGATTAACTTGGAAGCACACAAATATCAATTGGTGCATATATTAGCAACTATGACTCAGATGAAAAAGCTATAGTAGAATAAGAGAAAAGTTGGGAAACTTATTTTGGGATAAGATTTTTGTCATTATTTATTCACTTTTGTTTTATTATTTTAATCATGTAATACTCAACAAAAAATAAAAAACATTAAGAATTTTTATTTTTTAAGTTAATTATGGTATTTAAAATATTTATAATGGTTGGTAGTTCTTAAATAGTTAAGAAACTCACATTTTAATTATATTATTTTCATAAAGATAAATATTAGATGAATTTATCTTTTTTCATATTGGGCTTAAAACTAGCTTGAAAGTCATGTTTGTGACTTCTAATAAATTTAAAATAATCTTTAAAAAGCTTTAAAGCCTAGGAAATGTTCAACCTTATGTTTAAAAGAGCACAACTCTTCTTACAAGAGTAGGGCTAATCTTTACTTTCCATCCTTGCCATCCTCATTCTGCTGCATGAGTTCTTCTTTGCTTGTCACATCTTTGTTAGGAAATAAGTTTTACAAAGCATGATAAGTAAATTTCTATCAATACGAAGATTTTAATAAAAAATGATAATAAACAATTATAATAAAAACATAGCACTACAACATTACTCATAATTAAACATACAATAAAAGAATAACATACTATGTATCATATATGTGTATATATGAATAATTTATATTATTTACATAATGATACTTTCTTTGATATTTTTTTCTTATATATTTGTTATATTTTTCATATTAAAAAGCTTATATTTTTTAAAATTTTTATTGTCTCATCTCATTTCTTTTTGATATCTCATTTTTTTATATTTAAACTTCTACTTATTGACATACACAATTGGTAAGTCATATTAATCATTTCATATCTTTTAGTACCTCAGGAATTACATAATATTCTAAAAATATTTGAGAATATCTGAATTATGTTCTCTTCATACATCAGATCTTATACAAAAAATCAGTAGTAATAGAGAATGAGGTCTCCATTGTTATCTCATAACATAGTTTATAGCTAGTGCATATTAAGCACTACACCATGTGTTAAGGCCAATCATATGTCATGGTAAACTTAAGATAATGTCTCGAGAAATTACATATATCTCTTTTTTTATTTTATACTATTGTATATAATCATGTCATTTATCATAACATAATATAAACTATTATTTATGTTGTGTACATGGAACTCATATAGCATATTATATCATTTCTTTTTTCTTTTAATCATTTTTTCTCATTGTTTATATTATGTTAGCTTTATTCAATAGACTATATCTATATATATAGTTTTCTAAGCTTTTGTTATACCCGGTAAAATATTATAGGTTTAATCTTCAATAATTAAATTATGGCTTGGATGATTTCAAATCGATAGTAGGATGAGCCAGGAGCTCAATTGGAGGCTATTAGAATTTCTGAAAATTTCTGGGGATTTTTCGGAGCACCGAGGAAATTTTTAAGTAATTTTCCCTGTTTAATTGGATTTTTGGAAATTCGAAAAATCTATTTAAATCGGTTAATTAGATTTTTAAACCGGAATTTGGTTTTTACCGCGCGTGAACCGGACCGGAGCGGTTCAGCGAAGGCGGGGGCGGTTCGCCGTGGTGCGTTTGCGCGTGCGTTCGGATAAGCCGCGGATAAGCGGATCGGACGGACGAGATCAGCGGTGGAGATTAACCGGCTGATCGGGTGTTAAGCGGCGTTTTAGAAGGTCAACCGGCGCTTAATGGGTTCTTAACGGGTTATTACCGGTTTAAGCGGGGTATTTAACCCGAACCGTTTCGGCCCTTAGGGTTTCGAACGGCGGCCGGAGACGAGGTGTTCGCGGCGGACGGCGATATTTTCCGGCAGCCTTTCAAGGGGCTTTTTGTACCTGGAGGTTCGCGTGATTGAGGAGAATCGATTGGTACCGGTTTCGTTCGGCGAGGAGCAGCGGTTGGTCGCGTGCGAGCTTCACCGTCGCCACCGTCGCCGGAGAAGAAAGGTAGGAAATTTCGGCTTAAATTAGTTAATTAGCAATTTAAAAATATGGATTATTTTGCAATTAGCTACCGGAGCATGCGAATTGTGGTTTTTGAAAATTATTAATGCAAATTATTGATTTTAGCATTTTAGGGTTTTCGGAAAAAAATTATACCCGTCAAATTGGAAATTTTACCGAGCAATTGATGATTCTATTATGGACTTTAATCATGTTAAGATTGTATCAAATGCTGAAAATTGTTTAATTTCATAGATTGTTCGTTTAATTTCATAAATTGTTAAATGAGGATCGGATGAAAACTTCGGCGGGAAATTTGATTGAATCTTAGAAATTAGTGGCATTATTGACAAATTAGGATAGTATGAACATCGGATTTTGCTTCGCCTTGATCTCGGTCGCCGGAAATCGACGGGGAAAACAGAATTTCCCGGAGGAATCGTCGGCTAGGGTTTCGCAGGCGCCGGGCGGAGGAAGGAGATGGATTAGATTAATTTCAGCTTAGTTAATTAAATAATTGTAATTAATTAATAATTAATAATATTTAAATACTAAACGTCGGCTGGAAAATTTGATTTAAAGGTTCGGCCGGTGGGTTCGCGGTTCAGCGCGGTTTTTTCCGAACCGGCAGCGAAACCCGGTTCAGCGGAACGCGGGCGCGGACGAACGGCGGAGGAAAAACTTAATTCGGAAATTAATCCGAATTTTCGGAAAATATGTGGAATTTTTTTTTAATCTGAATTTTCGGAAAATATGTGGAAAAATTTTTAATCCGAATTTTCGGAAAATATGTGGAATTTAAATTTTCGGAAATTTATTTCAAATTTTCGGAAAAAAAGATATATGTGGAATTTAAATTTTAAATTCGGAAATTTATTCCGAATTTCGGAAAATGGATAAAGGGCAGAAATTGAAGTTGAAATTTAAAATTTCCTGAAACGAGAAAAAAGTGATTTAGGGAAATCACATAGACAAGTTGAAAGTTACTGTTGGAAATTATCCATAAATTCAGTACAGCTGGATCAGTTGGAAGGAAGTGTGACACTTGGGTAAGTGTTACCAGAATAGTCAGAATTTCGATACAGTTTATGTTACTTGGATGGCATTGACATGGATTGAGTCAGTTTACTCAGTGTTGGCATATTTTATGGATTGGCATACTGGACCGGACTACTATAGACCCTATATGATGTTTTAGGGTAGTTGTGGTAGGTAACTATGCGGTTCAGACTTAGCTTCCACAGTATACATGTGACTGGTATGCGCCTTGTTGTACCTGGACACATGTTGCCGGATCTTGGAGTTAGAGATTGGCAATGACTGTAGGGGCGTGAGCTTCTATGGAAGTTGTTGGTAGAGGACTCCTTGGGACGGTGGCTGAGTCGATCTCTCCTGGTCCATGTGTGTAGGCCTGCGCGCCTGAGGGTGGCAGGGGTGTCTCGCAGTGGCTAGCCAAGTGTGTAGGCCTGCGTGCCTTAGGGTGGCAGGGGTGTCTCACGTTGGCTAGAGATTTTGTGACTGGATTTGTCTATAGTCTCCAGGAGATTGATTGACGAGAGACGCTGCGGTGTCGGGTGCTTAGGCGCCATGCATGTTTCGAGATGGGCGTTCCCACTGGCACGCTACCTGGAAGCCCAGAGGAGAGCTACTCTGGTGTGACTAGGGGTGACTGTGGTTGGTCGGAGTCTGGGACTGAGAGTGCCTTTCCACCCTACATTGTTATGCTGTATTCCTATACTTTTGCTATTATCCTTCTCTTGCATGTGAGTTTTTACTAGCTGTCTTTCCTACTGGGCGTAGCTCATTCCTTTTTATCTATATTTTTCCAGTGGCTCGACAGACTTGACGCCACCCAGCTTTAGGTGGGATCGTGATCAGTAGGCTAGTGGAGGAGATCTGATCTGTGATTATCCGAGACATTCTGGTTAGTTGATTGTTGCTGTTGGATGTATTCAGTGAGACTGTTATTTTTATGTCTTGTATTATGTGAGGGTGATTCTGACTTATGTATCTAGTTGGATGATATTGTATTTGTTGGACTTGGATCTTATTCTTGTGATGTGATGTAGTTTCCATTCACTGTTTTACTTTATTGTCTTGGTGGTATAGTGTGTGGAGTGCCATATTTTATCTGAGGATGTTATGTATTTTATTTTTGATGGTGAGATCATTACATGACTATGGAACTTAACCGTGGGGGTTCAGACTTCTATTAGACCGGTTCTCCTATCGGTATGGGTTAGGAGTATTGGGTCTAGCAGGAGTAACATTGCGCGAGTCCATCTGTTAATTCAGGAGTCATGAACCTGATTTGACGGTGTACCCGGGAGATGGGATCCACATTGTTAAGGAAAGTAGGTGTGTAATGAGGTGTTATATCCTATGTTTTTCGTAGGCTACTCAGGTTGGTATGGGACGATCTGAGCTGTCTATATGTAAAAAAAAAAAAAAAAAAATGTATGCCAAAAATCAGCCTAGGAAAAAAATGGGGTGTAACAGCTTTTAAGATACATAATATCATATCAACTATATTTTCTAATTCATATTAGAATATGTGCATAAATAAAATATGACATGTTGAAAAGCTCAAATAAGCAACACTTACATTAAAGTTAATTTTAAATTCACTTAGTTCTCATAGTTTACTTTAATTCTATTCTTCTTTTTTCATTAAGTTCTTGCATAAATCAAATTAAGCAAATATTCATCAAAATTAAGTCACCTTTCTATAAATCTTATTATTCTTAATGTTCATTTTAATGAAAAATCACAAACCACATTTCCTTGAATTATATTTACACAATTTGCAACTTTTTCAAAATTTACATCACTAATTAGATCATAAAATCTCACTTCCTAATTGGAACATCCAATAAGAAATATGAAAATGTTCATGTGTGAGTCAAAACATTTGAACTCACAATCAAACCATCTCATCCATAAATCAAATCTTCTAGCAATGTTCCAACCAATAATATTATGCTAGATCAATCACCTATCTAACCCTCAGACAACCCATCTAACAATCATGATACCAACCATGATTATCATGAAATCTAATAAGCATCAAAATGCTTGCTTTCTCTTCGCTATCTCATCAAGTCTTCCTAAACTTTGCATAAACCAAATTCTTAAAGTTTAACACCTTAATAACAACTTAGATAATTCAAATATACACATATTTTTACCAAAACTCCACACTCAAAGTTTCCAACATTCTCAAAATAGAGCTTATCTAATTATTTTACATTCTTGTGCATGTTGTGTGTAATTTTTTAAGCTAAAGAGATAGGCAAAGCTCTTTAAGAGGCATATCTTACTAGGTTTCTTGATCCTAACTACCAAGATTTGTTCAAATCCAAGTTGCTTGGCAAAATCCAGTAAACTAACTTGCCACATTATTTCCTTTCCTTCAATATTTTTTTGTTTCTTCTTTTCCAATAGTAGTTATAATCCTTTTTCCTCTATTATTTTCCTTTAGAAGCTATTATAACACAAAATTTCTACTCTCAACACATCGTTTTTTCTTCTTCACTTGTTCTAACTAAACTATAGTAGCATTCCTCACTACTTTATCTTGTTGAAATAATTGCCACCACATTCTCAACTAACTCAGACCACGCATTCTCATCTTATCCACATTGTTTTTGCAACTTAATTTCTAGGTGCAAGATAAGCTATATCAATATATTGAGTTGATCCAATAAACCAAATAGGTCTTTCCTATTTATTTTATATTTTTAGTTAAGCATGAGTTATATTTAGTTGTTTATAAGGTACTCAAGATATTTTTGTCATTATATATTTACATTTTTTTATTAATTTATTAGAAAGGATAGTTTTATAATTTATTTTAATCTAGAGGTTATTCTTTGTATGTATAAATATGTTTTATGGAACAGAAAATAGAAGAAGATTGGTTTACTTAAAATTGCTTGAAACTCTTGGTTTCATCTAGGTTTCTTTAGGCTATGATCGAAGATATCCAAATTGTGTTTAGGATTTATCTTTGGCATTGTTGTTAGCATTGTCATTGTTGTCTTCCACCTCAAGTCTTACAATTAGATTCACTCATAAACATCGTTTGATAATATTTAGAGTGATTGCTTAAGATCTAGTTATAGAAGTTCTTCCTACTATTCTCCTCTATTTTTGGTATGAGAGCTTAGTTGAGATCCAGCAACAAGAATTTCTCCTATCATTCTCTGTTAGTTACCTTATTTTACAAGTTTCTTGCAATTATGCTTATCGAATGTACTTACCGTGGTAAGCATGCGAAATATAGAATTATTCCTATTATATAATAGGAATTCCATCAAGTGTTTAATAATAAAAATTCCTTCTTTTATCTTTGAAAATGCATTGTAACTCAATTATATCAACAAAATTATAAAACAAATACCAATTTCTTACATTAAGCTCTTTCCAACAACATAAATAAATTTTTTTGCTACTTTACAAATTGATACATTTTATAAGACACATTCAAAATATTATTATTTTATTCATGATCATCTAATTATTAAATTATAAACTTTATTATATTAAATACACATAATGACATACCCATGTCCTTGTGTTTCTCATTTATGCATGTTATATATAAGAAAATAAAATCTTAAGATTTTAAAACTTAATTTCTCTATATCATTAACTCTTCTATGGTCTCTTATTCTATATCAATTTCTTTGTTTATCAATGCACCCTTTGTATACCCTAACATTAGGAGTTGTATGATGTGCAAGAGTATTGTTCACAAAGATAGAGATGATCTCAGCCATTCAATCAAGCTTTTTAGATAGATGGTTAGATGAAATGCACTCTTCACAGATATAGGAAAGATCTCACTCATTTGATCAAGTTTTATGAATGAACAATAAGATGAAAATATTGTTCAAAATGATAGAACTAAATCTCAATCAAGCTTGTTAGATGGATGATTAGAATGTGTTATTCATAATGGCAAGTATGATCCTAATAATTTGATTATAAATACGTGCAATCAGACAACATTGGTTTACTCCATTTCAGAAGCAAACATGGCTGATTTTTAGTCCTAAATTATAAGCTTGTACATGATGTTTGGCATTTATAAGACTTCCTTTGCATGTATAAGTTAGCCTAATGGGGTTGTGTCCCCTTGCTATTCTTAGGAGGTCATAACCCAAGTCATCTATACATATATATACAAGTCTAACCTTAACTGATCCAATTACTTTACAATTTTACATCCTACTCAATGTGTTACAATTAAGATGGTTTCAAAGTTATTTCCTAATCTGATTTAACTCAATTTGTTAAAGGAATTATGCCTTGATTGACACTCGAGCCTAGCTTGACTAGGTTCACCTAGTATCCTGACCTACATCTCCTCAAGGTCTATTGCCTTGCACTTCAGGCCACTTGGCCTGAGCCTTTAAGCTTAGCTAAGAAGCAAATTCTTTGGGTAAGGTTTTTCTTTTTAAAACATGTTTATATATTATTTTTTTAATTTTTTTAACTCTTTTTATACTTATTATAATAGTATTTTTTGTAACTACTGAAATAATAATACATAAGAAATCAATGATCATGTAAATGTATGAATGAAATTATATAACTTAATTGTGTCATATGTAAATAAGTTTTAGAAAAAATAACAAACCAATAGATGTCTTAAAGATGGACTTGTAATAATTAGCTACTCTAACAAAAGTTTAAGCAGTGACTCATTGATATGTCATTTAAGCTACAATTAGAGCATAAATCAACATTGCTTGATATTATTTCACTTGTGGATTGCTCTATGAGATATTTAGTCATAACTCTCTAATTGATTAATCCTATAAGAGCATGAGATGCATGACCTAAAATATATTTTTAAAAAATATTAAAGAAACTAGCACAATGGTTTTGTTATCATAAAACAAGTGGTGTCATGACCAAGGGTATAATACTTAAGACCATGCTCTTAGAATTGAATGAGATCAATTTGAAAAGCTTTCATTCTAGCTTTAATTGGTGGTGGAATGGATCCTCAAAAACTATAAGTGGTGAAAGAATTCAACTACTTCTTTCTCTCATTTATTAAGAAATCTAAAAAGCTTGTAAGTTAGCTTGAGGATATTAAGCTCTTGATTAGAAGTATCCTCACTAAGATTCTCTTCACATGCCTCAACATCTCTAGGTTCCATCCACTTGTCCAAAATATTCATTGGATTCTCAATTAGCCTAATATGGTTTGATACCTCCATTATCAAAGATTAGATATAAATGTGCACAAAATGTGAAATTGCCCCTCTTTACAACATTTTAAAACTAAATTTGATGAATTAGCTTGCAATAATCCCAAGCCTATTAGTTGTGGTGAAATCATTAGAGATCAAAAACAAATGTGGAAGTTGAAGATTGGGCATTGTATTTGGAACCAATTGTTCAAATATTACATGGGTTTATCCAAGCAACATGGGAGTAAGTTCACATAAGAACAAAACTAAAGACTAGACAAATCTCATAAGAATTTTAAGCTTATGTCAGTTTATGGCTTTTGGTTTGCTCCCTTCTTGGGGCCTGTTGTATTAGTTATTTTAACAAACTTCCTACTCTATAATTTTCTTAGAATGTAATAAAATTTATTTTTATAAAAAAAAGGTCAAAAGATGTTTAGGAATTTAATATATTTGCACCTTCTTAAGTTATATCAATGAAATCTTCATGAAAGCCAGGCCTGCTTCAACTCTAACTCCTTCTAACATAGCCTATAACCACCTTAGTTGTCTTAATTTAAAAAATTGGCTTCAAGTATTTAGTGAATATAATATTTAGATTTTTCATTTAGAACTATAATTTTTAAATTAACACTTTATGAGTGAGATGGGTGAAATTATGGAATACAACATGGATTGTATACCTGACCAATTGATCATAAGTAAGCACTTAGTTAAATGTGGTTCAACAAGAAGGGGGAATTATTAAAATAAAAAATTTAAATTTTTAAAAAATATTTTAATTTTTATTTTAATAATAAAGTTTTGAGAAAATGTGAGAAAATAAGGTGAAAAAATTTAAATATATACACAAATAATTTTTAGGTGGTTCAACTTAAAATCAAGTCTACGTCTATCCCAGGTAAAAACCAGATATAAAAAAAATAAATTATATAAGTCTTTCATCAAAGGACGACTAGGCTAAACCCTTGCAACAAAAAAATACAATAGAGCTTAACTAATTGAAAGATGAATCAAGAAATTTAGAGCTTGTTGAAGAAAGGCGTAATGTAAGGTGACGATTAGCAATGGTTGTAAATTGCTTCAAAATTGTGATGTGAGAATTCTTCTTTAAAATTTTGTAAAAGTTTTCATCAATTAATTATCCTAAAAATTCTTCTATTTATCAACATCTTCTAATGGCTAAAAGCACTTACTAAATACCCAATTTAGCCATTATAGTTCTGCTTTCATAATTTTTAATTAGAAAATTAATATTTTAAAAAAAATTGCTCAATAGCTTGTGGTAACTGCTAAAAGAGTTATTGGATAAGACCAAACCACGACCATTCAATCACGAAAACTGTGTGACCAGGCAGTTGGAATTTACTCTATGCCTTTTAGAAATATGCATTTGATCTAGGCTATTAGATAAGAATCATGATCTGATGACAATTTAATTTGTCAAGCGAAAGAAATATGGATCATGTGGTCACAAAATTGTGCATCAAATGACTGATAAAATTAGCGAGTTGAAAAATTAGATACAACGATGATTATTCGATCACAAAAATGCACGATCAAATAACTAACATCACTTTCTCAATTTGAAAGTTCATCACGTAGTAAAAGCAATACTTTTAATCCCACGTGATGTATTTGAGAAGCTCATTTTCTAAATATAAGAATTCTGGCATGCTTTACATGCAACTTAATTTTAGGTTGGCTACACCCTAGCTTGTCCAAGATTTAATCACCTTTAGCTTGCCAATACTCATAATATGACATCGATTCGGATGGTAACTGTCCCGACTCGAAATAATTTCTAGGTTCACCCAAATTGGTTCGAGAGCGATGCCCCGACCCGTGACCCATTCACTATATCAATCAGTGAATGACGAGTGGTTATTATGATGTAATTTGGTTTTTTTAATTATTTATATTTTAGAGTTCTTATTTAAATAATTACTAAATAATAATATTTCAAAGATATTGATCAAATGATTGAGAGATGTGTATTTGAGATATTGAATCAAAGATGATCAAGGATATTAGAGATGAAAGTAAATTAATATTTTTGTTCTTAAAAAAACTAATTTAAATCAAACTTAATATTCTAAAAATAAAATTAAAATACATAAAAAGAATGTAAAAAATATTTCTTTATGATTTGTCACTTCAATCAGGATGATTTTTATGAGATTTCATTTTTGTTTCTCTTCTTTAAATTTTCTCATGAATATAAACATCAACTATTTAGAATCTAAAAATTTATTAAACCAAATTTATTAAAAATACTTAGAGTTTATTATAATCAAATAAAATATTATAACTAGGGATTAATATCATAATAATCTCACTTTTGATGATAACCAAATCTCTAATAAAATTGATAAAAATACAAGTTATATAAAACTAATTAAATATAAACTCTCCTTACTTCTGTGCTATAATTAGATTAAGACTCTCCCTTAATTCATGTTTTTATTTTAATTTTTATTCTCTCTCCCTTTTTGTTATCACTCAAATAGATTTAACACTGCTAAACTCAATCTAAGTTTTATAAATTAATCACAACCTAAAGGTTTTGTGAAAATATCAACTAGTTGATCATTAGTAGGTATATATTCTAATAAAATATGATTAAGTTTAATGCGCTCTCTTATAAAATGATATATAATATTTATATGTTTAGTTCTACAATAATTAATTGTATTTTTATACAAACTTATTACACTTGTATTATCATAATAAATGAGAATTTGTCTTAATATAATATCATAATCTCTTAATTATTATTTGATCTACAAAACTTGTGTTATACAATTACTTATAATTATATATTTTGATTTCATAATAGATAGTGCAATAAAATTTTACTTCTTACTACTCCATAAAATTAAAAAATTTCTTAGAAATTGACGTGTATGCTTTTCTATCAATTCTACTTCTAACAAAATCTATATTTGATAATACTCTTAATTGGAAATTTAGATCTTTTTTGAATACAAATGTTCTAATTTACTTGTTCCAGCTATATATCTAAATATGTGTTTTACAATTATTAAATGTGATTCTTTGAGATAGACTTGAAAATGAGCATATACACAAACATTATAAAGTATATCAATTCTACTTGTTATAAGATATAAAAATAAACTAATTAGACTTCTATATATTTTAGTGTCTATTAACTTTCTTTTTTCATCTTTATCTAAATGTGTATTGGTAGTCATAGGTGTGTTTCTAAGATTAACATTCATGAAATCATATTTTTTTAATAATTATAAAATATATTTAGTTTGTGATGTGAAAATTCTATTTTTAGTTTATTTAACTTGAAGACTAAAAAGAACGTTAACTCTCTCATTAAGCTAATTTCAAATTCATTTTGTACTAGTTCCAAACAAGTCTTACATAAATCATCATTATTAACCCTGAACACTATGTCTTCTACATATATTTAATATTTAAGTTGATCTTCTTCTTTATTTTTAATAAATAATATGTTATCTATTTTTTCTCTTATGAAGTTATTTGAAATTAGAAAACTCTATAGCCTATCATATCATTCTTTAGGTACTTACTTAAGTTCTTATAAAATTTTATTTAACTTATATACCTTATCTATTTTGTTATATATTTTAAATCTTATTGATTGTTCTATATAAACTTCTTTATTTATACAAATATTTAAAAACTATTTTGAACATTTATTTGATATAATTTGAAATTCTTGTTAACTAGTATTAACCCTTAATTATGGTACTTGACAACACTTGGGTCCAATTAGATTTAAGTTTTTTTTATATTAGACTTGCTAATTAGCATGTTGGGTAATGTTTTTTCAAACCCATATTGTGCACACTCTATGGTGGTTTTACCACTTTAAGTTTATACCTGTCCCATGGGTTGAATTATGAGATTCACATCCTTGTTATAAGGGAATACATGGATATAGATAAATTGTCATCCCTATAAAAGAGAAAGGGATGTTTCAAATCAATAAATCAAAAGAGGGAGTATTTCATTTTTTATGAGAAATGTCATATAGTTAAGCATTTTTATGACATACAAAGTTTTTTTGAAGTGAAGAATTAGAGAATGATAAAGAATCATTTGAAGTTATAGTTTCTCTATTAGATGATGATGTTAAGGAACATATATTGATTTTTATATTTTTCACATATGAATGGTTCATAATACATATATCTTATTCTCAACGTTAATTTCTTTTATACATTATTAGAGATTTAGCATGTATCTGGCATGTGATAGTGGTACAATCAAAATAAAAAAAAAAGTATAGAGCGAAAGGTCCTTTATGTTAGTTCAATACATATTAATGTGTTTGATGGGGTTGTGAGGACTTTGACAGTATTAAGCATGATCCAGATGTAAGCATAATTAATTTTTTGTGAAAACTCTTAGTTTGAGGGGTTATAAGTGTGTAGTTGAAGGATGAGTTATTAAGGTTTGTAAAGGGTAAAGATAAAAATAAAAGGAATAATGTTTGATAGCCTGTATAGACTAATATAGAGTGTGGAGACAAATAATGGCTCTATTATATTCTAGGAGAGTGTTACAAGTGGAGGATGAGGACATTTAATAGCTTGTTAAAATATTACATATAGATTGTAGAAGAAATTTGTGTTTTTCACACGTTGATGGTAGCAAAGATCCCTTTAGTCTTGTGAGAGTGGTGGAGTCATGTCGCAATGAACAATGGTTAATGCTAGATGCCCTTGGGGTTTATAATTATATTAGCCTGAAACTATGTTGATAGAGACAGTGGATGACATGTGTTCAACAAAAACCAAATCTTTTTAGATGGTTTGTAGAATTTATGTCAAGATATAAATTAGTTATGATTGTCTTGATCCTGCTATTTATATAATTAGGTTCATAATAACATCAAACTTGGGTGAATTTTTTAGTTTGTATAATTTAGTTATTATACTTATGTGATTACGATTTAGTAGAGACCTATGTTGTCTATTGTAAGAATACCTTGTTATGGTTTTAAGAAAGAAAATAAAATCATCCTTCTTGTAAGAAAAAATAAAAAAATATCTTTAGAGTTGGAAGGAGAAGATCAATTGAAGCTAGTTTATATAATATATTTTTTTATGATCTCATGTTAATTTTCAATTTCTTCATCACAATTTGCACATATTGTGATTGAGATTCTTTATTATTTCTAAACATAAACTTTTCAAACTTTAAAAAAAAAATGCTTTTGATAATTAACAAGCATAAATTTAATTCTTGATGCAATTTCTATATTATTCTATTTTATATTGGAAATTTCTGAATTTTTTTTTTGGAGGAAAGTGATTATGCAAAAAAAAAATGTGATGATATTACTAAAATGACCTTATTCTAAGGACAACAAAAGAAAGTTTAAATTATTGATCCAATAAATTATTTATTTTCAAAATTTGGGAATACTTTAAGAGTGTTAAAAATAGATACTCCACGCCGTGGGAACAGAGGCGTACGCAAACAGGCTTTTAGGCTAATCTGACAAGCGGTGGCCTTTGGTGATTAATAAATAAAATATAATTAGCTCCTATTTTTCCCAGCTTCGGCTTCTTTTTCCTTACAGAGTTCCGTTCGCTTGATAGTAGTCGCCAAGAACAACAAATTATTATTAATTTTAAAAAATGAACAAACATTTATTTTAACAATATATTTATTAATCACAATCACGATAAAAAAATTCTAACTTATTTTACTAACTTTTTTTAATAATTGAAATTTGAAAATCTGAAATTTAGGCATTTTTCATAAAAAAAAATATAGAGATTTGTCTAAATTTGAGTTTTTAATATTCACTATAAAGATAAGATTGATATTGAAGAGTATTCTATGAGTTTAATGTGCACCAAGTGGAAGCAAAAATAGCCTTGTTCAAAACATTTCCAAGGAAACCCAAAAAAGATTAAAATATTTTTTATTAAATTAATTAGAAATATTTTAGTCTAAGAAATCAGTCCATTTGGAAGCCAATCATTGTGCAATAAATTTCCAAGAACCCACAAATAAATATTAAAAATCATCAAAACTTTCTCCACTAGTGTATCTTTGCATTGTCAGTTTGCTAAGTGCATAGATTAATTAGATTATTCATCATAAAATTAAATAATTAGAGAGGCACACATAGAAAAGCTAATCGAACAATCTTGTCTTATACTTTCCAAAATTTAAAGATGATAACAAATTTGTCAAATGAAACAAGTGAGAGGAGAAAGATGATTTATAAAATACTTTTCATACTCTCCTTTTTCTCTTTAATACTACTATTTCTCACCCTGCTCCTTAACATGGCAACCTTCAAGAGTAGGATGTCTCAAACAAGCTAAAATTCTCCTTGGATAAAAACCTCTCTTGCCCAACTCCACTCCACTTAACATCAACTCTTCTTCTCACCTTTTTATTATGCAAAATGACCTCCCCTTGATATGTGGTGTCAACCATAATAATGCAAGGGGACAAGGCAAGTAATGAAATTGGAGAAGGGATGAAAATATGTGGTGTAAGAATCTTTAAAAAGAAGAACATTAGGGTAGAAGGAAGAATGAAACATCAATCAAATTAGTTGAAATTAAGAAAATTTTAAGTTTTAAGATTTAAGTGATTACAAATTATAATAAAAATTATAGCACAATTAGACCATCATTAATACCCTAACCAGTAAGCTTATTTATAAGCCTTGGATTCTAATAGAAATGGCTTCATATAATTAAAACTCTCACAAAACAAACTCAAAATAAAAAGTGATTAATATCAAAATTTTAGATAAGATCATCGTATATAATTCTATAAAGTTTCATCAATATATGAAATCAATTATCAAGATAAATCTACAAGATACAACGAATGAGAGATTTATTAGTCTTTTATAACAAATTTTGAAAGAAGGCTTTTATGTCCAAATACTCATTAAATGCAAAGATTCTTTGTTGTAACTGAATAAAATTTGATAAAAAAAAAAAGAAAATGATATTGATCTCTCAGTTAAAAGGATATAAATGTTTTATGAAGATTTATGGAATGATATGATCACTTATTATAAAAAAGAGAAAGGTGATTTAATTACTAAAGACACTTAGATTGAATTGAATTAGAACTATTTACTTAAAACTATTTTGGTTATTAAATTTCAAATGGTGTTCTAGTTCTCATCTTTTATTTTGATGGATTATTTTATTTTCAAAACGATCAACTTATGTGGTCACACATGGCCACTAATAAGTTCCCTTGACTAATCTACCCCCAATTCTTATAAAAGATTATCTTTTGATGGCGAAAATCCATTTTATACTTTACCTTCTCCTTTTTGACACTTTTCTAATGGTGATCTCTAACAAAAGAAAGTTATATCTTCTTTATCAAAAATCTAATTGGAAAGCAAAAGAAAGCTAATATAACTTAATTGGTCATCAGTTTTAAGGTTAGTCCTACACAATATTTTTTAGCAATATTTTGATTAATAAACCTCTCAATAGTCTTATTCATTTTATAATTCTAAATATTCTTTTCCATTTGCCATTGAATGCCTAAATCCTCTTAATGAGGACAATAGGATTGTGACATCTTCATCTTTTTGTGCCTTTTATATATTTTTTTCTATTCTACTACATGGAACAAATGCTAGAATTCCATGCCTTATTTCCATCTTAATTGAGTCTATACTCCTTTGTAATGAGTTGCTTGTTCTATGAATGGTGTTATCATAATGTTGAATTGATGTTTGATTCCTCTAAGATCTATGTAGAGATGTGAAGAAACCTCCTTTGGTATAATTTGTCTTTGGGAGACAATTATTTCTTACATTTTCTTTGATAAATTAGATTTTTATCATAATTGAAAGAAGAGTTTATCATATCTTTGGAAATCAAGCAATGGAAATCCCAAGATAAGCCTACAAAAATTTTGAATAATCTTCTTATTCTAAGAGGTGATGATTTACTAAAAACCTAATCAAAAGTAGTCAACATAAAGATATACTCATGAAATAATAAAAATCATAAGGTTATACGTCATATACTTATTTAAGTATGAATGATTTACATATTAAGTTGCCTCTTTCTTTTCATAGATTACATGAAACAAATCCATTTTCTCCTTGAGAAAACAGATTCAAGAGTTTCACATGCATTGAAGATGATGAAAAAGAAAAAATACTTGGAAAAAGAAATGGTGGTAGAGGTTTTAGATGAAACTCTTTGTAAAGGTGCATTCTTGCTTGCTCAAGAAAAGAAGAATAGATCCAAAATCATAGGAGTTGAGAATTGAATTATTCCACAAAAACTTTAAAAAAATTTCATGCAAAATGTAAGATAATTATAATTGACTAAGCAAAATCCCTTATGATCTCTAGCTTTGTGGGTATATATGACACTATTGAAGGAAACAAATTTCAAAAAAAGGAACGAAGATTTTCTATAGCAACAACCTAGTCTCAAATATTTTGAGACTCGCTCCTTTTGTTGCCAATGCTTTTAAAGTGAAGGTCTTGTTGAATGCTAACCATTTTGACATATGAAATCTTAACTTGGTGCACATTTACAATATATGTATAAATTGTAAAAATGTATACATTTGCATTTATGCCTTTTTAAATGTAAACTTTTCTCTTGCAAGGTTTGGCCAATTTTCACATCTCAAGCATGATGATGTACCTCAGACAAATGTCATCGAGCTTTTAGATGTCAAAGAAGACTTCTATAAGGTGAACATTGAACTAAGAGATAAACTAGAGGCAAAACATGAAGAAATAAAGGAATTAAATATAAGCTTAGAAGAATGTGCAAAAACAATAATTGAAGCTAAGAATAATAAACAAAATTTGAAAAAGAAAAAAAATGAACTAGAAAATACTATGAAGATTTGAGACAACATTTATACCAAGAAACCAAAATTGTAAAAAGAGAGAAGATATAAGCAATTCAAGGGAGATTTGAGTGAAAAGGTCATTGAACATTTTTTGTCTTCTAGAAGTCAAAATTAAGATTTAAAAAAATATATATATTCTCTCTAAGTCTTACAACTTAGTTGCTCAACTTAAAAAAAGAAAAAAGACAAATTCCTGATGAATATTACGTTCGACCTTTATAGTATAGTTGTCCAAAAAAAATTTTGTTGTGATAAATTTTAATAAAATAAAGGACTTTTTAAACCTAAAATTGGAGATGATCAATTACAATTATGAAGAGACAACTCCTTTTTTCTAAAGATATTTCTCATCTTAGAAACAAACTTGAAGAAATAAACTAATTTGAAACTTTGACAATTACATTAGACTATTGTAGAGTCAAAGTAAGACTCTAAATTATGGAAGAAACTAAGGAAACCATATATCAAATTAAAAGATGCAAAAGATGGAAGAATGATAAAAGGAAAAAAGAGAAATTAATTAATGTTGCTATTTGGATGTTTATGAAACCAAACTCACTCTCTTTCACTACTTCATTAATGTCTAACATCCTTGTCCATTACTAATGCTAATATTCAATCATTAAAACAAATAATAATCTCAAATATGCTGTTGATATGTTCAACTTGTTCTTGCTCTCCATTGGATTAGTCATTCTCGAATTGGGCACATCTTAAGAAAAAACTCCATCATTTGATTTAACCATATGCTTGCACTCTAATTGAAAAAAGAACCACTTGATAATTACTAAACTTGCATAAATAAGGTAAACATCTATATTGTTCCACTTGGTTGTCCACTTGGTGCCTTTCTTCCTTGATTATGTTTTGTGAGCCATCACCAATTATAAGGTTTAGTCATTTAGTCATTTCTTCTTATAGTTTACCAAATTTTCTTTATACAAATCAAGATATATTTACTACAAGAAATTTTGAGCAAAGATATTAACAATATCAAGCATACCACAAAAAAGGGAAAACCTTTCTCATCATATTAACAAAGAATTTTATATAATCAAACTTTTAAACTATTTATAACATCATTTACATATATTCTACTTATCACTCCCAAGCACCTCCTTAAGCATTGAGGACAATTTTTTTAGCTAAGGATCCTCTCACTTTTCCCTCAAACTGGTTTTAGAGATAGCTATAAAGTGGTTTCAGTCTTCATTATCATTTTCTCAAATAAGTTATTGAGGTCTCGTATTCCTTGAACTTGATTATACCATAAGAGATTGTGACAATCACTACTAAATCAATGAGCTCATATTTTCCTTGAAAATTTTTATTTTTGGAAAGTGATATGTTTTGTCAACAAATTTCTTAGCATACATTAACAATAATTTTTATTTTCTAAAGCAAAAAATAAATGCAACTTAATTTCCTCTCTTTTGGAGCCTTTCTTTGTCCTTCCCTATTTCAGAGTTACAATACAACATTCAATTCATTATTATGGAATACAATAAGCACAAGTGTATGTGTAGTAAACCTAATCTTAGTACAATCTACCCAATATTCTCACTTTTAAGATGCAAAATAGCATAATTGATATTCTTTGATACCATTATTTCATGATTAACTAGCTAAAAGAGGATTTTACAAGTGATTTGATTGAGGCAAATATGATGATGACATTAACTAAAATACAAGCAAGACAAGTAGATATTTATATTTTTATAAACACTTTACAACTAAGAAAAATATATCTATAATCATTTAAGACCTCATGTACAAGAAAGGTAATTTGCATAAGTTGTAGATGCATATAAGAAAAAAAATGGTGAGCTTTCAAGCCAAACATCATGCTTTAATAACAAATCAGCTTAGCCAACATCACCAAAATCAAAATCATGCATAATGTACATAAAATCATTAAACACTCTAAATCATTCCCAAGTGTGATCTACATCTATGTTTGGTTGCACAAATGTGGACGAAAACAAGGATGAGTTTATCATAAGCTCAATTGAAAAGTCTAACTATGACAATATTGTCAAACAATACATTATCCATCATAATATTATTAAGTAGATGATAATATATATGATATTGAAACAAATAAGAATAAAAAATGTAAAAAAACATGAGAAATATATATGACATGCTCCACAAAAATTAAATACTTATTCCATAATCTTTTTTTTATCTTAGCATCCTAAATATATTTTCAATCAAGTAGAGTTTATCACATCCTTGGGTAATGCTCTCCAATGGTATATACTTTAAAATGTCATCACACTTATCACACAAGGTGGGCACCAAAATCAAATAGAATGCACTCTAGATCTACCCTTTATATTATCTGTACATTAAAGAGAAATATATATATATATATATATATATCTTATA
Organism: Vanilla planifolia; assembly: GCA_023846275.1. Classification (NCBI taxonomy): domain Eukaryota; kingdom Viridiplantae; phylum Streptophyta; class Magnoliopsida; order Asparagales; family Orchidaceae; genus Vanilla; species Vanilla planifolia. The sequence goes on along the minus strand of CM043869.1, from coordinate 35,660,792 downwards.
CTAATACATGTAATAATACATGATAAAATGTCCTAGAGATAACAAATAAGTCAATGTATTTTCTCTTCAAACTTCTCCATATTGTATGTGAGATCAATTTATAATTAGTTAGACAGAATTGCTAACTTAGTCATGCTTTCATTCATAAAATGACATTATTTCTAACATGCTTTTTATTATTCTGCTACATCTATACATGACATATTGCACAAATTCAACATAAATTTTTTGGGCTATTTAAGAAAGCCTGACACATCAAATCCTAAAATTGATGTATAAAATGAGCAACCTTGTAATATTGTAATATAAACACTACATTAGCATCAAAATAGTTGAAAGTTCACTCCCTACAATTTTTGTTTGAAGGTTTTTCTTAACACCCAAAGAAAATTCCAAAATCATCTTTGACAAAATTTTATAAAAATGTCTCAATTTGAATATTTTTTTAAATTCATACAATACCTAGTTCCCCTCTATTTTAAAAATTTCAACTATAATGTTCACCAACATTGAACTCATCTAATATAAGGATAGCTAATGTAAAGATTCAAAGATCCAAGCAAACTTGCTGCCAACCAAACATTTATATTTATTATCATCACTAAGGAATGGCTTAGCGGCTTAATAAAGTAGAGTCAATTCAAGGTTAAAGGTGTTGCTTTTTGTTAGATTTTAAAATATGTAAATATGTACTTTATCTATCTTGTAGCTATGTTGTCAAAAGATTATATCAAATATTATATATCTTTCAAAACTTTTTATCATCACTTAACACCTTTATTTGGCAAACTATCAACATTGTTACCATTTTGACGAGTTATACATTAAGCTTGAAATTCATCAAACATTAGAGGAGGTAACATTTTCACTACTAAATAATTCAATGGTTTAGGACTAAATTGCTTTGAATCTCTAATCACCCATTTAAATTACTTAAGCCATACCTAGTACTACTCGAAGTAATTGACTCTAACAACCTATGTGAGATATCATTCTTTTTGATTAATAAAGGTGCTTTCATTATTATTTTTTTTTCATAGAGCCTATAAATATCTCACCCTTGCATCATATATTTGGAAAACTTTTGGCACTACAAAGTATTTGTTTTGGACATGATTCAATGGTTTAATCAATGACATAATGTTCAAATTTTACCAATGATGTGACCCCAACCAAAGATATTCTTTAATGCTTTAAAAGCTTCCTTTTTTTATTAATTTTTTAACTTCTTCTCTAATTTATGTGTTGGTAAGTAAACTTAAGCATGCTCTCCAAAAAGGCATGGCTTAGAATTTGCTAATATTAATGTTTATGCAATAATGCTTGAGTTTATGATCCTTGTGCTTTTCTTATTATTAGAAATTTTGCTTTATGTAGCTCTAATTTGAGGTAGAAAGATTTTTAATTTGATGTCCTTAAAGTGTTTGCTACAATGATGTGCCACGATGTGATATTTGCATGATTTTTTATAAAATAGAAAAGCGCAACACAATTTTTGCTTTAGTTACCATGAAGATCATTGTTGCAACATATTTTTCTTCTTGTCTTAACACATTTATGCTCTTATAGTACTAAAATGCATCAAATTTCACTTCTATAACACACTATATGATCCACAAAGGTGTTTGCATAATCCTCCAATAATACATACCAATTTTGGTAGCATTATCACATAACTAACACCATATATTTTCTAGTTTTGTGGCATTTGAAGAGGTACTTGACAAAGTCAATTTCAATACACATTTAGAGAATTAATAAGGACATCAAATCAATTCTATCCACATAATAACTTAAGCATTGAGAAAGTTTTCATCCATTTGGAAGTCAAACCCTTTTTTTTTATGATTGTCAACTTCATTATGTCGATTCTTAGCTGCTTACATTTTCTACTTTCGATTGCTAAGAACAATAAGTATAATTTTTTACATCAACTTTCTAAAGAAAGTTAACTCATAAAAATAAACATGTCTTCTTAGCATTTTTATTAAAATTAATCTCACAATTATATTATTAAATCTTATTTAATATCATATATTTTTTATTTTTTTATTGAGAAAATATATATTATAAATTTTATTAGTATAAAATCTACTTTATAATTAATTAAGTTTTTTTATATGCATAAAAACCCATTTTACAAAAAAAAAACTTATTGAAAGAAATTTTTTTTAATATTATTGTACAGTACTGGGAATAATGGGACTTTGTATAATTGAACATTAAACAAATATTGATCAAGACATGATCGTGATAATAATCGTCAGATATTTTGAAAGAAAGTACATCACATTCGGCGAAAGAAAAGGCATCACTCATGATTAAAAAATAAAAAATAAATGGTATTTCTTTCTTCTTTTTTTTTTTCAGATAGAAAAGCCTTAGAAAACGTTTCTATTTCAACGACTTGCTGATGGTTGCCGTACTGAAGGTTCCGAAGGTCTACATCGAAAAGGAAGAGCAGGCAGCAAGCATGTGAAAGCGGCTTAAGACGTTGGGTCAAAATTGGAGGTCAATTGAGCAATCACTCGGTCTGCTTGACAAAGATGAGTGGGCCACACCACGGGGATCAGTTGTTATATTTATCTTTGGCACGTCAACATATACAGAAGTTTATAAAAGTTTAAAGCTTTATTTAACATCATGGAGATTTTTAAATAATAGTTCTGAATATTGTTTAAATTTTCGTGTAAATATTATTTTTATTAATTTGAAATAATAATTTTTAAAAAATATTCAAAATATTTATTTTATTTTTTATTAAAATATTTAATAAATATTGATTAATAATATATTTATCAAACATAATAATAACAATTTTCAATTTTTTTTCATTATTAAACTTGATATTTGGTAAAACTATACACAATTTAGCCTTAAACTCGCAAGATGAATGGAACAAAACCTAGAGCATACGTTTAAATTATTCTAATTTGATAAGTTTAAATTTGTCATCAAGGTATTTTATTTTTTAATTTTAGATTCTTAATAAACATGTCTAATTAACATTGAAAAATTTTATTTTAGGTAGATATCATAATACTATTATCTAACCTATAATTTTTTTTCTAATTTGTTAATGTAATTTACAAGAAGCTAACAAGCTTGACAAAATTAAAAAAAAAACTAAGAAAAACAAACAATTGAATTGGAGATATAAGATTTGATTTGTTTGATTCAATTTAAGAAGTTATGTTAGTTTTTCATGAAAACTTTAATATCCACTAAAAAAATAAATTATCATGTTTATTATGACTTTCAATTGATAATCTTGGCTTTATAATTTTTTTACTTGAATCTAATCTACATTTAGATTTTTAGGTTCTAGATTTAATATATTATATAAAGTTTAAACATGAAATTCAAATTTTTTTTGTTCATTTCATTTTAAAAAATTATCTTTTTTATTCATTCTTTTATAAAAGACTAATTCGTTTTGATTTTCAACTTAATAAAAAAATAATATCTTATGATAATCAATTAAAAAAATCTGCTCGATACATTACCCATAGAAATAGTACTAGCATATTAGTATAGAGTAAATTTTTTGATAAATTGATTGAATTGTGTAGCATTTTTCTTATATTTGAATCGCATATCTTCAAGAAAAAAATAATTATGTTAAGTTTTGCTTGCTTTACAATATTACATAATAATATAAAAAAATATCAAAATTGATGAGTTAGTAAAATATAGTTAAGACATAATATCATTCGATAAATCATGATAAAAATGTGATAATAAAAATAAAAATTATACAAAAAATAATAATAATACTTTTTTCAATATTTTAGTGAAGGAACCCACATGGAGCAACCCACATGGGATTGTTGATGAATGTATTAAAATAATTTTCAATTTTAAAGAAAATAAAGACCTCCAAATAATTCATGGCTAAATTAATAAATAAACTATTAATTCTAGCCAATTGGTGCAAATATTTTTAGAGTGGTTAATTTTGTTGTCTATTAACGAAGACTTCTCTTAGTACTTATAAGGGTTCTAATATCTCAATTAAAAATTTAACTAATTAATCAAAGATTAATAAACAAAATTCACCTTAATTGTGAAAATTCAACAACTATTATGCCAAGTTGGCCCGAAACAACTCAACGGGCCCTCTTGTTTACATTAAGTTAATCAGATTTAAATTGGATTCAGCTTGGGATTAGAAAATCCAAAGAGCAATTTGGCATGATAAATAAGTTAATACACTCCAGGCTTTTTAAGATGTATTTGGGCAATCACTTTCAAACCATATAATATTGTTTGCAAATGCAGTGGCTATATGATTGGTTGTGCTGAAAACTACAGCTTCTTCAAAACAAATGATACTATTTTAATTAATTTATTTGTTGTATAAGAAGTTACAAGACAACATGATGACCATAAAGATATTAAATAAACTTAAAAAATATTACATATCATTCATCAGTTTAATATTCAATGACAAACGAACCTTTGAAATGGAGAGCTGATGTACAGCCATGTTAGCTGTCCATGTCCTGTCCTGCATTAGCTGCACGTGATCAATTTGAGTCTGGTTGACGTCGCTCATGAGAGGCAATGAAAAAAAATATTAGCATATAAAAGTAATACTTAAGCCTTTCTCATGACAATTTGTTAGATCTAATCATAAATAGTTAAACTTTGGACAAGAGTAACTAAAATAACATCTTAGCGAACTGTAGCGATGACCATCCAAATCAGCTCTCAAGGTCCGTTTGGCACATCAATTAAAATTATTTTTAGAAAGATCTTTCAAAAGTTTTCTTTTACAATAAACAGGAATAAAAATGAACTTTCTTTTCATTTAAACCCATTTTTTAAAAAATGCTTACCGATTAATAATCCTATTAATTCTAAACAAAAAGAAACGCTTAATATTTATCAACCAAAGCAAAAAAATTAGATGCATTATTTGTTAGTGTTAAACAGAGGTAGGTGTCGTTTAGGCATACAAATAACTAAGCTAATTCTCGTTAATTACAATAATGTCTGCAATCACGTAGTCATTCAGATGTAAGCACTGTTGTTTGTTTTGAGGAAAGTTTGGGTAGAAAAACCTTGTAAAAATAAGCTTCATGAGATTGGAAAAGATAAATCCATCAATAGTAACATATATTACAAGGTTAAACAGTAGTTTTGCTTAACGTTTCTCCCATCCTGATTATCTCCTGGTTGATGACATTTCGAAGTTTATTTTTAATAAATACATTTGAGTAAAATAACAGCTTTGTTCATATAATTTTTTTAAGAACTCTTCTCATAACTCTTCAATTTTTTTTTAACACACAAAGTGTCATAAAAAATAGCCCAAAAAGAAGCAACATAATAGGAAAAAGCAAACTTCAAACAAACAAGGAACCTTAGACGCACAGTAAAACTAGAAAACGAAAGTTTATGTTGGACCTGAGAAAGCATTGCCAGATACATAATTCACTTTGTTCAAGCTTCCAATGCTCCTGCAGTTAAAAATTTGCAAGAAGAAGTGAAAGACAGTCGACCAAACAGTTATCTCAGAAGTTTAGAAGCAAAACCTTGTTATGCTTTGAATTGCCACTCCCTGCGGCACATGGGGCAATGGGGCTGCGTGGTCTGCGAGTTCACCCATTTCAGTATGCAATGGAGATGAAAAGCATGGTTGCAGGCTCCCCAAATCAACGGGCAGTCATCGCCTGGGAACTTGCAGTCCGGGCAACAGCCGTCGAATTGCATTCTGCATATGCCACACGTTTCATCCTGTGCATCCCAGGTCCAAGAAGCCACCGCATGCCACTTCAAAATCTTCACCTTCATAACTTTACCCTGCAACCAAAACTAAACCCAAAAAAAAAAAAAAAAAAACTGAAAACCAAAACCTATTAGCTCAAGCAATTAGTTACGGCAGCAAATGTAGTGTGATTGGTATTGGCTTGGATATGTTCTGTTCGGAAGGTTTAAAACAGTTGGATTTCGTTGAACAAACACATTGCAAATGGTTTAACCTTTATAACCACATCATATAACATAAGTGGACCGAAAGATTGAAATAAAACCATCCACAAGATGCATACGTTGACATTTAGTTGGTACAACGAGGTTTTGTTTTGCCAGATGAAAGCAGAAACGATAGCCAAAACGACGCAAGCTGTGGCTCAAGTGTCAAAGGCAACCCAAAACAAACCTATACAAAACTCAAACCAGTTCAGTTGGTTTGAGTTTTTTACTATGTCGCTAAACATGGGCCTGTTTTTTGCTTTAACAAGAAAAAGGCTCTTTGCCTTTAAGGCCATCATCTGCCATTTTAGCCAATACATTCAATGGATACATACCATCAGGCTCCATCATCTTCATGAATTCATCATCCTTCATATATTTTTCTTGAACTGCAGCTGTTCGATAATAATCCCAATCAAGAGGAGCAGCTGCAACCTTGCTAAACTCCACAACACTTCCCTCGATACCAGCAAATATGTAACCGTTGCTTTTGTCTATAATCTTCAAAAGGTTTCCAACGCTTTCTTTATCCTGTATATCCAAGGTGGAGAAATTAACCAAACTAAAATCTTCGACCACATCACACAGCACCTTTGTAAGTTTCCTATACTTAGATGAACGAGGATCTTGATCAAGGTGATACTGTAAATAAGACAAATCTTCGACATCAGTGAAGAACTCGAGATTATAAGGCAACTTGCCATAGCTCTCAATGAGATCAATCTTAGACAAGACATTAACGTGAGGGAGTTCCAAGTGTAACATGGTTGACAGCGAAAGAAGTAGAGCGCTCACATATTTTCCTGGATCACAGCATAAATGGGCATCAACTAAATGAATAGCTGTCAGCCTGAGATCCAACTTTTTAATAGCCTTCCAGATAGTATTCTTGGCATTTGAATGTAGAAAGAACAGTTCAACCTGGCCAGGAAAATCAAATAAAAGATAGTGATCTTTAAGAAGAGGTTTCAATTTGGCCAGAAGCCAGTCAATGTTTCTCTCCAAATAATCCATGCAGTAAACAAGCCCTCCATTTGGTCCAAGAGAATGCTCTACCATCACATCACTAAGCTTAATGAGGTCCTCAATATTTACAGCACAATCGTACGGTAGTGCATCATTTGCAGGATCCAAGTTTATTACGGCCACTTTTCTGCCAACGAGTTGGAGAAACTGTGACATGCCATTGCAGTAAGTAGTCTTCCCGGACCCCGGAGGTCCAATCACCACCTGGCCGAATGCCGTCATCCCTTTATCGGTGGACCAAAGAATTTATAACACATCAAATACTAAAACCTTAATAAAATATAAGATGTCTCAAATAGCAAAAGAATTAGCAAATAAATCAAGAGATCACAGTTTCCTATGAAAGGAATGACAAGCTTACCATCAAGATGGATTGATAAAAACTCCACGCATACATGATACCATCCTTTGGATAAAGGATCGAATGGTTGAAATGTTTCATTACTACAACAATTTCGATTAATATCATAGGAACAAATGCTCGAGGTCTACATCGTATGTCCAGTCGAGCATCGAAGTTGAGTGTGCTGACCTAAAATTACCATGGACGACCATGACCGTACAATACAGGAGGCACTTTAGCTGCCAATTTCTTGTGACAGGTAATTCAAAAGTTTTATGTTTGGTTCAAGTTATATATAATATTTGCTCAAGCCGAACTCAGTTTCTAATGGCTAACAAATGAGGTTCCATCTCTCTTCCGCTTGTAATAATCCCAAACCAGTCTCTTGGCATGGCTAAGCACAGACGTGTGATCTTATTCACACTTCTATGATCATTTTCCCTGCTTCCGTTAGATTTTCCCCTCTTTTTCCTCACTCACAAGTTAATACATAGTTGCTGTAGAAATGCTTCAACAGGGTTGTTTTCAATGATATAAAGCTCAAAAATGGCAAATAATAATGCGCATAATCAAGCTAGTAAGAAGAGAAACCAAGCACATCCTGCAAAAGCTTAATTCATAATGTGAAACGAACACATAGGGAAGTCCTGATAAAAGTCTAAAATCTGCACCAACTTAACAAGGAAACTACTTTTTGAAGGGTTCGCATCAAGCAAAATTTTTTGGTACCAATCTTTTGTCGGATATAAAATAATAAAATCATTGTACGTCAACTGCATTAGTTACTGAAAGTAAGCTTATACAAATATCTGCCACTTAAAAGAGTTTTCTTTCCAACTGAACATCTGACTAAACAGACCAGAATATGCCATAATCCTAAATCAATTGAACAATCAAAGAACATAACAGACCAAAATACAGTTTAACATTCAAGAAAGCGAGAAACATCAATAGGAAAACACAATCTGTCCAAGCAAATCATGCTGTCCTTAAGTCAATAAAAACATCATTTCAAGTACAACAATGCCCTTAGTAATATAGAAACAAAAGTTATTTTGCAAGATGGCGGCTTTTACCTTGTACTAAACACGTGGAAGGAACATTAGCATGTGTCATGCAAAAGAAGTAACAGGCCTACAATATACTCATCAAGAAATTATTACATAATGAGGTTTCATATGCAATCCATGCATAGACTGACACATGGTTGGAATTTAAAAAAGATTATAATAAGTTGAATTGTAGATTTGCTTGACAATGGATGCATTAATGATTTTTTAGGCATTTGAATATTCCATAGGTTATTTTAAAATAGAATTCAAACTTGATTCCGTTACACCCATTTTGAAAGAGAGAATAATCTGGGGAAAAAGTAATGGAAAAATCTTTGAGGACTACCTCCAATAATTATATTGGTGAATTTAACAATATCAACAAAATTGTATTTGCTAATTAATTGCCAAATCCTTCTAAACAATTGAACATGTGTTCATATTTCTTTTCAAAATGCGTTTTCATATTTGAAGTATATAACCAACGCACATATTAAAATTACATGTACACAAGCATAAACAAATTACATTAGCAAGGCAAATATTCAAAGTGTTTAATCAAATAAGCACAAAGAGTAAATGTTAAAGTTGCATGATGAAAGTTTGTGTTCAAGTTACCTTTTAAGTTAAAATATGTATGCCATGGAAGATTGGAACCATTAGGACTTAATTCTACACAATTGATACAAGTACAACGAAAATAGAATCGATAAGAATAATAATAATAAAAAAGGAGAAAAGAAAATACCAAATTTACATTGTTCAACCTAGGTTAGTTCTACATCCACAAAAAAAGAAGAAAAAGATTCACTATAATTAAAATTATAAATACCAAATGTGAATTTTCACAAGAATAAAAAAAATAAATCAAATATATCCAATATTACAAGTATAAAAGAATACTAAACTGTGACAAAAATAACATGCTTAATTTCTTACAAAGCAAAGCACTCATAAATAGAAACATATCTTCCTCAAGAGAATATTTTTACTCTTTTTTACCAACACCTTTATGATCTCTATGGTATTTATAGATTGCAAATGACGTGTTTAATATTAAAAGTTCTAAAATAATAACTGTATTTTAACCTATTATAACTATTTTTTTTATTTTTTAACCACGATTGTACAATTTCATACTTAAACATATAATAAACATCTTCTAGAAGTCAACAAAGCTATACTCCACATTTGATTTCATGAATTATGATAGATGGTGCAATTTTGACTTTAAATTCAATAATTCTCTCACTCAAGCTAATATTGTGATTGAATATAGGTGATCTTATTGAAGTTGAGTCTCTTCTCCAAAATCAAGATCATCTATTACATTAGCCAATCAAGTTTAGGAAAATGCTTGAATTTGGCTCAATTCAGTGACTTTATTATTGTATCGATTAAATTATGAGCTGTACTAATTTTTTATTACAACATGATACCACCCTCACTAATATATAGAATAAACTAAAATTTGATATCAATATATTTCATTCTCTAATGAATAATTTGATTTTTAGTTAAGAAGATACACTTTTAAGAATCCAAATAAATAATGATAATATTTGATGTCCCTGTAAGCTTATCATATAAACCTTTTAACCAAATAACTTCTCGAATTTCTTTTGTGATTGTCATATACTTAGTCTCAATAATAAATAAAGCAACATTAGATTAGAGTACTGCTCCTTAACTAATAGCACATTTTTCAAGCATAAAGACAAGCTACTAATTTTCGACCTCTTGTTATCAAAATAGCCAACATAATCTAACTTAACATATCCAACAAGTAAGCTGTTATTTTTAATAAATAGTTACAAAACATCTTTTATATCCTTGAGATATAATACTATCAATTTTATAACTTGCCAATTTAATTTTTCTATATTAATCATATATCTACTGATAGCTTATATGATATCTAAATAAGCAAAAGTCATGACATACATGAAACTACCCATTGTGATAACAAAAGGTACCTAGGTCATGCATTTAAAATCTTTTTTTGAATGCAACAAATCCACTTGAATAGTTTAAGATCTTTTAAACATAATGATATTGTGTCAGATATGACTTTTTCGACACCTTGAACCATCACAATATCTATATTACGAAACTTCTTTGCTACTCTCAAGTTCTTCATTTCAAATTTATCTTTCACCATTGCTTTTACCTCATCAATTTCAGATTTTACTTTGTATATTATTAGCCCGAGACACAACACCAAACAGAAGGGTCGAACTGGGTGAAAATTTTTTACAGTATAATTAAGCATAACCACAATTCAACATAGCAGAATAAAACTTTAACATAGAAAAAAGAAATAAAGAGCAATAAGAAAATGAACGTCACAATTTTTAAGTAGTTCAGCTCTTACCCCATGTGTGTCTATATCTACCCCCAAAGCCAACTAGCTTTCAGCATATCGTCTTAGTTCCTATCCTTTGTTATAACAACTAGCAAAGAAACCAACATACATTCAACCTTTTTCTTGAAGTTAAGATTAAACCACCTACTCATCTCCAAAAAACATATCCTCACCTCCACACAAAGTCTCCAGTAGATTAGCGCCACCTTCACACAAAGTCTCAAAGTAGGCTATCAATCTCCCCTCCACACAAAGCACCACAGTGCGTCCTTTGTCACAAGTAAAGCCAAGGGGCACTCACAGACAAGTTGATTTTTTAACAACACAATGATCTAACCACTCAACCTCAATGCAAAACAAATAGATGAAGTTAGATATTACCAAAGTGGAGGATCAAGAGCACGTGCTATAGTGAGGATGATTATGCAATGCAAAATTAAGAGATCTTCACATGAGTAATTCAAAAGAATTTTCATCAGCTTGCTTGACAAAATTTTGCTCCAAGGCATGCAATAGCTTGGTTTGTTCTAGGCTTAAAATTTTACAAAAGTAGTCAACAAAAAGATTGGAAGTCAACAATATTTTCTTAAAGCCAAAATAATGCATATATAGAGTAACTAGGGCTATAAAGGTTTCTTGAAGATTAGATGATCATTCTTCAACTTTCTCTACAATCTAGCCACCTAAGTTAAGACAATCTTTTTACACCAGCCATTATGTTTCAGATTTTGCACACATCAAACCACCCTACAAACCAATCAGACCATATCAGGTCTTTTTTTTTTTTGAACTAGATTCATTAGACTGACCATGGATGGTCCAATGAGCTTCCAAATTAATTAAACTCTCATGAAGATCCAATCCCTTATTGGACTGACCAATAAATTGAACATCAAACTGCTATCAAACCATCCAATAGTCATCCAACAAAAATCATATTTTTATGAACAATTATATTATTTTAATGGATTAGACCTTGAATGATCTAATTGCCATCGAACCATTTGATTAGATGCTTTGTGAACCTTTCAACAAATTCTAAAAGGGGACTAAAGTTAATTTAAAGGATCTTCACCTAGCCATATGGTCAAATGTCTGTCAAACACATAATTGGAAAGCTAATAGAACAGTCTAATGTACCATCCAACAAAGTCACTTTTATCGATTCAAATTGATTTCTTTACATGGTTATCTTATGAGTTCAAATGAGTAATATGAATATTGCAATAAACACATTTTGAACTAAAGCAAGGTCGATATGCAACTTGCATCATGATAATTAATTTTGACATTTTGAACATATCATGAGATTATCTATTACTATTTTTATTGACCTTAATCTTAAATACTTTTTACCTAGTTGAGATATATGCTAACATATACACTTTTGGTTAAGGTTTAATTGAAAATCTTCTGATATGCAATTGCAAGAGTGTTGAGAGCTCTTGATTAACTTATTAATAAATACTAACCCAAAACTTATTGAATAAGATGTTTATTTAATAAGTTGATAATGTCACTGAAAAATCAGATTTTGACCATAATAAGCAAGGGAATAATTTATAAGGCTAACAAAGTCAATATATGTCTCCATGGATCCTTTACATGGAGACACCTACACTCCTTGAACTTCAAGTTTAAAAACCCAACAAGACTTTACATGGAGACACCTACACTCCTTGAACTTCAAGTTTAAAAACCCAACAAGACTTGGGTTCATTGGTGAAGGAAATGATTATCATGTATGACATTTTAGCAAACTTAGCTCCAGAATGGCTTCCTTTAAGTATCAACACATTTCTGTACATTTGAAGCAAAGGAATTTGTTAAACATGCAATCCAATGTAATATGTCCTATTTGTAAGCAAGAACTGCACACATCACAAAAAGGAATAATGTTGAAGTTTGCACTCTAGATTTGCATGTTGATGATGCAGGCAGTCTTCTTTTTATTTTAAACATCCACAAAATTTTGAGTTGAAGCATGAGAGAATTTGAACTATAGAAGTTCTGATTTTGAGATAAAGCATGTGAACTACAAAATTTCTGATTTTAAGACGAAGCGTGTAAATCTAAACCACGAAACTTCTCTTTCAAGCTTTTCAATTCATATTCTATTGGAGCAAAGCATCAGGTCTAATGGGTAACTCTTGATTTTAAGCTTTATGTTTTCATATTTCAAAGCATCTAAAATTGAATCATGCTCTTTGACAATACATTCATTACTTTCAACTTGAGCATGCAAATCATTGGGGAAAGAAATATTTTATTGCTTATCATGCATTAATGTATCATTCTCTTTGCTAACTTCGATACGCTTCTTTTTTAATTCACAAAGTATGCAAGTAACATTGTTCTTTCAACTTGGAGTACTTTTTACTAAATATGCATCATTCAGTTTAAATAAAAGAGATTATAATTCCTCATATGATAACTCACTAACCTCACTATATTGAGAATCTTCATTTTGCAATTGTTCGTTACTTGAAGAGACATCTTCACAAACATGAGCAACTAAACATACAGAGTCAAAGGTGCTTGTGGAGCTATTTCTTTGCTTCTTTTTCTTTCCCTTCAATTGCTTCTCCTAATTAACTTCATACTCTTTTTCACCATATTTCCTATCTAACTAAACCATGGCTTTAAAAGGAGTGTTAAACATAGATATCTATATAGAATTATCTTGAGAGGAATTACATCAATTAGTCAAACATTTGGCAGTCAATTGCATTAATCTTAGTTTTTATCAATTGTTATATAGTTCATAAGAAGATCATTAGTTTGTTCAAAAATATTACATAATATCAATATTTTGGACAACTCAAATAATTTTGCAATGAAAAAACCTTCTTCCCATGAACACAAGAGAGAAATCCATAATATAATAAAATAATTTTGCAAGCTAAGTAGGAACAAATGTGTTGTGCTTATAAGATCACTCTATAATGTTAGGCCAAGATTAGCATTGTCTTTGATACCAAATGTCGGCCTGAGTAACATCTGAGAGACTTAAGGATTAATCATAATCCCAATTAAACACAAAATGAAATAAAACTCTAAGGCTAGCAAGGAAAAATGTTAAGGAAATAAACAACAAAAAGAAAATGAACACTACAATTTTTGGATGGTTTAGCTCTTACACCATGTGAGCATATATCCACCCCAAAAGTCAACTAACTTCAAACATATTTTCTTATTTCCTCTCATTCGTTACATTTGATAGAGAAATCAACTTGCATCCAATCTTTTTCCCAAAGTTGGGACTAAAGCATCGGAGTGGACGACCATCACCTTCACACAAAACCTCAAAAAAGGCTATTCTCACCTTCACACAAAACCTCAAAGTAGACTATGAACCTCACCTCCACACAAAGCTCCAAAATAGCCCTCCCTTGCTCATAAGCCAAGTGGCACTCTCACACAATTTGTTTTTTCAACAATACAACAATGTCATTCAACCTCACTTGAGAGATGCAATGTAAAACCAATAGATTAATTTAGATATTACCAAAGTGTAGGATCAATAGCAGATACTATAGTGTGGATGATTATGTCCTATAGCATTATGAGGGAATCTTCATATAAGCACTTCAAAAGAATTTTGATCAACGTGCCTGACAAAATTTTGTTCCAAGGCATGCAACAGCTCGGTTTGTTCTAGCTTTCAGATTTTGCAAAGGTAGCCAATAAAAAGATTGAAAGTTAAAAGTATTTTTCTTAAAGTTAAAATGATGTATTTATAAAATAAGATGACTGTTCCTCAACTTTCACTGCAATCAAACTGCTTGATTAAATTAAATTGCCTTTTTCATACTAGTCATTATGTACAAGATTTTGTACACATCTAAACATCCTATAGACCCATTAGATCGTCTTACAAGGTCTATTTTTCAATCAGGTTCATCAGACTGTCCATTAGATAGTACATTGAGCTTCCAACAAAAACTTGATTTTTAGCTTAGAGTCAAATAACCTTCACTAGATAATCCAATCCCTTAACCAACCGATGAATTAATCATCAAATGCTAATCAAAGCATTTGTAGTTTTATTGTAGTGAAAGGAGAAGGATTGCTGGAATCAATATCAGTTTCATGTTGCTCAACTACTAAAGGGAAAAGGAGTGGGTAAAATGTTGTTACGAAGGAGGAGGATCCTTTTATTTCGTGCTCCTAACATTGCTCATGTTTATATTATTAGTTAAGGAGTTTCCCTTGAGCACTTCGTAGGAGGTTCCTACCTCCCTTGCTCCATGGGTACATGGGTGCCATTTGTAGGTCATCAAGTTCAAAGATTCATTTACCATGATTCCCCTTCCTATTAGCACCAAAGTTCAAGGCCCTACTTGGCATGAACTAATGCACCCAACATTGTTGTTTCTAATAAAACTAGCATGAAAACCATGGTTATCGCTAGCAACGCCTTGAGAGCCATTCATTGTAGATGTACTGTCCCTCTCATTAAGAGTTGAAGGTGCAACCTCCACGGTCATGGAGGTGATGAGGAACCTACAGGAAAGGAGGTATTGAAAACACAATGGACCATATTGTTAGATTTGAAACAACCCATCAACAACCATTCATAAATAAACTATTATAAAAACATGCCATTGATCCCCCTAATTCAGGTTCCAATATTAAGTGGTACGCCTAAATCCTCCACCCTGACACAAAATTAGGCATAAACAAACCCCTCCAAGTGTGCTTCCAATATCAAATTGGTTTCATTGCTTCCCAGATTATTGAGAAAAGAATGATAGCCCTTCTAACAAGTTATCATTGACCAAGCAATACTGAGACGACCAGGCTCCAACCTTTCAAGTGTCATCCATGAAGGCATGGAACATGCCATCTCTCATATTGTGATCTTATTGATCTTTACGGTGCTTTCTCTATCAATTCTAATTCTATCTTTTATCCATAGAGTCTAGTATATAGGCCATACTCCTTCCTATTTTTTTTGTTTTGGTGAAGTCTCTTTATCAAGAGGATCCATCCAACTAGTGAAGGAAATCACTTTAAGAACTTAGATTTTCTTGGCGCTTGGCATTGTCAACTCATGAATCTAGATGCTTCACATATCATTGCCAATAAATCTGCTACAAGTTTTAATCCTTCATTATCTAAGTGAGATCCAATCAATCAAAAACAATGAAAGGCAAGAGATTTCTAATTTAATTATTCTTTCATTGTTGGAGTTTGATGTAATTATTGGAACGGCCTAGTTGTCTAGATGCCAAGTTACAATAAATTGTTGTGGAAAAAAACCTTGCCAAAATTACAAGGTGCGTGAACTTTATAAATATTGAGGAACATAGAAAAAGGCCTTTAATATCAATATGGAAAGCTCAAACAATGGTAAAAGTGTTACCTGGCAATCGTACCAACTACAACAAAGAAACCACCCAATTTGTCTAAGGTCGTACAAGCAAATAAATTCTTATATATGCTTTGGACAGATCATCCATGTTTACCACCGGATAGGAAAATATCATTAACTACTGATCTAGAAGCCAAAATTGCATCGATATCCAAGGCATTGGACAAAATAGACAAAGCAGAGCTGAAAGGATTAAATGTTCAATGATAGAGTGGCCATTTGAAGAAAATTTGTCCAATTTAATACTTAATGTAAATAAAGATTGGAATTTGTAAACATATATAAATTTTGAAAAACTAAATAAATTTAGGAATAAGAATAAGTAAACATATTTTAAGTAATGGCAATTTATTTGATCAGTTACAATTTGCAATTGTCTTCTCAAAATCTCAACAATAATCAATTGAAAATAAGAAATGAAGAGATGTAAATAAGAATACCTACTGAATTATATAATGACATTGATTTTTCTACAAATCCATTTGGTGTGACAAATGCTCATGTAACAATTATAAATTTGATGCAAAGAGTCTTTCAAACATATACAGATTAGTTTGTAACTGCATTCATGCTAAACATAATGGTTTATTCTCAAGAAGAGTATTGCCAACATTTACTTCTTTATGCTAAAGAAGCTAAGGGAGGAGCAAAAGTTATATTTGAAATTTTTGAAGTACAAGATTTGGTTAAGTTTAGCAAGTCTATTATTATATCCCTTGAAAATTTCTATTGCCAAGGATTAGGCAAGACTGACCATTGCATTGCAAGCAAATAGTTTCTTGGAATCTTTGAGATACAATCTCAAGTCTATAAATAGGTTTTCTTAAACCTCAATACCAATGTCAAGATGCACCCAAAAAGTATTCAACTTTGCATGTGGAAAGATAAAGGCAAAGAAAGTTTTCAAAATTTAAAGATTTGTTCAATGTTAACTCCACTTTTAGCTTTGAAAAAAGGAATTTATGGATTTCTCAAACACCTTTTTTTCTGAAAAAAAAAGAATTGATTTGTTTCAATTATACAATGCTGCGTCATTAGAAAAACTGGGGCGTACGCTAATGCCAAATGGATAAATAGTATAAGCAATTCATCCAGTGAAAACTTGGAAAAACAGTTACCTGATGCAAGATTAGGAGTTTGCAACGAGATGGAATTGTCGCACTCGCCGAAGCGTGCTTCTAAGATCACATTGGCTTCATTTCTTTCCAGATAATTGAGAAAAGAATGATAGCCCTTCAGATAAAAGTTATTATTAACCAAGTAATATCAAGACAACCAAGCTCCAACTTTCGAGTGTCATCCATGAAGGCATGGAATATGCCATCTCTTATATAAGTATCTAGAGGATCTATCCAACTAGTAGAGTGAATCACCTTAAGAACTTAGATTTTGGTGGCACTTGGCATGATCAGTTCATGAAACTAGATGCATCATCTACGATCACTGCCACTAAATCTGCCTCAAAGCTTTAATCCTTCATGATCTCAGTGTGATCCAATCAATTGAATCAAAAAACTTTGGTCCAAGTTATGATACTTCTCGAGAATTGGCTTAAAAGCTTGAATAAACAATGATAAATTACAAAAAATCATTTAGCTAAACAAAGACCTATGAAGAGAGACCCATACTCTTTCTAGTTGTTGATGATCACAAAAATGACACAAATAGTGTGTAGGACCAAGATTCCCTTCAGGTTGGTCAAAAACATCCCTAGATCATTGCTTTGCTTTGTTGAAATAGGGTCAAACAATAAGGACCATGAGGGCAATGGTAGTTTAGGTTGTACAAGATCCCACACAACACTAACAAGAAAGTTAAAGCACAAATTTGATCTCTTCTAGAGGCAAGCACTAGGTTTCCACATCCTTCAAGGCATGCTGTATAATAGACAAATCTTTGAACATCTTGTTCCCATACAAAGACAATGTAGACTACTTTGATCGTTGCAAGGTTGACTATCTCTTCCTTGGTAAGGGCTGTCATATGGGGCGTGTTGTGAAGTACGAGTTTAGCTATTAGAAGAATTGCTCACACGACACCATCCAATCCATCCTTTCAAGGTGGAACAAGCCATAACTCAAGGGAGTAACCTAAGACTAACTATCCTTCTACCCAACTTCTAAATTTTCTCCTATCATTAGAGAAGACATGTCAAGTAAGGCCTTAACCTTCAATTGATTTCCCTTAATCCCCTTTTCTAACACCAAGAAACCTAGGAACTTCCAAGGCAAAGATACAAACATGCACATGAGGAGATTGAGCAACATTTTGGCTGCACTAAAGGTCCTAAGTGTCCCTCAAATATCTTACAAGTGATTTTAGGATATATGACTCTTGATGTAGAGGTCTCCCAAATATGTTTCCAAGTTGCTCTCAATTTGACTGCATAAAACAATCTAGATCAAACTCTGAAAGGAAATGCCTACATTTTTTAAGCTAAAAGGCATAACTCAATAACAAACATACCTACATCAATGATTAAGGACAGTTTCTCTTTGCTGTCCGCATGCATTCTAATCTAATGATATCTTAAGAATTCATTCACGAAGCTACAGTAACAGAAGCCTGCAATGAAGTACATCAGCTCATAGATTCAATCCAAAGCAAGGGTTACGAGGCTTTAGGGCAAGGATGGTCAAATTAGAGAAATCAACACAGACCTACCACTTCCCGGTAGACTTCGTCACAAGTACCAGGTTGGTCAATCAATCCAAGTACTCGAATGGCCTAATTCTAAGAATTTGTAGAATTCAACCTTTATGATTTCTCTCTTCTGACACTAAACTATCTTTTCTTCCATCAAAATGTTGCTACACGGTGCTTAAAAATGAAGTGGTTCTCAACTATATCATGATGCACCCCAAGCATACCTGATGATTTCAAGGAACACATTTACTTTCATCACTAGTGGATCTCACTCTCCTTTCATTTTCTCTCAATGAGTACATCCATCCCTAACTTCATGATTCTACCATCAACACATGTGGTAACAATGACCCAAATATTATAGAGCATACTTTCACAAATAGGAATACAATCAATACCACTATGACATTGTAAATACATCAACAAATGTATCCCAATTTAATAACCTCAATTACAATAATACAAAAACAATTAACATAAATTCCCCAAAAAAAAAACATGTTTCTCTTTCTGGACATAATAATAATGCATAAAACCTATTTAATTTGCATCATGTAGAAAATCAGACATTGTATTAGCAAAACATCAAACATCAGTATCAAATTGCATCAAATTCACCAACCTTGAATCCCACGGTGCTATTTCACTTTTAAATTCCTCTTTCCTCCACACAGTAGGCTAAATACTACAGAAAAAATCCCAAAACACCAATAACCTAAAATTAGCTTTACCAAAACAACCACCGCAGTAATAGAACAAAATATCTATAGTAAATAACTCACAATAGCGGTCAAAGAGCAAGGTTATTGGAGAAACGGCAGGAGATCTTAGCAGTAGGAAATCTAGATAATGAGAAAGAGGGAAAAAAAAAAGTGCGTGGACGTATGTCAGTGAAAGAATGGAGGTCCGCAGAGGGAGAAGAGACGATGGCCAGTGGGAGATGGTGTTCGGGTACGAGAGAAATATCCAAGAGGGAGAAAAGAACCAGAAATCTCAGTGACGTGGAGGCCGGCGAGAAAACGTCGGCAAGGCGGCGTTCACGAAAAGCGAGCGGCGGCGGTGGCAACAGAAAAGCCGAGGGAGAGTGGGAAAGAGAGAAAGAGAAAGATGGGGGATGAACGGAAAGGAGGCCGATGGCGCGAAATCACGAAAGCGAGAAGACGAAGAGGAGAAGATTGGCAGCAGCAGAGGAGGCCGACAACCGGCCTAGTTAAAGAAACCGAAGCAAGAGGGAGGAGGGAGAGAGAGAGAGAGAGAGAGTAGAGGAAAGCCGTCAGATCCGACGGTGCAGCTGCAAAGAAGCGACGACGAAGAGATCGGGCGGAGTGGATGAAACAATGCAACGATTAAGTTAAAACCCAAAGGAATGAGCTTATATTTACTCTTTTATTTTTTTATTAATCTGCGTCTACCAATTGTAAAGTTTCTGTGAGTCAACCGCACCACCGATACAAAGTTCATGACCCTACAATATATATATTTATTTTATAATAGTATTTTTATCAATAATAAATAATACTTTTAATTAAATCATTTTGTAGCTCTTAGCTAGTTAACTAATGCCCAACCTATTACAACGCTGACTCTCCGTCGACCTCACGACATTTATAATAATTTAATAGTATTATTTAATCAAATATATTTTATCATATAATCTAAATACAATAGTTTAATTATTCGTAAAATTATTTAATTTATTCATTTGTAATGACTACCAAAGTTCTCCTTACAGATGGTTATGAGTAATCACTAAATCTGTCTTAAAACAATCTCATTAACTTCATGAGTAGTTTCACCCATATAGTTTATTTATCAAACTAATATTATCACTACACGCTTATCATAAAAAATGTTTTATTTCATATTTATCTAATATTTTTACCAAGATCCTTTTGATATTCCTTCATAACTAAAATTAGACTAAACATTTATTATCTTAGCATCAAACTAAAAGAAATATAAGAAGCTAAAAAATTCTTACCTTTGTTTCATTCATAAAATACATCACAAATTATACTTAATTAACAAAATAAAACTAAATGATAATAATTGTACAGTTCTCTCGATAATTTGAAGTGTCCAACAAAAGGAACTTTTAACATTTTGCTACGTTAAATAGATATATTCCTCATAAAGCTTAGTTTAAAAATATACTTTTCAATAAATTCTTGTGCTTGTGCTTGGTAATAAAATATTATTTTTGTCGATGTTGAATCTTAGGAAACTTTATTTAATTTTTTCATTTCATCTATAAGTTGATAAAACATTGTTGCTTTTCTCCACTTTCAAACAAGTGCAAGAGTGATTGATATTTTTTAATATAAATTTTCATAATAAATTGTTCTAATATTTAATTGATCATTATTATAATTACAAATTTAACTAAAGCTATCCTAACTATCTCGGAAAGGTTGGACGTAAAGCCTTAACGTTTGTTTAATAAAGGTTATGAGTTATTATTTTTATATCCATGCATTTGAGGAGGATAATTTACATGAAATTTTACGTTAGTACAAAATATTTTACGTGCTTTATAGTAAAAGTAAAAAAGAAAATTTGTGATTATTACATGAAATAATAACCATAGGTATTTATACAATCTTGTTATGTACTCCACATAAATCCTTATATGCTTTCAATTGAATATATAATTGTTGACTAAAAAACACGATAATTTTATCAATTAATCAATAATAGTGAAGATTACATCACTTTTTTGTGTTTAGATAACCCTCTAACTCTTACATAGACATATCAATATGTACTTAAAATCTTTCAATTTTTTTGACAAAATATGAATATATAATACTATTAATCATTTTTTAAACATTGAAAATTTTATTCATGTTTATAGATCATTCACAGCTTTTCGAGATAATTTTTTGAGAGTAGTGTTGTCCTTCTTTACAATTTTTTTAAATAACTCACCAAATTAAGAAAAGTATAAATTATAACTATTTATAGATCTTGATCATCCAAAATTATGTCTGTTAAATATCTATATAAATTTTTTTAACATTAATTATATGATAAATAAATGCCACACTAATTAAATAAAAATCACATTGAGAAAAATTTGCATAAAGTGTGTGCTATCTTAATATCTATAAAGCGAAATACAAATATTTACATATTCATTTTCTTCATTCAATTTAATCAAAATATCATATACAAATATTACCATAAATTGATTGAAATATATTATAAACATTATAATCATTTTATTGATAAATGTTGTGATAACATTAGTCTAACAAAACTAATACGAAGGCTTTCCCTCAAAACTTGTGATCCATAAATTAGATAATGTGTTTTACATTATAAATATGTGTAATTCTAAATTGCATTTGTAGAACATTTGGACTAAACTTCTAAGCTAATTATTTCATACTATACAATTATCTCTTTAGCTTACATCTTTAGTTCTTTATGATTTAAGTCTTGAATGTTGAAGCTATTTTTATGTAACCATCTTCCAAATTCTCATTTAAGAAATTATTTTTTACATCTAATTATTCAAATAATTTATCTAATTTAGTTATTTGATACTTGGGCCATTTTTGCTTAACAATTAGAGCCAAAATCTCTTTACCTAATATCACATGGCTAAGTGAAGCTTTTTATTATCAAATAGATATTATATCATTTAATGCAGTCATCTTCTTTATATTTTATTATGAATATCAATTTGTGTGAGATGTTATAATTCTATGTTTACCAAGTTTTGTTCTTTTTAATGCTCATTTTTTTCAAAAAACAAAACAATTATACAATCAAGCTATTTAAAAGTTTTGTATGGATTATATAAACTTACAACTAACCCAAACTTGTGATAGAGAAAAGAAAACAAAGTTAAAAGTCCTATGGACTCTTTCTCCAATTAATGTAAAAGTTGAGATTATCATCCAAAGGATAGGATTTCTAATTTTCTTTACGTACCATCGATTTGGTTTGGAGTTTTTATTATATTTAAGGCAAAATTAGTTATCTTTATTGATTCTTCTAATATTAAATTAAGTATTTGACACCAATTTGATGGCAGGGAGTTTTTATTATATTTAAGGCAAAATTAGTTATCTTTATTGATTCTTCTAATATTAAATTAAGTATTTGACACCAATTTGATGGCAGTTGAACTTCTATTATAATATCCTAATTTTTTTTTACAAATAATGTATTATAAATATTGAGTTTATGTTGATATGGTTATAATTATAAGTATTTTAATAAAAAAAAATATAACATTTTTTATAATGTTATTATTTTTATTAAAATATTACTATCATATTTAAGAAAAAGAAGAATAAAAGTTACAACTAATTGAGGTAAGAGAAAATTTTGTTTAGTAACTAAGTGAAAAGTAATAGAAGAGGACATAAAAAAAAAAGAGAAAGAAGAGTTACAAGCTTTAATAAAAAAAATAAGAAAAAAAAAGGAATCATTCTTAACCATAAGAAGTGCAAGAAGATACATCAAAAACTTGGTGATATTTTTACTATTGAGAAGAAAAGGAGAAAATTTGATGTAAAGTGCAAAACAGTTGAGGTAATGATTTCAATGGTGTTCTTTAATTGAAATTAATTCGTTTTTATGCAAGAATTAGAGAATTTATCTTATTGCAAGAGTTAGAAATATTGCGAGAATGGTTTGCGATTGTTTAAAGTTGATTTGGAGTGAAATCTAGTAGATTCATGAGTTACCTTCACATTTGGAGATCATATCCTATGATCAAACATATCATATGTTACAATTAAAACTAAGTTGGTTTAGTAAGAGTGTGCATGTAAGATCCATTAGATTGAACATATATTATATTTTAAGCTGAATATAGTGTGATAAAGTTATCAAATAATACAATTAAGTGATGAAGAAAGATAAGAACAGAATAATATGATGGCCATGGTTAGCATAATACAATGGTTAAGAGGAACATTTAATACAATGTAATTGTTGCATTGTATGTTAGGCCATGGTTATTATGGTATAAAATGAAATAGAAAGCTTATTTAAGTTAAGAGAACTGTGCATTATGATAAAGTCATCATAAAATATATTTTGTTTGATATTATGGGATGGTTTAAGTAAAATGCATCATACAATTAACATTAATATACGATATATTATTTAGAATTTTTATAATGTAGGATATGATAGATATAAAGGATATTATGATGATATTACAATAATAGAGAAAATAAAAAAGATGTTTTGGTTTATGTAGTCAAAAGAAACATTAAATATTTATATTAGAAAATACTATATAAAAATGTATGTGTATGTGTGATCTTATAAGAATAAAAAAGATAAAATAATTGAATAATCTTTTTTGTCTCAAATTCAGGTTGATAAATTTTATAATTATGATATAAATATAATACTAAATTAATACTTGATTTATTTCTTAATTTAAAGTACTTTAATATATTTTTTAATAATGTGTATTTTAAGACATGGTATAGTCATATTGGAGAAATTTATTTGTATCTCATTTGCATGTGATTTTATGTTTCCATAAACTTTTATAGACATAATTATATAATAACTAAATGGCATATATGAAATCATGTATAAAACATGAGAATTAGTTTGTATAAAAAAAAATTAAGATGTAGACTTATTTTAAGTTACAATATGGTATTTAAAACGGGTTATTATTGTGAAATGAAATTGTAATAACGTAATTGGTTTTTCATAAAACATTATCCTCAGTTTATATGGATAGATATTGGTTTGATACTTGATACTCTGATTGGATATTAACATTATGATCTCATTAGATAACTATCAGTATTTTATTCAACATAATCGAGGTATTAGTCTAAGACTTTATACATATATACTAAAGATAAAAAAGATATTAATTTGGGATCTCATACATTTATATGATTAGATGTTAATTTATTGATACTTATGAGTAGAAATTATTTGAATATGAGTATGGATATTATTGGATTTAAATAAAAATAATCAAATAGAGAATAAAATTATAAGAAATAAAACATATGAAAACATAATTTAATAAATATGAAGAAAATTTGTTTCTTATTCTAATAGTCCTATATCATAATTATTACTTATCAAGTTACTATCTTCATATTTATTCAATTAGTTATGTCATCATATTATATTTTTATTACAATAGTGATTTATTTATTAAGTTTTATAGTCCCTCTAGTATTTATATTACGAGTTATGTATCCACCATACGTAGAGTTGAGGATTAAAGGGTCATGGATGAGGATCTCACTCATTAGATTGTCTAGTGGATAAAGTGTTATTGACGAATAAGAGATAAGAAGAAATTCTATAACTAGATATCATCCAAACTCTGATATCAAATAATGAAATATTTAAATTATAATTTGAATGTTTGGATTGCAATCTAAAAAATTCTATATAACAACTTAGATCATGCACATATGCAGAGGGAGAAAATTAAAACTTATAAGGCTATATAGATGACTATAATAGCTCATAATAAACTAAAAATATAAAACAAATAAAAAAATTTTATATTACCTACTAAATTAGTTTAGTATCATCTATTAATGTTGTATATCTTACATAAGTTATATAAGTTTTATATGTTGCTTCTTTGATAGCATTATATTTGTATATAATTATGAGTTATTTGTACTAGTTTTTAGTACTTTGTGTCTTATAGTGTGATATGAATTTTTATGATATATTTTTTATAGTAAAATCTTTTGTTTAGATTTTTATTTGTGATTGGTTTTATTTTGAATTATTAAAGATCAAAAGACAGTTTGATGGTTCGATCATAATATCATATATATTTTAGATCAAATGGTTCAATTTTTAAGATTAAAAGATTTTATTTTTCAGTTAAAAATATATTTTGTTTTGCTTAAAAATGATCATATTGTTTAATCTTCTAAAGTGATAATTTAATTAAATTAAGGAAAAATGATTCTCATGTATGAAGTATTTTAAAGAAGGAACTTATATCTTTTTAATTTAATTTTTTTCATTTATCTATATATGAATTGATTTGAATTTCTTTTATCTTAAGTATGGTTAGGTATTGATTGGAATTCATAAAAGCTCTTATGCTTTTGATCATTTGATTTAGGAACTACATATTTATTAAACATATTTATATGTCTATGAATGTCTCCATATAATCTTTATATATTAATTATATAAGAAGGCCTAAATAGCTATAATAAAATTAAATAAAAGAATCTAGTTTTGAAAAAAAATATTTTCGTAAACTTTTTTTAGAGATAAAAGAGCTTTAAAGGTAATACGTAAAGTGGGAACTATACTCTCTTGCCATGCTTCATCTTTTAAGGTTTAAATATAAGATTAGTATTAGCCCTTAGTTAATCACAAAATATAAATTTAAGAGAGAATATTACTATACAGAAAATTCACAAGCAATGTTATTCGTATTTCATAATTGATTTAATATGATAAGTCATAGTAAACCAAATGTTAAAAGATTGATCTTCGATAGTGTTCAAACAATTTGAGGGAGTCCCAAAAGAGTTTTCTTGTGGGAGCAAAAGGAATATACCAATTGAGAGATCATTATGAATTAAAGCTTCTTAGGTACCTCTCAAATTTTATTTAAATTATTAGCTTTTAAAATCTTTTTTTTCACCATTATTTTGAGAGAGATATCACTAAAGATATACTTCTTGCTAAATTTTATTTATAAAAGTTTATTAATGGTAAAAAGTCTATTTCGCTCAATTAATTGGACATACGTGAGAAAGAATAGAAATGACAGAAGTAAAGTGAGAGAAAATAAAATGAAAGAAAAAAAGAAAAGCTAAATACATAATGATAAGAGATGGGTTATAAAAACATCTTTTGAGTTGTAAGATTGTCATCCTAAGTTCTCAGCTATGTGATAATTATTATCTATAAAGAGAGAAAAAAATAAAATCATAACATTTTGCTCCATATTTAATTTATTTATAAGCTAATGGATGGTTCAAAGGTGACAAACAACGATGATAAGGTTTAGCTATTAAAGTTGTATGAATCACTAACTAAGAAAATATCCCAAAAAAAGTAGTAATTTGGATTTGAAACAACAATTTTTTAAAACTACATTTATGGTTCTATCAAAACATGAATTTGATGAGAGATTTAGAAGATGAAAAATGATGACATGCATTTATCATTGAATAAAGAATGATTCAAGTGTTATAAATAAAACATTTGTACAAAGTTTGATTTTTTAATATATTAACTAATTATAATTGTTATCAAATAGAATATAGCAACTCATCTCTACTTGAACCCTTTAGAAGAGCATCAATTGGTAGCAATATTTGATCAAAGCACAATGGTTTTTATTGCAAATTGGTGACCTTGTTGATATTAATATCAAAACTTTTTGTTTAGGATTTCTTCTAAGTTCTTGTAGGAAAGAAAAGATAAATTTCTTAGATTTTATTTAATAATTATATTTAATTTTTTTATTGTCATATGAGAAAGACAACTCTAGGTGGTGGGCCTATGTAAAACCAATCATTTAAAATGTATGATATGTTTATAAAAATTTTTGGAATAAAAATAAAATTTAAAAAGGCTTTTTTATTTGAATAAGTTTTCATCAAATGTCAAAAAAAAAAAAAAAAAAAAAAAAAAAATCAAAATCAAAATATCTTTTCGCCTAGATATTTTATTTTATTTTTTATCTGCAACTCACCTGTGCAGTAGAAGCACTAGTGGAAGCTTCAGAACGGCGGTGATTGAATCGTAGCGGTTCTCACCGTCCACTCTTCCCCGAACTATTCCTGCGGCACTACCAAATTTCCCGCTCCCTCCAATCGTTTTCCCCTATAGCATGTCCCTTGCTACAATCATACGGCCGGTGGCGTCAATCATGTCTCAATAATCTAGGAAAAGTTTGATGGACAAAAATGGAGAGCCTCAATTTCGGCAACTGGTACCAACTTTAGTCGTACAGGAATAGAGTTGTCATTTTCGTTTTTGATTTCTTATAATCTTTCATGTTGAAAATGCTTTTGTTGATATTTTTGTTCTGAAATGATGATGTTAGAATTCATCGATGAACTGTAACTTGTAGGTTAATGTAGATACTTGAACAGATGGCTTGGTTTATGATTTTGGTTCAAAATCTATGTTCTTATTATGGATCTAAATAAGAATCTTGGTTTATGATTTTGGTTCATCCTTTGTTAAAATCTTTTAAGATTTCATGTCGTTCTACCGTTTGGTTTGAGAATGTATTTGAATGGTTTTTTTTAAACCATTCTAAAAGATAAACTAATGTGGCACGCTGCCATTTGTTGAATTGTTTTTTATCTCACTTGTATTTTTAGCTATACTTTAGCATGTTGTGTGCATTATGACATCCCTTCATGATAACTAGGGGTTGTCTAAATCATAGGCTAGTTGATTTTTATGTGGACTTGTGTGGACTAGTGTGCATGTCTGGTAGTCCATCAAATGTGGCAGCTTCTCCACTAGTTTGACCACAATCAGAATGAGTGAACCATCCTAAGCAATTGTTTGACCATCCAGGGTTGTTTGTATAGACTTCCTGGAGTGGGCCTGTGCAAAAACGGTTCCATGTTGCAGGTTTTTGATTTTTTCCCATTCATTACCACTATAAATCTTGGGAACTTTGTCTATAAATCATCTTTGGATGTTATCTTTAATCCTTAGTGTTGTTTTACTTTTGGAAAGTGATGATTATTTGTAGATTTCGCTTCACTTGATGTTTCTTTATAAAATACTTTATATTAGTGATGCAAAACATGTTGTATTAGGAGGACATCAAGCTTATTCAGTAGAGTTAGAATGCAAGTGGTTTAGTTTTATCATGGATTATAGAATCAAATTGCAAATAAGGGTTTATAGTGGGCCTATATAGTGTTTTCCATTGGTATTTTTAGTGTTATCGATTATTATTGTGTTGTAATGGGTTATGTATAAAACCCATAGAATGTTCATATTTGTTTTATAAATATTCTTATTTCGTATTTTTATTATTATTTTATTAGATAAGGGTATTTTTATCATTTTATTTATAGTTTAGGGCTACTCTTCTTACCTATCTAAATTCTTGCTTTGGAATGCATAAAGGAGATTTGGTTTGCTATCAAACGGAATCGCAAGGATTTGAAGTGTAGTGTAAAAGAGATTTTCTCAAACAAAGATATATCATCTAGGTTGGCCTTCGTCCTCTTCCGGATTGCGATCTAGAATTATCTCTCATCCAGGTTACGATCTAGAGCTTATCTTGCCCATAACTATCACTCTATCATTGTTTTTGTCATCTTCTCATCGTTTAGTCATCACTAATGATTCAGACAATCCACTGCATTGTGTAGTATGTGAGAGTTTGCTAATAGCTATTTTATCTAGCCCCATTGTGTGTGTTTGAGTTGTTGCACCACCATTGGTCTCCTGTGTGCATGCTCGTTAGATCTCTTTGCCTATTTGCATGTCAACATGCCTCTCATTGCACATAGCACTTATGCACCCAAATCTTAAACGACACCCTTTAATCCATCTTGCATGGGCCAAAATGCCATCGCATTTGTGTCCTTGAGGCTAACCATTGCCCATGCATCAGATGCTACCTTCATGCACTTTGTTAGCTTGAGCTAAGTCCATTTTTTGTAGCAATATATCAGCCTATCCAAATTGGACTAACCTGACCTGCATTAGATTAGATTGTTCCCTATTCTTAGACTATTTGGAAAGTATTTTTTGAATTTCTTTTCATAAGCTTTTGGCCTGATTTTGAGCCATATTTAGTGCTAAATTATTGTCTTCATCTATGATACCATGTCCCACATATAATTCTACTATCATTTGGTATCAAAACATGAAATTTATCTTCTACTCTTAAACCATTTTATATTAAAGTTAGATTAAGATTTAGAGGAGTTTACTCTTATAACACTTTATTATTTTTGGTATAAGAGTTAGATTTAGATCTAGCTTAATATTTTCATTCTACATTCCCTTTATCAACTTTGGTATCAAAGCTGCTTTTCATGGTATTCCAACTACTATAACGGTCCAAGGAGTTTGGACAAAAGACTATTTTGAAATTTTGGGTGAGAAAAATGAAAGTTTTGATAATTAGTGACTCTGCAAGAGATAATCTTAAAATTTCGTTCATTTACTAGAATTTTAATGTCTTGAAGATTAGTAAGTCAGGTTATAAATCTATAAATCATGTTCATAGTACTTATTAAATTTTATTCTGTTTGAAAGCCTAGTTATAAACTTTGAATGAACTAATCTTAAAATTTGTGAGTTTACAATTAAGAGAGAGTTCTATTTTGATATTTTTTAGTTGATCTAAAATATAATTAGTGTTGATTCTTAAGTTGAATTTATAGAGAGTACTATTTGGTAACTATGCTGGTGCCTTATTATTATTCTTGGTTTTCTACTTATTAAAAAAATGCGTTAGTGTATTTTGTTTTTCCTTTTTTAGTAATATTTAATTAGTTCAATGAAATTTATATTTTAAATTCAATTAAACAATAAATAAAATTATAATTGAAGTATATTGAATATCCATTTTGTCACCAAGACTAACAAACAATTATCATAATATATTTGGTAATATAGATGTTACATTGGTTGAAATTAAAATATCAATAAACTAGAGGTAAACATGTCCATCACTAATTATTGGAAATCATAAGTATTTATTATGATCTATATGAAAATACTGAGATTGTGACACTTATATTTAATGTTTGTATACATCTTATAAATTTCTTGATTTTTTAAAATAGGTAAAATATGTTTTTTGAAAATTATAACATTGATGAGAGTGAATATTGTTATGTTAAAATCACTAGGTTATGTTAAGAAATTTTTGTTAACTACCTTATATAAAGGACAAAGATTTAATAAGTTTTCACTTGATTATAAATAAAAAAATTATTAAGGAGAAATATTATCGTAAACAATATGGTTATCAAAATAATATTTACAAGTTTGATTTTGAAAATACTAAAAATTTTTTAGATCAATAATACTTTAAGAAGTCATGTTCATTTTTCTCATCTAATTCACCCATAGTAAAAAATTCATATATGTATATTAAAGTGAATTTCAAAAATTTTTGTTTTAAGAATAAATTAGAAGATGGTCTTCATGTGCTTACACTTAAGTTAGAGAAAGAAGATAATCTCGTTGTTGATAAGGAGGAAAAGCTAGAAGATAAAAAAAATTGACTTAAAAAAAAGTATGATGAGAATGTATAATGAACTAATTTTAAGTTTTGAGCACTATGGAGGATTTGAACAAAAAAAGTATGATGAATTATGGAAGTGATATAGAAACAATCATGAACATGTTGCAAGCAACTCAAAATCAGATTGATGCGAAGGTTTTTACACCTAGTACAACTAGTAGACATTGGGTTAATGATGTTGCTGTTGGACCAATGAATTTGTTGATGAAGAAGTTTTAACTCTTTTGATACAATGAGGAGACATTAGAAATATGATACATAACTAAGTCCCATTATGACCTCTTAGGCAAAATAAGTATGGGGAATGAAGATGATAGTCATCATGAATAGGAGGATGAGCATATATTTTAGTAAGTTAATGTGGAGGTGACATCATTTGATGGTCATGGAGATGCAAAAGTATTTATGGATTGGGTCATTAAATTGGATCGGTACTTGATTGATATCAAATATCAAGGTTTAGAAATATTAGATTTGCTCGGGTTAAACTCATCATGTAGGCTAAAATTTGTTGAATTGGGGTAGAATGGAGTGTAAGGTTTTGAACAGAAGGTGGCATAAACTTAGGCTTGAATGAAAGAACTACTTAAAGAGTTTTATCATCCAATTATTGACTAGGAGAGGCTATTAGATGATTTGTATAGGCTCAAGCAAAGTTCCATGATTGTTATTGAATATGTTAACCAATTAAGGGAACTCATGGTTAGGTATGGCCTTAATGAGCTACTTAGTTCTATGATAACTAGGTTTAGAAATGGAGTAATGCCAAAGCTGGCCTTGGAATTAATGAGATTAAACATTTATACTTTAAAGGAGACTTATAATGTGACGTTAGATTATGAGAACTATTTAAAGGGCACTAAAATTAAGGATATTACTAAAGCTTATGAATCTTTTATTGCTATCGCTATTACATAGCTTGTACCTAACATGTCACAAAACACTCCAACAATGGTTAAAGCATGGCAAAATTTGATATGAGAAAAACCATGTTGTATCGTATTGGAATGGTATTGTTGTCAACAAAATTAGATTCGGGAAGATTAAACAAAACTTTACTTTTATTGGATAATTCAAAGGGCAAGATTATTGGATTAGGATTGGTGAGAGCTTGATTCTCACAAGTTGAAAGCAATTAAGGTAAATAAGAGAAGTAA
The DNA here is from genome assembly GCA_023846275.1 of Vanilla planifolia. NCBI lineage: Eukaryota > Viridiplantae > Streptophyta > Magnoliopsida > Asparagales > Orchidaceae > Vanilla > Vanilla planifolia. Next base: position 35,628,618 of record CM043869.1, on the reverse strand, counting down.
ATTAAGACTATAAGCTTCTTTGGGTGTTTAACCTCTTCTTGAACTAGACTCTTGGAGGCCTTTTTATAGTTGCTAGAGTAATACATGTGCCTTTGCCTTTGCTTTCCTCAGGTTATGGGAGATATTTTCAGCTTGATAGCTTAAGTGCATGCATGTGTGAAGGGAGGTACTGTCATTTTCAAGGGAGTGACCACCATCATGGATTGATTGTTCAAGTTTTGAGCAGTTCAATAAGAGTTACTAACATTATTGATAACTTTAGGGGCCACCCTGATGTTAGTCCATTTACTTTGAATAAAGTGTGTAGGAGTCTAAGGGTGAGTCCTTGAGTGCTCAACTCGGGGATGATTTGAACTCGAGTGTTTCAATTCCAACAATGTGAATATAAGTGTTTTGACTTCAATCAACTAAGTCTTGAGAGTTTAGGTCACGAATGTCTAGGTCTCGAGGGCTTATCCTCAAGCATTAAGGTCTTGAAGACTTGGCCTCAAGAACTTTGGTATTGAGTGCTCAGTCTTGAGCACTTGGGTCTCAAGGGTTTAGCATCGAGTATTTAGGTTTTGAGGACTTGATCTTGAGTGCTCTATCATTGATGCTTGTTGCATGGCTACTTTTTCTATTGATAGTTGGGATTGACTTCACAAATTTTTACATTTTCAGTTATCTAGCCTTATAGATACAAGAAATATAGACACTTGACATTGTTATGTATTTAATGGGATATTAGAAACTTGGTTATAATTCAACTAGGTGGAGTAAATAATGAAGAAATACATAATGTTTAGGTTGCGTCATATGATAGAAGTTCAAAAGCAGAAGATTCATTGCAACTAGGAGTTTAACTCTTGATTCTAGTTCAATCTAAAGATTTTTAGGCAACATCAATCTTTTATGCATTTCAAACATGATGATAAAATGTGTTAATGATTGGTTTGGAAATTATATGAATGTTACTTCACAATCCAATACAGTGAATGAGTCAAATATCTATGCTGCATCCACATCTTTCATTGTTGCATTTGTAGATAAAACCTCTAAAATGATTAAGCAATATTACCAAATGCCACTTAAATTAGGCTTATATGAGGATAAAGTATGATGGGACATTATACCTACGATTGTCGTACGTATACTTTGGATAGGCCTTGCTTGTATGATAACGATGTGATAAGATGGGAAAATGGATACATACACTACTAGGTTTAAATGAAAGTTAGTTATACTTGTACTTAGCATACTAAAAGCATAGGAGAATAATGCTCACAACCCTTTATTTTTTAAATCCAAATTTACTATCGAATTAAACTCCAAAACCTTACATATGCTGTCCATTATTCTTTGTGTTTCCATTATTGATGAGTCATTGAGCATGTTTTCTCATTCTACAAATACTAATATTATGACAAAAAATATTGATATATTTAAGGAATTTATGGAAAATCAAAATGATTTTTAGAATAAGAGTCAAGGGACTTTGATCAATGGATAACTTAGAGAAACCTATTCCACTTGTATAGCTTATGCATGTGGGAGACTTCATGAGCCATTAAGCGGAAGGCCAATATTGAGGGAAAGGAAAATCAAAACTACTTTAGACTATGGTACTTTCTATTCGACACATCTTCTTGGTTGATTAGAATTCATTAGATCGTTGTGTTGGCATGTATTTTACATTTTGTATTACCTTGGGGATTGCCTGAATTGAACCACTATTATTTTTGTCATGTGGACTTATGTGTGAGTTTGATTTATGGTTTGTAACACCCAAGGTCATGTGGCTAGCAATAAGCCAAAAGGCAAATTTAGGTTAAATTGTGTTCTCAAGAAACTTAATAAGGTAATCCCTATCTACATGGGGAGGTTGGTTGCAAAAGCCACCAAGTTATAGATTTTGTACTTTTAAAAAATTTATCACATTTTAGGCATCATTAATTACAGATTATGCATTGCTAGTGTTGTTCTAACCCTTTAAAAGTGTAAATCCTTCGTGGAACCTAAATTATTACCCTTATGTGGAATTCTAATTTGTAATGCAGAGGAGATGAAGACTTAAAATCTTTTATGGTAGCTATGGTCCATCAACAAAATATTATTAAAATGAGAGTGTGATATCCACTTAAGAGGGGATGAATTATGTAACTTATAAATTCAAATAATGACAAATATTATAATAAAAGTTTTTTATGTTTTCTTAATGGCCTTTGTAAAACTTTTTTTAGAAAATATTATAGCTTTAAAAACTCGTGTGCAAGTGCAAGTAATAAAGTTCATAGATATTTTTTTAGGTAGTTTAATCTAAACTCAGATTTACATTTATCCCTGACTAAAAGGCCAGATTTGCACTAAAATCACTCTCTTTTGTCAAAAGATTGGTAGGGGTAAAACCATATAATAGACACAAAATATTGGCCCAAAAGAGTTTATAACATTGGGTCAAAAGATCTTACAAAACATTGGGCTAGAAGACTCTACAACATTGATCTAGAAGAGCCTGATTAGTGGACCCCTTAAAAATTATTTGTCTAGAAGACCCTACAAGAATGATAAAAAAACCAATACATGATCAAAATAGAAAGTCTCAACGGTGGGACAAAGAACAAAAATAAAAGCTTAAATTACAAAGTCTCATAACTCGATATATTTTAATTAAGAGACACATTATAATGTGGTAAAACAATGAAGAATAAATTCCAACCTAGCTCAATACAATATGACGAAGTGATGATTGAAAATGTTGAGAAAGATGAATATTATTGTAGCCTTGTTATCTTTCTTGGGTTGGATATGATTATCGAGTAAAGCTTCTTCTTAAAGATGTGCAATTGATCATTAACTTATTTTTTAAGTGTGGGCCCCTTTATATATGCATTTGCAAGTACTCTAATGGCTTCAAACATCCTCTAACAACAAAACAAAAGACTTCTAAAATTCTGGCCAACTAGTCTTTACTCACATTTCTATATAGATTATACTATCTGATCCAGGGATTGTACAAGTTCAATACCCACAATATGTTGTTGTTGAAACCTTTAGACTTATTCGATTATATCAAATTACTAATAACATATGATTTTTACTTGTACAATGAGATAATTGTATATGTATGAAGCACATAAATCTTTTCTATCTTAGATTCAATTTACATTTCTTGGGTTTTATAAGGATCGTATTGGATGATAATGAATGATGTACATGTACAAAGTCTTTAGCAATTAATACCCTCATTATCAGAGGATGGTACAAGTATGATTCGGAAAATTATACTATACAAGACGTTTTAGTTCTCACAACTATCTAAATCAAACTTTTATTTCTTTGACAAATGAGATTGTATAAGGATTATATATAATATTGTATTGTAGGTTACAATTGTATAAATGTTTATCACAATCAGCTCTTAGAAAAATATGGATCATATAAGTACGATGAGGATATCGCATTGTTTGAACATCCAAACTATCAATTATGAACTGGGTTGTTAGGTTCAACTCTCTGTTTGATCTCCCAAATGAATTGATCATATAATTATGATAAAAATATCATATTATATGATTAATATAGTTTTACTAAATCATATTTAACTCATTCTCTTTTTCAATTGTATTTGATTAAGCTTTGATAAGTGATTTAGCCAATTATTTTGACTCTGTTATAAGGTATATTGATAAGTTGAGAATCTTTCATGAAATTCATGTCATATGAAATCCTAAATAAGTGAAAGAATGATTTTAAAAATTTTTGATCACTCACACTCAATCTTGTCGAATTCTAGTGTTTCAAGTAAATTGTTATAGGTTTTATATTTTAAAGCAAATAATGATGACTCAAAAAAGATATTCTTTGTTCAGCTCTGTGTTTCTCATAATATTAGTTATGGTTAATACTAAAAATTATTTATAGGTTCCTTGAGTCAATGACGAAGCTTAAATGATTGACTTATTTGATTTTGAGATGTATAAACTGAAACACTTTAGAAGCAACATTAATAAAACAATAAACTGGTTTTGTTGTCACCAAATTAGTGGTATAAAAACTAAAGGTTTAACAAATATTTCATGTTAGCATTGTTAGAGTTTGGTTTAGTTACCATTTTGATTTTATTGCACCCAATGTGTTGATCTTGTTGTTTATATTGACATTTTGATTAGAAAAGTAAATAGGTATAGTTATTCAGATAAGTTTTGGGAGACCAAACATTAGCAAAACTTCATGAAATTTTTTCAGATTTGAAGTTCATTGAATGTGATAAAAGTTTCAATTTTGGAGTTTTTATTGATTTCAACATTTTAATGAAGTTTAGAAGTCATGAATATAATATTGTCATTTAGAAGAAACAAAAACTCAAATAACCTTTCTTCAACAGTTGTTTACATTCCAATTACCATGAAATTTGATAATAGCTAGATCTAGAAGCCATTTACAATGTTCCAGTATATCACTTTGAGCCATTTGATCAATATCTATAGCCTTAACCATATTTGATCAAAATTAGAACGATCTAACCAAGTTCAATACGGGACAATTTTGACTATCCAAAACAATTCAAATTTGCATGAAATTTAAAGGAACATTTTTTACTTATGCAACTAGAACTTTGGTGTTTGACACTTTGAGAAATTCCTCATTTTGGTATTTACTGAAAACTCTTTCATTTTTAAACACCTTACAACATTTGTGATCTCCAAAATTATGCATAGCTGTTGGTACTCATTTCCTCAATCCCTCATTTTGATCATTTTGGTATCAAAGTATATTAGCAGCAACCTCCATCTACATCATGTGATATTAGAGCTTGGTTTTGTTGTTCCAAAATAACAAACTATTTATCTTATTTGTGCGTTTTGTTTGTTTTCTACACCTTCAAATTATCATGAAGAATATAAGCTTATAGCACAATGTACAATCGGATTCCAATAGGGCAACTAGTTGTTTTAGTATATATGCTTATTTTAAGTCAAATAGCAAGAAATGTAAGTTAGCTATTGATTTTAAATCAACTATGAATATCATATTGATCTCTATTTTAATCCATATGAACTAAATCCCCAAATCTCATATTTACCCTTACACACTTCTAGGAATTAATCTTGCACTATATTGGGTTAATTAGATGTCTAGTGATGATTACCTTACACACATTTGAATTATTTATTTGATGTAATGTTATTCTAATAAACATTGTGCATATCTTGTTAGAACATTTAATTAGTATTTTGTTAGGTATAATTATGAAGGTAATACATATTCATTTTGGTCTTTGGATTAGTTAATACTTAAACCAAGTATTCTCGAGTGCAAAATTTTTCTCTCTTTCACTCAAGAAAGCTAAACTTAGCTATTCCTTCTATCTCTAGTGAGCCTACTTCCTCATGTCCTACTTTTGCTATTCTTAAACATTCTTAGCATGCATCCCCAAATGCCCCATAGGATGTGTTATGTGATAATAATTCTAAAGATATTGTTTCATCATCAATTGAAGGGTCAAATTTGCATATGTTAGTGCTACTTGACAATGTCGATTCACCTCATGCTGGCAACATTACTATTTTAGATGGAGTTGGGGAGATTGTAGAGTTTATTGTACTAGATCAATATTCAATTGGAGTTTCAAATGAGCCATTGTCAAATATATTAATTGCTCCTCTAGATCTATCTAGAAATATCATCAAATGTGATAGTATTCATGACCATTCAATTTATAGTAGTAGATTTTGGTAACTTTCGAGGAGTTTTGAGTTAACATGTCCCTTGATTGTCTGCATGGCCGCTGAAGTAGTTGTGATACCAAAGGAGGTGGTTGTATCATGTTCATGTGTGCTATTGTCATCAGTCTTGATAATCTTCTCATACGATACATTTTTATGCTACTTCTTATGTCCGATGAGATTCAAAAGTTACCATTATTGATAGAGATTCGATCTGTATTGTTGCATTTAGATTTTGACCTTATACTATCACTGGAGTTGGTGTGCCTCAAAATGTTATTCGTCTTTAGTTTGAGATAGGATGTATTCTTATTAGAGTTTTATTATGATCTTATACAAGATCTAGATGTTGTTCCTAATATTCCATCATAAGATCTAGATTGGTATCCACCATGGAGGATATGCCAATGTTTCACCATTGTTGTTCATAATACCCACTTATTGGGGCTGAGTTTTTGACATTAGGGGGATTTGATGCTATCTAAATTGTTTTCAGTTGTTTATTTGTTCATGTTTGCATCCATACCATTGTCATGGCTTTTAGTTTACATTTCGTGTTACCTGGTGGATGGTCCAAATTGGATCACGGCTATTTATGTAATGTGGACTCATGTACATGTGTGGTTGATGGTGTGTACAACCTGTGGTCATGCCAGACAGCAGCAATTTTCCCAAAGATAAATGCTTTTGGACCACCTTGCATGGTCAAGAGATTGCCTGGGGCAGTTATCTTAGACTGCATGGGGTAGTTAGCTACAAAAAGCACTAGATTTCAGTTTCAGTGCTTTAAGATGGTTTCTTTCCGTTTTAAATTGTAACAAACCACTTTGAAGGTATCGTTTGTTGAAGATTATGCATTTTTTTGTTCTATTTTAGCTTTTTGGAAGTGGAAATCCTTTTGTGGAATTGAAATTATGACTCTTTTCTTGTAGAATTCTTTATGATAACACAAAAGGAGATCAAGCCCAAAAATCCTTCATGTTACAGGGATCTATTGTTGAAATATCTGTGTTAGAGTTGGAATTCATTTTAGGTTACCTATTATTTTACTGCACTCAATATGTTGATATTGTTTTTGATATTAAAGTTTTGATTGGAAAGGTAAACTAGTATGAATATTGTTCAGAGAATTTTGAGAGAGCGAAATTTTGTGATCTGATGATCATTGAATGCTGTAAACGTTTCATTTTTAGAGTTTTTACTGAAGTTTAAAATTCAGGAACATAATGCTGTCATTTTGAAACTAAGCCTACATAATATCTATTTGGTTGCCATTTACCTTTTCTAAGGGTTGCAGTTTTACAATTTTCATGAAATTTGGAGGAAGTTAGATTTGGAAGTCCTTCACAATTTTTTCAGTTCATCATATACATTGATTCCGAATAGTTTAATCACAATCTTTAGTCTTAGCCATGTCTATCTGGAATTAAGGTGGTCCAATCTGAGTTCAGTACAAGACAAGTTTAAACATCCAAATCACTTTGAAATTGTATGAAATATTCGAAGCCTATTGTTGACTTGTTGGCTACAACTTCATTATTCAACACTTTTTGAAATTTCTTATTTTGTTGGTTAAAACATTTGTACAATTTGAGGCATTTTTTTTTTAGATTTCGAAAAATCACTGAAATCGTGTTCTTGTGTAAATCCCTTACAATCTTTGTGATCCATGAAGTGGTGAAACACTACAGTTATTCATTAGCTCATCCCCAAGTTTCCATTATTTTGGTATAAGAGTGTAGTAGCAACAGCCTCCATCTGTATGAAGTAGTTGTGGATTTTTTCTTTGCACCTTTCCATGTTTCTGGAGACACTATATTAGTTGAGGGGTTTATTATTTATTGGAGGGTATCTTTGAGAGAGCACAGAGGGTTTATAGATGTTCATTGTCCGCTCTTTTTATCCTTATAGCTCTCTATCAATTTCTGCTTTCATTTCCATTCTGTCCAAAGACAAGTCTAGCCAGCTTGATTGATTTACCATTGATGAGATTCTATATTCAAATGGTTCTTCTTTCACTTTCTTCATTGATGTTGCTAGTTGGGATATTTAGTGCTTTTCCCAAATAGTATGTGTAGATGGTGATGGTGAACAGACACCAAATAAGTGTTCAGTGCTTGTCCCAGTGGATGGAGGGAGTTCCTAAGGGATAATTCTAATTGACGTTCACTTTCGAGTTGCAAACACGACTCTTAGAGTTGATGACTGCTTTAAAGGGGATTTCTTCATATGTAATTGTGAGACCATGAGTTGATTTCTCCTAGAATGTACTTATTGATTTGTTCTATTTCACTCACCTGTCATTTTTCTAGAGGTAGGGTTGAATATTCTATGGTCTCTAAAAAAAATAGTTGAGGCTTAAAGTTGAGTAAAATTTCTCTTTTATTCTAAAAGTCTTTCATGTTATTTATCCAGGGTTTATGAAATTTGTGATGTTTTAGGAATTGAGAATGGTGTTTGAATGAACTCTTGTGATAGTGGAATAAATTTACATCAATTTTTAAATTAATCATCCAGTCAAACGTGGTCAAATTCCATAAATTTAACCTCTTCCCTTGTATGGTAATCTACAAAGTTTTCTTAACCATTAACCTTTGCATTTGCTGTCCGAAAGTTTCCACGGACCAAGTTACCGCAAATTCATCAAGATGGCTCCATGACCTCTTTAATTTACAAACATCATTGGTACTAATTCCTTAAATCCATTGTCTAAAGTCCGACACTCATCTCTAAGCCATCTTACACCATAGTTTATCCTAAACTGTAATGTTCTCCTTTTGGAACATGATCACATCATAAACTTGTGAAGCTCTTTTCTTACTGGAGTAATTTAGTGGCTTTAGGTGGGTAGATCATCTCATGCTTGCTTTCATATGAATTTAGAACTTTGCATAATAGTCATTTGCATAAACTGCCACTAGAGGTTGAACTGATGAATGTCCAAAATCCGGAAATTGAGAAAGCACTCTTTTCTTGCCAATATGATTATGTAAATGGGTATTCAACATGAATAACTTTCTTGTAACTGCATTTGCTCCCTCCCAAATTGGCTATAGGTCACATGTGTAATGCTACAATTATTTAGCTCTTATTTATCCGTTTTCACAATATCATGTTAGATATTAATGCACTGATGAAAAATTCTGCTAATTTCCTTTTGCACCATAATGATTTTTTTTTTCAGGAAGGCCAAACACCTAGACTTCCAGGAAGTGTTAACTGGGGCACGGCAACTGTCATTGGTGTATTTGCTGGCATGCTATATGGAGGAAGCAAGGAGGCTGCTGCATCTGTTGTATGTTTTTGATTTCCCCACCATAGGAAAGCAGATATTATCTTCTGCAGCATAGCTATTATCATTATTCTTCTCTTTTTTTGTAAGATTTGAAGTCTTTTTCACTGGTTGCTAAAACACTGTTGGTAGTTTTTTGATAGTTAGTACTACAAATGAGATTGTTCCAGAAATAGATTTTTTTCTGTTGACTATCAAATGCATTTCTAATCGTGCTTACCATTCAACATATTTTCTTAATCTGACACGTGGTTTGTGGCAGCTTGGGTTTGGGAATATTGCTAGAGACTGGATAAAGCAAAAAGTTTGTGACCTTGGTTGAGGATATTTAGGAAACTGTATGTGAGGTCCATTTGTGTGCTTTAGTCTATGGTAAAAGCTTGCCAGACCATTGGATCATGTGATGTTGATGGACATACTGTTCAATTGTGGACCTTGTTTTATTGTTTGATTGCAAGTCGTTTAGTTCTTTGATGTTCAATAAAATTAGTTTATTTCATGTATTCTACTTGTCATTGCAAGTTTTGCTTTCTCCTCTCTTGTAGAATGTCTACAAACTACTATCCATGTTGTTAAAAAAAGGTTTGATACCTATTCCTAGAAATGCAAATAGTTGCAAAACGAACCAAAAAATTTAAGCTAGAATTTGAAGTCAGCTAGTGCACCTGACCTGTCCTGTTTTTCTGCCGAACATGGGGTATAGGATGTTGATTTTTCTTTTTGTAATTTACTGTGAAGGGTGAGATTGGTGGGATTTATTTTCTTTCAGAGAGGGGAAAGCCGAAGGGGTTAGATAGCAGTCGAGCAGTAGAAAAAGTGGTAGTACATGGAAGTTTTGTATGTGGATAATCAAAACAGGTGATTTTCTTGGCCTTAATAAGATTGTCATAAATGTTTAATTGTAGGCCTTGGTTTATGGTTTGATTGCAAGTGCTTTAGTTTTTTAATGTTCAATAAAAGTAGTCTATTTCATGTGTTCAGCTTTTCAATGCAAGTTTTCTTTTCTTCTCTTTTGTAGAAAGTTTACAACCTACTACCCTTGTAGGTAAAAAACAATTTTACGCCTTTTCCTAGACATGCTAATTGTTTCATAGCTTACCAACAAATTTAAGTCAGCCAGTGCACATGACCTGTCTCATTTTTTTTTATTCAGCATAAGGTGTAGGATGTTGATGCTTCTTTTAGTAATTTAGATTGAAGCGTGAGGTGAAAGAGATTTTCTTGCACTCAAAGTGGAGGAGAAATTGATAGGATTTGATACATGTTTAGTGGTAGAAAAGGAGGCATCACATGGAAGCTTTGTTTGTGGAAACTACTTGTAATTGGGGAAAAACTATGGTCACATGGTAGAAAACTAATCCACTATGTAATAAGGATGACAATTGGGCCTAATAGGAAGGAAAGTTAAGCCTTTAAAGAGGATTAGGTCTTAATGCTAGGTAAAGGGGAATTGAAGGATCATCAATAATGGCTAAAACTTCTTCGTGAAGATTTTTAAAGCAATCATGGGCTTAGTAGCAGCGGAGTGCATCGTGTACAAGGATAGTTTATTGGACTAGTGGGTCTTTTCTTGACCATCTACAAAGTTTCTTTTTATACATGGACTCATGTTGTATTGCCTCGTTTTGTGGTACATGCAATACTTAACACAACATTTGTAGAATGTGAAGGTAAGTTCTACAATCCCATATTTAATTGTGCTCTCGGTAGTAAAATGATTGATATTTTGACAAGTTTAAGTTGTGTGTTCTATGTACAAAAATGGTTTGTGATAGTTGATATAGCTTCAGTTGATGATTTTTAATGGCATTTGCTAATGACGAGCTCATTTGGTGCCTATGATTGCCATGTTGAGCATCTTTATCTCTCATAATCTTTCTTTTTGAAGTATATGCCATTATTGCTTGCTTAGACTCTTTGGGTCTAACTTTGGGGCCTTGATAGCTTTTTGGTTGTTCTCAAGGGATGCAAGTCCCAACGCACTTTTAGATGTTATATTAGACATTGTTCAATTCAAACCTAAAATTGGTTCTATTTAGATTCTATTTGCCTTGATTAGCCTCCTTGGTCTATCACATTGTTAGGTTGATGACAACATTTTCGAGGTCATTGAACATCTTTGGGTTGATCATAGCATTCCCTGGACAATGCTCATTTTGTGCTTGTGCTTTCTTCTTGCATGGCAATACATCCATGGGCTGGCCAAGTGCTTATTTGTTCCTAAAGAGGACATTGTGTGGGGTAATAGGAGATTACCTCATTATTAATTGGGTTAGAAAAGGTTTGAGGAATTAAGAGTAGTTGAGAAAGGAGAGTTGAATTAAGAGGGAATGAAGAAAGAATATCCCATCGAAGTTCCTATGCGTCTGTTGAGAAACTCACATTGATAGCTCTTTAGTTTTTACTCTAGAGATGTATTAACTACTGAGTCATTTGCCTTGCACAACACGAATTTTGTCTGATTAGTCAACCTCTTTAAATTTGATGGGGATATTGGAGTGGTTTTTGATTGGAATGTGAGGAGCCAATCTTCTAGGCTACAGCTAGCTTTGGTTGGGCCTTGGTCGGCTTACATGATCTTAGAAAATGATGTAGCTAGAGGAGGCTCAGTTTATGCTTGAGGCCTCTTGTTTCTACTCTTGATTGAAACTTAAGGTGGGTAAGGTGTAGGCCAAGTATTAATAGAGAGAGCTTTGTCAACTTAGAAAGTAGAATTGCACTTGTTTTGAAGGAACTAGAGAGTGCTCAAAAGAGATTGAAGAGCTAAAGAAGAAAGTGGAGTTCAAGTCTTCTTAGATGTTACCTAGGATTGCTCACAAGCCTAAACCCTCAGGAACTTCTGGGATTCCTTAGTAGGAGTTTGACAACATAGATGGAATCATCAAGGATGAGGCCTTTGCCAAGCTCTAGGGTTATAAAAGTTTCACATCCAAGTGATGTGCTTTTTGGAGGGTTTGTTGAGAACTTTGACTTGTCTCGTGAGTTACACATTCTATGAGAAAAAAGCCTTAGGGGTGGACCTTCATGCTGCGGTGATGCACCACTTGGTAAAGCTACATTGAGAGTGACATCCTTGTGATTGCCTGTTAGGACTTTTGGGAAAACCTTGCAAGTCGAAGGAGGCCTTGATTACTTGTAGCTTGTAACCTCTGTGCCCTTTTTCCAAGATGTCAATGATAGTTTTTCTTTTTTGGACTTTCTCTTCATTGTGTTCCTTTTTTTGCACATGGTGGACATGATGTTAATGTGTGACCTTGGTAAGTTACTTGCTAGATAATTCATAAGATAGATTAAAGCAAGTGCTTGGTTAGGCTAAGGCTTGAGCTGCATTGGTAAGGCAAAGGGATGTTGAGAGGCTATCACATAAGTCTTCTCGAGTGTGGGGAGATGGTCTTAATAACAAGGGGAGTTATCATAAGAAATGTGGGGAGATGTTCTTAATAACAAGGGGAGTTATCATAAGAAATTAACTCTTAGATGGGCCCATGAAGTGCCTTTTGGGTAGTGCGATGCTCGAAGAATGCATGGAGTTACTATGGATTAGAAAAATTCAAGTCATATTAAAGTTGACTATTAGTCCTTCAATGCATCTCCCCAAACTACTAGGAATTTAATGCAATAAAGGGATGTCGACAGGAGGGACTGACAAATGATCTATTCTTGATGGGGGCATCACGTGGTTTGGTATAATTCTTGATACTCTTAATTCTAGAAAAGCTTGGGTAGATTGAAACATTGATGTGGCATTTGATCAACCAAGGCCTATGGATGCTCACTAGGACTAAGTAGTTGAAGAATGTTTGGGCTTGACAAAGTATAGAGCAGGTTACTATAAGTTAAGATAACGTCAACTGAAGTCCTTTGATTATCATCCTTGCATTTTGCAAGTTATATCTGATAAGTAGAGGTTATTATGTAGGACTGAAAATTGGTCGGTTTTTTATGGTCTCCGTATGGGGTGTTTGCTTGATGAGATGCTCGAGCCACTGATTTGTCCTAGGAGTTTTCTAACAAGCCAAATGATCGAAGACGATAAGGTTTGCTACAAGTGGCATGCCTTTGGGTAGATTTCAAAGTTATACTTTAAAATTCTATAATACTTGATTAATAGAGGCTTAAGGCCACTTGAATAGGTCTAGGTGCTTGAAGAATTTTGCTTCTACTAGGGCTTTGAGTGTTTGAGGTACTGAGGCTTATACCTCTCTGGTTTGGTTGGGGCTTATGATTCTTAGGTATGGTCTTCAAATAGCTAAGGCTTATGGATTCAACTTTGAGCATGATATTGTAGGTCAAGGGAAAGTCGACTGATAAAATTTATCTTATTAAGTATTAAAAGGCAAATTTGATGTTGGAGGATTTCATGAGGGATCGATAATTAGTTGATTCTTGATGGTTATTGTTATTAACACCAGTGTGGTAAGATGTTTGAGTTAGCTATTGCTTGTATAGGTGATTAGGTAGACTACGGATTTGACATCTTACAGTTGATTGGGCTGACAAAAGAGGGAGACCTTGTCCGATCATAATCCATGCATTGGTTCATGACTCCCAGTGGAGGGGAGGAACATGAGATTTAGCCTTCCAACTAGAGTGAATGTTAGAATAAGGCCAATTTGGCAAGATGATCGAGTCAATTATTGGGCTGAGATTGGACCAAGTTTTTTGAGGAAGGTGTTACTCGCACTACACCATAAATATGGGAAAATGGTGATTCTCATCATGGTGGAAGTTCTACATTATGACTAGAGAATGGACAAAAGCTCCTTGACTCACTCACATTTTTTCTTTGTGTGTTTGGTTTTGAAGATTTTGAGCTGTTTTTCATTCGTTTCCTTAGCGCGTTCATTTTTCCTTAGTTGACCCACAAAAGTGAGCTTAAGATGGGTCCCAAGTGCTTGTAGAAGCTTTGGAGTTCATTAGCCTAAGACCTGATCCTGATGTCTATGCAATAGCAGCTAGTATTCCAAGCCTGGAAAATATATCCAACCAAAGGAGTTTTTACATCTAGGTGGTGGTTTACTTGGCCATTGGCCTTGCTTTTATCCATTTAGTGATGTCATTGACATGAACAGGTGTTTGTCATTTACATGATTTGTTGAGAATGGCTTGAAGTTCATTTCCAACACCTCGAGTGGCCAAGAGACGTGAATGAATGTCATCTCGTTACTAGCTACCAAGTTAAGGTACTTTGGTGGTTTTGGCATTATAAGCACCACTTGGCAAATGCTATTGCATTCTTGTTGAAAAAGTAAGTGTGGTGCTTTTTGTTGCTGCTAGGATTTTGCTAAAGGAATGGTTATTGCATTTTTTTGGTGTAAATTTCCTTGTATATGGTGGGGGATTGCTTGAGTTCGAAGCATTTCAAGAGTGGAGGTGTGCCTTCTTGTATAGTTAGCTAGTGACAAGGCAGTATTTTGATGTCTAAAGATCGGACATGATGATCTTCCTATTTTGATAGAGCTCTGTTTTTTAAGCTATTAAACGAGGAGTTCTATCCAACTGGTTAAATGTTGATGTTCATAATTGTATACTTCATAAGGTTAGGGGAGGAGGGTGTTTTTGTTGAAGTGCTGCATTGTTGTACTTTGCAGTTGCACCAGTTTTCTGATTTCCTTTAAATGTAGGATTTCAATTTTGATGCTATGAAAATAAGGTAGAAGAGGTTGGGCTAAAGATCGATAACCCTTGAGGGTTACATTTGATGTGTTTTACAGGCCCTTCAATGTCTTATGATCAATTGTGAGTCAGAGTAAACAGTTAGGTGCTTGTGCTTTAAAAGTAGGCCTAATGCAAGGTAGAGTTCACCTAAGAAAAGTCTTGTACTTATGTTAGTTGTTAGTTGCTAGTTGCCAAAAGTCCATGTGAATGGAGTGCTAGATTATGGCCCTCTTGGGCCTTAAAAACATAACACCAATCTCATTGCTTTGCTCGCTACATGCCTCGTTAATTAACAGCATCCATGAATGCAATGACATTATAGGTGGTTTGGCTTTGAGATGACTCCATCTATGATTAAGTTAACAAGCACTTATGAGTTGATGGAGGTCTATGAGACAGTTAACTTTATATTATCTAAGCTCCACCACTATGTGGATAATCATATAAAGGAGCCCATGTGACTTGACTCTAATTTTGTATTCTTAAATTAGTGTTTTAGTCTTTAAGATGCCACTAGTAGAGGTAGAACCAATATATGGGAGAGGAAGTTAGGCTCAGTACTATTCAAAGCATGATTTGTATGATAGATTGGGCATTTGAAAATATCCTTCTCATGAACTAGAATGACACTACAATTGATTCTATAAATGGTAAGTACAGAAGGGCTTTGTTTTATGGAGTAAAGATCAAGCGAGTAATCAGATATTGCTTCAACCCTTGTTATGCCTTCTCACACTTCTCGGTCCACTTTATTCTAAAGTTATTTTGTAGGCTATAAGAAATGACATGCTTGTTAGCCTGATACAAGGGACATCTAAGTTTTATGATCCTCTTGAACCTCATTCCTTGTTCTTGGGTAAAGTGTAATTGAATTGCTCAAACCTTTGTATTAACTTCAATCCCTTTTTTTAATATCAAGAAGCTGAGGAACTTGTTAGACGCCCCTTATGTGTTTTTTAATGAATGTGCTTTAATGAATTGAAGCACACTTGGTTTCTCTTGGAGGTCTAGAATGTCTTTTGGACATTCAGTAATGGTCTTGGAATGCGACCCATGATGAGAAGGGTGTTGACATAGGCCTCTTTTTTTCTCCTAGTTTAGCTTTTGAAAACCTCATTGTCCATCTTCTTATATGTAACCCCTTTGCATTCTTCAGCTTAAATCGAAGGTGCCAACATTTGCAATAACGTTTGTTTTCCCTTTAGTTTCGTACATTTGCATCTAATGATACCCCCAACAAGGTATTGAGAAAATTGAAATATTTGAAGCCAGAAATGGAGTTAATGAGGTTGTCTACCCTCAAGATTGTATATAGTAGTTCGTTGGGCAAGCATTGTTAAGGTGGGTAAAATGAACACATACATGCCATTTGTCCTTTGCTTTCTTCATGATGATGATGTTGGCAAACCATTTGGGGTGTAGAACTATATTGATAAAGCTTATCTTGAGAAGTTATCCCACCTTGACTTAAATAATATCCCTTTTATTGGGACTAAAAGATTACTTTTTTTTTGCATCAAGGGGACTCCTTATTTTACATTCAACTGTTGCTCGGTTGCATCCCAACACATCTTTGTTATGTTTGTGGGTTTCCAAGCAAACATATTGATATATGCTATCAAAAGAGTGAGTGTGGTTACCCCCCTCATTTTTATTAAAATGAGTAGAAATATTTAGATTTATAGAAAAAATCCCTTTGATCATTGGATAAATGAATAATCTCATCCTTAGGGCTAGCCTTATCAAGTGTCTCTAGGGTTGGCTAATCCTTTTCCTTCTTCTTCAAGCACATGTCATCCTTCAACTTTTTCAAGTAGTAGTTTTGTGTCTCGAGAACATTTTTATGCATTGTCATTACACATGTTGATGTTGAGAACTTCATAGCAAGATGAATGATTAGTGGGATGTGCAAAATTTTTTGAGGCTCATCCTTTTGACGATCTAGTTGTATGATAGCTTCGATGATGAGAAAGTTAGACATGAATATTTTGAAGCCTTTTTTCTTTGTAAGAGTCATCAAGAAGCTGAGTATTCCATCGGGGTGAGACACTTCTTTGGAGCAGCTTATCAAGGTGCCTCTAAAAAGGCACTATGAAGTTACATTTGAGGTCCAATCTCTTGAATGAATGGTTGAATAGGATGACCATCAAATTCTTAGTGCCAATTGAGGTTCCTCTCAATTTTATGTTTGTAATACTAGTCATGATGATGATAAAGTCAACATATAGGTTGTGAGAGGAGAAGATCTACTGGGGCAAATGTCGGGGACAAATGAAAGGGTGGAGGTGCATTTAGTTAGTTCATGGAGGCATGTTATTGTTGCTTCAATATTGATTGTTGTGTCAACAATTGTTGCTTACTTGATATGAAATAGATAATGTTTGAGGGGAATTCCTCTTGTTGGCGGCTTGAGATGGCTTTGCTTAGGTTATGGTTGAGAGAGGCATTGGATTTGCATGTTTTTTGGGAGATGAGTATCTAGTAGTTTCTTTATTGGATCTCTTGAACCATTGTAGTTTGACATCCTTCGAGAGTTGGTCTTGTGTGATTTTGCCATATTCCCTGTCATGTTTGATGGACTAATGGTACGTGTAGTATCAACTCTAGTCTCGATTGTCCTCTCCTTCTTAGTACTTCAAAACTCAATTGTATCTCCCTTGCATGATTCTTCGCGAGACATTCCCATTACGTGACCGATTTTGATAGAGGAACTCTAGTGCAGCTATTTGCTAGCATGGGGTTCAAGGTCTTGAAGACAATAGGTCATTTCTTTGTTTATCATAGCTTGTGCATGCTCTTCTTCAATGGCCATATACTTGTGGACAATTTTTTAAGAGTATCATGAGGTTCCATGGATTGATTTGATGAGGACTTAGAGCTCAAAATCATTCACTATTGCCATCTTTGCAACATTTGTTGTGGTAGTCTCCACCTTATGCAACTCCTCGTCAAAGCACTATTGGAACCTTTTGATGGAGTCCCCCTTCCTTTTATAGGATGTAAGTGATGAATGCTCATAAGAGATTGTTGAGATTTATGATGGAGGCTAATGAAAGCCTCGAGAACCACCAAAGGGCTAAGCCCTTGAGGAGAGTATTGAATGGGAGACAAAAGATTGTATGCAAAATCATATGCATAACCATAAATTTTGAATTCTTGGAGGTAGCTATCTAGGGTTCTATATGCCTTTGGATGTGGTCATGGACAACAATTTCACCTTTGGGACTGCCTTCAAAAAAATTAGTTTTGATGAAGGTGAAAGGGTACGAGATATCGATGGATAAGGAGTTAGATGAAGAAAGGGATCCACTTCCCTTTGGAAGTGGTCAAGGGCAGAAGTGAACATTTTATCTCAGTGATCTGATAAAGGGTAGGCATTTTAATAATTTGTCAGGTGAGGTGACTCCTACACCTAGTGGAAGGCTCGAGTTCTACTCATTTGGAAATTTGAGGATAAGTGCTTGATGAAGGTCTCCTGTTGTTGGTGACTTGGCTACCAATTGATTGGTGGTGGGTACAACATTGCTTGCTAGCCTTACTTTGGGTTTAATAGGCTGGGTTGGAGTTGCCATGGTTTGCAGAACTTGAAATTTATCAACTATCATTTTGGGTATTGTCCAAATAAACTCTTGCATGAAGTGGAGTAGTTGGTTATGTATAAAGATGATCTTTGATTGTGTAGGATGAGATCCCATCAATGTAGGTAGGGCTTCAAAATTATTGATTGCATGCCTTTCTTTTTGCTTTTCAATTTGTTTGTTATTTTTACATACGAATCCTAAAAGGTGTTGGTGCTTTATTTGGTAATTTAGAAAGAAGGATGAGCTTAGCAAGGATTTATGTACTCAAAGAGGAGGGAGAAACTGAGAGGTTAGATGGAAGTTGAACAATTGAAAAAGTCAACATAAAAAACTTTTTGATTCATGAAAACCAATGAAATAAGGGAAAAACTATAATCGAGTTAGAAAACCCTTCCATGACGTACATAGGATTAGAGCTAAGCATCACAAGAGGCACTTGTGGCTTTAGAGGGGGTTAAGTTTGAAGGCTATCTATTGAGGGAAACGAGATGACTATAATTGATGTTTAACACACTTGGGGAAGATTTTAGAGAGTAATTGTGGACTTATTCATAATAGGGGCTTTGTGTGCAAGGATTCCTAATGGAAAAGTGCTTTTTTGTTGATTGTCTGCAACTACTTTTTTGCGTATTTGGAATTGTGGTGGATGTGTAATGCTTTATATGGTAGGTATGGAATGTAAAGAATAGCCCACAACCACCTTTTTGCGTATTTGGAATTGTGGTGGATGTTGCCTTGCTTTTGGTGGATGTGTAATGCTTTATATGGTAGGTATGGAATGTAAAGAATAGCCCACAACTACCTTCTTGGAGGGCACTCTTATTGGAAACATGATGAAGTCTTTAGCATTTTTAAGTCTTGCTATGGATCCAAAGCATGATTTGGGATTGATGATGAGGCTTCATCAATGGTTGATGAAATTTGCTTGATGGTGTTAGTCGGCTCTTATGGATTCCTTCGAGGTGCCTTTGGCTTTTGTGGCCTTTCTTTTTGTGTATATTCTATTATTGTTTGATTGGATTCCTCTAGTTTACCCCTTAGGGAACTAAATGGATTGACATTCATCAGGTTCTTAGGTCACTTTGATCTACTTAAGGCATGGATGATACAGTACTTAACAATTGAAAGAATACTTCTTCATAAGACAAGAGCATGGGATTTGATTTTTAGATCTAGGAAAGATATCAAGAGAGAAAGAGAAACCTTGTATCCCAATACAAGTGGAGACATTAAATGAAATCTTGTGTTATTTTTTTAATAATGCAAAAGAAGTGAAAGCTTGGATTTATAATTAAAGCACTTATAATAAGGTTGATATTGTTCCAATTATGAGTTGGGCTAACATAAACTTGATTAGGGTTCGATAAATTTTAATTTAGCATGCAATTGGTAGCAGCTTCATGACATTGGGTTGAGCTAGCTTGGCTACAAATCATGTTGACGTTGACCTAGCTTGAATGAAATTCATGTAGAAGCTCAAATCAACAAAAATTACTTGTGAGACTATCAAATTGACTTGAAATTTTTTGTATAATAATTTGGGACTCTAGACAAGAGATTGGCAAAATTGAAACCTTAGATGTTAGAACAATAAAACTGAAATCATAATTAAGGTAAAACTACAAAACTAAAACATTGAATGATAGATTAATAAAACTAATATTCAACAAAAAAATTTAATTAGAACTATAATTTTATTGTAAAGCAACAAAACTAAAACTCAAAAAACAATTGCATAATACAAGTACATAAATAAAGGCTAGACCTAACTCTTATATAAAAACTCTAAATAAATATGTTCATCCAATCTTTGGTCTATATTAGGCTTGCAAGGTAAAATGCATTTTAAGTTCAAAAATTTCAATACATAAATATGAAACATAAAGCAAAAATATCCATGTACTAACATGAAGCAAAAGGAAAATTTGGATGCTAAGAGAAGAAAAGGCCAAATTTTAGTTATCATTACAATCTTGTAAAGTTGTCAAAGCAACTCCAAGAAGAAGACCGACTACTACACCAACAAACTTGTGTGTGTGTGTTGCATCACAAAATATGATTTTAGAAAAGGTGAAGAGTCTAGTCGATGAATAAGATTTGTTCCTTTGGAGCAAGAAGTTGTCAAATATAGATGACAGTTGATATTTAATTTGAGCTTGCTATTGTAGATTTAATGGCAACATGGGGACAAGCTTGCGAGCTATGTTTAGTTAGCTTATATCAGAATCTATGTAAGGCATAGATTTACTAATTGAGCTAATGGTAGTGATATAAAAATAATTTGTATGCATGTGTAGACATATTTTTTATTTACATAAAAATTGATATATAAAAAATAATATGTTTGGATATTCATCTCTTTCTCTTGGTTTTAGTTTGAGCTTATTGATCAGTTGAAAGGACACAATCTTTGGTAGTTGATAGAATTTGATATCAGGGATGTTTTCTTACTTTTTAAAACAATAATTTAGGACCAATCCATAGAGGTCTTGTATTCATATCAAACTAGTTTCTTTGTAACATGCATATGGCTCTTTATCATTATTACAAAGGTGACTATCCACCTTAATTATTATAGTATTTTTTGTTTTTGTTGATGCGAAAAATGGATTTGGAGAATTTTAACAAAAACTTAGGGCAAATGAACAATTTTCAAATTGGTTTGGAATAAGATTGGAACACACATTTAGAACAAGTTGGTGTGATGCAGCAAAGTTCTATTGTCTTGCTGATGTTGAATACAACGTGATTGATGTTGAGATGGTGCGGTAGGATGCGATAGTGTCTCGGCTTGAAATGACGGTGATTCGTCTTGGATCGACGATGACTCGATCAGGATTAGCTGCGATTCAACAAGGATCAGTGGCGATTTTGCAGGGATCGGCGGCAACTCGGCTTGGATTAGCGGCGAATCGGCCTGAACTGGTGACGAATTGGCCTGGACTGGCGACTAATCGGCCTGGATTGGCGACGAGTCGGCTGTATCAGCTGCGAATCAACTAGATGTGATGTGAATTGGCTGGAATCGGTGCCTAATCGCCTGGGATTGGTGTCGAGTTGGCTTGGCGGTGGCGGTGAATCAGCTGAGCGAGCTCGATGCTCAGGCGGGTGTGAATCTTCATGGGCCAACTTGGGTCGGCTCGGGTGGGCAAAAGTTGACTCGGGTATGCACGGGCCTGCGCTGGTCAGCACGCGTCGTCCCTAGTCATCACAGCTTGCTATGGGTCGATGCAAGTCAGCACAAGAGTGCGGGTTGATGCAGGTAACTATGGGTCGAAGTGAGTTGACGTGGGTTGGCGAGTGTCAGCATAGGTTAGAGTGGGTCGGTGGTCGACGCGAGCCGATTTGGGCTGCTTTTTAAAAGCCACAGCCAAATGTAATTTTCTTTAATTACTTGTTCGTGTTGTCAGTAGTCGGGAATACGGGAGTTTGCGGTGGCGACTCGGGAAGCATCTCGTCTTGCAATCGGTCTCCGATGAGGACTACGAAGGTTTCCACTGTGCCAGAAGAGCTTCCTGAAGCTTCTCCCTTCTCTCTCTCTATTTCTGCTGCTTCGGTTTCTTCGATCCTCTCTTTATTGTCGACAAAAGTGGGGTTTTATAGTGGCACTCACGCAGTGGCTTTCCTTTGCGAAATGTGGTAGGCCTTCCGCACCAACGAAGTGCGGTAGGTCTTCCGCACTATATTTATTTATTTAATTTTTTGTCACTTTCTACATCTTCAGTTTCATAATTGGGTTAATTGATCGTAAGTTATTAGTTTAATCACACATGTATTGATACTAAAATCAAACAAGTCATTTTTTTGCATTTGATGTAAAGTTCAAGTAATAAAATCAAATAAGTTGATAATTCATGTCCAATGGTAACAAAAAACTGGTCTTTTATGTTTGCTAATTTTCTCATATTAAAGAACTATTGATTGATCACCTTTATTTTTTTGTGTTTTATTTTGTAAAATACAAAATCACACCAGTGTAGAAGGGACACTCAATATTGAAAGTAGAAGTGTCCTAGTTTTTTAATAAATAGAATAGAGTAATAGACTTAGCTATCATGTTCACGACATGTTGATTTTGATTGTGTGGGAGCGTTTTGAAGAGCAAGATCTTGAGGGGCAACAACTCTTTATGTTATCTCAATCTTGTTTTGACAAGTAGAACCCTATAGAACATTGAGTCTTCTTATGTTTTGATTTTTTCTTAACAAACAGGAATCAAAGGGGTATTTGGTATTTGTATACTTGGGTCTCATTTTGATGTACAAGGCCTTGAGGAGTATCGAATTTTCATATATCTCTTAGTTATCTTTTATAAATCTTATCTTTTATGTGAGGTGTTTTTTATCTTGTTTCTAACAATTAAAATTACTTCTTAATAACATGTATATCTCTTTATGTATTTATTCTATATATTGAAATAGATAGAAATAAGAAAAAGAAAAATAATATATTTCAAGAGAGATTTAAACCTTCATTTCTTCAGACATTGACAAAAACGGCTGGTGCCCTTGTTTTGTCTAGAAGGGACCTATGCTTTTTTTTTTTTTTACTAGGTTACTTTAAAAGTAGGGGCATCGCCAAAGAATAAGGGCATCAATATTATTCTCATTAGCATTATTCCAAACTTTTGACATGAACTGTTTTATGTGCTACTCAAAAAGTGGAAACTTAGTTTTGGAAAGCACTAGTTTTCTTGATTTCATATTACCTGCTTTCTGTTTGCATAGGAATCTTATGGCGACTTTTTCACAGAAAAAAGATGCAGAAGTTATGCTAAAACTAGGGAGTACACCAGATAAACGAGAGCAGTACCAGCTAATGAGAGATGCAATGGAGAAAAGGTTCATACAAGTTACACGGGGTTCTATTGTTGGTGGTGTTCGTCTTGGAATGTTTACCACAGCATTTTATGGTTTGCAATACCTTCTTGCTGACTTGCGTGGAGTTCATGATGTCTTCAATGTTGCTGGAGCAGGTTCTGCTACAGCTGCAATGTTTGGATTAATCTGTGAGAAAGCTAACATTTTTCTGAGTAATTTGGTTTCAGTTTTTCTACTGCGTAACTGTTACAATGCGTGTGTGTGTGGATAGTTAGTTTCTTTTTTTTTCTTGATAATGGGAATACCAAATAGTTTTTTCTATGCTTTTAAATTGACATATTAACCAACTAAAAATATTTCCCGTTCTTCGTATGTTCAAGTTATATTCAAAGAAAATTAAATGCTCATATTTTTTTAATCTATATTTTTGTCAGAATTACCTTGTTTGCCGTAGTTAGTGTTAATGAGAATCACATATGTTTTTGTTGGATGATTTGTTGATACAGTGCCAGGTTCGTTCAAGTGGCGTGCTAGGAATGTCTTGCTTGGTACTGCACTTGGAGCCGGGATTTGTTTTCCTCTTGGTATTAACAAATGCAATTTTATTCTTTTTAGTTTACAGGAGATATTCTTATATGAGCAAATTAGGAAAATAGTGTACCACATAAATTGGATGATTTTTTTCATTATCCATGTTGTAACAAGAACATATTGCAGTGTGCACAAAAACATTTTCTTTAATGGGTTTGTCTTCATTTATTCTTGCAAAATTTTTTATTGAGTGTCAAGTGCTAAGTCACCTCATAGTCTTCCCTTTTCTTCTTCCTATTCTCTTCCCCTGATCACAAGCATCCCTACCTAACTAAGACACCTATTTTGCTTAATTTTTCAAGAGGGATATGCAACAGTTACCTTAGTTGACACTTTCAACATTTCTTTGTTTGGAGTTTTTTTAACCATGGTTTTTCGGATATATTGAAATGGATGTAGATCTTAGGATCTAGTTGGTTTAGGCTGGTCCCCTTTTGAAACTGGACTAAAAACTGAACCAAGTGCCAAAGTCTGATAATTAGGCTGCGCCAAATGAAGGGTTGATGGAGGAGTTGAGAGGATGAGGGGAGGAATGAGCTGCTGAAAGAAAGAAACGTGCTTTCCTTTAGTAACTTGATTAGGTAATGTAACTTGATAGGTAATGCAATAGGATGGTTTATTAAAAAACCATGGTGATATAACTTATTGTTGGCTACCTGGAACATCTTTAATGATGATGAGAAAGTGGGAATGAGCCAGTTTGGAGAGAATTGTGAACATGATTTTTTACTAACTTTATTGCATTTCAGGTACTGTTTTAATAATTTGACAGGTTCCCTTGACAATTGTCAAATTCAACATCGTGGATTACTATCATTTTTTTTAATTATTTCTAATTGTAAAAATAATACAGAAGTATATCAAAACAAAGCTGAAATTGCTGAAACTGAAGTTTTACAAGTTAAATTGTAATTGAAATAAAAAAACCTCGGCTTTAACATTTTATTGTATGCATTTATTTTAGCTCATTCTGTTAGTCCTACTTACCTTGTTGATCTTAGCAATACTAATATAATCTACATGTTTATACTCTAAGAGTCAGCATTTTATATTCTAGAGCATGGCCTGCCTTGCTATAGTTCTATTAAATGTTCATGCTGTATAATACAGCATGGTAGGCCTTGTTTTTAATTTTATAAAATCAATTTTATTTTGAACTGTATTTTTCAGTTACACATCATGCCAAATGCACTACACTTAAACATTTTGTTTTGTTGATCTTGTCTTCTCTTTTTCCTAATGAAGTTTGTTGAACCTAATGCAGTTAATTTTGTTAGGGTATTTTTATGTCGCCATAAGTGGACTAAGTAAAGAATGAGGAAAATGACATTATTTTTTTTGTATTTAATTAATTGTAGCTGGCTATTGTCTTTTCTACACATATAAGTGAGATATTATCTTACTTTCTCCACGTTGGTTCTCAAATGATCAAAGTGGCTTGTCCTTTGTAATGCTACATTGTTTTGCTGTTTAGACCATTGCTTATCAGCCCTTTCTCGCCGATCACCACCACACCATTGTTGTCATTGTCGTCATCATTGCTATAAACCATTGACATGCCATCTGTGCCTTGCTTGATTGTCGAAACTCCATTGCTGCCCATCAAATCACCAGATTGTTTCTGCTTTTGAAAAATTGGACAACCTTCATTGGTGGACCACTACAGCCACAAACAAGTTTGCGGCTACACTAGCTAGATCATCACCGCCACTAATGCAACCCATTCTTTAGCCGATAAATCATTGCCACCATTCATCACACTTGCACTTTCATGTTTTAACCACCAAACAAAATGCTATGGGAAGTATCATGTCTTTGATGCATTACCAAGCAACATTCTCGAAAGCAGCTTCATTAGTTTCTCTTTTGAAACGGGAGGTATCACTTTTCCTACACTTAACAACAACCTAGAATATCCTCTATTTGGATATTCTACTAGTGCAATACAAGCTTCAGTATGGTCGACTTCATATGTTATGTTTTTGTTTTTGCTGTGTGTGCAACATCTTTTGACTTGAAAGCACTCCATAAGTTTTCAATTTTCAGTTCACCTCGCCCCATGTCTAATATCACCTAATCTTAGAAACTTTATCTGAAAACCTTGCATTATCCCACCTCATTTTGAATGAGACTATAGGAAGGTTTTAGTATTCTGTGGCACTGAATAAGTACTGGAGGATTAATGTTTCCTTCCAGCTTTTTTAAGAATTCCTTGGTCAATAAATTTTGTTTGACCACTAGACTATGCATCATTTTACATAATATAGTTTCTCCAAAAAAAAAAAAAAAAAAAAAGTAATGTAAGAAATATGCGTCTCTAAAATTCTCCAAACAACTTTTTATGAACCTCAGTATGCTTACTTTTCGGTTAATTACTAACCAATGGATTATTTTCTACGCTCACAATAATTTTCAATTCATCCTTTGTCCTTGTTTCTTCTCATTGTCCTTCAACTTTATTCATTCGTTGTATCTCAATTATGCATGTTCCATGGTTTTATCTTTGTCATTATCTAAGTATCCAAGTAATTTGAGCCACCTTTGTGAATCTTGATTCTTTACTGTAGAAGTCTTCATCTAATTGTTTGGCTTATTTGTTTGTGTTTCTTGCCGTAAGTCATGGATCTCTGCTTCATAGGATTGATTTTCAAACAGATCTCTTATCAATGGGAAGCGTCCAAATGAAATGTATAACAGTCAAATCAACAACCTGTAAGCATTTTCTTATGCAATTAAAAAAAAAAGTCATGGATCTTTCCTTTTAGTAATTTCAGGCCAAACACTATAGTTGTATTCTGTCTTGTTCCATTCATGAATAAATCGTACGGATAGAAATTGTTCAGGCTTCATGTGTTAACGAAGGAGCTAAAGACAAGCTGAAGCTTATGGAAACGATTAATCTATAGGACATACCAAACCACTCTTTTCCTTAGCATTCATGTCAAAATGAATTACAATCTCTAGGTTAAACATCTGCATCTTCTCATAGTGAAACGTGATTGTTCTGTAGTTAATTATACCTAAAACGTTTTGCTCTGATTTATAAATATATGTCAGAACTGAAACTTTCTGGTTTCAGGTTGGATCCACATGAAGCTTGTTGACAAAGCATACGAACAAAATCCACAATCCCATTCAACAGAAGCGAGGGAAAGAAGTGGTGTTGGTGCAGCAATAGAGAGGTTGGAAGGAAGTTTAAAAAAATGATATCTGATCTAAATCCTGCACATTTTTTTTTATCGTGTTTGAGTAATTTTGATGTCATGTGATGCTTTACTTAAACTATAAAGCCCTTAATATATACGACTGGCCAAAGTGTGTGGGTCACTGCTTCTTTGTTAATATTGCAGTGTGTTTGACTGCATAAAATAAAGCCTTTTATCTTGTTGTAGACGAAAATTCAATTATATCCAAGTGTTATCATTATCAATATTATCGTTGAAATAACTCTGAAGGTGAGAATTTTTATAGTAATTTTCCTCAAAGATATCTAACCATCTGAAGTTACAGTTTCTTTTGTTTTTTTAATTTATATCCATGTTAGTTCTTCGTTTCAGGTTTGAAGGAATCTGTTTGCAGTAACTGTGCAAGGTTATTCTTTGAACTTAGAAGCAGGCTCTAAAGATAGAGGAACAAATGTGGCAATTTTTAATCTGTGATAAATGTCGTTGGCGCTTATAAACTAGACGCAACTGTTTTTTAGCTGAATAAAATAGATACTATTACTTGGGTGTGAAACACAATTTAGTTGAATTGGTCATGAGAAGGGAATTGAACACTTCAAGGCTAGCTTAAGAGGTGATCTTTATCTCATCATGGTATCAGCATTTAGAAGTTGATATGATTATCAACTATTTTAGTGGAGTGTTAGGGTATAATTATTAACATTTTAGCTTGGTCTTTAAAGTGACCTAAGTTGCATAAGTTGATTAGTTTAACTCTAGCCAATGATTAGAATCAATTGTAGGCATAGAGAGTTAAAGCATTCTTTTGGATAATTTATCCTTCTTGTAGGTCGGAAGGGTTTCTTGAGTGAAATGTGAAAGCTCAGTTCATTTAATTGTTCAATACTTTTCTTTTCAAATGGTACCCAATCATCTACTGGAGAAGTTATGTCAATTTTTTAATGTAAAATGTATGTCTATTATCCTCAAGGGTTCCACAACCATCATATCGTGATTAATGGATGACTCAAGATTTTAGATCTATTCTTGTTGAGCATAGAATCTTTTGAAGAGCATGTAGACATCGATCAATGAACGTTTTTTTTTGGACGATATACTATTCTTCAAGCACTTCTTGTTAGGATGATTTTAATTGATCTTCTCATCTTATACAAAATTCAAACTATATTTCAGTTAATTATCATAGTTTGTTGGTTGTATTAAAACGTGAAGGATGGTATCATTAATCTTTATTTGTTTATTCATCTTTTAATAGTAACCTAAAGCTCTTATTTTTTTTTTGGACTGAACAAATCAACCATGTTAGGGACTTTGAGTCGAGGAGGATGCTTCTCTTTTTATTTGTTGGCGAAGTCCAGTTTGTGAAATTTAGTGGAGCTTTTCTCTATGTGTTTTTTTTTGTTATTCTCATTAAGTAGAAAATTGCTTTTTTATATTACAAACTAGAAAATATGTTGATGAAAATTTTAAATAACATTATTAGAACCTCATCAAAGGAATGAAGAGGCTTCATTTTTTGTGCTTCTCCTTCAGGTATCACAGCTCAAAAGCAATAGCTTGGGGTTGTTCAAAAGCACAACATCTGTTAAATATACATCTTCCCATAGCCGTGACGTTTCTTTAATGTGAGACAGTGTGTTACAGCACACTCACGATCAAATCTCTTGAGACTAATTAAGGTCGAGTTGGTAGAGGACCAAAGCCATAATGCATAGGCAAAGGGCATGTGCCTTAGGAAGAATGGAACCCTACTTCTAAAATGCTTGGAATATGAATGATGTTTCCGAGCGCTTTACAATTAAGATGATCCATTTGCCTTTGGTGCAATTATATTCTCAATGGACCATTGTTGCATGATTGGTGTAAGGTAACTTTTCCAAATTGAAAGGGAAGAACAATGATGAAGATGTACTTTATTTCTTTTGGGACCTTAAGCCCAGTGGAGTTCTTCAAGGTTTTTGCATGTCTTATGATTTCTACGGTTCTAATCAAGTTATAGGACCACTAATTAAAGAAGTGAACAAGATATGTGCAAACCAGCCGGGCAGGGATGAGGCTTCATGGCTCTTAAAGTTGGAAGTTAGGCTCCATTCTCATCATGGGGGGAAACCACGCATGTCCTTGAGAGGGCCTTGCGAAGAGATATGCAATAATATCCTTAGTTGATAAGAGTTTCTTTAACCATGGTGGAGTTACTTTAACCATTGTTTTAGGATACCACGAAACGGGTTTAAATTGTTGGTTTTCTGATCGGTTTAGACTGATTCCGTTTCGAAACTGGACCAAAAACTCAATTTTGGCCAAAACGGTCAAATTAGCATTTGATGACATCATTGCACCGAGTGCCAAAGTGAGAGAATTAGGCGATGGCCAACGAAGGGTTGAAGGAGTTGGAAGGAAGAGAGAAAGAGACGTACTTTCATTTAATAACTTGCTTAGGTAATGCAACTTGATAGGTAATGAAATAGGGTGGTTAACTATGGTGATATAACTGTGAATTGCCTAGAGGACATCTTGCTCTAATAATTTGTTATTTTTGCATTATTTTATTAACTAGAGATTTTTTGTAATTTTTACTTTTAATTCAAATCTTGTCTTTGATATCTATAAATATATATTATCAAATAAAAAAATAAGAATATTGTTTGTTTGACATCTTGTTTTTCAAAAAGCTTCTTGTGCATACATGCCCACTTGGTGTTAAGAAGAAGGGTTTTTTATATTATGATCCAGACATCCAAATTACAATTCTAATCTTCTATAGTATCAGAATTTAATAAGAGTTTCTCTTACCCATTCTTTATCTTTTTGGTATAAGATACTCCTCTGGGCACCATGAAGATCTACTATTTATCACTTTACTTTTCTTGATTTTAGCATCATCATTGCCATCATTCTTTCCAGTTGTCTTTAACTTTGTGGCCATCAGTTCAGCTGCATCAAATTGGTTGAAAAAGTATTTACCTCGGTTCCTTACTATCGGCCACCTCCAGCTGTTGTTGCTGCACAACACGCTCCTGTCGCAGCCAAGCGTGCACAGATGAAGCCGTCCTTGCTCTCCACCACATGCCGTGCCCTAAACTGCACCAGCCTATGTTGCACTACCGCACCAACTCCCATGCCCTCGACCATATCGTGCGTAATGCCGCATGATTTACTTCGCAGAACCCTAGTCGTTGTCGCCTTGGAGCCTCGAAGTAACGTACCATTTTCTACCTTCGAAAACCCAAGCTTCACTAACTCGGCACTGGCCCTTCCGAGCTGCCGCATGGGCTGTGTCGCTGAGCCTAATCTCAAACCAAATCGACACTGTAGAAACAGCACGTGCCTAACCCGGAGTTGAACCGCTCGCGCCATTGAGCCATCTCACTTGTCAAACCAGACCACAGGTCGTCGAAACCACATGCACCCAGCATGTAGGAAGCTCAGTGCTGAACCGTGTTGCATGAAACTAAATCCAAAATTCAACTTATTTCATAATCAATTTGGGAAAACTTTTCAAAATGTTTTTCAAAAGATTTTGTATTAGAATTTTTGTAAATTAGATAATGTTTTCAATATAACATTTTTATAATTTCAAATAGAAGATCATTTTGAAATGTTAGATAAAAAATATTATTTTTTTTTGATAATCATAGAGTTTACAAAAGACATAATTTTGAATTTCTTAAAACATATTTTTCTTTCATTTAATAAAATATCTTAACTTGAAGATTATAACATTAGGTTACAAATCTACAAACTATAATTGTGATACTTATTAGATTTTATTCTATTTACATGTTTAATTATAATAATTAGTAAATCTATCTTGAAAGTCATGAAACAATTAAGAGAATATTTTATTTTAATTTTTTTAACTTAACTAAAATATCATTAGTTTTAGTACTTAAATTAAATTTTTATAGAGAGTTATTCAATAATTATGTTTGTACTTTTTTATTATTATTCTTAGTTTGTTTCTTATTAAAAGAAAATTGCATGATTTAATTTTTATTTAAGAATTTTTTATTAATTTAATTATATCAATATCACTATATTTGTAATATTATTTTAGTTAAATAGTATATGAAAAAAATAGTTTTCATATTTTAATCATATTTTTTTATTTGTTATGAATCCTAAGTATAACCAAATCAAAATTTCAAAATATATTAAGAGTGAAAGTAATATATTTAATATTACTACAAATGAAAAGTTAGATAGATTAGAAGTTGCAATGACTAAGTGTGTAAAATTAATAGATAAAATATTATCACACATATTATTAATTCTCAAATATTATGATAAAAACTTATATAAATAATTATATATATTGAAGAAAAATGGTTCTACTATGATGAAATATTTGAATATATTTAAAGATTTAATAGATAAGACTAATTATCTTAATAAAGATTAACAATTAATTAAAAAATTTACTTTGAGATTTACATAAGAGATAAAAAAAAGTTTAAGTTGTATTATTCTTAAACACATAAGGATGTTAGTGACATAATTAGTAGAGAGATTTCAAACTTTAATACCTATAAATTTCAAATATAAATTAATAAGCTCATTTGTAGAATCTCTTAAAAAAATTATTAAGCATTATTTGCCTTTTTCATCTAAAACTCAATTACCAAAAAATATCATTAAGAATAATCTTTAGAACAAAATTAAATTCATCATAAATATGAGAAGGTTAAGCATAAGAACTGTCAATATAAGTATATCTTGAACTTTAAAAAAGAATAATAAGATGAATTATAACACAAAGAATAAATTATTATTATTATTATTGATAAATAAAAAAAGATAGAGAATAAATAGATTGATTTAAAAAATAAAATTTATTACTAATAAGAATGAAGAAATATGAAAAAAGAAAATTGATTTAAAAGAAATAAAATTAAATTATGGTCTAAGGTTTAAAAATCCTAAAAATATTTTAGGCATTTTTGTCATACCTCACTTGTATTAATACTTAATTCGACCATTGATCAAAATACATAGGCAAAAGGAAAAATGAATTTTTTTAAATAAGGAGTGATGGTCCTATTTTTAGTTTTTTTTGTTTTCACTCGAACATAAGTTAACATAGAGTATACACATCTTCATGATCATAGTTTCATTATTAACCAAAATAAAAAGTAAGATACTAGTTCTCTCTTCAAGATTGTAAACTTGGACATATGCAACTTTCTATTATTCCATAGTAGGTGCTTATTGTGGTGACCCATCTTAGACTTTCTCAGATTGGTGCCATTAATTCTTTTTTTACCTCTTTTGTTTTTTGCTTTGAAATCATGATAATTTTTTCTTCTTTTTACATTCTTAAATTCAAATAGTGGAAGAAAATTCAAACCTTTTTAAGAAGTTATTTTAAATTCTTTTATAATAATATGGAAGTAAATAAAACCAACTTTTATACAAATATTTGGAAAACATAAGTTTTCATATTTTCTTTAGAAATATGTTTCATACCACATAAATGAATATTAATTCTATTATATGTTCTTTTTAAATAAAATAAAAAAATTAACACATATAATGACAAAAGTAGCTATATGTCATATTTTTATGTGATAGCTCTCACATTTTTCTAGTATTCCCATGAAGTGTCTCATTTTAACTTAAAAGTATTAAAACATAAATAAGCCAAGCAAACCAATACTAACTCAATGGTAATAAAATACACATATATGAAAGAAAGTAATTTGGGAAATCTCATGTATGATCATTTGTAAATAATATAATGAAATAAGAGCACGTGAATGATAAATTATGAGATAATAAAAAAATATTATAAAACATATTTTCAAGTAAAATCTTATTGGTTATTATATTTCTATTATTTTTATATATTTACTCATTTCTTTTATTTTTTTTATGATAAGTTAGGGTAAGGTTACTTCATAATAATTAGTTATGTTTAGAAATATGTTATCCCAACTTAAATAGTCTAGATAGAATAGCTCTTTTTGTTCATCTTCAAAACTGTTATTTCAAAATGCTAGTCATTATTTTAGACAACCATTCATCTTATCATTTTTGAATATTTTTGTCCATTTATCGAATCTTTTTTTTCTTTCCTTATTTTTCTTTTCTCTTTTTAGAAGCTTATCTTTTTTTTTCTTTTAGCTATCATTAAAAATAATAATTTACTTATTATTGCATTAACATGAAAAGAGATATAAATAAATCATATTTAACATGCACTAGTTTCATGTGAAAATCAAACATGTGACATGATATTGTGATTCCAAAATGAACAATCAAAATTTCATGTGAGATCATCTCTTAAGTTTTTATCCCTCTAACATAGAATATATATCAAACAATAAACATAAATATGACCTTGTCTGTACAAGCATATTCAAGCTTTGCCAATTATAATATCATTTAAGGATTCTAACCTAAAAACATCATACATTATATCATGTACTCATAGAGCAAGATTATATACTTCAATTTCTAATTTAGTGATCTTGTTAGATTTTCTTTCTTTTCTTAATTTTTCTAACTTCTCCCCAACTCTTAAAGACTTTGCTTCATTCTCTTTCCTTACACTCTATCACACTTGGCCAAACTAGCTTTCTTAGATTTTTCTCAAAAATCTTTTTAAGTCATGACTAGCCTAGCTTTTATACTTAATTCAGTGTCCCCCTACATTCTCAGTTGTTTAACTTCTCTCATTGGCCACATTCTTTCAATAGTGCATCATCACTTTCTTTTCATTTTAAGTCTGATGGTTTCTCATTGATTAAGCTCTCCTTATGATGATTAACTCAACCATTAACTATTTTGAGTTTTAAAAGATTTTCACTTTCTTCATATCATACTTATATGATACCTAACTTTGTATTATCTAATGAGTAATATCTCTATCATATGTACTTATTCATTTTAATCATACTTATAAGATCATCTTATTCATATTTGTATGATAAATTTTAATTAGCTAAACTCAAACATACTCTTTACATCATAATGTATGATGCCATTTATCATACTTGTACAATATATTTTACTTCTCATTCTTATTATAGCAATTAATGGTTCTATGTATGACAATATTCTTTACATGACCATATTATTATAATTGTGCATATTATATCGTACAATGTCTTCATACATTAATCAACACATCAAATATTTATGTTATTTCCTTCCCATTTTATCATACGTACAATTTTTATGTCATATTATGATACAATACTCCATATGCTTTGCTCTACATAAAACATACTTGTATGATGATCTAGTTATACTTATATGATATTTATCTAACTTTTGTAATTGTTCTAATTGCTTCAACATCATTCTTTCTCTTGATCATATTGTACAATTTTCAATATTATATTGTATGCTCCTAACATTTTCTTTTCTTGTAGTGATGTTATATAGAGGTTGATTTTATAGTTATAATATTACATTTTGTATTGTAAAATTGTCTATTAAATTTAAAATTTTAAACAAATATTTTGAGAAAAATTTCATAAAAATTTAAAAAATATATTTAACTAAAAATATCTTCATTTTAAAATGTAGGATGTTACACTTACTCATCTCCATGACATCTTTGATATAGCCTCTTAGTGTGATAGCAAGCCCAATAATACAAGTAGAGTGGATGTGAGCAAAATGCTTAGCAAATAAATCATAAATGTAAATAGCATTCGAATGAAGTAGATATGCACAATAATTATAAATGAGATGAAAAACATCATAACATTAACAACTAATTTGTCTTTTTTTATTATTTCCTTATTTAATATAAATAGAGTTAGAAATAGATAAATTTTTTATGATTCTTTCATAATACAACTATATGAATAAATATGTAGTTATACATAGTTATTCTATCTTTATATTAGAGTTATTAGTTACTTTTCTCTTTCTTTACTTTTTTTCTTCTTTATTTTTTCTTATTTCTTTTCTACTTGTCTTTTTATAGTTATATTTTCTTTTATTAGGGCTTTATTTCTTTTAAATGTTAGTATTTCTTAGTTTCTATTATATCAGCCCAGTAAACAACTAGTGTTGTATTCTTTTTTTTAACATTCTTAGTCAAAGTTATTATTAGTGCTAATTTTCTTTTTTTTATTACTGACCTAGTCTACTATACATGTTATTTTTCTTTCCTTTTTTTTGGCCTTGTTTATCAGTGCCAATTTTCTTTTCTTTGCTTTTCATACCTACTTCGCTTCATTATTAATGCTGGTTTTATTTTCTTTCTATCAAGTGATAGTGTATTTGAAAAAAATCATAATTTCACTTTATTATTTCTTTCTTTAATCTCATGGATTAATCAACAAACTTTTATGTATATTTCATTCTTTTTTTCTTTTTTTTCATGTTTTTATTTTTATGTATTTATTATGCATAGCAAAGAGTTTAGTAGTATATAGAAACATAATATTTTGATTATATATATATATATATATATGTGTGTGTGTGTGTGTGTGTGTGTGTGTGTGTGTGTGTGTGTGTGTGTGTATGTGTGTACAAATAAATAAGAGTTACCTTCTAGTTTATCCTATGCAATTATGATGCCATATTATATAGGCATGTTAATGTCTCCTTTTTACTTCAATTATCTCTCTTGTTTATTAGAAAATTAGATTTATCTACCTGAACTTCTTCTAATAAGTTTCATTCCAAGATTTGTTTCCATTTTGATATCTTTTCCATGCTTTTTTTACATTTTATGACCCTACTTTTTTTTATACTTTTATTCCCTACAACTCTCCTTCTTCTTCTTGTTCCTCATCTTCTTTACAACACTCCTCTTCTCAGAACTCTTCTTTTTTTTTTCTTTTTTTTTCTCAATATTTTTTTGGGTGTTATTTCACTTAATTGATTTCCTCTCTCTTTCTTTCTCTCTCTCTCTATATATATATATATATATATATATATATATATATATATATATATATATATATATATATATATATATATATATTTCTTGAAGCTTCCTAAACTAGTCCCCCACCCTTCAAGAGTAACTACTTTGGAGAATTGCAACCCATGAACCAATAAATTCTTTTAAATTAATTTTTCTCAATGTTATATTTACTTTATTATTTGGTATAACTTTTAAAATTTAATATTTTTGGAGATAATGCCAAAATAATATGATTATATTCTAACCTCAAAATACAAACTTTACTTAGCTATGTAATGACTAATTAAACATTTAGTTTTATGATTTTAGATTTGCATAGTAGTTACAAGTTATTGATGTCTCATCTTTTCTTTTTTAAAACACTTTTATCTCAAAATTTAAAAAGGTTCACGATATTATGTTCTCATATCAATATTTCACCTCTAAGGTGGCTTTTCTTTTAGTCTAATTTGCTTATAATACATTTCTAATTTGAATAATCTTTTTCCTTAATACCTAGTTTTTATGATCTAAAATATGATAGTAAATTAAAATCTTTAGAGTAATGATTGATAATATGAGAAGGATCAAAGATATACTTTCTCAAAGTTGAGATATAGAGGACGTCATGAACTCTATCCATGTGTAAGGATGGGGTTAACTGATAGGCCAGTAAGCTTATCCTTTTCATAATTTGAAGAGGACCAATGTATCTTAGTTTAAACTTTCATATTTTTCCAATCCTAAAGATTCATTTTAAAGGATTTACTTTTATAGAGATATGGTCTCCCTTCTTAAATTCCATATTCATGGGCTTAGCATCAAAGTATATCTTTTATTTATTTGGAAAAATTTGAATTCTCAATCTAATTGCATTCACTTTTTAGTACTTTCCTCTACAAAATCATGGCTAATTAATTTCCTTTTTTTTCTTTTATCTTACATAAAAGGGATTAATATTTCCTCTTATATAATGCTTCGTAAGGTGTCATGTTAGTACTTGATCAGAAGCTATTATTATAAGAGAATTCAATAAAGGTAAACAACTGTTCTAGTCATCATCAAAGTTTAAAATATATATTTTAAATAAATTCTCCAAAAATTTTATTATTATTTCTATTTGGACAATGGTCTAGGGATGAAATATAGTATTATAATTTAAGTTTGTATCAAATTCTTGATATATTTTTTTTAAATAAGAAGTAAATTTTGGATAATTATTTAATATGATCTCCTTTGGTACTCCATATAACCATACAATTTGATTCACATTTAATATATGCAACTTTTCTACAGTGTAAGTCCTTTTGATAGCCAAGAAAAAGGTAGACTTAATAAGTTTATCTTCATATGCAATCATGTCTTATAGAGGATCTAAGCAAGCCAACTATAAAATTCTTTACGATGCTCTACTATTAACATTTAAGATTTCTTAATGGTTGCAAAAGCCTACTTGACTTTTGTCTTTCTCATTTTACTTGTTGCTGTTAAAAATTTAGTAGCCTGTTCTACAAAAACTTGCTTCATTCATGGCAACCAATAGTTTTATTTTAATTCATACTATATCTTTGTAACTCCTATAAAAATGTAATATTTAGAATTATAAGTTTTATGCAATAATAATTGATTAAGTTGTTTATGACCAATGATGCACAATTTATTTTGGAAATGAATAATTCTAATAGCATTTATAGTAAATAAGAAACCCAATCTTCTTTTACTTTTTGAATCAAATTATATATTTTTTTGTCTTGTTGCTAATCTTCCTTAATGGAAACGAACCAATCAACTTGCTCTGATAGTTGGGATAAGCAAAACATATTTTGATGCATTTCTTTTTCTAGTCGATATCTATCGATTTTAAAATAAATTTGTTATTCATCAGATTGGATTGAGTGTACATTGAAACTAGTTTGCTGGCTTGACACATCAGCCACCACATTAGTGTTACTTGATGATATAAGATATCTATATCATAATCTTTAATGCATTCAAGACATCTCCTTTGTCTTATATTTAATTCTTTTTATATAAAAGTATATTTCAAGCTTTGGAGATCCATATAAACTTTATATTTTACTCCATATAAATAATGACTCATTTTTTTATTGTAAAAATAAAAACAACCACTTCTAAATCATAAATTAGATAGTTCTTTTCAAGTAATTTCAATTGATGAGATCCAAGAGTAATTTCTTTGATATTTGGCATTAATGTACAACCCAATCCCTGATACAATACTTCATGAAATATTTGACATCCTTCATTTCCTTCAGATAAACTAAGAATTCGGTTGCAATCAATTTTTCTTTCAGTGATTGGAAATTTTATTCACACATTGGGTCTTATTCAATTTTAACTACTTTTTGTGTTAATTTTGTTAAAAGACATATAAGTTAAGAAATTCCTTCTATAATTTTTTTAATAATATCCAATTAACCTTAAAAAACTTTGTGCCTTTATTACATTGATGGGTTGGGCCCAATTCACAATAATGATGATTTTTCATGGATTTATAAAAATCCCTTATAATATGCCCTAATATTGAAACGTGAGATAGTTAAGATTCACTCGTTAAAAATTTGAAATAAAGTTAATGTTTCTGTAATTTTTGCAACAATAAATACAAACGATCTACATGTTTTCTATAAACATTGAATATATCAATATATCATTAATAAAGACATCAAAAACTCATCTAAGTATTCTTTGAACACTTTATTCATAAGATCCATAAAAATAGACAGTGCATTAATTATGCCAAACGACAAATCCACAAATTCATAATTTTCATACCTTATGTAGAAAGAGATCTTGGTAATATCTATGATTAAGTGATCAATTCCAAGCTCATTAAATCTAAAATCATTAAAAATCAAGGTTAAGACAAAACAACAGAGAATGTTGATGTAGCACAAAATAGTAAGAGCCTAACCTAGAGCCATGTGCAAATGCTCTTTACTAACACACTAGAGAGAGCAATACAATGCTCTAGCTAGGTGATGTGTATGGAGGCATGGGCTTACATGTAGGAGGTGAGGCATGTCAGACGCATGGGCGAGATGGGAACACGTGTAGCCACTTACCATACACGTGTTCCACGAGAGCGATAAACATACTTACCTTCTTATAGTCAATACACATGCAAAGGGCTATCAATGAAAGGGAATAGTACATGTGCATGTGAGTAGTCCCCCTGGCATGACTATATGTATATGGGGGTAAGGGCTTGTGTGTACAGATAGGAATAGGATCAAGCTAGGTTTTGTAGAATTTGTGAAATTTTTGTATTTTTGATCAAAATCACATATTTTTTATAATAAAAGATTATATCTAAACTTTTATAAAGAGGTAAAAATGATATATAAAGAAAAAAATTTAAAATTTTGAGAAACAAAATTTCATGAATTCAAAACCCCTTAAAAAGAAACTTTTTAGAAAATTCAATCTTCTTATGACAAAAATCCTCTTTTTTTATTTTTCTTTCTTAGCTATTCACTATTATTATGCTTTCACTTTTATTGTTACTACTCCAAAAAGAAGGTCTATTGACAAGGACTTAAAGTGAGAACACCTTGCAGATAGATCAATCCGACTTTTTAACTTTCAATTGATAGTATCCTAATTTTTAATCAAGTTTAAAAATATAATTAATTGTAGTTTTATCAAATAAAACATTAATTTATATAGAAGATACTCTTTTACACTATAAATTTGTTCAATTCTCTATAGAATATAAACATTCATTGATTATCATTCTTCTTGTTTTCATAAATAATATAAGTGCATCATATAGAGAAATAATAGAATGAATGGAACCTTTATCTAAAAATTCTTGAATTTATATTTTCACTTTTTATAGTTCTATTATAATTATTTTATATGGGGCTTCTAATATTGGTTTTCTGGTAGATTAAAGCTAAATTTCAAATTCAATTTCTTGATCTAGAGGGAGTCTTAGCAATGCTTAAGGAAATATGTCATATAATCATAAATCACATATGTATTTTGTGGTTATTCAAACTTTTGTTTTAGAACTTCAATGTGTAATAAAAATATTTCTCTTCCCTTGAATAACATCCATTGCACTATTAAGGTAGATATAAAAGGATTCTTACTTCACCATAATACACAATTTTCTCCCCTTCTTTGATTCTTGCTTTCACCATATTTTCCATGCAATAAATTTTGCCTTGATACTCATATAGTCAATCCTTACTTAAAATAGTATCAAACTTCATTAATAGGAGTTCTATTAATTCAACAAATAAATCCTTTCTCAAAGTTTTAATAGTTTATTTCATATATTAGTTTTAATTTTATTATTATGAAGTAGTTTGACCATTATGAAAAAACTCATTTGATTAGATGATGAGAATAAATTTTTATATAAGTGATAAGAAATAAAGGAATGAGATACCCTACTATCAAATAATATTGAAATAAGCATGTGCTCAAATAAAAGAGTACTTACAATAACCTCCAAAGAGCTAAGAATATCATTTTGAGAAATAGTATATACTCAAAGTTGTCCTCCACATCTTAAACTTTGTTCCTTGCTAGTATCTCTAGATATAAATAAAGTTATAACCCTTCCTTTATTGGAAAATCCTTTATCACTACTTATAACTACATTTTGAGGCCCAAAATATACATTAGATCTAGTTTCAAGTTCAGGACAACCTCTTATCATATGGCAAAAATTTTCATAATGAAAATATTATTTCATCCCTTTATTTACACCAACATTTTCCATTATGAAATTTCTTACTATTTGGGCATTAAGAGGCCCTTTCATTGAAGACTTTTTTTTGCCTTAATTTATCATTCTTTCTTATTAAATCCCATTTAACTTCCTCTGCATTATCCGTTAAAGAGTTACTCAAATGAGATATGTCTTTTGGTGTGTTGTGTTGTTGTTGAATGCTTATATATAGTGCCTTCACATTTGAAAAATATAATATTATAACTGATGTAGGATAATATGCTAAAATGTATCTTTGGTTCATAGATAATAGAGAAACGTTTAGGTTCAAGTAATGTATTCGTACATGGGCTTACCCAAGGTGTTATAATTTCAAATAAAAAAAAATTCAAATATCATTGGATAAGTAGAAACTTTTTCAGAAGCTAAGAACTTATACAAATCTTTAACACTAGAGATTTCAACATAAAAGGAGAGTGGATTAGCAACCTACACCCAATATACTCAACTTGGTGGCAAAAATAGCAATGTATACACAAGTGAAGTCTTTAAAATATAAACAAATAATTCACACATTCACGTGCACAAACTAGAGTATTGAATATGACAATTAATTTTTTTTCTTAAAAGACAAAATAAAGAGTAGAAGGGTTAAAACATTTCTTAGCAATTTTTTGTGGATGCTAGATTATGGGTTGAGATCTTCCCTTTTGAGCCTTTCACTTTTCTTTCTAGGGTACCTCTAAAATCACACGATTGAATTAGTTGCATACAACATGCTCATATCAAGTAAGCTTAGCATTATCACTTTATTACTTCATTCAAAATTTTATTACTTACAACATGGTAAGTATCCCTATTTGTAGACACCTCGATGGTACAATAATTATTTGTTAAGTCTATGAATACAAAAATACAATTAGGAATACTATGTTCCTATATTAGAATTTTATAGATTATTTAAGAAATTTTAAAGTTATCACAAAATTTTAAAAAATAATTATACTTTGAATTCTATCAAAAAAATGTCATAAAAAGCTACAAAATTAAATACAAAAATAGTTCCAAATTAGTATGTGCATTTTAGGTGAAAATCTATTACCCTTAAGTAATGAATCAAGTTTTAAATATTTAATACTTTATTTTAATAGACTTATTTAATATGAAATAGGATTATATGTAAAGAATAAACTGTGCATTTTTTAAAATGATGAACTAGTAGTCTTCAAAGTATCTTGCATATTTTGTTAGTTTCATTGATTGAAGACATGTGTATCAAATTTGAAAATATTTTCTTTGTATTAAAAATAGAATGTTAGCTTATTGATTACACAACACATCTCCATTCATCTCAATTTGAAATCATAACTGAAGCATCTGATGGTTCAATTATGTCCTTGATTAAGAAAACATATAGGATTCTATTTTTTCAATCATCCTTTTCTTAGAAATCCTACTTAAATCATTTATTCATTTAATAAACATGATTCTATTTTTTAACCATTCTTTCTTTGATTAAATCTTACTTATGTATCTTTATCAAATTTTATGTAGGTTGATTATTAAACTTTGACTAAATAAGAAAAGTAATTTTGTTAAAATTTTCATAATTAAAAAAAATTAAGCTGCATCCCAAGCTATGCCCAAATGCAAAGCTCTCGAGCTGAGCTAGCCTGAGTGGGCATTCACAAAGCGTAGGGACCAGCAACTGGAACCAAGTCAGGTCGAGGGCCTATCTTAGTCTATTATAGTCTTGAACCTACTTGCGCTAAGGCATATTGTGTTTTTAGGGTAATATAAGACTCAAAATTAACCTATAATCCTGTAACAATATGAGTGAACTTAGCTAATGCAATCTTGAGCACATAAGGGGAATCAACCCTAATTTGACTCACATAATTCACCAACACAAATAGTTATAAAGTGCAAAACTTTTGTATATGCTGAAATGTGTGACTATTCCTTGGTATCCGTCTACTTCCAAAATCGAAAGTGCTCAGCAACATTCGATTACACATTTTTGCAATCAAACGACAATGATTACATTTAGTATTTCATGTCTAAAGCATGCGACATTCTACACCATTTGATCTTTGATCAGACTGTAATTGTTTCATCTACTGCAAAGCAATTGATCCTTGCTTAACATCCAACGATCATGATATCATCGAACTTCATTTGACAATTTTCTTGGTGAAATATCTATCTTTGAACTTTGCAACTCCTAATTATCCTTTTTGAATCATTTGGTTGAGATCTACTCCAATTTTACCACTATTGAATTGAACAATCAAGATATCATCTGACATGATCAGATGACTTAGATCAAATCTATCTTGATCAAACCATCCATATAAATCTGATGGTATGTATCACCTTCGATAAGATCCAACGGCTCTGGTTCATCTCACATAATGACCAATTCTCTAGTTATTGCATTAGCCGTTTTGGAAAAAATATTTTAACGTGTTTGAAAAAGCTCTTTAAGTTGTTTGGTTACAACTTTTTAAATAGTTTTTCAATACTTTCTAATTGCTATAATCAAAATTTTTTTATAAATACTTAATCATTGTAAATGAATCAATCTTTAAAATCTTAATCAAACTCTATTCAATATTCTACTGACATAAATTCTAGTGCTAGTAAGTACGACTTGTCTTTAAATTATCATTTTTTTCAACTAAGCCTTGCACTTCTAAACTTTTAATTTTTTATTTCTTTTCTTAAATTTAAGCTTGTTATGCCTTGTTTCATTAATCAACAAGTATATAAAGTTGTATGAATTTATCATAATTTTTTTGACTTATTGTATTTTTCCTTTTTTCTTTTGGGTTGGACAGTTTGATATTTATGAAAGCCTTAGTTTGGTTTGATCTCGTAAAAAATTGAGTTGGGATTGAGCTTGCAAAAACCTAAGTTATAGTTAAACTCGTAAAAACTAGTAAATTAGAGGTGAATCGTAAGAAAAAAACCTTAACTTGTAACATTTTGTTAGTGATGTTTTCCTAACCTCAATTTGGTGGATGTAGGTTCTAATTTTAATCGAATCATCTAAAAATTTTGATATCTCATTTTAATTTTTATCTACATTTTTTACCATATTAAAATTATAATATATATATATATATATAATCAATGTCTTTTATAAACATAAAATTATTTTTGAGAA
Source organism: Vanilla planifolia (assembly GCA_023846275.1). NCBI lineage: Eukaryota > Viridiplantae > Streptophyta > Magnoliopsida > Asparagales > Orchidaceae > Vanilla > Vanilla planifolia. Next base: position 35,585,043 of record CM043869.1, on the reverse strand, counting down.
ATAAATATATTAAAAAAATAACAAAAATTATTTTAAAGTCCATAATTCACCCCTCTTGTGGGATTCACACACTAGTTTTCACTACACAATCAACAAGCAACGAGATGACAGACAAGGCAATCAGGGTAGCATAGGAAGGGATGAGCAACAATGCCTCAAGTTTAGTTCACAAATCAACCCAGGTCGAAGTGGATCAGCAAGGTTGACAAGTCAGTAGAAGTTCGTAGATTATAGGTCAATGACAAGGGTCAGAGTTGGTTAGTGTGGGTTAGAATAGGTTGCTTTGGTCGATGTAGGTTGAGTGAGCAAAGCACGTTGTGGGCGACGTGGTGGTGAAGTCGATTGCAGACAATAATAAGTAGTAGAAGCATCCAAAACTCTATTTTAAGCCATTTTAAAGCAAATTTTGTGTCGACAAAATTATGGGTGATAAAAAATTAAACTAAAATGTGTGATAAGCAAATGGTCAATTGTAATTGACTTCCACAATGACTATGATAGTAAAGATCAAGGAAAAGTAAAGAAGCCAATCATGACATAGTTTTGAGTTTGAATATGACTAATGTGTCTCTAAGTAGAATCTCTGTATGATGTATAGGACATCATTACTTTTATAACTATGCAACCTATGATTGACTTTATGTAGGCAAACAAGAATGTGAGGAATACAAAAAGACTTCAACTCTAGTACTAAATGATTTAATACAAGATAACATGTGTGCATGTCAAATGTCACATCGAATACACCAAAATGTATTTTTTATACAATTAAATGAGTAGATTCAAACCAGATCTAACAAAAAGTATGACATATTACTTTAGTTTACCAAAGTGTTGTCTTATTGAGCTTGATTTTGTCACTTCAAAAGCACATGAATAGCTATCTTATAAAGCAAAATGAATGAAATGACTAAAAAATTGTTCAAAAGAAACTATAAATAAGTGATAATAATGCATTGTGTTTAGTGGATAATAAAAATGTTGCATGTCTTATAAGGAGCTTGTATTTTACTTGAGTCAAAAGCACATATAACTCATGTCATCATATGAAGACCTTGACTAATGAATATGAGAGGTCGTTGAAAAAAATCAGTGGGACAAAGAATCCAAATGATATGTTGATTAAGGCAAATAATAGAGACAATTTATCTTGCGCTCTAAAATCCTAATACTCTAACAACTTCCTCTTGCGCAATATATTGAAAGTGGGATTTTTAGGTCAAAATAATATATTACATGGATGACTCAAAATTGTCATCATGTGTTAATTCTTTCAAAATTTCAAGGTTGATAGAACAAATCAATATACATTTTGTTTGATAAGTTCAAATTTATCAAATATAATAAAGTTTTTGTCATAAAAATAAGATTTCCTGACCTTTAAGCTAGTCATATGACCTCTAAGAAAAAATCCCAAGATCAAAATAATAGATTAGCATAGACATTGAAAACTCTCTTTTTAAATTTCTCTCATACATATTTTGTGTAGAAACTTATTTTGAAAATCAAAGGTCAAACAAGAACAAATTCTTCTCAAACAAATGATCATTTAAAGTTCAACACTAGATGGTGCAAAACAAGTGACAAACTTATCTAGCAATCACTATCCAAAACTCAAGAAAGAAAATCATCAATGAAATTCAACTTAACAAATCTACTTAAATGGTTGCATCCGTGAATTAAGGGAATGCCTTAAGACCGGTTTTGATTTGATTTTAAACTCATTAATCATCTTTTAATTTTGTTCTATTCATCTCCTATTATGCATGTTAATCGATCCACCTAAAATGGGAAAACAACTCGTATAAAGCATGAAAACTAAGGGCAAAAGTCGCTTAACCTAAGTTCATTTGAACGTTTTCAAGTTTTCTTTGTTATATCATTTACAAATTCAATTTTTTACAGGTTGTTTCGAACAATTGACTTTTTCCTGAATTTTAAAAGACATTTGTTCAATTCAGAGATTAAAAAAATATAGAAGAAGTAAAAGAGAATTTTGTTTTTTTCCAAACAAAATTAAAACTTTTATGCTTTTTATAAAAATAAGTTAAAATTTACTTTAGCTATTTTACACATTGATTATTTTTTTATTCATTTATCGATAGCATATTTATTAAATATATGTTTTAATGGTACTTAAAAACTCCTCTCTTTTAAAACAAATTTTTATTAATTAACTTAAATTTCAATAATAATTTTGATAAACACAATCTTAATTAAATTCATTTCTTTTAAATAAAAATTTATGCAATATCTATAATGGTTATCCTCTTCTAGAATGTAAATGATGTTAATAGAGCTCAAATCTTCATCCATAGGCTTGAGACTCGATCCGTGCTAAGTTGAATTATATTTCAAGTATTCATTTTCAATAATATTTGTAGTATTTGAGAATTAATTTTGAAATTAGATTATTTGAGGATGATATTGAAATTTCTAACAAAAAAGGTTTAGTACCTCATTTTCTCTCGTTGTTGCATTTTTGGTAGAAACATGAGTGTGTAGAGACACCAAATGCAAAGCATAGATTATCATATTCAAAGTTTTGATGATCACCATCAAAGGCTGTTCATGACTTAGTTCTTGGTTTCTGTGGATAACCATAAATCAACAACACGAGAACAATCAGCCAAATCCTCTTTATTAGCAGTCAGAAGGCCATGTAATAGTTGGCAAATAGAAAGATGTGAAGTCCAACCAAAGCAAATCATGATAACAGGAAATCTTAAGGAAAAAGATGGCCATAATAAAGCTTGATTAATTTAACAATCATGATTTCTCTTGCGTGGGATGAGCTATTAGATTGCAATGGACACACCTTCTTTTATACTTCATTCCTAAGAAATCTCTTTGCCTCACAACGAACTACCTTGCTTGTCCTTTCATCAAGGTGCAAGTTCTTAATCTTTGTTGAACAGTTTGATTCCTTAATTGACTGCTCAACAAACATGCCTACAAAGTTTACTTTTACCAAGTGGTATGCATGAAATCATAGCAGGAATTTGGTGTGTAATTTATGGTAATTGCATTAATAAAATCTTCTTAGCTAAAGAAATCATACAACGTATGATGAGAGGAAAAAGAGGCTTTATTGAACTCTTGTCCCATAAGAAAAAGTTGTTATTTTCTTCTCCAATTCAGACAAATGGCACTATGGATTAAAAATCATTTTCATGTAATTCTTAGACTATGGATTTCAGTTAAAGCAAGTATTATCTCTTGCAAAATAAGTAGATAATGTTATGTTAACAATTTAATGTTTGCATTACCATACGATGTAGGGAAAGGAGGTATGAGGGTCATGGATGATCCTAAAATGATGACCCATTATCTTGGCCATTAACATTTATTCACTTTTGAGGTGAAGAATAGTAGGATAAGGCTTGAAATGTAAGGAAACTTTTCCATAAAAAATCCAAGTGTTTGGTCATTAACAATAATAAGTTTTTATGTAATAAGCTTGTTTTGTGGTATGTTATGAACCTATAAATCACATTCATCATTAACTTTGCCAATATTAATGCAAGTGGTCAATGATCTCTATTATAATTATTAATTAATCTTTTTTGTTATGAAATTAATAAAGTTACGAATTCTAAGGGTTACTAGTAAATTAAAGAGTAATAATCTTTCCAGGTATTTTATAAATCTACATCATTAGTCTAAAGCATTATAGGAGTCTCTTTCTATCTATAAAAAACATCTTTTGCTCAAAAGAAGGAGATTAAAAACAAAATATAAGGAGATAGAGAAAAATATGATTGTTTTATGTCAAGGAGAGTGGAATCCTTGATGTGTTCTTATGAGATATTCTAGCTAGCTTGTAAACCAACAACAATAAGCATAATGATGGTTATCAGGTACACCACCAACATGATTTTTTCTTATTCAATAGGTTCTTCATAAAAAAAATATTATGTCATTTGTCTTTATGATTTAAACATATCTAGTCATAAATCACCTAATCTAAATTCAACTGGTTTAATTAGTTAAACAACCAAATATTAAAAGTAAACATCTTTTTGAGTCAACATTTTGGTACTCATTATGATTTGAACTCAAGGTGTGGAGCATCTTTCCATCTTCTTTCCATCTTCTAATAATAAAAGGAAAAGATCAAACAATTAATGCTACACTTTTGTATTCCTCTAAATAAAGTGACCAACCAAGAAAACTTTTTGGAAGCCCTTCACTAGATGCAAAGGTTGATGAAGAAGATTAGAGAGCTACGTGGCTCCTGCAACCTCTAATAGCTTGCTCCATAATGTCTTATTTCTAAATCTTCACTACATTAAATTGTAGTACCCATTAAATTTAGATACAACACTAGCAACTTATCAAAACTTTTTATATTCTCAAGTTCCTATAAGCTTTCACTTTTTAATAAAGGTTCAAAACTTCAACCACTTATGTGGCCTCCAACTTTTATATTGTACTTGACACTTTCTTGTATCTCCTTAGATTTATTTAGGACAATACAATCTAAAATCTCCCATTTTACCAATTACTACTTTAAACTTTGTACCACTTGTGCACCAATCTTCCATTTTTCATCCATTGTGAAAAACTAAGACATTGGCATCTAGCCATAAAAAAGTCAAAAAGAAAAGGTAAAAGAAACTCAACTTAAGAGATAGCCAATCTTTTCTTGCATTTAAAGGAAGGACGAATCATGAAAGCCATATGATGTTTGAGTTAATAAAGCATGTGACTTGATAAAGATTTCCATTCTTTAGTTGTCGAGTTCATTGAAGAGGACCATCCTTTGACTTTTTAAGTTCTTTGATTTCTAAGCATAAGACAACAACTAACCCAAAAGATCATTTATCAACTTTCAATAGTCAACTAGCATATTTCAAGTGTTAGAGAAGATGAAATGTCATCTATTCATTACTTCTCTAGAAAAGCATTTTAAGGATTGATTTTAGAGTCTACAACTTGTATTAATTTTCTTTTATCAATAATTGCAGGAGTTTGTTAATATTTATTTTCTATCACCAAGGAATCACACATAGTTAAGCAAGATATTTTTTGATAGAAGCATGGAGAGTGTAAGACAATGCTTAATTTTATTATTTATTTTCACATAGTATTTTTAGAGAAAAAAGATACTTGTAACCAAGTGATGAGAAATGCACCCATAAAAGGTTTACTTCTTGATTTTGCCTTTAAAGAAAATCTTACTAAAAAGCTACTTATCCATATTTAGAGGTGATAAATAGGGTCATAGAAATCTATTTAAAGTAAATAATGATTACCATATAAGTTTAATAAGAGGAAAGCACTCAATCTCAAGGCACTAAAAAGCCAATTTAATAATTATTATTTATTCATAAAAGACTTTGGTTTAAAGCAACATAAGATGTGTGTATTCACCAAATAGAGTGTATCTTCAAGAATGAAAAAAACTAAGATGATTAATCTATCTCCAAGGAAACCTTTATGATGATCTATTATCCTAAAATAATGTTGATTGCACAACCTAAGTAAGGTTTGTGTCCACCTTCACTAATGTTTAAATTAGCATTTGCTAAGAATCGTACCAAATAATGTTTGTTCACAACAACCATGGTGATGATACTTGCAATTGTCATAGTTTGATTATTTTTGCAACACTTGGGACTAAAGAGAGAGTGTAGTGATTATCGAATAATATCTTAAAGAGAAGAATCATAGTATAAAGAGTGGCTCATTATGAACTTCTAAACTAAGGGGCATAATAAAGAATAGCATCACATCTACTATAGAGGGAAGATTCTAAAATTTATATATGATATCATAGTCATAAGATGTAAATATATATTTTGAGTACAAAACTTGCTTAAGTAGAGATGAGATAATCCAAGAAGATAATATCTTGACATAGTGAGATAATGTTCTTATATTTATGACATCATAATAGTACCTTCTCTAGTTTGATGTGATTCAAGAATTAACATAACAAAGGTTAGTGAGCTTGTAACGCTTAGAAGTGAAGAGAATGAAGAATAATTATTAGGTGATATTCTAAGAAAAAAAATATCAAATAAGGAGTAACTACTAATAAGCTTCTAGGATGAGCAAACAAAGATAAAGTTTCACATTAGTCATGAAGAAAAGATTATAGATTTTATATGTGATATCATAGTCTTAAAATATCAAGATATTTTTTTTTGAAAATAAAACTAACCTGGGTTAAGATAAGACAACCTAAAGGTATAACACCTAAATAAGTAAGATTAAATTTTTACAAATATAATATTAGAGTAATACCTCTACTAATCTAATATAGTCAGAGAATGAAGCTGATTAGAATTTGATGAGATTATAACATCTAGGATTAAATAAGTCTAAAGTGATTATCAAATAATGTATAAGGGAAAAGAATCATTGAATAAGAAACAACTCTTAGTAGAGGCTTCTGGTGGAGAGAAACATAAATGGATAGTCTTATACTAATTATGAAAGAAAGATTATCAACCTTTTTTAATTAGAATTGTTCCTTCATTCATCAAGTAAGTTGATTACATATTACCCTATAAGTCGATTCTAAGTAAGATTATTTTATAATGATACATATAAAATAGAAAGTTAATAACTTCTTCCTTCTAATCATTATGGTACTATTGCATAAACTGAATGGGTGAAAATGTTATGTCAAATCAAAATAAAATGTTGTGTTACATTACCTCCAACTACAAGATTGCAATCATTTTTGTCTAATGTTCATATCTAGATCATTGAAGATGTAGGTTTTCATCTTTGCAAAATTTTTTATCATATTAATCTGATTTAAGCAATGAATGTGTTATATTTGGTACAAAACTTGAAATGCTTTGGCCATGTTTACATTTGTATCTTGTAAATGTTTGATTAGTTTGGTTGTTAGGTCATTGCAGTATGATTGTGTCACTTGATGAATAATATTCATGTTAGGGATTCATATTCAAACAATGATATTGTTCTTTGAGATCATAGTTATATGTTGTGCATCATTTTGTGTTCTATGATAATAAAATATTAAGGTACTTTTTAAGAACAAAACTTACTTGAGTCTAAATTAGCCAATCCAAAAAAATAAAATCTTCATATAGTAAGACAAACTCATCACAAATAAATTTTATGATATTCTAAAGGTATAAAAATTTAGTTAAATAATTATTTTTAAGAATTTAAAATATTTGATACATAATTTGATAAAAAAAAATAGAGAACATAAGGTAGATTGAAGTCCATACAAAAGAATAAAATATAAACATTCTCAAAGGTAAGTAAATTTATTAATTTGAAACTTTAATAATTGCTATCATTTTTTATGATTTATTTCATTTTTAAAATTTTATGACATTAATAAAAATGGGTTTGGACTCCTAAAATGAGAGAGTCAAACTTCAAATATTAATTTATCTTTTATTAGAAAAAATTTTGTGAAACCTAGATGTACCTCAATTATAAAATACAAGGCTATAACTTATAGAAAAAAATACTATTATATTAGTTAATTACAATTTTAAAAAATAGTTATAAAAAAACACCATGAAACATCAAAACATTTCAAAAGTCGAAGGGATTGTAGAACTCATGGAGTAGAATATTTTAAAATAGTTATTAAATTTTGAAAGTCTTTAGATAAAAAAATTGAAAAATATACAAATTGGCCAAATATTTTAATTAAAATTTAATTTCAATTTTAATTTTCTGATACCTCGACCTAAACAACTACAAAAGTGGGAAAATGAAGCATTAAGGAATCTTATTCCCAACTGTTTACCCTAATCAAATGGAAGGTAGAAAGACATAATCAAATGTGGAAGAAGTGTTTGAGGAGAAATTGAAATAAGTTTCAAGGAAAGAAAGTGTTGGTAATGCAAGGAATTGGGTTGAGAAAGTTTAAAATGGATTAAAGCAGTTGTAAGGAAGTATTTGTGTACTTGAGAGCTATTGTGAGAATAATTGAGAAATCCTTGAGGGAACTTCAAGAGTAAGATGACACAAGGAATTTAAAGGATTTTGGAATTGGAGATAAATACAAGAGGAAGAGTGTTCCAACCATGTGAAAAAGCAAACAAGAAGGAAGAAAGTTTGCCTTTGACAAATTAAGGAGGCATGCAAGCAAACTCCTTAAGGCATGACTACTACAATGAATAATTAAGATAGATGATCTATATAACTTTTGGAGCATATGATTGATAATTGATGAATTGCAACAAATATCCATGTAGCATAAAACTTTGGAACTTTTAAATGAGTGGGAATGCTATGTAGCTCTTAATGCATCATTTTTAATGATTGTTGTAATACGAATTAGTAGCTTCTTCATATAAAATTGAAATTTAATAGTACATTTGATTGTTGACAAAAGTATTACAAATTGATTCCATTTTATATGCTATGATTGAAATTCATGATGGTGAATTTGTTTAGATTTATCACAATTTGATTTCCATCATGTTTATATTACACTTTTTATTGCATATAATATATCTTACACTACATGGTTGCATTGGATATGGGAAACATGATGGTAATTAAAAATAATAAAACATGGTTTTTATGGAATGTGATAAATAACATTACAATCTTGATTACAATCATTCAAGAAGAATAGACATTTGGAGACAAGGTCTCAATGAGTGGTACATCAATAAAGATAAGATTCATAAATGTACGCTTGGTTATATTACTATGTAAAAAATCCTAAGAGATATGGATTTGATACTTTGGAGATATAGTCTCTTCAAGTGGTACATTGATATAGATAAGATCCATGAAGGTAACTTGTATATGCTATTATGAAAAATTCTCAAAATAAAGAGTGAAAACCAAGGGATTCAAATATATTATTTTAGAGACAATGTCTCTGTGGGTGGTATGTTGTTGATATGAAATAGATCCATAAAGGCATACCTAATTTTGGAAACAAATATTGGTTATACCCATGTTTTGGTGATTATACTTGATCATATGGTAAAATGACATAAAATTATAATTTTGTGTGGTAATGAATAAATGAGTTTGAAAATCTACAAAATGATTAATTAGAACATGGGTTCTACAATTGGGAATGGCCTAATGGTCAACAAAAAGAAAATAAGGAAATAAATAGATTAAAATATTTTAAAAATAATCATTTTGTATTAAGCATATGCATAATGTATCAATTTATTGTTAGAATATTTTATTATTATATCTTTTATTTCACATGGATGGTATGGACCTAGCACGTTATTTAGCCTAAATGAGAAATGTTGCACATTAAGATAATGTTGTTTTGGCTATTAAGCCTATGACGATTGAGTCATTGTTGGCTTAGTAATTATAGTTAACATGAATGCAATTCACAGACTCCATAGGAGTATCGAGTGGAGATATCACTTGGGTTGTTTATTGTTTTTAATATTGCATTAGAAACGATGTATTAGGTTTGAACAATTGGGTCATAGCAAATACTATTGTTGTAGCAAGATATGGCATGACTCATATTATGGTCTTTGCTTTCTTTAATTCCATTGCAAAAACTAGTTAAATAGTTCATTTGTTTATTTGATAAAAGAAAAGATATGTTTTCTTAAAAATTGTACTTAGATTGCTACTTTAAAATAAAACTAATTTAATGCTAAAAATGGATTTTAAAAATAAATGGTTTTTATTATTAAAGGAAAATGTTAAAAATAAAAATAAATAAATAAAATTAGATGGTGATACCAGGGCACCACAATTTTGGCTCAAAAATATTTTGAGAAAGGACATTTGATGAAAATCTTAAATCAACTAAATAAAGGAACTCCAAGAAGAATAATTTGCATTTTGTAAGTAAATGTTAAGAAAGAAGTATCTCTATAAAGCCATGCATTATGGTTAACACTCTCAAGATTAAAAAAACTCATGTTCCAATTTGTGTTGTGTGGTGACCAATACATATTACTTAAATAAAAACAAGTGTGTGAATCTCATAAGAGTATGGTGAATTCTGAGTTTTAAAATAATTTTATAAATTATAAGATCATACTTATTTTTTTAAAAAAATTATAAAAATAATTTTATGTTTAGCTTTGATTTATAAATATATTAAATTATAATTTTTATGATTAAAAAAAATAAAAATAAAAGTTAAAGTAGTACACAAAATTTTTGGATTGTTCAATTCAAATTAAAACCTACATCTACTCCCAACTGAGGTTGAAAAAAATTCTACTAATAAACGAGTTATAAATTGAGATCTTTACTTATAATTCATCTCTAACTCAGTTGAGCTTTTTTCTTATGATTTATCTCTAATCTACTAGTTTTTGCTGGTTCAACTATAAATCGAACATTTATGCTCTCAACATCAACTCGATTTTTTATAAGAATAAATCGACCTCAAACTTTCACAAAGAGTTCAAAATTATGAAAAGATTTAAGAAAATAAAAGCTTAGAAGAATTAGGATCAGCTGGAAGAATTTAGAATTTTAAGTAGTTGTAAGTCATAAGTACTACCAAGAGAAATTACACCAATAAATATGACGTAGCCCTTCATTGAGATGTTAAAATCTTGTTCTCATTCATTAGTTATTTAATTCATAATGATTAGGTATTTATAAAAAAATTGATTATAACCATTAAAAACTAAAAAAAAGCTATTTCAAAAGCTACTATCAAACAACTTAAAAAACTTTTCAAAACGTCTTAAATAATTCTTCCAAAATGCTCCATCTATTGGCACATGTAACGACTAGTGAAATAGCTGTTAAATGAGATGGACCAAAGTCGTTGGATCTGCTTAGAGAAGTATGGGCTGCTAGATCAAAGGGTTTAAAAGTGGATGAATTATGGAGAATTAGATCAAGATGGATTAGATTTGAGCCATCTAATCAAGTTGAAAGAGATTTGGAACATTCAATTCATCAATGATAAAGATGAGAATGATCTTAATTGCAGGATTCAGACTGAAGAGACCTGAGCTGTCAAATCAGGGATAAATCATATAAAATAGGCAAAATAAATAATCACCATTAGATTAGACTCATCGAATGGATGGTGGGATGATTAGCACTATTCAAAAGAATGGAGGCAAACTTCACAGTGCGATTGCGAAACATCATTATCGAACAGCATCGAGTCGCTTTTAGTTTTGGAAGCAGACAAGCACTAAGAGTTTAGTCCCACATTGTAGGGTAAAAAAAATGGATTTGTGCTTTATAAACATTTGCATGGTGGTATTATGTGAGCCAAATCAAAGTTGGCTCTCCCTTGTGTGTTTGAGATTTCATCATTTAGGCATGCTCGTATATGCTATGTTTCAGGTATGGGTCTGACCCGACCAATATGCACATTTGATTTGATATCAGCTTGGCACTATCATCTGCCTTAACCCAGCTAGGTTTAGAATGTAATGGTTGAGATTAGGCTTGACCCAATTTCATTCTAGTTTTCTTATAACCTGAAGCTTGTGAGTGCTTATTTAGGCTTACTCGACTCAAGAGCTTTGCACTTGAGCATAAGTTTGGGATGTGGTGGTAGTTTTTTTATTTTATTTTATTTATTATTTTTATTTATTACCTCCTAGTCTTGCTGCTATGCTCTCAACCACATGGAATTTCATAAATTACAAAAGCTTTCATATGTTTCCCTTTCTCTTTTATATATGCTCAACATTGAATCCACTTCTTAGCATTCCAAGACCCTTTAAACAACTATGCCTCTTCACGAAATCCCATTAGACATGTTACTTTCCCACCCTTTGGATTTCAATAGTTTCACATTAGTTCGAGTCATTAATGATTAGGTTTTCTCCTTTATTTGGGGTTAAGATGTCAAGGATTTTTAAAATTGAAATTAATATTAAATTAAATTATAGAAAATCCATTGTTTCTTATATTTTTAGATTAATTTGATCTCCAAAAATCTAGTGGCCAATTTCTTATGATAGTCTGGATGAGTTATATACTTGCTAGCCAATTTTCACATCTTTTAACATTATTTAGTATTTTTAAAAAAATTTCAAACTTAAAGTTCTTATAACAATTATTTTATTTTATCATTTTTAGCATCATGTAGTATTTTTTTAAAAATTTCAAACTTAAAGTTCTTATAAAAAAAATATTTTATAATTTCTGTAAAAGACACTCAATCTTTAACTTATTTACTCAGGAACATGTTTGACTCACATTCGACTCATACCGACTCATTACTTGGGACGACCCATGGAAGCCAACAATTTTACCGAGCCATTCTGTTTCGCCTCAACATGCACTTACCAAAAAATTGGATCAACATTTTCGCTGTGCCTTGAGCCCTACCGTTTCATCTTCTGTTGTTTCATCGCTTGATGTCACCACTACTCGAAATGCACAACTAACTGAGGAATTACTTAATTTAATTATTTTTTTTTATTTTTTTAAATTACTTATGAACCTTTAAGGTCTCTAAAAATAAAAATACTCATCAGGCTGTAGAAGATGAAAAAAATGATAGAATAAAAATTTACTTTATTTCCACATTTGTGAACAAAATGTATGTCTAACTCTAGTTACAGAGATTCTAACTTTTCTTATGAGAGATAATGATCAAATGTGAGATATCTTTCATCGAGAGAGCCAACAATCAAATCCCTTGTAAGAGACAATGATCAAAGGTGAGAAAGCTTTTACTGGGAAAGTCGATAACCAAACAAATTCTCATTTTTACCAACACTCTCAGGCTACTAACCCAAATCATCATCATGTTGCATTTTTTATTCCTTTCATCCTCCAAATGCCACTCTTATGGAACTATAAGACATTATTACAAAAAAGGTGTGCTTTTTTAGCAATTTTTATTTTCTAAGTAGTAATCTAAAGTTAAAGTTATTCTTTTCTATTAAAATACTCTACATAGAGTTTATCTTAAATATATTTATTTTTGTGTAAAATTGGATTTAATAAAAAAATCACTTTATAAGATTTTTTGCTTAATATTTAAGATGTTGCCACTTAACTTAATAATCAATGTTACAGTTTTGAGACACCTATATTTAAATAATTCTAAAATATCACACATATTACCTAGCTTTTATTAGTGTATAATATCTTTTTATATTCCTTAACAATTTATTAAGTATCTCCAGTATTATACGTTCTAATTTAAATCCTAGTAGAAGTTTAAATCTGTCTTGCATCATAAGCTAAATAAGATATCATTTAAGTTTAAGAGGTATATAATGGTTATCTAAAATGGTAACTATCATTTTATAATGACATGTTTAAAGATTAGCCAAATGAACTATCATTTATAACTATTTTTATTTAGAATATACCTAATCTATTTTATACAATATGAAAACATTTCTCAAACAAACTAAAAGAAAGGAATTTTGAGAATATGATAAAGCTAAAGAATTGAAGGAAATTACTTAAAGAATGAGGAAAAGACAAAATCTTACATGACATTTTTACTTTATTACTTATTGTAAGCTATGTTTATGTTCATTATATAAGATTGACTTAACAAGTGACATAACTTAAACATTGCTTGTTTTACATATATATACAATATTTTGCTACTAAACTGATGTTTTTTAGCCAATTTTATTTCCTAATAATTGTAGGTCAAGATAAGACATAGCATAAGACTATAAGAGAATAATGACCATAACACAAAAGATCTTTAATTTTTTGTTATTTCACTATGTCATTATATAAGTTGTTGTGCCAGCTAGTCACATTTTGATTTATCGATGGAAGCGTAGTAGTGTGAACACGTATTAGGGCTTTTATTCTGTTATGATGCACAAACTTTGATTTTAAAAAGAAATGTGAATGCTTTTTTATTTTTAAATGTTGTTTTAAATTGGTTTTTAATAGTTGGGCATATAATGGGTTTTGGATTTTATTGATTGATTCATGTGTTTAAAATAAAAGATGTGTTTTCAAAACCATAAAGAAAAGAAATAAAGGAAGTGATTCAATGGCATTGAACCTAAGAAAGATGGGTGAAGGGCTTTATATTAACTAAAGAAAAAAGTAACAAGATAGAATTAGACTCAAATGTTATATTATTTTGAACATGATAATTGAATTAAATTTAGTCTATTGAGTTTTTTTACTATAAATTAACCTATTTGTTTGTTGACATTATATTTCTCTTTTTTCTTTCTTTCTTAAGATATGAATTTAAACATTTTATAATTATAAGCATAACTGCCCAAGAAGTTCTAGACACATTGCTAATATATTTTTTCCCATTCATTCATAAAATCTTCTTTGTCTATCTTTAAGCTAATTTCTCAATCATAATCTAGTTAGCCCAACTTAACCGATCTAATGTTGTGGATTTAAAATGTTAATAGCGCAGCAAAATGCTTTTGGAGTCAAATTAAACTAAGGGATGAATTCATCCAAATTTAGAACATGATTAAAAGAATGTAACACGTATTGATTTTGGGTAATTTGATAAGTATTTTGATTGGGGAAGATATATAATTTTTTTTCCCAAAAACTGCTGTCGGAAATTGCTTCGGAAAGTTCTTTTATTCGTGAAGGCGTAATTAAAGCCCTTCATTAAAGTTCAAAGTCATGTAAAGTGCTTTTGCAACAATTAAAGTTTAGGTGACCTCCAACGCCAGCGGTGACCTCACCCCCAACGCGAACGTTGAATTTGAGATTTTTTTATGAAGTGCTAATACGGACAATTTGCGTAACGTTAAGAAGATCTCGTTCAAAAATGTCTCATAAATTCAAAATGTCTCGGCGGACCGCTGTCACCGCTCGGCTTCCCATCTCAAACGAAGTGTCCGTTCGTTTTACCTATAACCCAAGGGTCGGATATAGCCTTGGAAGAAGAAGTGGAGGGGTCTCACTACTTCCATCTCTTTTCTTCCGTGGTTTCTTCAGTTCAAAGACACTTCAAGCTTTTCCTCGTCCTCCTGCTCCTACTTTCTCTCTCTCTCTCTCTCTCCCTCTCTCTTTCTCTCTCTCTCTCTCTCTCTCTCTCTCTCTATATCCCGATCTCGATTTATTTCGGAGAATGATAAAGAGCAATTCATTTTGATCGGACATAGTTTTCCAGATTCTAGGACTTAGCTCTTTGTATAGTTTTTGGATCGGCAATGGCGTCGGAAGGATTGCTCTCCATTTCAGTGGCGTCGGTTTTGGAGGACGTGCTCAAGGAGCATGGGAAGAGGCTCAGCGACATGGATTTGGCCTCGAGAAAGGCTGAGGAGACTGGTAAGAATGTTTTTACTAACCTGAAGTTTACTTCGACTCTTGTGGTCCGTTGGAGTAATGTTTTCCGTATGCTAAAGTGAAAAATGATAGTAGAGTATGAGATCGGCTTGGCTGTGCCTAAAATATACGAATGAGATCGGCTTGGCGGTCTAATTGCTAGGGTGCGAGTGTCTTTGTAGATTCAGATCTCGGTTCTGTAATCTCCACTGCATGTTATTGGCTCCTGTATTGTATCTTTCTTGGATCGAACTAATTTCGCCCAACCAAGAAACAATCACATCTGAAGATTTATGATTGCATCAGCAATCCATGCATAAGTTTGTTGATTAGGAGAATTAATTTCTTTCCATTGTTTGGTTCACATTATGGCAGCGGCTAGGCGATATGATGCAGCCATGTGGCTTAGAAGAACAGTGGGAGTTGTCAGTGCAAAGGATTTGCCGGAGGAACCTTCGGAAGAGGAGTTCAGGCTTGGCCTGAGGAGTGGTTTGATCCTTTGCAATGCACTGAATAAGGTTCAACCCGGAGCCGTGACGAAGGTACTTATTTCTGAATTTCACTTTTTGCGTAGTTCAGCTTCTTAAATTCGTCTTATTCTCGTTTCTGAGTATTGTTATTCACTCTTGAAATCATTTTGTTCTTCTCTGACTTCGTAGGTGGTAGTGAGCTCAGGAGATTCAATGCTCATCCCGGATGGAGCTGCATTATCAGCTTATCAATACTTCGAGAATGTAAGAAATTTCCTGGTTGCTGTCCAAGAAAAGGGTCTGCCTACGTTTGAAGTGTCGGATTTAGAGGAGGTTAGTTTGCAGCTCCCATGTATACATTGTTGTCATATGGTTTGATTATTTTCTTTTTCAATAATGATATGAATAAGCTGGGATTTAGTTAGACTCTGCAAAATTTTGTATGATTCGGACAAAATTAGGTCACAAGCCTACTATCAGTTGCATGATTCACATGTGCAGGAACTGAATTCGGTTAACCTGGTCTTATTATCATTTTTTTTTTTTTTTTTTTTTTTTTTGCAATTTGGAATGAGCTCAAAAAGCCATAATTTATACTAACCTGACAATAATATTTGAGTTATTTTTTCCTTTTTGAGTAAATTCTATCTTTTTATAAAGTGATTTTATATTCTTCATGTTAATTTTGCAGGGAGGAAAGAGCTCAAGGGTTGTGAACTGCATTCTTGCTCTTAAATCATATAGTGAAGGGAAACAAATGACTGGCAATGGTACTTGGAAATTTGGTGGAAACTTTAAACCAATTGAATCAGGAAAACCTTTCATGAGAAAAACTATAGATCCTTTCTCGAACTCGTTGGCAAGATCCCATTCAATTGATTACAGAGAAAGCCATTGTGCCGAACAAGACAAAAATGAATCTAATGAAATGGTTGAATATTAGATGTTAAGCTCTTCACATTCTAATACTAGTGCATTATTGTAATTTTTCTGTTGATTTCTGCAGTCTACACCTTTGAATGTGCTTGTACATGCTATTTTATCTGACAAGAAGCCAGAAGAAGTTCCAGTGGTAATTATGTTATTGCTATCTTTATTGCTTTGTTATTAGTGGATTCCACTTCATTTGGATATGAACTGTTACGTTGAACAATGCCTCAGCTCGTGGAGTCCATGTTAAGTAAAGTAATGGAGGAGTTTCAGCGTCACATTACAAGCCAAAATGAGCTGGTATGCTGTAATATTTGTTTCACTCAATAGCCATATAGTAGAATTTTAGTGCTTACCTGAAAGCCCTCCAATGTCTTTGGATGTTGGATTGGCTGTTCTAGTTTGAAATGGTCGTCAAATATCCTGCTAGTTTACTAGTGAACTTCCATGATTACTTTCTCTATGTACCTCTGATCAGAGTGAAGGAAGTTTTTTTTTTTTTTTTTTTTTAAATTTAGATGTTTACCTTTAGTACTGTTTGACCTGAACTTTTATCTATAGTGCCTTAGTAAACAGATGAAAGCAGCAAAATTCAAAGGTTTACAAGATGATGGTAAATCTTTCTCTAAATTGAAGATTCCAGCTGATTCTGCATCTGCTTCTTGTGAGATAAAGGTATGGTCTAGGTTTTTCTTTCAGTTAGTGGTAATTGTTTAGTGGAGATCATTCAAAGTTAATTGATATTGTTCTTTCTTCAAAAAAGAATTTGCGTATCATTCAATGTGAATTGATGTGCACCTCATGCTTAAATAATTATTTGGCAGAAGGAGAAGGAAATAATTAAGCGTGCAAGGCCAAAGAATGAGAACATTATTGGTAGTATAAAAAATGAAGATGCATCAAAAGAGAAGCTTTTGAAGCAACTATCTATACTTGATCGACAGCAAAGAGATGTTCAGGTAACATGTGAAAGTTACCAATCTATTCTTGTGATTTTTTCCAGCTTAGATTTTTTTTTTTTTTTTGACTGAAGTTAATATAATATGTAGCTCCTAAGGCGTGATCTACAAACTGCTAGAGCTGGTTTGGAATTCTTGCAAATGAAATATTCTGAGGAACTTACTATAATTGGTATGATAAATATATAAAAGGTTTTAATCTTTGATTTGGTTATGCCTAAAAATATTATTCATGTCTGAACACAGGTAAGCATATGCACTGTTTTGCTAATGCTGCATCAGGCTATCATAAAGTACTTGCAGAGAATAGAAAGCTTTATAATCAAGTACAAGACCTTAAAGGTACACTTAATTATTATAAAAATTTATATATACCACGAAAAATTCCTTTTAGTAGTAGTAAAGTCTTATCGCTTACAGGAACTATTAGGGTTTACTGTAGAGTAAGGCCATTCTTAGCTGGCCAAGTGAACCACAGCACTATAGGCTGTATTGACGATGGAAATATTACAATCATCACGCCTGCAAAGTATGGTAAAGAAGGTCGGAGAACTTTCACTTTTAATAAGGTGTTTGGACCTTCTGCTTCACAAGGTAAGAATTTTGCTGTACATTTATATCATGTTTGTGTTGTTTTTCCTTTTAGCTTTGTCTTCTCGACACTATTTACTGTATACTTCAGCGGAAGTATTCATGGATACACAACCTCTGATCCGTTCTGTCCTTGATGGTTACAATGTCTGCATATTTGCGTATGGCCAGACTGGGTCTGGCAAGACCTTTACAATGGTAAGAATTTCCTTCTGCTTTATGACGTTCTTTTTTATAGTTGTAAACATATTTATTGGAACAAATATGAGGCCATGGGAAACCCCAAGTTGTTTGTCTTTCTATTGGATGCAGAGTGGACCTCAAGAACTCAACCAACATAACATGGGTGTAAATTACAGAGCACTGGAAGATCTGTTTAACCTTGCGGAAAAGAGAAGAGGAACATTTAGCTATGAAATTTCTGTACAAATGATTGAAATTTATAATGAACAAGTACGAGATCTCCTCATTTGTGATGGACTCAATAGAAGATATCCTTTTTGTTCATTAACTTTCTTTAGATATGAAAATTTAGAGGTTCTTTTGCTCTTTTAAATATTTTGAATGCCCTTAACGCTCAAAACATTGGCAATCAGAAATGGTTCACAAAATGGTGTTAACGTACCTAATGCCAATTTGATCCCAGTCTCTTCAACCGCTGATGTAATTGAACTTATGAATGTTGGGTTAAGAAATCGGGTTGTTGGCGCTACAGCATTGAATGATCGTAGTAGCCGTTCTCACAGGTTTGTTGGTTATCCTTATATTTCAGCACAATCATAATAAGTCTATACTGGAAAAGTGAAATTGACTGCTTGCAGCTGCCTTACCGTTCATGTTCAAGGGAAGGACCTTACATCCGGAACTATTCTTCGTGGATGCATGCATCTAGTAGATCTTGCTGGTAGTGAAAGAGTGGATAAATCTGAAGCAACCGGAGAGAGGTTAAAAGAAGCACAGCATATAAATAAGTCCCTCTCAGCATTGGGTGATGTCATATCCGCCCTTTCTCAGAAGAATTCACATGTACCTTACAGAAATAGCAAACTTACTCAGTTGCTTCAAGACTCTCTTGGTAAACGCCTAGTTGGACTAGTTGCAATCCAGAATGCATGCATCTCTTTTTACAACATCCGGTGTAGTAATTCACTGCTTGACAAAATGCAGGAGGCCAAGCAAAGACCTTGATGTTTGTGCACATAAGCCCTGAAATGGATGCTATTGGAGAAACTATTAGCACTCTTAAATTTGCTGAAAGGGTTTCCATGGTCGAGCTTGGCGCTGCCCGGTTAAATAAAGAAGCTGGAGATATCAAAGAGCTAAAGGATCAGGTTATGTTATTTCTATGAAGAGAGAGTGTTTTTATTTTTCAATGCTGTAATTTTTCATAAAATGATTGGTTTATTTCTTAATTCAGATAGCTAGTCTTAAATCAGCATTGGCGAGAAAGGAAGGAGGAGAACAAGGCTTACCTCAAAATGTAGCGTCAATGGCTGATTCTTCAAAAATGAAGACAAGAGCACCTTCCCTTGCCTATGCAAACAGGCTGCTTGGAGGGGATGCTTTGAGTTATCAAGCTATCAGTCTCAGACAACCTATGGAAGAAGTTGGTAATAGAGAGGTAGTATACCTCTTGGATGATAACACAGTTACCATATTATCATTTTGTTGCGATGTGCTCCTAACTATAGCTGCTTCTCCATCAATACATTCAAGCTACAGAATGATATTTTATGTCTGCATTGTATACACCTAACAAGCATGTAAAAAATTTTATATAAAGAACAAAAGAAGGCATTCTATTGGACCATATTGCGTGAAAATATGTTCATTATTTTTAATGAAATGAAGTTCAGCATTTAAAGGTAGCGTTTTCTTTGAGTAATAATTTATTTCGGTTGATTAAGAGGAAAAATCATGAGTAATAATAATTGCAATTGGAGCAATGCTGCAATAATTGATGCAACCTAACATCGTCTTCATTAGTTCTTATTACGTATAGGTATGTGGTACTTGAGAACCTGATAAGCTGCGTACCTACCTGATGCTTCTTCTAGTAATACATAAATTTAAGAGCCATTTATTCTTTCAATCAGTTGTAATTGAATTTTTGTAGCTTTTGTGTCAAATACAAATTTTGCATTTCCTTTTCGCCGTGTGGTACTTGAGAACCTGATAAGCTGCGTACCCACCTGATTCTTCTTCTAGTAATACATAAATTTAAGAGCCATTTATTCTTTCCTTTTCACCCTGTGGGAAGTTTCATTGTAATTCTGAACAGTGCAAACAACCATTTTCTCTTTCTGCTTATTCATTGTGGCACTGAACTAGCTTCCCCTTAATTGACAGTGCAAAA
The DNA here is from genome assembly GCA_023846275.1 of Vanilla planifolia. Taxonomy (NCBI): domain Eukaryota; kingdom Viridiplantae; phylum Streptophyta; class Magnoliopsida; order Asparagales; family Orchidaceae; genus Vanilla; species Vanilla planifolia. The sequence continues at coordinate 35,564,575 of CM043869.1, read as the reverse complement.
TCACCATTTTTTCTTAATATTCATTGTAGCTCCGAAGCAATTCCACAACAAGACAAACAAAGCCAAGCTTTGATTTGCAAGGGTTTTTGGTGACAGAAGATTCTCTTCCCTGGCCTGACTCGAGCCCATCAATAAATTCTCAAAAGGTAGATGATAAAGAAGCGGCTTCTGGAGATTGGGAAGATAAGATTATGGTGAACAAGAATGAAAACTCATTAGGTTATTGGGACCAGGATGGTGCTGCACTTCCAGATTTCTTTTATCAGCGATATGGTGCCGATAGTAAGCCTTATATGGATCAAGAGTACTGCGGGAATATACACTGGAGGAAGAATAGTCAGGACCTTGAGATTCATAAACTTCCATTTGATCCTATGGCCACAGATGATTCTGACGATTTGGATGTAGCTACTAGTGATTCCTCTGAAGCTGATGCAATGTGGCAACTCAACGTCTCAAGAGCTACTTCTAAGATCAATGGCGGTATTTCTAAGATCAAAAAAGCTCAGATAACTTCAGCCCATAGTCCTGATTTTAGGTAAGTTTAGATCAATATCTTTCTCTAAGTATATTGCTTGATTGCTTCATGATTTGTTTTTGTAATATCCCTTTTAAGGATACTGATATAGATGTTAGCCTTTTTAGATTTTGATTAACACTTTCTTCTACTTTCTTTAGAGTCAATCATGCTTGTGCAATTCACATTGCATTATTTATTTATACACAAAATTTTTTTTATTAAATATTAGGCATTTTATGCATGAGCTGTTAAGTTGTGGACCATGATACAAAATTTAAGGTTTCATATTGTACGGACTTGGCAAAGCCCTTAAGGCAAAAAGTGCCAAATTGTACATTATGAAAGCGCATGAAAAAAAAAATATACTTGCATCATATGGTATTGTTATGGGAGAACAAGGTGCATCCATACTTGCAAATAAGTGCTGTGCATAACAATAGGAAAGCAAAAAGATAGCTATAATTTTTTTTACTATGGGTGCTAATTTCAGTTGAGGGTCTATATTTTGTATCAATGTAACCAAGTAACAACTATTGACATGGCATCTACAAAAGTGACAAACATATAGTATCAAACTAATCTTGTGCTATGCATCCATGGTGGTTTATCAACCAAACATGTTCTAATGTGGACATATGACATAATGTGAATGGCTACATGAGGAGATTATCAAGTTTTAGACTAAGTGAAGAAGTTTATGTTTGTGGTGAAACCTTACGTGAGTTTTTTTTCTTATGTCCTTGAAGTTATTGTGAGATATCCTCAAAATATTGTAGTCCATTAAACAATTACATGCAGAGATTATCAATGTTTAGACTAAGTGAAGAAGTTTGTGTATGTGATGAAACCCTAAAAAAATTTTCTTCGTGTCCTTGAAGGTAGTGTGAGATATCCTAAAAAATATTGTAGTTCATTGTTTGTAAAAGATAAGTTGTGGGAGAAATTTGTAATCTCTTTAAGTTCTAGTAGAGGTCTTTCAAAGTTAGTTTATAGTTCTTCAAATTTGAGGGTTTTATGTAAACATGTCTTCTTTTCTTTTATCATTCTTCTCTTTTCTTTTTATGTACACTTGCTTGGTTTGATTTTTCAATTTCACCTTTAGTTTTTCTTTTTGCTTTGTTTGAATGAGAAGCAATGTATTCATGGATCATCAATTGTGAAAGAGTTATTTCTATGGCTATCACATAGAGTTTACTAGTAAATCAAGTAGGGTTTGTGATGAATTGCTCTTGTTTTTCCAATGACTTGTTTAGAGAGCTAATTTGTATTTGAAGTAGAAGTTAAGGTTTTTGAGGTAATAGTTGAAGTAGAAGTCGATGATAATAGGAGACAAAAATTTAAAGGTTATGTATTTTTCTTTTTGGAAGATGTAAGTAAATACTTTTTATATTAGAAGTTATATCACTTACTATTTGTACAAAAGCCCAATTCAATGAACAAGTTCTTAATTTAGAGCTTCAATGTTGGTACTATAGTTGGAGTAAAGGTTAGATATTTCAAAGCAAAGAAGTTTTTTTTTGGCAAGATGGTGGTTACTTTTTGAGGCAACCATAGAAAGTGATATGATATAGAAAAGTAAAGATGACAGATTTGAAGGCAAGAATTTCAATTTTAAGAAGGTGGATATTGATAATATTTGATATAAAAAACTTATTTTTCCATGAGTAAGAAAAATGGTTGCTTAGCCATCATGTATGAGGAGTGGCACGACTAATACTAACTGGGATTGTATTCTTCATTTGCATAAGGTGGTTCCTTGAAGATTACAATGGAGTCTTTATCATAAATTGCATTAACGAGTTTAATGTACCTAGTTGAATCTATAGAGATGGATTTTGAACGTAAAATGGTGTTTAATTTGCTTCTAACTCTTGACCTAATTTTAAGTAAAGATTGACATAAGAATCAATAGAGTCGTTTTGTTCTCAATGCAGAAATAATACCAAGGGTATACCATTATGACAATAAGAGACATCTAAAATGAAATGATAATTCTTTGAAGAAGAGGAGTGGTAAAACCTTAGAAAAAAAGTGCCTAATGAAATAGAGCATAGAAGATGTCCTTATTCAGAGATAACTTATAGAAGACTATTAAGAGTGCTTTGGTTATTGCTAGCGGTATTTTGATCAAATCTTTTTATTAGTTGATAGAAATAAAAATGCAATAGTTTTATCTTCGTAAGGTTTTCTTTCAATAATCCTCAATAATGGGAAGTGATGGGCGTATGGTGCACTCTATATTCAAGGAAAAATCTTATATCAACCAGATAGTTTGGCAATCTTGGGTATCATACATTGTTTGGAGATAGGTCATGAAAGTTAAGGTTGTCTTGATAGTTGCTCTGGACATCTAGATGAAAATTTCTTATATTTTTGGCAATAATAATAATATTGTAATTGTTTCGTATTAGGTTCTTCGAATAATCCTCTACTTTGGCATCACCAACATGATCACATGAGTATGAAAGGCATATATGGAAGGGCTACCTACTCAACTTAAAATTCATCAAGCATAGAATTATATAAGGATTGCAATTTGGGGAAGCAATAGTGAGTTTTGCCAAGAAAGAATGGGAGATATTATCATGTAAACTTGATTAATTGATATAGACTATAGGTTCCAACTCCAATGCTCTTTGAAATTCAAAATCACTATGTTATTTTTACCAATTGTTGAGAAAGTCGAATCTCGATCGTAATAAGTGCAAGTCTTTAAGTGAAGAAAATCATAATAGAGAATATTATATTTTATGTAGATTAGCTCAAATAGGCCTCTCAACTCACCGATTCTAAATAGAGAGATCTTTTATTCCTTCTATATAATAAACGATATCAATGTACTTTCCTTATCAAGCCTATACCAAAAGTTTTCTTATAAGAGAAATGCAAAATAATCCTTACTAAAACCTAATCACATTATTATAATAACCAAATTCATACATGATAAATAAGTTCATTTATTCCAAATATTTTTATTAACCTAATTATAATTATATAAACAAAACAATTAGGACATAGTCCTAGTAAATATTCACTTTGGCTTGAATTTTGCAAAAACACTCGATAAGTTCTAGTTGTCATTAATCTCGTGTAATCTATATTGTCTTCATCAAAGTTATGTCTAGTTGACATAACTTGCATCCTCACTAAGGATGCATGCCCTTACCTGAGATATTCAACATCGCTTCTCTTCATGTAGTGTGACATGATTTCACCTCTCTCACACAACCAAAGAAATCTTTGCCACCTGCGATATTCAACATTGCTTCTCTTCATGTAGTGTGACATGATTCCACCTCTCTCACACAACCAATGAAATCTTTGCCACCCTGAGGCTATAAAATGAACTCACACATGTTATCCTCCATCTACATGTGGCCTCTTAACGAGCTATTTCATATCCTAATCCTTTAACTATAACTCATTTAGGATGTAGTAAAACTTGCACCTATCTTTACACTCCTTATAAGTCTATGCAAGTCACTAATCATTTTCTTTAGCTTTTTCATTGCTCATCTAAACTATGAGAACTACACATTTAGCCAAACACTTGTAGCTCTCAACTCAAGTATTCTTAATCTTCAGTTTTAAAATGCATACCTAACAAGTCAAAGTCTCTCATGGCAACCATACACTCTATAACATTTGCCATCTTGATTGTACTACCACCAAATGTTTGATATGTATTAAATTGTACTCTAATAATATACGTTTGGAATGATTTCAGAATCTAGTTTTCAATTTAAATCATATATATCTAAAGATATATCCATTAGGATATGATCTTTACCATCACCATATAATAATAAATCAATTGTAGTCTCAAATGATTCTTTGTTTTTTTTTCTGTTTTGTTGATCCTAAAAAACTCCTTGTCAATCCTTGTCCTCTTATTATCCTTAACTCGGAACATCCCTTGTTTCTTGCTGATGCATTATCACTTCGATTTACCCCTTCTTTGATCTACTTTCACTTGATGCCCCCTTATCACTTTTCCTTGTTGCAACTCTTTATCAATAAAGCAACAATCACTTTGTTTAATTGGAGTTTTTTCTTTTCCAAACAACCATATGGTTTCATTGTCATCAAAAGTAGCAAAGATGCTAGTAAGGTTAATGCATATGTGCACATTAATTGTAGAAGGCATCTTTTTCAATCTTCACATTAATTGTAGAAGGCATCTTTTTCATTATCTTGTTGAACTCATCCATATGTGCACTTAGATGTCCTCCAATTGTCATTCTCAAGCCAATGTTTTTAGAAACAAATGATTTGTTAGTTATTTGGACTTGTACTTATTTCTTAACTATACATTAATTATCCCAATGAACCTTTCAAAGTACCAAAAGAAATCATCATATCGAGTTATTTGCCATCTTGCATAGATCTTGTTAATTCTCATCTATCATTGATGTAAATTTTTTGGAATTTTTTCTTAAGAGCTTTGATTGTTATTCTCTTGAAAGGATATTCTTCATTTGTTGTCACGATGTATAGTTTATGTGACTATTAATGGTTCCCTAGATAAACTTGAACATTATATCACCAAATTTTGTGGTTGATTGTACTAGAAAGGATATTCTTCACTTGTTGCATGTTTGGGATTTTTGAAAAATAAATCAGATATACTTTCAACACTCAAAAAGTTGGAAGCAAAGTGGAGATGGAGATAAGACTTAAAAGCATAATGGTTGAACAATGATGGTGAACATAGAAGTAAAGAGTTCACTTAATTTTGTAGTACTCGTGGGATCTGCATAATGAAGGTGATTAGCTACATTTCATTGCAAAATGAAAATTTTGAGCATAAGAATAAACCCTAAATAAGCATGTTAGAAATATGAAGATGCATGTTAATCGCCTTAATGGTTCTTGGCATATACAATAAATAAGAAGCCTTAATCGATAATGCACCTTGCAAATCATTAGATTTAAGATCTCAAAGAAGAATAGATTGGATTGCAAGCTTTAAACATTTAAGAGCCTTTCTATGTTTGTCGAATTTACAAATTGACTTAATGCACAAGGACAAATTGGATGCAAGTTGAAAGTGTTTCCTTGTTAAATGCAATTGGATAATTGTTTTTGGGATCCAACGACACAATTTTCAAAACAAATGATGCTTTGTTCAATGAAGAATGGATATACAAGAACTAATATGTTGTAGTTTTAGATATTTAATGTAGTAGTTGATATGGGCAATAACTCTTAAGCCATAATTGCTAGGGCATCATCATTCTAAGATGAGGAATGGGTTTTGGATATAGATATGATAAGGAAAGGGATTTGAATATGAATATGGTGAGTGATTTGATTATTGGAATGTTCTGGATGTGATAGGGAGGTTAAAGTCACATGATAAGGCCCTTGCATAATGATATGGTACTCACCTTCTCATCTCTTGTTCTTAAGAGAGATAATAGAATCAATTTTGTTCTCAATCTTAAAAAACAAAAGATTCCTTCATGTGGGAGGTAGTAATAAGAATGGAAATTATATCACTTAAAAAAATGTTACATAAATGTTTATTACATTATTAGAAGGGAAGGATACTTTGGAAAAAAAATTAGTCTATCAACTAAAATAACTTGTTCATGTTCTAAAACATGATTGGTGTAATTAAGAACTTTCAACAAAAGAAAAACATTATGTATGATCAGATATTATTATAAATGCTCACTATATTACTAGATGGGAAGAAAACTCTAAAAAACAAATAAATCTATTAGCTAAGAAGTGTTCTAGTATATGATTGATAATTAAGGACTTCCAACAAAAAAAAAGCACCATGCATGATGACATATTATTATCCAACGTAAATATTATAACCATATGAAAAGTTTTACTTAATAGAGAATTTATATCTAAATCAACTCAATGTAAAAATAATATTTATCCTTAATGACTTGGAAGACAAAAGTTCATGGTACTAGGAAGTTTTCCAAGTTATGGTAAAAGAGAAGATGATCTATGTAGACTCGAGGGTTTATGCATGCTTATGCAAAGCAGTGGTACATATAGCTTTGATACATTGGTGCATAGTAGCCATAAGGAGTAAATGGACCAATTTTTGTGGAAGACATACAAATTGAGAGATCCATTATCTCAAGAAAAATTAACTAAAGAATGTGAAATGAAAAATCTAGGAGTTGCATCCCACATTTTTTGAATGACAATTTAAAATAAAAATTGTAAAGAAGCTTTAATATTAATAAGATATAAATATATTCAAAAGATATTTAATAGATTCAAAATTTCAAATGTTAGATTTAATTAGATTCCAATTGAAAATCATTTTAAATTGAATAATTACTAGTTGAACACAAAAGAAGGATATAGTTCATCGCAAAGATTCATTAGGCTAAACATTACTTATGTAATGAAAGACAAAGACTTTATTCAATGCATGACTAATCCAAGAAGAGCATTTGAAAGCAATCAAATGAATGTTATTTAAGAAGAATGTTAGCTACGAGACTATGTTTAAGATAAAATGATTTAAATTTTACAAGGTTGTATTGATACTTGGAATGAGATGTAGATAGTTAGAAAATAACCTCTAAATACATCTTAATGATTGGTAGTATGACAATAAATTGAATATTACAACTTTGAAGGTGTAGTAATCTTGTCAATAAAGGCAAGGAACCAAGTAATTTGCTAGTTTAAAGCTAGGAAATGATATGGTCTAAAATTAAAGAGGAGCATAAATATACACCTTATTCAATGATTGTCAAAGTACTTATTTACAAATGGGTTTAGAAAGGGAAGAGACCCTTCGAAACAAATAGATCTATCAATTGAAATAAGTTGTTCAAAGTAAGTAGTTCAAAACATGATTGATAGTTAAAAGATTTTTGGAAGAAGAAAAACATTGAGATGTTATCATTCAATGTAAAGATTACAATCATATGAACAATGTTGTTTGCCCGATGGCTTGGAAAAGAAGATGTTCATTGAAGTTTTCCAAGTTTATGGTAAAGGAAAAGATGATATATAGACTCAAGGGTTTGTGCATATTTATGCAAACTTAAGGGCAATATTATGTATTATTTTCATATACATTCATGCATAGCCATTAGGAATATTATGGTGGACTAATTTGTTGCCTTAAGAGTTTTAACAGTTATAAAATTTTACTATTTTAGATATACTAATTGTAAGATCAAGCATAAAAATCCTTTAGTTGAAGATACAATTATCAAAAAGAATTTGAAATGAAAAAGTAGGAGCTGCACGTCACATTTTTTTTATTGAGAGTAGAAGGAAAAGCTCTAAAGAAACTCTAATGTTAATAAGACATGTTATTCATAAGGTACTCGATAGATTCAAAGTTTCAATTGTTAGATCTAGTTATATTCCAATGGAAACCTATTTTAAATTGAATAAGCAACTAGTCAAATACACAAAAAGGGTGGTGCTTGTAGCAAAGATTCACTAGGTTAAATATTGTTTATGTAATGAAAGACCTTAATCAATATAATTATCTTTGTAATCCAAAAAAAAAAAAAAAAGATTGAAAAATAGTTAAATGATTTCATTATTATTAGAAAAAGAGTATTAGATACAATGTTATACTTTAAATGAAATAACCTAAATTTTATCAGGATATGTAGTTATTAACTTAGGAGGAGATATAGACAATGGAAAAATAAACTCAAAATACATATTAATGATTGATAATATTACAAATATGCTGAATGAATGTTACAACCTTAGAAGTGTGGTAGTCTTGTCTTAACCTTTGAATCAAACATCTTCGCCTCTTTTATCATCCTGCCTAAGAATTTCGTTGCAATTATTTATTAATGAAAATCTAATGGTTTTTAATTAATCAGGACTCCTGCTCATGCACACATTCCGTCGGCGTCAAGAAAACATTCAAGCGGAGCGAACCAAACATCAAGACAGCCTGCTTCTGCTGGAATCCTCGCGAAGAGGGTTTCTTCTTCGGTGGGAAAATTGAGCGGTGCAAAGTGATCCGTTCATATCCTTTGTTTGCTTTCAGCCTTTTTAATTAGTGACACGAGAGATTGTTTGCTCGTGGTGGTTTTGATTGGATTGCTCGAGCGGCTTATGAAGCCATGGTTGGTATTCTTTCTGATGCTTACGAAGGTCAATGTAAAGAAAAACTTTAAAGCGTGTGCAGCTTTTTCAAAGAGGCTCAATACTTATTAACCCACTTCTTTTCGTACCTGGAGTGGATAAAAGTCGTTAGAAAAGCAGGGGGGGCCATCTTTGGTGGCCACCTATCTAACCACTTTGTCGTGTCGTCTTTTTCCTTTCTCACTATTGTCGCCAATTAATAGCAGTGGCAATAAACAAGGCCTTTTTCGCACGCACTGCGTTTATTAGGGTTAGGCTATTTGGAAATACAATTCTTTATATTATGTATTTTGAGACACATTTTTATAGTCTAAAAAATAAAGAAAGCAACTTTGATAAAAAAGAACAAAGTAATGCTTTTGTTATTTCATCGAAATGTTAACATATTATTGAAAAACAAATTTTAATAACATAATAATGACAATTTTCAAATAAATTATTTATTAATTAATGGTTATCAAAATTTGTTTTAGGTTAGCTCATATTTTAGTCATTGCAATTAAAGGTTTTTTTCATTAAGATGTGAAATTGCTCAAAAAAATATATTTATTTCTTAGAAGTTGAGATTTATAATTATCAATTTATTGTGAGGATAGCAAATGATTGGTTCAAGAGAATAAAATAAAAGACTTATTTTTCTTGAGAGTTAAATGGAAGAATTACAAAGCACAGGAAAAAAAAATTTAAGATCTTCATAAATTAATGATGATCAATAAAAAAAAAGAAAGGAACCTCTCCTTAGAGTAATACAAAGAGAATAGAAAAGAACTCTCAAGAAAATGAAACTCATTTTCTCTATCAAAGTCATTTGAATTACAATCTTGAGATCAAATCTAACCAAAATAGAATAATTATCTAAACAAAACTAAGGGTCTATTTAATAGTAAAAGTTGTTAGTGTAGGTTGAACTCATTTCACATATGAAAATTTTTCAATTAGTTTTCTAATATAATGTCCTTAACTTTATAAAGGTTTTGGCTGAATTAATTATAATCGTCAGAACAAGCTACTTGACATTGATGACTTAATTAAATTAATTATAGTTGTCAAACTTTCATGATTGAAACAATTAGTCTGAGTTCTACATGTTAAAGTCTAATAAAAATTAAATCGATGTCACGTAAAGGAAGATGGTCACATAGTCTTTGTATATCTGCTACTTGTAAGACTAATTTTTATGTAGAAGTCTTAAAATATTGGTCTATATAGGTTGGTGTTGAAAAGTTAGTTTTGAAAAATTACCCTCAAGGGATTGGTCTCAAAAGGTTGGTCTAAAGGAGTTGATTTCAAGGGATTGACTTCATGAGCAATCATTGAGTCATTATTGGTTATTACATAGCTAAAAATCTTGATTAATGATTAAGAGTTAGTAGTTAAAATCTTGAGTCTTTATTTGTTCTTTGAAATATTCATATTATCTCGTGTTACATTAAAGTATTGCATGTTCTTCGCATATACACTTAAGGGTATATGATGTAATCAGAAATAACATAAAATTTAAAATTTGAAATTAATGTTCTAGTTAATTTAGCTAACATAAGCTATGATTTATCACCCCTCTTTTTAAGTTTCAACAACTAACACAAAATTAACATATATCTTTTGCTAATTTGGCAAAATTAATTATAATTATCAGACCAAGGTACTTGATCATTGATCACTTAATTAAATTAATTGTAGTTGTTAAACCATCCATAATTGAAATAATTAATTTGAGGTATATGTGTTAAGGTCTTACAAAAATTAAATCTTTGATACCTAAAGAAAGATAGTCACAGAGCCTTCATATACCTTCGACTTCTAAGTATAAGTCTTAAGGAGTTTGTCTGAATAGTTTGGTCTTGAAAAATTTGTATTGAGAAATTACCTTCAAGAAGTTGGTCTTACGAGGTTGGTTTAGAGAAGTTGATTTCAAGGGATTTGTCTTGATGGGCAAGCATCGAGCCATTATTGTGTCACATGGCAAAAAATATTGATTAAGATTTAATAGTTAAAATCTTGAATCTTTATTTGTCCCTTGAACTATTCATATTATCACTTGTGTTATATTAAAGTGTTGCATGTTCTTCACATATACACATAAGGGTATATAATACAATGGGAAATAACATAAAATTTAAAATTTAAAATTTAAAATTAATATTCTAGTTAATTTACTAACACAAAATTAATTTTCATTTACTAAACTTCAAACTCTCTTGAGAATCACTACCATGGATAAACTTGATCTGATGCTTACATCCTGGGATGATCTTGCTTTAACCAAAGAAATCCTTTTAGCCAAAAAGTAAAGAAGAGATTGAAGCTAAAATAGGAGCTAAGAATAAAGCAATGGACAGAAGAAATTCTTAAATCTTTGTTGAAAATGAAACAAAAGGGCTCGTCATTGAATAAGTCCCTTATCATTTTTAAGGAATTCAATGTCTTTTCTTCAAGGGAGCAAACTTTACTATCGTAGTTAGAAATTACTTCATCTTTTGTGAAAAGTGGAAGGGACTAAGGGTATGAATATTGTCTTTATCAATTCTATTGTTGCCATAAAGAAACCAAAGAAAATTCTTGATTTTAAAAAAATATTGATCACCTCATCCATCCATTCATGGTTGCCTTCTTAGATGTTCAAGGGAAAATGAAGACCATGCCCTTTTCTATTATTAAAGGGAAGAGGGTTTTTCTCAAAAAAAAAGTGGAAGCTACAAGTTTGACAAGAACTTAAAGATAAACAAAAGAGAAAAAAAGGTAAGAGAACATTAGATGATTCCTAGAAGTCCAACTATTCAACGATCTTATTGAATATGGAAATTATAATTGGAATCAATTTAATCGGTAGTATTTCCTTTGGTTGGGGATACCAAGTCTTTTTCAAGATGTTAAGCTATCAAAGAGAGGAAGAAAATATTATCAAAGAGAAAGATACTTTTTTTCTTAAAAAATGATTCCTCTTACTGTTAATTTTAATGATAATTCAATTATAACATCATATGATTTGAAGGAGACTTTGTGGCAAAACTTTAAAGAAATCTAAGAGACATCAAAGGATATAATATCCTTAGATTTTGTTATGTGTAACATATTGCTGGTCATGAGATTAAGCAAATATGGTTATAATTATAGATATTTCAAAGAAATAAAATTAATTTTTTAAATATGATATTATTGATTAAAATATTATTATATTAAGTTTTTTTAAATGTATTATGATTTCAAACAAAGATAAAAGTTTTATTTAGGCATAATATTAAAAAGAAATCTCTATGAGAAATACAATGATGATAAGTTTGTAAATTGATGAGGTCAAAAAGTAATTTGGTAATTAAGACTTTAATGCCACAATTAACATAATGAGAAGTACTAAAGCTGGGTGATGTGATAAGTAAATAATGGAGGGAGGGAGGAGAGAGAGGGAGAGAGAGAGCAAATTAAAAGAAGTGAGAAAAAAGAATGAAGAAGTGAGAGAGGAGAAAAGGAAGTAGAGATGGAGAAGAATGTTTGAAGTTTTAACTCACAGAAGAAAATGGGAAGCTAATATTGTAGCTCTTAGAGAGTCATTACAATTCAAAGAGGAAGTAGAGTAGCTCCTACAATAAAGAAAACTCAGAAAGAAAGCTATTGGAGGTGTTATACAATAGGAAAAATAAAGAAAAACTAAAAGTAAGCAACAAAATTAGGTTTCTTATTTGATTTGGTAGAGTTTGAATGAGAATTTAGTTGGAGTTGGTTTTAATACTTTCTATGATTAGAGCTCATGTAGTGGTGTTTAAAAATATGGAATTGAATAGAGTCAAAACTAAATTCATTCAAGAGGTTCTCATTCCCATCTATAAGGAATTATATCATTTGCTTGAATGGTACAACTAATAATGTTATGCCCTACTTGAAATCACATTTTTATGATATTCCTTATAGCTTTAAGATAAGGAAAATCAAAATTTAAATACAACTAAATAACTCACAATCCTTAACCAGGTGAGAAATGTTGATTAAAACTAACTTTTATTTATTTGTTAACATTACCCATTCTTCAAATTCTATGTAAGAAAGTTCTAAACTTTAGAGATTAAGTAGACAAAGTCTCCCTTAAAACTATCCCTGTTCTCTTGTACATATAATAATATTTTATTATAATTCTTTGTATAATAAATAAATAAATAAATCTAGTATATTCAACAAAAATCAACATACTACTTCACATGTTAACAAATTGCATCAATATTATTATATAAGATAATATCACAATGTGTAGTCATTAAATCTCTAACAAAATTATAAATATTGTACATTTGAAATAACATCATGAGTAGCCATAGTCCAAAATACCTTATTATAGTAGATAAATTGATAACTAAATCTAATAATATAAATGCAATAAGAGAAATATAACTTACGCCCAAAGGATTATAACAAATGCATGGCGTCTACAACTACTTAATACTTTGCTTCCTTGACAACATGCAAATTTCTTCCACTAATAATAGTAGCCTTTACCCAACAATTCCTCTTGTGGAAGCTTCCTCAACTACAAGCTTCAAGCAACTTCAACAAACATATTTATTTAAGCTCTCACATGTTCAACCTAAACTTTCTAGTTGAAATCTTGCCAACTCACCTTGTAATAATAGTATGTAACTCTTTCTAAGCTTCTTTCAAAAGTTGTCAACCATTTTTCCACTATTTGATTTCTTAGAAAATAGCTTACTTGCCCTTTTTCACCTAGGTTTCTAACTTAATAGTTGAAACAGCTCACTAAATTTACCTTGATATAGTTTTTCAACTTTATAGTTGTAACAGCTTGCCAAATTTATTACAATTATTCTCTCAAATAATATTTTATATATTAGATATGTGTACTTTAGATTCAGAACTCAAGAAGCTATCTAGTGAGTGTCATAAAAAGTGTGTCAAATTGTCAATAACTAATATAACATCTCTAATTTTTATCCTAATTAAGATAAAGAAATCTTAAAATCAAGTTAATAGGATTGTGATCATGTATGATAAAATTTGAAATTTTATTTATATTTAAAAATATTAAAATAATAAGATATTTTAGATATGTGTCATAAATTTTAATAATGATACAAATATCATTTGAATCTATAAATAGAAAGAACTTTGAAGACAAACTTAATGGCATTAATTTTTTAATTTTTTTGAGACCTAGAAAATTTTCTTAAACTTTTAAAGATTCAAATAAAATTATAATTTCCAAAATATTTCTCACGATAGATTTATAGTTTTTGAAATTTTTTCTTAAGTCAAAGTTGATTAGTGGAGTATAGATCTTGAAATAAGAGAATGTCGACTACTTTAGGATAGATTTGTAAATCTTTAATTTTTATCTTAAAATAAATTAAACTAGTGGAGGATATTTTAGTAATAATGGAAATTGTAAGTGCTTTATGAAATTAACTTCAAAATCCTTTTGTGTGAAGAGACAATCAAAAGTCTGGTGACAACAATGGGGAAAAACTTAAAATAACATCTTTGTTTTCAACATTCTAGATGACTTGATGCACCTAAAGAATATCTTATGGATAGAATTCATTAATAATACCTTATCCAACATCAAGCATGCATTCATGACACCTTTTAGACTGGTTCATGAGTCTAACAAGGAGCCATGAATGAGTGTAGCTTTTGTTGCTTTTGTTACTTTTTTGAACCATTATTCAGACAAAAATTGAGTGTAGGTGAGTACAGCAAGGTGTTATCATTTATGTTGGATTATCATGAACTTGGAGAAGCTTCATTACCATGCTCCAATTGAGAGTAAAGTGTTTGATTAGTAGTTTTGATGTCTCAAACATGAGATAATTTTCGTAAATTATTTTTTGTTTTACTTACTATACCATGCCAATATGAGGATTTTAGTAAGAGAGAGAAGAAGAGAAAGGGAGGAAATGTTAAGATTGCTGGAGAGAGAATTACGTGATTTTGGATTAATTAAAGAAAAATAAGAAAAGTGTCAAGTTTGTTGCAAGAAAATGTCATATTAGACAATGGTATGTAGCATCTGGTAAAAAGGATAAGGTGTAAAGCTACAACAGAGTTATGTAAGCATTATTGAAGATATTACATTATAAGGTTTTTTTGGATCATACTAATACAAGGAGCACTGTTACTTTTGCACATATAAGTTAATCATACATTATGATATGGATATTGTATTGTACGATTGATTTGAGTTTTAAAAAAAATTGGTTAAGTCTAAAAGATTAAACTAGTATTAGGTGATGAGTAAAAAAGTTTAAAAAATTGAATCATACAATATGCCGCTTTTGTCATATATAAATGATCAAAGGATGGTGTTAATAGATTGATGAGAGAATGAAATAAACTAAATAAAATTATTTAATACGATGAGATTAACTGACTATTAAGATCATACAATATGATGTTATGTATCGTACTAAACAATCATAAAAATATGCTAAAATAGAAGGGGATCACATGGAAACACACAATATGATATGGTTTATCATATTGTATAGTATACTTACAGGGCTTGTTGATTGGTTTAAACCTATAAGTTGAGTAACGAGAATAGGGGAATTGTATAGCACAATGATGAGATCATACAAGATTAATATAATGCATATTGCTTATTTTTGGAGGATCATATGTAAGATTGTGGAATATATAAGGATGATTTAGTTAGTAACTTAAGAGTTTAAAATAAATTACTATGGTTTTAATTGTTTGTTAAATATATCATATATAGAATACATGTTTACATTTATATACATGTAATATTATAAGGAGGATAAAGATTAAAAATGAAAGAAAACTCTTAAATTTAGATAAATAATTATGATAACCAATGATATAATACAATAATATTATTTTGATAATGTTTTATTTAATATATTTTATGATTATGATTTTTCTTACATAGAATATTTAATACTTATTATGTCTTTTCATGACTTTATCTGATACATGATCTACTCAATAACATGACAATATAAAAGATAATTAAAAATAAAATAAAATAAATATTAACTTTTAAAATGACATCTAAATTATCATGATAACATGATTGAGATATATATAAAATTAAAATTAGAGAATAAAGTTCTAGAGATATTATCCTTAATATTAGGCCTAACAATGAATTACAAGGTATTGAACTTTGAATTAAATATTTTCCTAGAGTATATGTATCATAACCTTATGATATATGTTATGATACTAGGCCTAGTGATAAACCATATGATATTATACTTCAGATCACACCTACTTGGGTACTAGACTTATCGATAGACCACATGGCATAGGTTTTTAAACCATCATTGTCTAGAATTTCATATAGCTTTATTATATATGGATGTCAATAAAAGGTCCTTGATAGATATGGTTACAATATTGATCAAGAAAAGATAATGATTCAAAAAAAAATTAGGCCCAATAATAAAATAAATCATTAGAAATTGAAAAGAAAATTAAAATTTTTACATTATATATGATTTTTATACTATATGCATGGCTCATAATGTGATTTTTATTGTATTACTAACCCTAATCATGGTACTTTGTTTGATAATAAAAAATTCTAAATATTTTTATTAAATTTATTTGAGTAAATTTTTAGATTTTAGATAGTCAATCCTCATGCTCATGAGAAAACTTAAAGAGAAAAAGAAGTAAAAATAAAATCCCATTAAGACTATTTTGATTGGAGTGATAGACCGTTAAGAGATTAATTTTAAGTTTAATTTTAGATATTTTACTTTCAATTAAATTGAAATATTAATCTTGATTAAAATTAATTTTGTAAGATATAAATTAAATTTTATTTAAATTAATTATCTTAAAAAAATATTTAAGTTTTTAATATTATTTATCATCTTATCTTGATCATCTTAAGAAGCATTTATCTTGATCATATATTTAAAAATATTCTTTCACCAACTTTTTACAAAAACTATAGGACAGCTAACCCCAATTATAAATGTGTCTCATTTTCACTAATCCAAATTGGACGACATTGATAGATCGTTTGCGTAACGACTATTTTACCATTATTTTTGAGTTGTTTGCAATGTTATTAAAATATTAATAACTACTTTTTTAAATAAAACCTACATTGATCTATTTTAAATAAAATAAGTTGAATGGATAATTGATATATCTAGTAAGTGTTTTCAGTAGTTTAAAAATATTTATAAATGAGAGAATTTTTTAACATAATTGATTGATAAATTTTTGATAAAATCTTGATAAAATTAGAAGAAAAATTTCAAGTCATTCAAGCTATAAGCAGCCACTGCTTGTCATCATTTTTATTTGCTATGACCTTTAATCGTCAAACTCCAAATTATACTTTCTTCTTAAATCTTGTAAGTTGTCAATTTTTTTTATTACTAATTTATTCAATTAAAATACTTATATCATGATAAACATTTCATCAGCATAGGATTTTTGTTTGTATTAAGTTTAATTTTTGTCTAATTCTTTTCTTTTATTGTCAATTTGATTTCATGGCAAGCTCATTGTAGCATGTTTCTTTTGTTTTATTGTTGTGAGTGTTTAGCCTACTTGTCTTTTGGCAAATAATTTATATTAATTATTTTATTTTTGTAATTTTTATTAGAGGTGGACATATACTTGATTTTGAGCTTAATCCTTTAAGAATCATTGGTTTACCTTTAAATCTTTGTTGATTTCTTCATTTCATAATTTTATTAAAATTTATTATTAAAAAAATTAATATGTTTTAAAATAAAATTAAAATTTGTATAAAATTACTTTTGAAGACTTATTTATTCTTATTAAAAATTAATTTAATGTTTTTTTAAATAATTAAAAAAAATAAAATTTTTATTCCTAATAATTCATCCCCTCTTATTAAATCACATTTTAGCTTTTAATATGGTTAATCATTAGGCATACATTAGTATGTTTAGAGGTGATATGTCTTTATATTTAGTTATCAAATTTAATTTATCTATTGAGATTATTATCTCAATAATATTATATCATAGATTATTCATTTCACTATACTCAGAGTTAGGTATTTTGATATTATAGGAGATGACTTAACACTTGAGTTGTGAGAGTGAGAAATGTTTTGGTTGGTGTTGATGATATGACAATTTTAGTGTTGAAGTTATTTTTGAATTAGAATTTTATGTTTGTGGATATTTAGTTTTACTTCTATAGTTTTACTCAATTATAATTTTAAAAATAATTTGTCTCACTATTAGGTCATCATCTAAGATTATGTGATCACCTAATTTTTATCAACATTTGTCTCTTATTATATTATTAATTAAGTATATGGTTAAGTAGGGGCATGACAACCATATTTCATATTTGAGCATAATATTGTGAATATCTCATTGTGAGAAATTCATCAATTTTTAGTTTGTAATTTTTTTGAGATAAATTAAATATTCTATGAATTTGTAAAGAAAATATTAAGAAAAAGTAATATTTTAATCTTTTTATTTAATATGAGGACAAGTCTCCCTCTTTTGCTCAATAACTTAGTTTTTTCTTTTTAGAAACTTTGGAAGAGAAAGAGCGGGAAGAGTGGGAGATGAAGGAGAAAAAACATGCTTTATCCTTGAAGGAAAATAAAGAGATTAGAAAAAAACATAGAGCTTGTGGGAAAGAAAGAGCTTTCAGTTTTGTTTCATAGAAAGAGCATGAAATGATTAAGATCTTATCTAAGTTCTCTTCTTAAAGCATCTATTGATTGATTTGAATAGAAAGTAAATAGTTCATGTGAATTTTAGTGAGAAGTTGTAAGGGTTGAAGGCTATCACAGCTTCTAACTATAATGGTCATACAAAACAATCATTTATATCATACTTGTATGACGTTAGTAATTGAAGCTATAAAACCTTTTTTTACCTAAATGTGAAAAGAAGATATGCCAAGCATCATATTTGTGTGATCAATTGATTGTACTTGTATGATGGTGAATGTACTATTAAATTAACAAATCATCTAGTTTAATCATATGTTCAATTTAATAATTGTGAGGATCATATGAGTACTTCATTAGGTTAGTATGATCTGGTTTTGGGAAGATTATATTAGAATATGTCTGATTTCCTGTTTGATAAGATTTATGCTACTGGTCATATAAGGACAAAAGGTGAATCAAATTAATACAAATAGTTGTTGGACAAGTTTCATATAAAAATGCATGTAATCATACTATTACAACATCTTATTGGACAAGTATGATGAGTGTATGAGATAATTAACAAAGGTCATTTATCTGATCTTTTAAGTGATGAAGTACCAGCATTGGATCATACTAGTACAATAATGAGATCAGACTAGTATGATGCATTATAAGATATAAATATAGTATGTCCAATTCCTTGGATGAGAGCAATGAAGTTAATATCATCTATGTTGAACCTGAATTGAAATTATTTTGAATTATTAAAATACTTATTATAGATCATTTATCTGATCCCTAATATGACCCAATAACTATTATGGATCATACTTATATGATAAGGGAGGTTATAAGTACAATCAGTACAATGCAGTGGTCCAAGATTGCTTTAAAATATGGGGCTTTAATATGTTAGAGGTCTCATTCTTTATCAGCATAGGATGTTGGCAAGTGTAACAATTACGTGATGATCTATTTCACCCCTGATGTTGTGTGCATTTAGAGACAAGGCCTTAACATGCCAAAGGTCTTGCTTCCTATCAACAATAGATGTTTCCAATGGTAATAACTGTGTTATAAGATACTTCATACCCTAATGATTTGGTACTCAAAAATAGAGTTACGACATGTCAAAGATCGAGGCTAAGTGATGATGAATTATGATATAGGATCTCTAAAAGTAGAGATAAAATTCATAGGATTGAATTTTGGCTTAAAGGAGAATAAAAATGAAAAAAAATAATAAAACATTAAATAAAATTGAACATGAAAAAAAAGAATTATACTACACAATTATTATATGATAGTGTATGTAATTGAGTTGGATTTATATGACATATATATATATATATATATATATATATATATATATATATATATATATATATATATATATATATATATATATATATATATATATATATATATATATATATATATATATTGATACTATTTTATTATTTATAAATTGTCATGTATTGTTTCACTTATTACTTCATGTTACTTCTTAGCTACATCATTGTCTTTTTAAATTATTTTATTACACGTATCTAATAATTTATTTACTGAGCATATTAAGCTCATTTCCTACTTATATTATAAGATAGAATGTTAACGCTCGTAAAATTAAGGGTCCTCAGATGATATTTTAAGACCCTTGATAAGAACTTATTATATTTGGTGAGCATGAATAATATTATATGTATATGAGGTATCTTATTATCAAGGTCTTATATCAACACTGGTTTATAGATTTTTATATTATATGATAACTATTTATTATGAATTATTATTTTGTTGTAATAATTTGAGATTATTATGATTTTTATATCACTATTATTGTTACTAGATTGTGTCTTTATTTTTATACTATAGACTATAATTTATCCTATAAACTTATATTATGAATGTAATTCATTGAGTTATGTTATTTTATATTGGGTAGGGTATGACAATATCATTTGAAAACTTTGCTACAACATCTTCTTAAGCTTCCTTCTCACTGCTTATAGCAATTTCCTTCACTTAACCATGTAAAACCAACTTAGTTTCCTTTGCACTATAATTATAACAGAAAGTCAGTCCTTCTCAAAAAAGCTAGAACTTTAGAACTAATACTTTTCCTTTTTCTCCATAATGAAACAACCTTTTACAATTTGCTCTTTGGATACTTATCCTTCAGTACTAGCCAACCTACATTCCCAAAAAAATCTCCTAATTCTCTATTATAACTGAAGACTTAAGCTAAAAGCAACTCTCCCTTTCTTACTTCTAGAAGTCTCATAAAATGTCTTCTTTAAAAGCTTTTGGATGAGAGAGGAAAAATCCTTAATCCCCAAGAGGAAAAGAGAAAATAAGATTGTGGGTTAAAGAAACTACAAAAATTTTTAAATAATATTTTATTTAATCTCTATTTTTAAAATTTCATAATCAATCCAACTGATCTCTAAAAATTATAATGTACATATTGATGGCTTTCTTAGAATGAGCTTTATTCAAGAACATATTCATCATTGCAAAATTACTTTGTCAGGCATGCTTTTTATGATGCTTTAAAATAATGTTATTTTATTTTAGTTTAATTATAAAACATGATATTTGGGGATTTATAATGCATAAAAATATTATATTGTCTCTACTTCACCATTTATATAATCATAATAAAAATTAATGGTTATGCACATATATAATAGTAAAGGATGACATAAAATTCTAGGTGAGACTTAATGATAAGATAATTTATCCATGTAAACTAAATAAAAGATCACTAAACACAACCATCCAATCCATAAATAAACATTGTGTTATAGAAATATAGATCTACATATGCACATAATATAAAACTCATAAAAGATCAACTATTATGTCATTAATAAGTAGAGTCCTTATCCATAGTATTTAAGTCCTCAACTCTTATTACAATACATATATTACTTGTGATGAAATACTAATGAGACTCTAAAGCACTTACTAGAAAAAAATAATATGATATCATCATATAAAAATGTTGTAATAAAAAATTTGTAAGTTTTTATGGTAATAAAAAATTGATGTCTATAATTAAATAAGTTATGATACAAGTAAACTAATAAATTCAACAAAAAAAATTATAAATATGAACTTATACATTCTTTTATTTTCTCATTTCTTTTATTATATTTTATAAGACTAAATGAAACATTTCTTATAAAGAAAATTTTAATATTTTTCTTATTCATTTTCATTCCCAATGTATAGCTTAACTTTTTACCTTTTAGATCATATTCTCTAAAACTAGTATCATAAGACTTTAAAAGTGTATCCTCACCCCTAAAGGTTGCCCTTATCTTTTATGAAGTATATGAGACATCTTGTTCTAATCATATATGTCAATATCATATAGTCATAGATAAACATTTTTGTCTTGTAATATCATAATATAATAAGGATAATGTCTTTGTGGTATATCAATTATTTCTTTTAGTTTTTTTATTTGATAATTTAGCATGACAAATATTCAAATTTCAAATTATTTTATTATTTATTACATTATAAATTTTTTTGATATGTTGCATATCAATAACCTTTTTTCATATGAGACATTTAAGTATATAATATCATAAATTTGTGAACATAAAATTTGTAAATAAAATTATTAGATAAAATATGATAACCTAATAAAACAAAAATGATATTTGTGTAAAAAGATAACATAAAAAATATGCTCGTAGTTTTCATACTTTAACTAATGTTAACATGAAAAGAATAATATTTTATAAACAACATAAAAAATAGTTTACTAGTATGTTTACATTGTAGTTACCAAGTGTACTTATCTAAATTCAATAATTGACTTCCTTTTTCAATCTTAATTTTTTTATATCTTATAATTATATACATATATATGTAATGATCAACATATATCATATATGTGATATATTTAATAAATAATTAAAATCATACTAATGTTTTTAGACTCATAAGTTTTCGTCTTAGATCATACTTGTACAATTTGAGAATTGTATTACACTACCCTCAAAAAATAAGTATTCCGCATGTCGTACATGTACGATCTCATTATTGTATAGTGCATATAGTTGTATAAATTATTTTTTGTCAATAATCATATACACGATGCCCTAATCATGTCGTATGACCCACTTTTGTTTCATGTGACTAAGTCTATTTGTATAGTTCGATTTTTAAGATTGTAACCATACGATCTTACTTTGTTTTAGTAAACCCTCAAAGTAATCATTTCATTATTAGACCGTCCCACGCTAAGATTTCCAACATCATATTATATGGTGCTTAAAACATATTAGTTCAATCTTTTGGACTTAATCAAATTTTCTCACTTAACCTGAATAAAGTGATACCAATATCTTCTTTGTACAATTAATCCGACTATTCAATAGTAACTTAGTGCACCTCAATACTAGTACAATACAATAATTATTTAGTATAATTCTTTCAAAAAATAGTCACATTGTTGTGTCATAGCTTACAACCCAAGCTAATCATATCTTACGATGATACCAATGTACTTGAATGATATTTTTTTTATTCTGTTGACATCTGTCACCTTCTTTTTGTGAAGAATCTGATGTTATCTTATTTTACCAACAAAACTTACTTCTCATGATCTTATTCTCACTCCTCTTTTTGGCAGTTCAAGCTTCTCCATGTCTCTCTTCCTTTGACAAAATGAGACTTTCTTGCATCTCTTTCACTCATATAACTGAAGCTTCACTCTACTTCCCTTATTGAACTAAGGCTTTTCCTAAATCCCTCTTCCTCTTCCTCTCCTCCCATCACAACTACTTGATAGCAACCTCACTTAGTAATCAAAAAAATAAAATGAAGAAAATAAAGGAGTATGCCTTACTAGCTGATGGTTGAACCCTTGAGTTGGAATAACCTCATGATTGAAGTTCTTTGTCACTCACAATTGCTTATCAAAGTGGGAAACCATGTCTCACTCTCCATCATACTTAGCTCACTTATTGTGGTTTTTGATGGTGAAGTGATGCCTCACACAATATCTTGCCTTACTTGATGTCTTCAATAGTGGAATGCTTATGTGAAAAAAAACTCACATGAGAAAGGAGATGGTCATGCCATTTTATAATTATGATAATGACAATTTAAGGATAAGTTACCATCATAATTATTGTTATATATTTATTTAAATTTTTTTCCTAAAAAGACAAAAATTTGACTACAAATGCACACTTATTTAACCACCCTACAACTATAAGCATTTGACAAAATAATTAACCAACAATTGCTATTGCAAAGCACTTTTATTAATATAGTTTCATTGTTACCAAACACACATTCCTTTCACATGAAAAGTAGACAAAGATCCGAAGCACAAAAATTAATATTTTTCCCTTTTAATATTTTGTTATGTACAAATATATTATTCACGAAGCATATTATAGCTAAACCAAAATTTCTAAAAATATAAATCTACCTAGTTATTCAACATTTTAATATTTACAAATCTATCATCCATCAACCAAATTTAATATAAGCTAAAATTCTTAAAATTATAAATATATCCTGCACATAAATTTAGAATTTACAAATATATATATGAATCTTAAAAAAGTCATAATTAATTCTTTATGACTCTAAAAATTATAAATTTAATACTATTAAGTTCATTTTGAAGAAGTCTTTTTAATGATATACTCAAGTAATATTTTGACCAAATTAGAGCTTATAACACACTTCACAATATTTTAACATAATTTCTTCCAACTTAATTAAGATAAAATGAATGTTGTTATAATTTACCCTTCTTAAAAAATTATATCAAAATTTTAGAAAAGTTAGATTATTAAAATCAGGTTTATTACAAATATTGTTAATAAATATGATTGCACATTTATCTAAAAATTTTTGAAAGATCTTAATCATCAAATCCATAAAGGTTGTATATATATTAATAAAACTAATAAGTAATATTAAGAACTTATAATGTCTATAATGGATACTCAAAGTAGACTTATATATATATATATATATATATATATATATATATATATATATATATATATATATATATATATATATATATATATATATATATATATATATATATATATATATATATTTGTCTCTTTAATTTTCAACCAATGATACTTGAATCTTACATTTATCTTGAAAAATATTACAAAAATTTGTAATTGGTAAAATAAATTATCAATATGTGATAGTGGATATTTATTCTTAATAATGAGCTTATTTAATTCACGATAACCTAAACATATCCTTATATTATTATTATTTTTTTGACAAAAAACATATGTACCCTCTATAGAGACCCATTAGATCAGATAAAACTCTTATTTAATAATTTTTGATTTTGAGTTTCACTTATATCAACTTTGAAGAGACTTTCAATTACAAGTTAGCTATTCCAAGTTAGAATAAGAAAATAGGCAATAGTTTTGTTGAAAAAATAATTGGACAAATGAATAAAGTTTGAAGATTTTTAAATGCCACCAAGAAATGATGCTAACACCTCATAACTATCATTTTTTTTTTATAATGATAGGAACATAACTATCTTTGCCATAAGGGATGTCAACCATTATCATTAATCACATCAATCAGGATAATCATGAGAAGACCAATACCCCAAATATGTTTCTTGTTATGAATAAGATAACAGGATAGCGTTTTCTATAAGTATTTTCACAATTCGTCCTTCAAAATTTAATTCAAATAATATTTACATAATTTATTCTTACTGATTAACTTTGATAACTTGTGCTCAAATGGGTTAAATTGGGTCAAGGGTGACTTCACTCAATTGTCTCATGACTAAACATTAAAGATTATATTAATATAAGCATGTAGCATTTGATTAATATTCCTTTTTGTTGAGGTTTAATACATTTATTATTAATAAAAAGATGATAAACTTTTAATAAATATAATACCATATATATTCTATAGTAAAGTTAATGGGCACTCCAATAAGATAGAAAAGTTTAGTTGATATGCATAAAATAGTAAAAATTTATATATTACAAACTCCCTTCACATAATTATTGAGATTCAAGAAAAAATGTGATTATTATAGATAAAAATGAAATTTTATTATATATATATATGCTTTATAAGCATGCAAAAATAATTGTTGCAATAAAAAATAAATTGTCCTTTTATTACTAACAAACTCTTTATACAACAAAATTAATATCCAAGTATTTGCAAAAGTTCTAATGTAAAATGGACTGGAAAATTCTATTTCGCTATAAATTTTATAATTACAAATGAATTTTCAAAAATATATTTTATGTTAAAAAATAAATTATTAAAATTATTGGATATTTTAAAAATAAATTTAGTATTAGAATTAAAAGAAAACAATTTTTAAACCACCTATTGCAAGAAGTCAAAATGAAGTGGCTGTTCTTTTCAACTTTGAGCTGGCTCCAAACGGCCGAAAGATTTGGAAAGTTGATAAATAGGATGGGCCATAGGTTTGGATCAACCTTTTGCTTTAAAGTGACCATCGATGGGAGGACAACTTTTGCCTTTGGTTTTACATTAAGGTCTTGTTTGGTTTGTATACGAATCATACTTAGCTCCCAATTTATACTTTCCAAAAAAATAAAAACAATAATATATATTATATTGTTTTAACTTTGAAATCTTACCAGCCAAAACAAATACGTAGCGTTTTATATATATGGAGAAGAAACTCACGAGTCAACTTGATTTGGTTCAACCATATTCTAATTCGAGCAAAAGAAGTCCGAATAATTTACTATACCGCGCTTATCATGGTCGTCCCTGTCCCTCCATACCATCCAGACATCCTCCAGTGGAATGTTGCCTCTTTGGTTACTCCAGCGAGTTCGAGATTTGTACTTGTCGATCTGAAAAGTTAGTCGGAAATGGTACTTTTGTAGTGAATTGGTTTCGTTCTTCGACCATGGGAATGGACTAGGGTTTCCGGCGCCGGAATAATTCCCAGATATGAACAACCAGCTAGTTAGAGATCAGACCTTGCGCCCTCAGCCAGTGGCCCTCGCCACGCTCCTCGGTCGTGAGTTCCGAGGTGAAAAGACCGACAAGCCGCTCGTCCTATCAGGCCACGCCGGACTTGCGAAGCGCGGGGAGGACTATTTCCTCGTCAAGCCGGAATGCCATCGAATCCCTGGAAATCCCTCCACTTCGTTCTCTGTCTTTGCGGTATTAGTCCTTCAATCGCTACCTGTCTTTTTTGATAGTTAAATTCTGCAGCTTACTTGAACTTATTCTTGTCGTAGATCTTTGATGGACACAATGGGGTATCGGCGGCGATATTCACGAAGGAGCACCTGTTGGACCATGTCATGAGCGCGATTCCTCCCGGACTTGGGAGGGATGAGTGGCTACAAGCCCTTCCACGGGCCCTGGTCGCTGGATTCGTGAAGACTGATATTGACTTTCAGCGGAGAGGCACAAACCTGGCATCCTATTTTTCCTTTATTCTGAGTTTGTGCGCTGAGATCTTGAAATTTGTGGTTTATGGCAGGGGAGACGTCTGGGACGACGGCTACCCTTGTAGTGATCGATGGGTTGACAGTGACGGTTGCTTCCGTGGGAGATTCCCGATGCATTTTGGATTCTCAAGGTGGAGCTGTTTCATTACTGACAGTTGATCATAGGCTGGAAGAGAATGAAGAGGAGAGGGAGCGGGTAACGGCTAGTGGAGGAGAAGTAGCGAGGCTCAATATTTGTGGTGGTCAGGAGGTATTTTAGGCAAAGAGCTCTGTTACTGTGTTTCCTTGCTATGGATACTTGCTGATTTTTCTCTGTAGGTTGGTCCTCTTCGATGCTGGCCTGGTGGATTGTGCCTCTCAAGGTCTATTGGTGATACAGATGTTGGGGAGTTCATTGTTCCAATTCCTCATGTTAAGCAAGTTAAAGTGAGTTATAGTTGGCCCAAGTTATGCAGTATTCTGTGGCTTTTACTTACAATGTATTGGGCGGTTAACAGCTTTCAAAGTCTGGAGGGCGGCTAATTATAGCTTCTGACGGTATCTGGGATGCACTGTCATCTGAAATGGCTGCCAAGTGTTGCCGAGGTTTGCCAACTGAACTTGCTGCCAAGTTGGTTGTTAAGGTGAGTGATGCTGATTGTAACTGATTAGATCAGGCAGTTTTTCCTCTATTGTTTTATTGATTAGTTCTTCTTGGTACTTTTATTCTCCACATGATTGTTTTAGGAAGCTTTGAGAACAAGTGGCCTTAAGGATGATACAACTTGTCTGGTTGTTGATATCATTCCTTCTAATCATTCATCTGTGCCATCCTCTCCTAGAAATCACCGAAATAAGTTCAGATCTCTACTTTTTGGTATGCCTCAAAGTTCTCTCACTAAATTCACACCTAAATCTTCTTCCGTTGGAGCTATTGAAGAACTATTTGAAGAAGGTTCTGCAATGCTCGAAGAGAGGTAGTCCACTCTTGGTGAATTGTACTTATAAATATACAAAGTTAATTTCTTGTCTTACATGGGAAATTTTCCCTTTGAAGTTTCTTATTTTGGTTGTTTTCATTTTGTCTCGTATCTTTATGAAATCTTAATTTCTTTCAACTAAAGAATATTTCAAGTTAGCTTTTTTAAATGACATTTCCTCAGATTTGGTTGTTTGACTATACTATTTAGCATTCGTTCAAGAGGGACCAGGTTGCCTTGACTGAGCAAAATTGCTGTAACTGCTAGCTGGTGGAGAAGTTGTCATACCGAATGCTTCATTTTTGTCCATGCTTTTAGTTCATCAGAGAAAGTTATTAATGTCAAGTTTGATTGATGTTGCAGCCCAAAAATTGTAGACAACTTCATAAATTGAGTGTGCATAAACATAATGATAAAAATTAGATTTTACAAAACTCTAGTCATAGTTCAGTGTTAATTGTGGTATGATAATGATTTGAATGCTTGTTTTAACTAAATGTGGTCATGTATATGGTTAGGAAAAACTTTTCACTTATTTGCCTACAATTGCACACAATTTTTGAGTCAAACATAAACTTGTGAACCTAAAAGTAACAAATTGTCTAGCATATAGCTTTTTTCAAAACCTAAAAATGCATAAAACGTTAAAGCAAAACACAAGATAAATGCAATAGATATAACTTGTAAAGCATAAGTATTACTCTATTATAAAATAGTTCACCATAGATGACTTCTATTGGGCATGAAACATAAAATAGACATGGAAGTAGATTAAAACGGGAGATGATCTTAGATGACTTAGCAATGGAGGTGCAATTAGGTTGATTTTGGTTGACCTACATAACATCTATTAATTTTGAGTTAGCAGTAGAGTTTTCGAGAGCATGCATCAAGAAAATAAGACTTAAACAATAAATTTACTTCAATTTTTTTGGAAAATTTTTATGCTAGTTTAAACATTGGGTTGTCATAATTTTGTGATGCTAGAAACCTCAATTCCCTAGCAAATTTTTTTCTACATTTGCTAAGTTTTTTTTAATGTTTTTCATAGATTTTTATATTACAAGTTAATTTTGATTTAAAATAGTATAAGTTGTGTAGATGTAGCTCATAGTAAAATTTCTTTTGTACATTGGTTGACTACTAATTGTGATGCTTCTTGGTAAATAATTTTTGTACGCATATAAGTTTGAAGTATTTATCTTCTCACATCGGCTGAAATATCGATGGAAAGCATGCAATATGGGAATTTCATTCACCTCCTGTTGTCTTGAGCAACTCTTAATGTTAGATATTTTCATAAAAAATCTCAAATTGCAAGTGTCCCCTTTAAACTTCTATCTTAGCTTGAATAATGAGTTTAAATTATTTGCGTTGATTTTAAGAAATATAATGATACAGTTTGTGATGATATACCTATTCGAAGTAATTATGTGTTGCCTTCTATCACCCTTCATAGTGCATTAACTATATGGATATGATTTGCATAGTACATGCCATTAATATTAACATCATTTTGGGGAGGGAAACTTTTGAATTATAACTTGATAATCAAATAAAAGAATATTTTGATATTTGTGAGATTGAAATTCATTATATTGTTAGATGTAATAAATTAGTCATTTCCAAATTGAAAGAAGGTCTAGTAGGTCGATGCATCTACTACTAGTTTTTCACTGTAAACTAAGAGGTACTTAAAAAATTCTTAACAAATTTTTGTGCATTTTGGGTGCAAGGGGAACGTTATAGTTTGAAGAGCAATATTGTTTAAGTTTTGATGGTTATACATCTTGGAATCATTAAATTTAGATTAGTAATCTTTATTTGTCTATGTGCTTTTGTTGTGGCGTGAAACATTCAAGGAAACTTTTAACATTCTAACTAAAGAGGTGATTTGATACAATGTATTAAGGTTTAGTCATATTTTAGCATGAACTTGGAGCAAAACTTGACATGCTCTAAGTTGGATTTGGATATGCAATTAGTCCTCATTGTTGAATGTGAACCTTGAATCATTTCAATTGTTGTTATTTGGGTTTAGCTACGCCTTCACATGTTCCTTAGAGACTTAGATCATTTCGGGCCTTGTGTCTTCATATGAGGTTTTAGATGTTTGTGGGATTTGATTAATTCGTGTGTGAGTTGTTTTTTTCTAATAAATAATGGATCAATAGTCACAGTTATCTATCATGCCTAGGAATTGCAAATCATTTTGGTTGGGCTATTTGTTCGATGTATCTATGGGGGCATTTTAGTAATTTAGAGCCAACTATGTTGTATAGTTTTAAATCTTCTTTGACATGGAGTTTAGGAGTCAATTGGGCCGATTTTGGAGAAAAAATGTTAAATATCACATTTTTGCAGTTTTGGGATCAACAAACAAAAAAGAACTTCAATGCTTTATACAACAGTGAACAACAAAGTAGTATCTTATATGAGTTCCATAGTGATGCCTTCTATATGCTATTGGTGGCATTTTCTGCAAGCCCAAAAACAATTCTCCAATTTTAGCACGAAATGTATGCGATATTATACAACATGATTGTGATGAATATTGACCTCCCAACATACAACTTAAGAACAAAGGTTGATTGATTAGATGTTAAGATTCAAATATCTTCTTTTAGTGTCATTTTTTTGTCAAATATTATTATCATATAATCTTATTCTTTGGTTTCATAATATATTCTCCCATTGTGACAGGTTTTAAATTGTAAATGATAGTTTGGTATATGAAAACTTTCATATGCACATGACTTAAGAAGTAGTTGGATTTATAAGTTCTATTAATAAATAGGTCTTAACATTTAAATTATAATTTTCTTTTATAGCGAGTGTGAAATGTCATCAATGGTTCTCTCATGAAATTTTGAAGTAGCTTACAATTTACTTGGCAACATTTTAAATCCTATATTAACAAGAACTTAATGCATTAGATGCATGCAATCCTTGTATCCATGTTTGACATTCGATGGGTTTGGGAGTGGGATCTCTGTACCCAATCCTCAGAGTCAGTCCTTGGGGGTTGGGCCATGGGGGTCCCAGCCCTAAACCCATCTGCTATTGTCAACCCTTTCCTTCTGAGCAACTCAAGCAATCCATCGATCCATACACTTTGGAATGCCACCTTTTTTCCTAGCATCCTGAGCATTGGCTTTTTGTGCAGTGATAAATTTCATGAGAAAATCCTCTTTGCACTAGTGAACTTATAATGAAAACTATTATTGTATAAAATATCTACAAAAAAAGATTCT
The DNA here is from genome assembly GCA_023846275.1 of Vanilla planifolia. Classification (NCBI taxonomy): domain Eukaryota; kingdom Viridiplantae; phylum Streptophyta; class Magnoliopsida; order Asparagales; family Orchidaceae; genus Vanilla; species Vanilla planifolia. The sequence continues at coordinate 35,533,610 of CM043869.1, read as the reverse complement.
TTTTCTTGAGGTCAAATGGTTGGCAAAAGTGTTCAGTCATAAAACGTCACAAGGCTTTACTTTTCTAAGTTGATATTGCGAAAACAAATATTAAATACAAGAAAAGGGACATTAGATATGTATTCAAATGACTAAGTGATGGATTTGGAATTACAACTCAAATAAGAGATGAAAATAAAAAAAATAAAATTGATGAACATTGAATATGTATTAAAGGTTATTAGTTGAATGCTGATTTTAGTTGATAGCAACTAACATTTTTTTATCTAATCAAAATAATTATAATGACTATCATTAAAGGGGTGGAAAAATACATATAAATCATAAGTTTATCTTTGATTATTGAAGGCAATTTTTTGTCTAGAAAGACAACTACTGTAATTAGACACCAACTATAAGAATGAAAGTGTATTGTATAGCATTGCAAAACGAAGATTCTCATCTCATAACATATATTTATAAATAACATAAAAATGTTTCAATCTCTCTCAATTAATAAATTTTATAGTTTAAGTTTTTACAGTTTGTACTAAGGTCCCAAATGAATCCCAAGTTTGTATGCAATTTAGATGATTGTTATAGATTATGCCAAAGGCTTTGGACATGTTTATGTAGTAGCCATTTCCATCAAATTGTGAATTTGGATATACATCATGGAAATTTTAGTTATTGGAATGCATAAATATTTCATTTAATGTTTGATTGCATTAACAATATTGCATTGTGTGCCCATTGCAAGCTTGTTACTAATTATTTATCCATAATAATCTGTAGAATTTAAGCATATCTTTCAAACTATTGTAGTCTTCTTCTCTGTCTCCACCTTGACTCAAACATTTTTTCAAGCTATTGTGAAAGTGGATGGTGAATTGTTATTATGACCATCTCTTTTAATATCCATGGGAGAGTTATTCACACCATTATGGTATAGAAACATATGCAACCTTTTAAAATTAGACCTAATTCTTATATACAAAATAATGAATAAATACCTTTAATATATAGTTTTTATATTTTAAATATATAAAGGCCTATTACTTTAATCTAAAATTATATTTCAATTAAGCTTAAATTCACTCTTAAAGAAATGTTTCTTTCGAAAATGTCAAATACCCATTATGCATGGCTTTAGATTCTCTTTACCCATCAAATTAGTTTAATTAAACTATTAGAGAACGTACCATATCCTTAAATTAGTTAAAAAAACATAAAATTCTCTCTTAATTGAGTACAAGATAACAAGATTATAAGTGATATCATCATGATTGTAGATGCTCTTTGTTTTTCATTGACATATGTGGGACATTGTTGACTAATTGCAGGAACATTATAAGTAGATGGAAAGAACTTATTAATGATCTACAAAACAAGATCTCTATAAATCTTTAACCATCTCTTCATCTACTCAATTTGAGATTTAGTTATTCCTATGCTTTTTAAAGCTACTTAGTGAATCAATATAAGAATTGTGTTGCAACCAAGTGGACAAGCTCACACAATTCTTTAGCTTTCATTTTTTCTTTCTGTCTCTTTATAAACTTTAAATGACTCTCTTAAGATTCATTTTTTTGAGTGTACACTAAATTCAAACATAAAATTAAGAATAAAAGAGAAAAGAAAGGATAGAAGGGGCTTACTCTTTCTCTTACCTTTGAGAAGAAACAATAATTTTTTCTGAAAGACATCTCTCTCTCTCTCTCTATATATATATATATAATAAGTTTACAATAAATACATTAATATTTTGTTACTTATAAATAGGGGGAGAGGCATAGGAAGGCATTATGCACTGAATTAGGAAGCAATTGAGTGCTCTCTTTTGGCACACCCTTTATTGAATTTTATTGGATGTTTGGATAAGATAATGCATTTACCGAGTTCGTCATATCAGTAGTTCAAGCAAGTAGGGAGTCATTTGGGTGCAAACATTTGTCCAATTATATTGGTAGTTCCGATGCACACTGGCAGTAGGATCTACAAAATATGATGATTGCGATCTTACTTGGCTCAAAGCATGGTAAGGCATAAGTTGGAGCTAGGGGAGGGCACTAGGAGAACCATAGCTCAAGCCGCTGATTATCTCTTTGACCTTGTGCAAGTGATATATAGAGATAAAAATTTGCATTTGTACAATGCTTCATTTTCTCCTTTTTTGTTGAGAGCATAACAATGATTGTGCTAATTGATGCCACCAACATTATGCATAGTTCTACTTCACTCCACCTTCTAGGTACTAAGGTCCATCTCCTTGTCTGGGTATGTGCAACTCCTTTCTTGTTAGAGGGATTCCCTATCCCTCACTAATTTGATGTGGATTAGTACTGTCATGGGTGTTGTTGGGACTTATTCTAGGCACTGTTTGGCTTTTGAAGGATGCAAGTGTGCCCTCTTTCTTGCTTTCACCAACATGTAATGCTCATATAAGGCTTCTATGCACTTTTTGGCTTTTGAAGGATGCAAGTGTGCCCTCTTTCTTGCTTTCACCAACACGTAATGCTCATATAAGGCTTGACATACTTTTTGTATTAGTTGCTTTTATAAAGTAAAAAGGAGGCACTTTCTTCCAAAGAAGGGTCCTAAGTGAATGGAGCCCAAGGGAGAACACAAATCCATTGCATTCAAAATATCAAAAAGTTGTCTCCTTAGGATGCCGAAGGCAAAAGTTTAACATAGATGCTAAATAAATGGTGGACAAAAATGGATTTTTAAGCTCCATGAAGAGAATGACCTTTTTATTGAAAGGATGGCTGCAACCTATAATAATAATAAATTGTTTAACATAGATGCAAACCAAGTCAGTGGAAAGGGCCATGCTCCTAGCTCACATATAATTAGAAAAAAGGCAAAAAATAGAATTCAATGAGTCACACAATTACCCCCTTTGAGAAACATGCATCAACTCATGTGTTGAGAATTAATGGAGAGTAATAAAAGCCTAGCAAAAAAACAGATAAAGATTCACCAGCATAAATAAATTGGAGAAAACTTGGGTAACAGCAATAGCATCGCAGTTACACCACACATAAGATTCATAAGTGAGGGAGTGATGTGCCAAAATGATAGGCTCACAGAGAACTCGCTCCATCACTTGAGGCACAGCCAAAGGAGTAACCCAGCCTGAAGCCACCATCAAAGTCAAGCTATCCTGAATGATGATAACAATCATTGCAGACCCACGATCACTGGCCAGGTGATCACAATTCACCTTATATTAGCTATGAGCCAAGAGAAGGGGGAAGCTACTGATTAGGATAGGATAAATGAGGGCTGATGGCCTAAGTGGATCCCGATCCTTCTAGAAAGAAGTCGAGTAGCTAGGCATGTTGAGAGAGTAGAGAAGGGCCACTAGAGATGAGGAACGCCAAGCATGCACTCAACAATTCTTGTTACACCATAGCAAGTAGAAGGTGGTGGCAAGTTCAGAGGGCATATCCCAATGATGAGCTGATATACTTGCTCCATCTCAAAAAGAATAAAATGGACAAACAAAGCATGGTGCCAAAGTGAGTTCTTCATCATTAAGGGGGAAAGGATGGATGTCACATTTGGAGCATTATAAAAGAATATAACCTTAACAGGGATAGCCCCATGGCAAAGTCTCCAAATAAACATATTAACATGTGACTGAACATATGTCCAATGCATTCAAGATTTCTAAAGATTATGCCTCTCAAAGATGTCAAAGTTCAAATGTAGGTGTAAAACAAATGGTGGACAAAATATGGATTCCCCTGGTCCACAAACAACCTGTTTCTTTGTGATTATGTCATTGCACTTTTATGCTCATGTATTTATTCTTTGGAGAGTTAAATATATATACTACAATCATGTATGTTTTCTTATTCTATACCGAACTTTAAATATTGCACTTGTACTACCAAAAATTTAAAATTTCATTGGAGTACAACCTAGATAACTTCCATCCTTCAAAAAACTTTGTTGATGTGCTTTTTCCTTTTTGTGCCTCTCTCACTTGTTCTTGTGTAATCTCCCACACTTTCAAAGTGATAGGGAGCATATTTTTTAAAATTATACTGATTTAAACAAGCATGAAACAAAATTATTTGCCTTTTTCCTTTTTTAATGGTCGTATGATGTCACTAGAATTTATGTGAGCATTATATTAATGAATCCTAAATTGTTTTCTTCTTTCGTCTTTCTTCCCAAAATGTTTTGATATAAAAGCTTCAATTTTTATGTAAAAAGCATGCAATTTCTCGTTTCAAATGAGATTACTATTTTTAGGAAAGACATTTACTGAAGAAGTTTTGTTTTATTTTTATTTTTAGATTGGGCAGCAAGTCTCCTTGGAAGACAAATTCATTGCCTTACAAATGCGCCATCTGCCAAACCGATCAGGTTCCTAACGAGACTACCCCCCTCTCTTCTGATCCATTCCCTTTGCCATCGTCAAAACCGTACAAGGGTCCTTATTTCTGCACCGATTGCAAGCGAAAGAAAGATGCAATGGAAGGAAAGAGGTCAACACGACCGACAGTTTCACGATGAAGAAGAAGAGCGGACGCAGGTTCCTCAACGTATGCCTCCCAGAATATTCAAGCTCGCGGAGGTGTGCTTCCCAGTGTGCAAACAATTGAGATGGAGAGAAGTGGATGACCTGATTTGTGTCGTTATAATTTTTTTTTATAGTGGTTGAAATGATCTTTGATGAACTGATGAAGAAATGTTATTGACAATTTGAGAGTTAATTGATCAGACAATTATAAAAAGCAGTTGAGCAATGGCGAAACATGTCCTGCATTGCTAAATTGATCCAAGTGCACGCTGCTACAGCAAACTGGGGCAGCGAAGGCAAGTAAAGGTGGAGTCTTCTGCAATGCTTGTCTACAGTTGCAGTTGCTTTTGTATCTTTTTGTCAATAAGAATGGTAGTTGCTTTGACAACTGTTGATTAATACTAATTTAACTAATGAATTAGTTGGGTTGAGAAGTATTGTTAAATGATATTAAAATTTGTGTTTGGTAATATTTTGTTAATAATTTTTTAATGAAATAATTGTTTATGTAAAGCAATAGTAAGTAATCTTTTTTTTATTCTTTTGATAAAATGATATGACGAGTTTTTTCAGTATTATTTTAGGAAGTTCTATCTTTATTTTTTATATTTTCTTCTGATTGCTTGATAATGTTTTGAAATGTTTTTGCAAAAACATGTTTGCCAATAACGTTTTTCCTGCCATTATCTCTAACATAATAAGCTTATAATAAAACAGTTATTTAATCTTTCTTATCAAATGTAAAGAAATAAAACATTAAAGAGGGAGGCATACTGCATTTAATACCAAAAAAATCTTCTATTAAAAGTTTCATTGAACAGATCCGTCCTATCAATAAAAAATAATGTAAAAGTAGCAATAAATTTGAACAAATTATTTATTATAAAAAAGAATAAGGAGATTATGAAAGATAAACATGTTTGCAAAAAGCTAACCATGCCTAAATAACAACCTCAGAAGTACAAACAACATAAGGGATGGAAACTACCAATATAAACCAAAATAATATTAGAGGAATTTTTTTGGAGACAATAAATATATGTTAATAAATTAAAAAGAGTATATAAATGCTTTATAGATTGTAAAACTTTCCAAATCGATATCACTAACAACCACAAAATAATTGATTTTTAACAAGCAATTAAAAGTCATACTCAATTATCAATAATAAAAGCCTTAAATGATATCAACTATTATTTGAAGTAGCAACCTAGAATAGCATCAAAAGAATAATGTCAATCACTTCAGGTGGTGCGTGAGATGTTATCCTACCCCCCTGGGACGTGTGTTTTTGCTGCGGCTATCCGGTTCGCTGGGGGCCTTGAGGCCGTCCGTTTCTCCCATATTCTTAGAGACGGGAATGCGCCTGCTGATTGGGTTGCTCGGGCTGCTTGCCTTAAGGAATTCACCTGAGCCCCTGGGGTTCCCATCCCTAAGCCCCTGCTCAAGCTTATGTTATCTGATTTCACTTTCGATCCTTCTTGAGGATCCTTTTGTAATTCTGGCATGGCTTGGCCATCTTGATATAATAGATATTATATCCATAATGCCAGCCAAGAAAGCTCTATTAAATAGAAGTAAAAACATGAGGCAATATTCTTGGAAAAGTAAAAAAAATTATAACAAGAGTCAATACTTTCATGAAATAAAAATCACTATAAAACTATACATTAAGAAATAAACATAATCAACTATAATAATAATAATAATAGCTCATTTGGTCTTTTATTTGTTACTATGCTATCTTAAGCTATTTTTAAGTTATTCTATCAAATATTTTAATAGTTAACTATCATATCTTTATTTATCTCACGTTTATTCTTATTTCTGTCTTGGCTTACCTTCTACATTTACCTACCCCATGCACCCAAGCACTACCAAGCAAATGTTTCACATAGTCATATTTTTCGACACCATTAGACATGACTATAAGCTATTATCTTGTGAATGTCTTTTTCGCATGAATGTTATGCCTTATTTTAGTGACTATTTCCTTAACTATGCTCACAAATTGACCAAATGTACCTATTGATCAACTATTCTTCATCTCTGGTGGGAGTTTCTCTTTTTGGTTGATTTTTTTGGCATTATTTATTATCTATTACTATTATTTTGAATAATTCTTATGAGCGTAGATTAGATCTTCTTGCTAATTGGTTCTTATCCATCTCTACTAAACATTTCTATCTTGGCTTACCTTCTACATTTCCCTACCACATGCACCCAAGCACTACCATGCTAATTTTTCACAATCATCTCCTCCGACACTAGTCGACATGACTATAAGCTATTATTTTGTGAATGTCTTTTTCGCATGAATGTTTCTGCCACTGCTTAGTCATCATCTCTTTTTGTTCTTACCTGTTCTGCCTTATTTTAGTGACCATTTTCTTAACTTTGCTCACAAGTTGATCAAATGTACCTATCGATCAACTATCATTCATCTCTAGTGGGAGTTTCTCTTTTTGGTTGATTTTATTTGACATTGTCTATTATCTATTACCATTATTTTGAATAATTCTTACGAGCCTAGATTAGATCTTCTTGTTAATTAGTTCTTATCCATCTCTGCTAAATATTTTTCTTTATTATAAGTAAACTCTTAGCATGCCTTTTTCACTCTTAGCATGGGTAGATGTGGCCTCAAACTAGATAAATGTAGTGGTGATTGCTTGTGGTTGGTTTGAAGCTTGGTTGTTATTGCCAAATTTAATTTCAAAGGTACCCTATAATGTCTCCAGTACTTGCATTTTAGCTTTATATTAGCATGGTGTAACTAGCTTTTGCATTTTATGCAGTTTTTTATTAGCCTTATAATACTAAGAATTAGTCCCATTAGATCATTGTAATGACTAGCAAATTTGTTTATATCTCAACCCCTTTGGAGGTTGGAAGGAGAGTGTTGTCAACATGAGAAAAATGCACCAATGCAAAATGTAATTTTCTAATGCAAAGTTTTTCAATCAGACATATATTACCATCTTAGTCTTTATAGGACTAAATTAGATGCTTTGTAGCATTGTAGCATGGTTTTACTTTGGTGGATAATAGTGCATGTGCCTTTTGTTTATACACTCATTATCATTCTTGACACATAATAGATGAGTAATATTTATTGATTTCATGTTTATTACGAATCTGAATCTGATTTAGCACTACATACCCAGGGAAGAACTATGATTTTCTGATGGCATCAATATATCAAGGGTGCAAGTTCTCGAATTTGATGGATACTCCATAAAAGATGTCTAATTTAGACTTGACATAAGATCATATGTTTTAATATTTTTTTTCCAACAAATATAAGTTTAGTATTTAAAATCTAAACATTTGTTGTTAACAAAGTGATTGTTTTTAACATTATGCATTATAATATTTCCAAGTAACTTTGATTATGAATTTATCATATAATGATATTTATTTTTAGTTAAAATCAAGCAATGTTAAATTGATATCATATTACTATGCCAAGTTAACTTATTAATTTCGAGACAAATATATTATCCTAATTAAGGGGTTGTGTAACTTTTTGGTAACCTATCTAGGTTACCACTCTTAGCTAGCCTTACTTCCAAGCCAAACAAAACCTAAAAGAACAACAAATTTTTTATTAAACAATAAAATAAGTACTCAATGCATTTTTTATCACAAAAACTAAGAAATTAAATGAATTTTATTCTTCCTTGTTTACAAATTGAAAACACGGTATTAAGAAACACATCCTAACTTTTGTCTAAACAAATGCTTGTGATTTACGTGGCAATGAAGCTCTATAATATCAAAATCCTCTATGCATAATAGAAAGATAAAATATACTTATGCTTTATTTCAACATCAATATCTTCAAGATTGAGATGAGTATCTATTTCATCCAGTGCAAATTCATGAGTGACTCCAAAAGATAAATTCTTAAATGAGAAAAAAACAACACAACTTGATGCATGATTTTTATTTTTGACTATATTACGATTAATGAGATGATTATTGACACTTAGATATGGCAAAAAACAACCATCTCTATTTAACCTCTACTTTTGTCACTCATTAAGAAAGAAACGAAGGCAAAGCCATAGATAGAGGGGTAGTAAGAAAAAGTTTTTGAGTGGAGAAACAAAAATGTTATGCTTAATCTTTTCAAAAAAGCCTAAATATAAAGGGTAAAACAAAATAAATGAGAGGAAAGTACTTACACATGCATGTTCCTTTGTAAGTTTGAATCATTGATGTGGTCAACAAATGGAAGAAGTTGTTTGGAATTTTTAAAATGCCCATGGCCTAATCTATTAAGTAACATTTTGTGCTCCTCTAAGTATGTGGCAACCATGATGCTATAATTGAATGCACTCTTATCTTTTAAATCTTTTATATTGCTATGAAATGATTTGGCCAAACATATTTAAAAGATATTGTACCAATCTGTATTTTGTCAAACAAAATAGTAAATCAATTGATTTTAAATTGTTAGACCTATGTAAAATCAATCATTCTTTTAGGATGGTCCAACAATACTTGTTTGTGGAATTTAAATTTAAAAATCTTTTTTCCAATTAACACAATTTTAAAAAAACTTTCATCATATTGACATGAAAAATGCACTCGTCTAGATCATGTTTGATAGTTTCAACTAAATGAAATATGAATAGTAATAAAATGAATAGTATCAATATTTATCATTAAAAACTCTTTAAAATAGTAAAAGAAATAGTTGTGGTGGAATGACTTCAAGTCTGTTGTTATATTTATAAAGGATTATAAACAAAAGAGATCTCTTACATGAAGTTCTCTTATTCTCCTTTATAACAGATATAATCTCCAATGGTTCTAAACCTCTTAACTATAACACTTAAGTCAAAAAGGGTAGGAAGCGATCATCAAATCATGTCTTAAAGAAAAATTATTAAGCAATGAGTGGGCTCTTAACAGTCTTCTAGGTGGAGGAGGATAAGGATAAATAGTCACATAATATGTAAAAAGAAAAATCTTGAGTTTATAAGTAACATTATAAGACTTAAAATGGCAAAAGAGAATGTTTATGAAAAAACCTGACTGGAATCCCATGAGAACTCTATGAATAATCATGCTAGCATTGAGTAGTGTTGGGATAGATGGTTAAACAAGAAAGACTCCCTAGATAAAGACAAAACCTAATTAGATCAAGACAATACCTTTTTAGAAAGGTTAAAAAGTTATATTATTTTAGACAAAGAAAATACTAACTTAATAAAATAAAATAGTTTGCATTAAACTAATGAAAATCTTTTATTGCTATCACTAAATTACATGAACGGTGTTATGCGGCTCATTGGAAATGAAGTTTTTTTGGTGTGATGACAATCTTTTTAAAGACTTCAAAATTTGTTTATTGTCCATGACTTCCTTTTAGGGTAATAGTTCTTGAAAAAATATTCTTAACTATAATATAAGATAATATGTCTCTTTCTTGATAATTGTAAACCTAGGCTATGAGACACCATAACCTTAATATTACTTTGTCAATTTTTAAAATCACTTTTGTGATCATAAGTCATGCTTTTATCATTATAGCTTAGAGATTGCAACCAATATTCTATGCATAAATAACAATTCAAATGAAAATCACCCCTTAGATAAAAAGAAAGCCCAACTGGATCAGTGTAATATCTCACTAGAAAACCTAAGATAGCACATAACTTTGATTGACTTTTTTATGAAAAATTAACCTAGTAAAATAAAATAATTTGCATTTAAACTAATGGAGATCATTATTGCTACCATCGACTAACCAACAAAATTTTATATAACTTATTATAGACCAAGTGTTTGTTATTGTTGTCCACCTTTTTTGAAGTCTTCAAAACTTTTTTTATTGTCCATGACTTTCTTCTTTAGTGAAAGTCCTTAAAAAATATTCTTAAATATAATATTAGATAATATGAATTTTTCTTGATATTTGTAAGACCAGATTATAAGACATCATAGTCTTAATATTCTCTCATCAATATCCAATATCATTTTTATAATCATAAGTCATACTTCTATCATTACTTAGAGAATATAATCAAGGTTCTATATTTAAATATAATAGTTATGTAATACATCTTCACATCTTTGTAGTAGAGATGCACAAATTTTATTTATTATTTGGATGATTACAATCATGTGTATTATTTTTGAATTTTTACAAGTAATTGGCCTTGTCAATTGTATTAGTTATGTAGAATTAATGTGTCATGCAAATAAATAATATAAATAAACATTTAAAATTGATTTTTCTTTAGAGAAAAGAGATCCAAATTAAGATTACTCTTTAATCTTCATTAGTCCTTGTTCTTCATGGAAAACATCATGAATGCATTTTGCAATGCATAAATAAGTGAAGTTGGAAGATTAATGTTGCAAAAGAGGTGCCAACAAAGAGGATCAAGATTGACAAAAAAATGTTTGTTGTGTTGTCGGAACTCTTTGTATCAAAACTAGGTTAATAATTTGAGTTATTTGTCAAACTTTATAGCTTTAGTTTTGTGTTGATGAAGGGGCTTTATAAGAAAAAAGGAATTTTAAATTTGATTAAAAAATGTGTAACCCTTTTTTCATCAATTAAAACTTTAATTGTCAAACTTTATAGCTTTAGTTTTGTGTTGATGAAGGGGCTTTATAAGAAAAAAGGAATTTTAAATTTGATTAAAAAATGTGTAACCCTTTTTTCATCAATTAAAACTTTAATTTTTAACACCCACAATAATTTTGCATTTAAAATATTTTATTGTTTTTTATATAATCTTAATCAAAATATTTTATTGTCTTTTTTTAAAATATATTATAAAAGAACATAAAAATAGAAAAGATATTTTGATATCTTGCATGATTTTTTTAGAAAAATTATTAAAGTACTTTGCTGATGATGCTATTATTAAAAATAATACTCAAGTATACAATTTTTTAAATGATTTAGAGTTTAATTAAAATTAATATGGGATATATTAGTTTTAAAAAATTATTTTTTTGAAAAAATAAAACAATTTTAAAATTTGAATCTTGCATTTTCTCTATACCACATGACTTATAATTCATTGATATTCATTATTTTATATTTGCACATTTAAAAAGTATGTTTTTATTATTAAGAGTCATATTATATATTTTTTTAATATTTACAATTGTTAGCTATCAATTGGCATTTTGCTTTATATTAATGAGATTTATGTATAGAATTGACCATGTATGAATCCTCCATAAAATTCTCGTAATGCAACCTACCATAGGGTTGCAAATATCTACTCTTATTTAAATTTCTGCTAGAAAATTCGTCTAAGATGGTCACATGCAGTCAACCCCACCACCAATCCAAGCCTGCAATCCTTCTTCCAGTCATCGCGAAGTTACTTTTATCAAGTTTAGCGGCATACACAACAAATGGATTCAGCATCTACTGGAGGAATCAGCGGTCACGGGAGCCAGGATTTGCGACGTGGCGAAAGTGGCAGCGGTGGCCGTAGGGGCAACCGCCGCCGGCGCCGAGCATGCGGCAGATTTGCGTTTTGTAGAGCGGGTGGCGAACCACAGGGCGCAGTTCCTCTATGCCGTGGGCGAACTGGCACTTCCCCGCGTACGGGCACCACCCCATCTCCCCCCACTTATTGCACAGCTCCGTCTTCGCTGTCCCCTGGTTATATGCCTCGACCTCCACCTCCCCGTTCCCATCCCCTTCCTCCTCCAAATCAAAAGAAGTTCCCCCATATCACCGAATCGAACGTGCATCAGGTAGAGGATCGGGAAAAAGGAAGTGAATGTTGGGATTTTGGCTTACCTGTAGCGCCGTCGTCGTTGGAAGGCGGAGACGTAGGGGGCGGCGGGTGCCGACGGAGCCCGGATCGCGTCCGAAAGGCGGATAGCTCTTTGTCGATAGGAACCCGCTTGAGCGTATGGAGATGCTCTTCGGAAACACGCTGCGGGCTGTCATCCCGGTTTCTTCCGTACCGGCAGCGACCAGATTCTTTCCCTTTTCCGAATCCGGATGCGAAGGTCGGAAGTCGGTGACGGTGGTGGTGGAGGCGGTGATGGTGGAGGTGGAGGTGGAAGTGGAAGATGAAGACGAGGAGGACGAAGGCAAGGTCATCGAGTAGGGGTAAACAGCGTATTTCTTCTGTTCCTCGACGAGCGATAGGATTTCCATGTTCTCTGTGGCGAGCATGAGGTTCTCTTCCTTGAGAGCGTCAAGATCCGAGATAGTTCGTTGAAGCTGGAGGAAGGCCTCGTTATAATGATAGATCAGGTTCTGAAGTTCGACGAGCATGAGGTGCCTCTGCTTCTCGAACAGGTCGGCGGATGCATCGTCAGAGATCGGTATCAGCGTGGATGCGTTGCCGCCTTCCGTCGAGGAAGACGTGTTCGGAGTCATTGTTTCGGGATTGATGCATGGTGTTATATCACATTCTTTCTCCATTCCCGTGGATGCTTCCTCTGATTCTTCGATCTTAACTTCTGATTTCGAACAATAGAAAAGAATCAGAACACATTTGGAGGTAATGATCGATCAGTAGTGCAGAACTTCGATTCAAAGAACCGCAGTGCGTAAAACCATGCGGGAATTTCAGTATAATAGGGAAGGAATCGAGCTCGATCATAGCGGAAGGGCTCAGGGGAGCTTACCTTCTCTCTATCTCTCTCCCTCTCGGGTTTTGAGAGAATTCAAGAACGGGAAACGAGGGAAGAGTTCGACGAAGCGTGTGGCGCTTTTATAGTTGTGCTCCACACCCACGTGCAGCCAAAACCTCAACTCTGGTCTCTGATCCGATCCGATTCAAGGCTTTCTTCTGCAAGCTGGTCAAACCAAACCGATGCAACCAGCTTCAACCAAATTGAGAGTATCTCATCTCCCATAAAACTATGTGAAAATAGCACCACAAACCATACTAAAACTGACCTAAGTATATATTGCAACAAATCTATATTAACAGTATCCACTTCGATGAATAACATACTGCATTTTACAATCCAAATTGCTAGAAACCTGTGAAGCATAGACTCAGCTTTTTTTTTTTTTTTTTTTTTTTTTTAATTAAAGAAGCTGCAGTCTCTGCACAATTCTATGATCACATCAACGATGCTAATTCAATGAAGTAGTACAACATAGGCTAAGATCTGGACAATCCGAACAATGCTAATTTTACCATAGGAATTCTCTGAAAAGAATGGAGCTGTCTCAAAGTTAAAAAAAAAAAATACATATATAAATAGAGAAAATATAAGGGGCAAACTACTTGATTGATGTTAAATTGTTGAATCTACATGTTTGTCGTTAACGCCCTTTGCAATGTCCGAAGGCCGGAAAGAAATTTGCAGCAGCTCAGGAATCGTTAGTTTTAGCTCATAAGTGATCCTTTGTACAACGTAAGCTAATACATTAACATCTTGCATTGCTCTGTGCGCAGGACCAACCAAAGGAATCCCATAACGCTCACGAAGTGAGCTGAGTGAGAAGGAAATAAGCTTTGAGCCTGCAAAAAAAAAGATTTGCTAAATGTCACAAAGAACAACAGAAAACCCTTACATGTGATTATAGAAAACTACAAGAAAATTTTCATTAGGCCATATTTGGTGGGACATATTTGAAATCATTATGAATCTCAAATTAATGATTTAAAAATCATTAATTTCAAAATTGAAATTATATTCATAAATGTTTGAAATGATTATAGATAAATTCTTCTTGATATCTCATTATATAAATAAGTTGTTTGAATTTTAACAATAGATATCCTTTATAATTTCACAAAAATAACAACTATTATTTTTTTCTCTAAATTATTCTTTTATATAGGAACTTAGTTGCAAAGTTATACAAATTATAGCAATTTGTATGACTATTTTTGAAGAATAATTTATGAACAAAACATGATTAGAGATCTAATTATTAGATTATAAAACTACAAAGACCTACTTGAATATTTTAGAAACTTGAAAGACCAACTATTAGACAAATATGAAAGATGCAATTGTTATTAGTCATGAATTTTTTAGTGATTTTGTTTACACTAATTTTAAATATTCAAACAAAATGTTTTAGAATTTGAAAATCAAGCCAATTTCAAATTGCATCCATAAAAAAAACGTAAAATTCGGTGAAGTTTACGAATTTATGACATATTTCAAATGAAGCCTCAGCATGCTAATAAACGCTAGTGCACAATTTGCTCAGCTTGCTGCTTAATAGAAAAATGAATAGCAACATGAAATTGGTAAAGGAAAGCATAACTTGAGCATATGGTTCATCTTGAAGCCAAAAAACCAGCAGCAAAAGATATCAAGTCATTACAACATAACATACAAGGCTAGTTTGTTTGAAGGCATAATAGACATCATCATTAGCTAGATCGATTAACAACAAAAGTGTAGAAAACCATGGCACTAAGAATTTTGACTTGATGATTTTGGTAGAACTCATTCCGAAAGCTAAATTCATTAGTGTTGGGAAAATCCTGTGATGAACAACATTTGTTGATTTCTTCAGAAAAAGCGTATACACAGGAATAAGAATGTGCTGTGCTATGTTTTTAGTCTTTTCTAATGCTGATAGTACTTGGCAAAAACACACATCACAGTTAATCCTTAAAACATTTAGAAGGTAGTTGACAAATGGATATCTCTATTTTCTTTGAAATTATGCTGTAAAGGTTAGTGGATAGCATGCAAAAGCAACCTATGGATGTGCTGTAGTTAAGAAGCAAGAAATATATCTCTGCATAAAACAGGCATATGGCCAAAGCTACATTCTCATGTGGATAATCGTTTATCTGAAACTTCTTAGCTAATATGAAAATAAGTAAATAAATAGAGTGGAATACCATCTGGATTCCGTAATTGTCGCGCAAGGGAGAGAGTATCCACAAAGACCCAATCTTCAGGAATTTCTACTGAACAGCGGTTGAATTCCCTAATGAGGAAAGGAACATCAAATCGACGTCCATTATGAGCAATCCATAATACTGGTCTTCCACCATTTTGACGGCTACTCACATATTGCAGTAGAATTGGAACAAGCTCCTCAAAGCTACAAGGTAAATATGGAAATAAGATTAGGTCAAATAACCAAGTCAAATGCTGCTACTGATTGAATAAGCAAATGAAACAGAGGAAAATGAATCAATACACTATTATATTCCATCATTTATTTTGATGGGCTGCGGTAAATTGTACATCTAACCCATCTAGCTTAGTTGAATACTCTAAACAACCAACTCAAAAAACATTCCTCCTGAAGTCCTTATATTTAAAGAAGTTTTAACAACCGATGGCTAGCCTCTACTAGCCAAGGTGGCAACAAGCACATCCACAAACAAATATAAGCATAAATTCAGATGTTACAAGTATGAAGTTTGTGGATCTATTGACTTAATTTTAATGAACGAGAACTAGAGTCAAGTATTAATCTAGAGTTAAAAAAAGTTTTAGTATTACATGCAAATAATTTTGTTCTATTTAAAAGAAATATCTGCTTTTCTAAGAAGATATTTAAAATCAAATGGGTATTTGATTTAAGATATAATTTAATAATATTTAAAGATTTTAAATACTTATTTTGAAGACATCTTTAAATGAAATTCTTAAAAATTATTAACTTATCACTCAAAAATAATATTTAAATATTGTTCAAATTTGAGAGACATCTAACTATTGAAGATCTTGATATTTAAAATAAGAATTAGAAGTTAATTAGACATTATTGAGCCAACTAATAAAAAAATATTAATAAATTCTGTAGTCCATGACATTTTTACATGCCAATGTTCTACAAGTAACAACAAACTAGATGCCTCCTAAAAACAATCACACTTGTACTTATTGGCTTACAAGTTAATGGGCCAAAGCTTTTGAAGAAGAACGATGTGAATTTTAGCAAGTGTATGCGATAAAGAACTGAAGCAAGGGCAAAGAGCCAAATATTTGTTGGCTATTTTGAAAGCTCTAATCTGTCATCCTCGCATACTTTCCCTTCTGGATATGGTTCAGCCAGGCACTAACATGCACTTGCAACATATGCAGGGCTGTGTTCACTACATTAAATAAGTACTTTAAGATATCTTTTTATTGTTTTTAAACTCAAGAACAAGGCTTCAAGGATGGCAAGCCTTTTGCAGATTTGAATGGATGCCATTTGAAGGGGTCTTTCAAAGGTCTATTACTAATTACAGTTTCAGTTGATGGTTTAGTGGTACCATTCTTCTGCTTGGGCTGCCATTGAAACATAAAATTTGGATAGTTGAAGACGGTTTGTGACTGATCTATGTCAGGATTAAATTTTGGAAGATTCAATTAGAATTATGAATGCCAGGCAAAGGGTATGTTTATTGTTGGCTGAAAACATATCTAGTAAACAATCGTTTATATACTTCAGCTATTATTTCCTATAATGCATTAGCTCTAGTGTGTGTAGTTTACTTTACAATGCGTTACCTATTAGTAAGAGTTAGTTGTCAACAGTAGTTTACCTGCTGTATTGTATCTAGGTTACATGACCTCTAATTTACCCAATTTACTTGCAGTTTACTTTCTATAATGTATCACTTAGTTTTAGGTTATGAGTAATGTATCTGAGTAAACAATTGTTGTTGGTACCATCTTCAACAATTCTTCAAATGACTTGTCCTGCTTTGCCTTGTTTGTTGAATTTAAGGGTTAGATAAGGTGATTACTTTTCCATGGCATGCCTATGTGTTTGCTGTTGACATGTCTAGCAGAATTTTAGAAGGCAGCTTCTGGACCGAAGCTTAGTGAAGTTTTTGCACAGCACTTGTTCAAACAGTGTATTCATTCACAGCTAAATGCCAATGCATGCCACTGGATGATAATAACTAGTCTGACAACGGAGAAGGGCACAGCATACCTACCTAATGTGAGCAGGTGACCAAAAACAATAGTGAGAGTTTCAATAACTGGATTCATGACTAAGAAGCTTGCTAATTCTTCCTCTTGTGGAGGCATTGAAAATGAAGGCTATGACACCAGGCAATGACAGGTGGATGCGTTCACAGAACTGGTAGGGTACAGTTACACCACTGACAAAAAGGAAATTCAAGACAACAATGACTAGTGGCAAATACCATCTTCTTTATTAGAAAGGCAGAGTGTGACTACAAAGGTTTGGAAACTGTTAACAACTTTTATGAACTTGCATGATCACTCCTATGATTGCAGTGCGTGGATGATCACAAGTCTGTCATTTTCACATGTATTGCAGTGCAATCTCCATCGACAAGTGGTTGTGTAATACCACTCTAAGTAGCATCAGGAGGACATTTTTAGGAAAGCCGGTGTTGGAAGTTCATCCCACTGATGAAAAAGGGCTACAGTCACCAATTAGGAGACTACAGGGAGAGCTTAAATTAAATGGGAAAAGACAGGATGAAACTTGGTAAGGAGAAAGCACATCAACAAAGAAGCATATTGTTTGGGGTTAAGTTGTGCAACGAGTTGGAGCACAATAAAGAACTTGCCAAAGTGGGCCACGTGAACGAAAAGGCAAGTGCTATGAAGGGAAAGTGGGTTGCCAAGTAGCCCACAACACAAAGTACAGGTTTATCAAGAAGAAGCAGCATTATGCATGTTTTCAATTGCAAGAAGACTAGTGAAGAAGAACAGACAACCTTAGTAGTAGCAAACAATCATAAAAAATTGTTGGTTGCTCGAATAATAAGACTTCCTGCTGGTAATGCTGGTTTTGGTGTAACTCAAGGATATCCTACATGGTAACTGTTTTGTTTTCCTGCAGCACACAAAGAAACTTATTATCTTGTTTAGCATGGAATAAAAAACTGACTACTTTTATGAAAGAATTCTTGCAATATTTTACACAAATACTTGTAGAAACCATCAGTTATATGCATTTTTTTTTTTTTGCTTTATGAATGAAATCCTACAATTATCATCCCGTCTCACCACTATCTGCAATGCAATGTCCATATTCCCTTCTCACCTCTATTATCCTTGCAGTTGTTACCCTTCAACCATCTGCTATATCTATTTATTTTCTACATCTGCAACATACATGATGCGTTCATACTCTTTTGCAAAGCAGCTAATGCCGAACTGGTTCTGCACTGTGGACAGAACCAAGAACAACAAAGAATGCAAAATCTAGCACAACTGAGAGTGCCCCTATCAAAATATACATCATGGCATATATCTCAACAAAAAACTGTAGAGAATGTTCAGTGACGAATGTAAAATGGATTCGAACAGAGTTTAAGTTCACGACATAGTTTCAAAACCAAACATCTCATAAATTTGTCACAAAAGGTAGCATAGTTATAACATTGTTTTCACAAGCATTGGCAATAATATAGAGAAACAACCACACAAACCAACTCACGGAACCATAAAACCTTTCTTTAAGAATGTCTATTTGTGTGTGAACCAATGAAATGTGAACTAACCCAGCTGTAATGGGTCTGTTATGAGACTGAAAAACAAAACTTGACAAAGATAGGTAGTTAAAACAAGAGACACCCAAATCAGATCCATGTGGGTTTAGGGATTAAAACCCTCTTCACACACCACTCATCCAATTCTGCCTCATGCTGCCTCTCAAAACCCAGGTTCAAGAATGAGTGACCTAGTGGATCAGGTCTAAGATGAGTTTGGGTTTCTTGGTTTGTTAAATGGGACAGTCTTCAATTTTACCAAACACAAAAGTTGCAATCCCTACGTAGTCTACCATACTTCAAATGAGGGCAATGCATATGATCATACCAGAAAAAACAATCAACAATGGCATATGGTTTTTAACATAATTTATTTGAAGGTTCAACGCATCTACTTTCATTTTTTCTAGGGCTAATTCTTCTTTGAAGGTGACAATACCACCATTGAACGCTGGAACAATATCTGTTGTGTCCATGAGGTAAGGATTGCACCATGCAAACAACCAACACTTTCTATCTTGATAACAAGAGAATAAGTAGTTTGGATTCTTTGTTGACTCCAAAATCTTCAATTCACATTTTCTTTACTTTGCTTGACTACAACACATTCAATTATTGATGTGATGATATTGCTTCTTAAAGATTGGCCCACAATACTACTCATATCTTTATGTCATTGATGTGAACCTAGCAATATAGAGTCAGGTAAAAAAAAAAAGCACTACAATAAATCTTCTAAAATCAAGAAACCTCACATTAGTAGATCTAGGATTGCTTGTTGGTACAAACCAATTAGCTCATCAAAGGAAAGGTATTTTGAAGACTGAGGTTAGGCAGGGATTTCAAATTGATTAAATAAAAGGTTGTAGAGAAAAGACTAGCCAATGGTAGGTGGGCTTGTTTAACCACAATTGTAGCATTCTTTAAGGGGTCAAGGCCTTGTTTAGCTCACTTAGCTCTGTCAACTTATACATCAAGTTTTGAACTTTTTTCATCATTGTTTCAACAAAAGATGCTTTGAATGAGAGATTCGTCTCATTGAATCTCTCTTATTGTAAGGAATAATATTTAAAGTTCTTTAATTCTTCTTCATATTGAGAAAGTGAGGGGAAATCCAATCTCCCTCTTTCCAGACTTAACCATCTTTCAAAATTAAACAACTTAGCTGTTGTTAGGACTTGTCATTTTCTCCTCATGTGATATGAAACACAATTTTCTCCCCAATGGTTGTCTCCTTCAACATGATAGTGTCTTTAAGAGTGGTTATTCATTTTCCAAGATAAGAACTTCCATCAAAGGTAAGATCTCATGAAGCTTTTCTTTAATTATTAAGCATTTAAATGGCTTAAAATTCTCCATTCTTGATACCAAATATATCTCCATGTAATGTAATAAGTCAAGATAGTATATCTTGTCATTAATCTTCATCTACACTTAAAAGAATCTCCATCGTATGAGCTTTAGTTTCCTCCCTTTCTCTTTTCATGCATTCTTCCTGAGGTAATGTAAAAGTATTAATAGACTGTTAGTAAAAATAACATATTAATCAATCGAAATCCAGTAAATGTACTTATTTGGGTGTACCCAACCTTCTCCAATCTTAGTAACATGATGTCAGCTACCTTTGATAACGTCAAATATACCTTTGTTCAATACGAACTACATATGGACCAACTTGGTTATCATGTGTTGATTACAATGTTTTTCTTTGAGATCATCTCACCTTTGAGTTGACTATAACATTTTTGCCAAGTATCTGGGTATCTCTTATGACAATTGCAAATCAAAAGGACAAGAGACAACTTATAGAACTTTATTAGGTCATCATCTAGACCTTTCTATGCTTTGCTTTGGTAGTACCACCTTAGGTGGTTTTCAATTGTATCGAACAATTCCCATAAACTGCATAGTGTAGTCCTCAAATCTCTTAGGGTGGTTGACCTGATCTTTTTAGTAAATCTTAGGATTTGTTTTCATTTTTCTTATTTTTATTTTTCTTATTTTTATTTTGTAGTCCCACGTTACTAAGTAAATTTTGATCAATAAAAAACCTGTTTGTATAGAGTGCTAGTTTGGATCTTTTTTTCATGTCTTCTATGTTTTAGTCCCATATTATAAGATGCATTATATGATACATATATGGGTACTATAAATATAAGGACCTAGAACCTTTTGTACATAGCTTATTTGTGATGAATGCAACTTGAGTTTCAAACTTAGCCATAGGACAAAACCATTGGTAAGAACAAATCCAATCAGTATTGATTCCAAATGCTGCTTAAGAAGGTAGTGTGAAGCCTGAAATCAATAATTTCTTGCCATTATCAGCAATTGCATATGGCCTTTAACATAAACTTATTTGATGTTCCAATGCATCTACTCTCATCTTCATTGGAGTTATTCTTGTTCAAATGTAACCACCACTAACAAAGTTGGAATGATTTATATTATGTCCAAGAGTTGAGGATTGCACCAAACAAAAATCAGCACTTTCTATTGTAATAACAATAGACTAAGTAGTTTGGATTCTTCAATTTCTTTGTCTACAACAATTCCAACTATTGTAGTGTACATATTGCTTCATAGAAGATTACGTTAAAAAATTATTTGTATTATTACATGTCATTGACATGAACCTAACAACATGGAGTACGGTAAACAAAAGCACAATTAATTTACAATAATTCTTTTGAAATCAAGAGAACGTCACACTACCTTGCTCATTCATGCCAACAACAGTTGAATGCATAAGTAGAGGCCTTGGTGAACAGCTTCAATACAGATGACAAAAAAAGTGTGAAGTGGAGAAGAAGCTATGAGGGTAAATGAGGGTAAGTTGGTATTACAAAAGCTATTAGGATAGATGCGGGTAAATTGGAAAAGAATCTATTAGGATAGGATCTAGGCTATTCCAAATAACATGATGTAAATGGTACCTACATCTTGATGGCGACAAATACACGTTCATTTAGCAAGAGCTGCATCTAGACATATTTGGTTATCCTGAGTTGACTACAACATTCTCCTTGAAGATTGCCTTACCTCAGAGTCGACTACAGCGTTTTCCCCGAGTATTTAGGAATCTTATATCGTCACTGTAGATCAAAGGGATACGTGACAACTTGGACAACTTCACTGAGGGTTCATCTAGACCTTTCTAGGTTTTGACTTAATAGGCATGCATTAGGCAATTCCCAAGGACCATACGGTGCAATCTTCAAACTATCCAAGCCAATTGACCCGATTTTTATAGTCCATTTTAGGATTTTTTTTTTATTTTTCTTAACCTTTTACTTTTTTTTCCAACATTACTAAGAGTAGCTTCAAACATGTAGTGGAAGACTTTTATATATAGAGCGATAGCTTGCGACTCTCTTTCATGTCTTGATTTTTTTAGTCCTACATTACAAGATGCAATATATGACATATTTATGGACTCTACACGTATGAAGACTAAACTCTTTTGTATATATTGCATTTGTAATGAATGCAATTTGAGTTTTAAACTTGACCATGAGACAAATCCGTTGGTGAGAATCTAATCGATGAGCATTTTGAGTGGTGTTTGGGGGGTTAAGTTTAAACCCCAAAATTAAAGGCTTAGTCATTATCAAAATTTCGAAAAATGCCAAAAAAATTTTAGAGGTTCATTTTTTTTTTCTTTTTTTTCTTTCTTAAAGTTCTACAACTCTATTTTTTAAATGACCAACCTTAGTGGGACCATCTAGGGCAATCAATAAACAACCCCATACAACCAAAGCAAATTGCACAATGTCATTCACAAATCACATAGAGTGGTTTACTCAGACCATCCAAGGTGAACTAATAACCTCCTAGGGTGGTCATTATGCAACCCATGAGTAACAAAGAGAAATCCACCTTTTCAAGGGACATGAAATTTGATATAGAGTTAAGAATGCTTCCTTAGTACTATTTACTTGTGAATGTTCTTATGCTTTGAGTGCTTAGTCTAGATTCCATCATTTTAACTATTGTTCATGCATGTCAGACCTTATAATGTTCTTTTCACTTTCAAAATGCATATTTTTTTGTCATTAATAGCATAGCTATTATCACTGTTTAATTAACTTTAAATCATCTTTTTAGTTCTATAGTTGGGCCCAAGCTAATCTAGTGATCTCTTAAAAACTATTTGTGCTCCGATTTTCTTTAATCAACCGATTGCATGACCTTGCATAACATTCCACCCCTTCATATGTTTGATAGTTGTCTCATAAGAGTGTTCAACATATTAAGTTGCCGCACGTATTACATTCTAACAAATGTCACATTAGGCATCTCTTAGGCAAAATTGATAAGCATCAATTTTGGCCTCAAAGCATGGTTGTTGACATTCATACACATACTATTATTGTAGCATATTCCTTTAGTTTTCACTTGGTTTAGACTATGCTTTGTACTAAAATTAATTTCATTTTTTGGAATTAAACTTCAATTGGTGGAATTAATGATAAAGCAATTGAATAAGGTTATAACTATATTATGATTTATTTTACTTGCATAATCATACATACTTATATTCATGTGCATTAATTTGGAGTGAACTAACTCTCTTATTTGTATTTGTATACTTGTATGTACTATGAGTCCTTTCATTAGCACTATTTTTTAATTGAAATAATTGTAATTCAAGTTTTTTATGACACTGACTTCCCTAATAAAATTGTTATACTATGGGATTGATGATAATTCTTTCTAGCCCGATTGTTACATTAACATCCATAAATTTTCTTTAATTACAAAACATTTAAGTAACTATTGGTCTGTTGCTTTTACTTTAGCATTTCTATGTCTACAATTTTACTTATAATTTATTTTTCTATAATTTTATTTTGTAAATCGTAAAACAAAAATTTAAAACATAACAAAAATTTCGAGATCACAAATTAAAATAGCTAAAATGAAAAGTACTATAATCATTTTTTACTTTTTCTAAACTTAATAAAAGAAATATTTTTAGTTTATTATCACAATAAAAAAAGACAATCAAAATACAAAATTTAAACTTTACTTTGGTAGTTTTTAAAAGAAAAAAAAATTATAGTTTTCTTTCTTTATACTTTACAAAATTTAAAACAACAAAGAATCTAAAGCTATTCCTTGAGTTTTACAAACTTTGTAATTTGCCATCTCTTGGTTCTAGTGACAACAAAACTTTGTGATGATGTCTCTTGCTTCCCATCCCCATCTTGCTTCTTGCCCTTCTTGCCTCTTCCTTCTTATAGCCACCTCCTCCTTCCCAACCTTCTTATGCTATGCTACCCATCCATGAGATTGTCCCTTGATGAAGTTGAAGATGCTTCGTGATGACATATCCCCTTCCCTTCCTCCCTTATCATGCCTCACATAACACTTGGCATGTGTTGCCTCTTTTACCATAAAGGTGATGATCAACTCACTCCTTCAGCATCCTAAGGATAATATTACCCCATCATCTCCTATAAAAAGGGGCAATCCAAACTCTCATATGCCTTACAACAACTTTCTACATTTGCAAGCATGTTGTCTTCAATTACAAACATGTAAGAATTAACCAGGTTGTCTTTCTACTATTTTGTCTACTAATAACCAACTCTAATAAATTTATCATAAGAATGACCATCAAATTGTCTTACTCAAACACCTCCTACACTATTAGGCATTTGAAATTATTTTCACAAATTGGAAAATATTAGATCTTCTTTCAGATCAAATCTAGCATGGCAAAGATAAGAATTCTACCTCTTACAAATAATAGCAGAAAAACGACTATATAATCATATGTTGGCTTCTAAATAATATAAAAACAAACATTTCCTCCACGCTTAACAATTTTTACTCTTAAAATACATCTAACATATGCTCTATGAGATATCCTAAGTGAAGAACACAACTTAAATGTTCCAATTATATAAAAAGAATTTCAACTCTAATCAACACCTCCAAAAGAACTTTAGCATTCTAAAAGATATTCTTGATGAACATTTCCTCATTAATACCAAGGGGTCCCCACAATCAGTTTGACAACAAATCATCACTATTGGTAGAGCAATGTTTGTACACAATGTTTTTGCTCGATTTCACAACCTTGTTACACCTTTCATTGGATCTTTTTCTTTAGCTACTCATGATCATGGTCATGTTCATGAATGTAATAAGAGTCCAATAAACCAAATTGCATTCATGGTAACTTCAATAATAAATGTATTAATGGTTATAACATTTCCTAATCTTTTCAATATTGCTCTCATGCAATTATGCAAACCACATCTCAGAGAAATGTCAAATCAAGTTTGAAAAGCCTAAAAGATACACTATCATCTATAATAAAATGCTCATAGTCTTCTACTGAAGATGGTAGTGTTCAAAGATGAATACGAAAAATTCAAGTAACACCAAGTTCACATTCCTCTATTCAAGCTATTTTTACTCAAAGTTCTTAGTGCTAACCATAGTGAGCTTTATAAGTTAAATTCTAATATCACATCCAACATAATTGATAAAAATTATATTTTTCTACTTTAACTCTATCTCAGTCATTGCCTTCTATTCTTATTATGGATGTGTTCCTATTCTCTTTTACAAGTATGATATCCATTGTATCATCGAAAACTTTGTTCTTTAACCATACATTTACACCCCTAAATTTTTTATGAATCTTATATATACTAACTAGCTTACCAAAATACTTTAATGTTCCATTTCCCTTTATCCGAAACACTGTTTTTCAGCCTCTAACTATAAAGATAGATTGGTGACAATCATGAATGTGGCCATCTCTATTTCTTAGATACTAATACCATACTTATCTCTCCCAAAGTATTATTTGGTTTCGATGTCTTCATCCAAGTGTCATTTCATATAAGGTATTTCTCTTTTCAAGTCAAAGTAACTTTTATCTCCTAAGTCTTTCAGATTCAAATGTATATGAGTTAAAAAAGCTACGTCCTCAACAAATTGATAATAATTTGTCTTCATCCAAGTGTCATTTCATATAAGGTATTTCTCTTTTCAAGTCAAAGTAACTTTTATCTCCTAAGTCTTTCAAATTCAAATGTCATATGAGTTAAAAAAGCTACGTCCTCAACAAATTGATAATAATAATTCTACAATCCATTCTAATATTTGATCTCCTTGTTGACTGGAGCCTCTCAATGGTAGTTAGTATTTTATAATCTTTAGAAATGATTATTCATGAGTTTCCTAACTTTACATTTTACATTTTGAAAGATAAGTCTTAAGTACTAAGAGAAATATGAAATTTTTGTAATTAAATAAATATGAGATTTTTCATTACCATTCAAGTTTTTTGCTCTACCAATGCTTTTGAGTTTGTTAAAAAATTTGTCTAACTTCCATACTTTATTAGACATCATAAATCAAGCATCTTGTCTGTATGCACCCCAACAAAATGGCATAAGTAGGCAAAAGCATTGACACATACTTGACGTTGATAGCACAATTCTAATTTTGATGCAACTACCCAACAAAAATTAGGATATGTTGCTGTTACAACCAATTATACTATCAATCAAATGCCTTCTTCTATTTTGGAAAGTATTATTCCCTTTTGCATATTACATACTAAAAAAATCCCTTTTCTATCACTCATAAAGCTTTTTGCTATATCTCATTTATTCATCTTCATACTCCAAGACTAAAAAAGTATCCTCAAACACTTGCATATTTCTTGGTTAATCTTACATCCAAAAATAGTATAACTAATTTGATCTTATTAAACATTATTTTTATACTTTTGTGAAAGTCACATTTTTTGAATAAAGCCCCTATTTTATCATGATTTATTCAATTTCAATTGAATATCTAGCCATTATTCATACAACCAATGAAATATTGTGGATAAGTATTTTCTTAAGAAACTTGATTGTCATTATATAGAATCATTAGTTATGTGCTATGACAATTAGGATGTTATTCACATAGTAAGTAATCCAAATCTTCACGAACAAACCAAGTAGATTGTAGTTGATTGTTGCTTCATTAGAGGTTGTTATGGCTCAAAACATTTATTTGCCCCTTTACACCTTCTCAAAACCAACTAATCGATATATCTATGAAATCTTTGCCCTTCAAAAGGAATTATGACAAAACTAACATGATTCATATTTATGCTCCAACTTGAAGAAAGTGTTAAAATATTCATTAAGTCTTAATTAGCATCTCATTAATAGCGATATAAAAATAACATCCTAATATTTATGTTTTATCAAGTTTCCCATTTCAAGCTTCTTTTCTTATGCATCTGATGGATTGATTCCTATATAAAGGATACCAAATTCTATTTTTATCAATAAAGATTAAAACATTGTCTTTTACAATACTACCTCAAAGTGACTTGACACAACCCCAAACCAAATAATGCTTTAGCCTCAATCGTGTTCCTGTTAGATGCCAAAGCCCATGCAACGTTAAGTAAATATTGAACCCATAAAGAAGCTGACATATGGGGAAGATTTTCACTTCCCTAATTCTTGTTATACTTCATGTTGCTTGCAGTAACCATTTGTTCAATTATCTAATGTATTATAGCCATTTAGATGTTTGTCACTTTTGCCCATTGTCTCTTGGAATACAATATCCCACTTAAATTAGTTGTTTTTCATATATATCCTCTTCTAAGAATTTGAATGTTATGCACCCCAATTTTATGAAAGAATTAATTATTAGCCATTTCTTCTAGATCCTTGATGCATTTGAGTCACAATGTGAGGATTTTTATTTTTATGAACTTCTTGGCCTGTGTTTATTCTACTTGAAATCTATTAATTCCCTATATATATTCTCTAGTTCAATGGATCTAAATAACATGTGACTCATCGTATTTGTTATGCAAAAGATTTTTTTTCCCATTCCAAATAAAAGTTGCATGTGATAATCTGAAGTTCAAATTCAAAATAAACCTTGTTATAGCAAAATCTTATCACTAAAATATAAACCTAACTTTCGTGCATACAAAAAAATTTAGTCACTCTAAAAAAATTGTTGTAATGCAGCTTAAAGGTCAATAAACCCTTACAAAAATGTAAAGTACAAAAGTTCATGTCAAAAATTTTGAATCCAATCCTTAACTGGACCCTGCAAACACAAGAGTTTTGTAAGGCTGAACTATCCATTTAGTTGTAACACAAATATTTGATCATTGTTCTAGGTATACAATTAATAATTGGGTCACATAATCTCATTCAATTGAACTTCATGATAGCATAACTTAGTAATTATTATCATCAAAACAATGACATTAGCAAAAGGCATTAAAATTGTACTAACAAAATTCTTGCCTCTGTCATTGTAGTGATCCGCTAGCCTTCACAGCAATTTTGTGTGGTTAAGATAATAACTTCTGTTAGTCTCATTACCATGATCTCTTATTTGTTTAGTCATTCGTTTTTGGTTATAACACCTTTCAAGACCTGAATATTTCATCAAAAATCTTGCTGATTTGACCAATTAAATTGAAATCTACTTTTTTAAAGGGTTTAGAATAATTAGATCTCAAGATTGTTCCATCATTAGCATAATATTTTTTAAAATTTGTGCCTTAGTTTCTAATTTCAAATAAAATCCAATCCCTAGATACAAAAGGCATTAGATTTTTGACATTTCTTTAAGATATGAAAGTAATTCCGGAATCATTAGTTATTCATAATCTTCCCTTCAATGTAACTCAAGGTAACAAATTGGTAGACTGATTTACTTTGACAACATTCAGTAATCATTAGCTACTCATAATTTTCCCTTTTGTTTAACTCTAGACAAGCTTGCAAATTGGCAGAATGCTTTACTTCCCATGAAAATAAGGATTATTTCAAGAAAATATGACTATTAAGTCTCATGCATGAAAGAATTTTTTACATTATAGTACATGACATGACCGTTTACAGAAAATTGTCTCGAATTACACAATGATAGTTTTTGCGCTATTATAACAATTAAAAAAATTGTTCAAGGAACTGTTATTGAAATTTTTCCATATAGCTGGTGAACTGGTGTTTCTAGCTCACTTCAAGACACTCGTCAGCTTACGTACTTGTGCGTAGACAGTTAGTATTCAAGGCAAAGCTCAATTCAAACATGAGAACTAGTAGCACAAGTTCAATACTGAAAGAAAAAAAGTGCATTAAAATATAATCTGTTAGATTAAGAAGCCTACCTTGGGACATCGGGCCTATTAACCATATCAGAGCTAATGCCATGAACATATGCATTTGGTACGGCTCTTCGAGGATTGATGAGGGATTGAAAAGTACTGTTCTTACCCCCAAGAAGATCTCGAATGGCAATTTCAATCATCCTTCCCGACTCTCTACTGAGCCCAGTGGTTTCTGTATCAAATACTAAAACTGTAGCAGGTCGGTCTGGTAAATTGTACTCAGAATTTTTCTGTATATTACAGTGCTGAACAGACTTATATTCAAGAAAATCCGACCTTTCATTGCTGATATTTGCCAAAGTTTCTACATTTTTTTCATGAACACTAAGATTTTCACTGCTGTTCGACGCTTGACTACTTCCTTCTACTTTTGCAGATAAAGGCCTCAAAAAGCACATCCTAGGAATAAAATCCTTTCCAGGAAATAAAATAAAATGACATCTGAAAAATCTTAAACAACAGATGCTTCCCACAGAGCTCCTCATCTGATGAAAGTTTCCCGACCAAATAGGAGCAAAAGACATTGTGACTAATGGTTGAATAAGAGATAACGTTGCCCTAAAAGAAGAATAAAATAATCAAGGCTGTGTTTTATAGACAGTAGATTCTGCATTGGTTCAAACCAGATTTCTCCTGCAAAAGGAAATCAAAAGTTGACTAAAAAATGCTTGGTAAAGTTTCTTTGACTACAAAGCAAAGCAAAAAAGCGTAAGGGTGGCCTTCTTTTTTGGGACGGTAGAGGCCACTGGAAAGGATTAATGGGGACTTGATCCTACTCAATGCAGCTTTGTGGAATACCAGTAATTGTAAAGTATTTTTAAGGTAGCATTCAACTCACAAAAGGCCATCACATACATCATAGTCACAAAATATTATTTTTATATTAGCTGCTGCAATGAATCGTGTTTAAGGCTTGATATGGTAAGTACCAACTTTTTGTAATGCATTTAACAAAAATACATTTAACATAGCCTCGTCTGTGTGTGTGCCTCAGATTTAATAACTGACAAAAGTACATTGCTATGCCTGTTGCACATCCGTGCATATAAACAAGCCATAAATGTTTATAAAATAAAATAAGTATATAAAATTTTTATTTTCAAATATCCTTAAGAAATTCATTACATTTTTAGTTGCGCTTCTCAAACTTGCTTATGACACCTGAATAATCTAGCATTAAACTTCATGAATGACAAGAGGTATCCCAACTGGACAACCAGAATTCATTTTTTCTCTTATATACAAGTTAAAAGGTCAATCCACATTAGAGATCTCTATGTGTATAATTCTTCTCACAGTAAATCATTAAAAAAAAGCATGAACCACAACAACATAATTGACTACAAGACCTAAGACAACAAAAAACTCTGAAACCCAATAGCATATCAACTTCTCTAATTTCCAGATCAACTGGACAGAACTTTTAAACCTACGAAATTGAAGCATAACTTCAACATTTTATTGTTCCCAAGAAGGCCCAAATTTCTATAAACCTTAGACATACTATCACATGATATAGCCTGGCACGATCAGATGCATTTGATTTTGATGTTTCACTAGACCAAAAGAGAATTGGGCAAAGATCTAGATTTTCTATCACTACAATGATCGAGATAAGATAGAACGTGGTAATGATATCTAACATATTTAGTCAAAAGTTTAAATAGTTTAGTTACTCACACAGAATAAGACGCGAAGCATAGACTAAATCAACGAATACATCAAAAAATAATCCCCTGATCTTTGAAAACCTGATAAGCCCCTTGCAAACAAATAACAAACACCATAGTGGTGCACCAAGGAACACCAAAATGTACAATTTGAATAAGCATTTACAGAGACATGATACACAGGACATCTCTCAAATAAAAAATAGAATTGCAGTCCGCAAAGGACTATCTATACCTTTGTATAAACGTTAAAGATAATTGAATTTAAAAATTTCCATGTTTGTGTATGGAATACATGGATTTCTTTCTATAAATTGCAAAAATAACTTCATCAAGAATCCCATGAATGATGACAACACTTCAACTTAATGCCAAAGGAACGATTATTGAAAAAAATCTGTTAAATATTATGAAATTAAAGGAGATCTATAAGGTACATGTTAATTATAACATAGGTAACGACCATCACCACGTTCATGTTCAAACAGGTTACTATAGATTAAGCATTAGGAAGTTAACATTACTGATAGTCACAAACTTAAGCATCCCTAAAATTTAGCCCTAACCAAGATAATTTGGAGATCTTTTTTTTTTTCAAGATAAGAAGCTGCAACCCAAATTTCATTAAAAAACTATAAGTTACATACAAAAATTGCAATCCTTGAAGAGGATAGTAAAAAATTAACTGGGAAGGATGTTATCCCATCCCACATGGCATCATCGAAAGTGACTATGCTAGCAAAAAATATTTAGTGTTTTGCTCTCCATATAACCATGAGAAATTCTATGGGCACTGAAACAAGATGAAATGTTTAATATCTTCAAAATGAGGAGATCCTTCATGCCAACCCTAGCTTGTCATTACAAAATTCTCGCAATCAAAGATGCAAATTTTAGTAGAATTCTAAGTATTGGCAAGCCTAGCTCCCTTCAATCACCTTATAGAAAAACACTGCCAACCAAAAGGGTGTAGACTCTCCTCCTCACTGCATGAAGCAATCTCTTGTAATGGTCTCTCATAACAGCATGTGCTAGTTTAACCAACACTCTTAATGGATCCATCAAAGTTAATCTTCACCTAACTCAAAGGAAGGGCACCCAATAAGGCATATGACTGGTAATGGGCTCCCATAGGATGGAAGGGACTCAATTCTTTAAACAAAAATGGGATGAGGGATGGAGGCTGAGCTTAGTAATAATGATATATAAGGATGAAAAAGGTTTGGAGATGACCTTTTCATTCCAAGAATGCCAAATAAAGCAAATGGCAACAGCAACAACATCCCTACTAAACATGGCTGGTCAATAACAGGATGGCTCAAAGAATAATGAAAAGAGAGAGCCTAAAAGCCAATTCTACACATTTCCCTAAAAAAATAACGAGAAAGTGTAATAAAATGAGAAGACAATATCAATAAGTTGCATAAGGGAAAAAGCACTGCACCAAGGAATCAACAACAAGAATACTTTGTTATAAATAATCCTTTTCTTTATCCGTATTGGAATGAAAAAGAATGGTTGGAAAAACAAAGATCCATCTCATTTTGCACTTTGGGTATCCATATAACCATCAAAGATTGTTGAAGTGACTAATTCCTAAAAATTGTAAAAATAATACTCATAAATTGACACTAACAAAGCCTATTGTCAAGAATCTCATTCATGCCAAGTCTCATGTATGAGAAAATTCAAGTTAAGAACCCTCTTCCAATAAGCCAACATAAGGTAGGGAATAGATCATTAACTATATGCCAAAAAAAAGGAGATAAACAAAGGTTTCAATTTAAGCTTCTAAACCTAGCCACCTAACCCAATAGAACAATCAAAGAGGACCATTTAGATAGATAATGTGTGCAACTTCACTAAGTCAAAAAAGTGTCAAACAAGTTGATCAACTTGCAGAAAAGGAATCCTAGGGATAAAAGGAATGTAGGCCCAAAGTGAACAATGAGAGATTAGAAACCCCAGTCTTTGACACCATCCAACAAGTTAGGAAGCACAAGAGGGAGAAGCATATCCATGTTGATAAAGGTGTTTGTTAAGAGAAAAAGTACCCACACATCATGAAGACAAAGATACTAGTGCCAATATCAACTCTTCAGTGCATATGAATCATAATAAAAGGGTTAACAAAGCGTAAAACTTTCTAAATAAAAGAGTCACTCAATTTGATTGAAAAAGGATTAGTATGATAACAATACCTTGCTCTAAAGAAACAAACCCATAAGCAATCTTGTACTACATAGTATTTTGCCACATACTTGATAAATAGAACTTTCATCAAAAACCTCAAGTTATGCACACCAAAGCCTCTAATATGTCCCATGCAATATCGTATAACAAATTCCTAACCATATGCCCATAATACGAGAATACCTTAATCAACTTCTCAATAGAGTCCATGGCATTACAAGACACCGAAGCATGAGATAGAAAATAAAGTGGTATCGAGAGGAGGAACATTGTTGATGAGGATGATGTGGCCGAGAAAAATCACTCCATGCTACAATTTTAGACAAAAGAACAATAACTAAAATAAAATAAAAAATTGTACAATGGCAATCTATAAGAAAAATCCCTAAATATTTGCACTCTTGATGAAACCCAAGTTTGTTGATGATCACTTTGCTCCCCTTCAAAATTTTTTAATATTTAATGTGATTCACACATTGAACAGAAAAGGAAAAACAACCAAGCATGATAAAGTGCTTGAAATTGAGGTGAAATGCAAAATGAGAAAGGGAAAGATAAGAAGAAGAAATAAGAGAAAAAGTTGATAGAGAATAAGAGAACCAAAGGAGTGAGATGAAAATAGAGTAAAGAGAGAGTACAAGAGAAAGATAGGGATAGGGGGAAAAAATAAGAGAAGTAGAAAGAAAGGTGAGGTGCTTCATGAGCTTGTAAAGATGTTACTTACATTAGAGAAAAGTTGCAGTGGGGCCATGTCTTAATTGGCAAATTATTGAAGAATAAGAAGAGGTGCAAGAAACCAAAAAAAACTTGATGAACTGATTAGGGGAATATTTTTATCATTACATTAATAAAATTTATGACATAATATATCACATGTTATCAAATACCAAAATATTTCATTTACTGAAAAACACCACAATATTTTGTATAATTGAAACTAAGACATAAACAACAACATAGTGAGAAGAGAAAGAAGCTCATAGTGCTGATTAGGACCCTTGTGCCTATGGGCTCTTCCATGATGTCCTCAAAGAGTTCTTTACCATCTATTGGATCCAAGTCACCAACATTAGTTGTCATTTTCTCCCCACATGAGTAGAACCTAATATCATCGAATCTAGTCAAAATAGCCTTGGGAGCAGCAGCAAATGAGGGGGAGATGAACTACTAACAAATTTGGTGGGGAGGGTGGGGTGAAAGGAGAAATCAATAGCAAAAGCTAACATCATATTATTCTTGTCAGCAATTTCCAAAATTTTATTCATGGCATTTGTCAAATATGTTGTGAGAAATTAGATTCCCAAAAAAATGTCCAACTTCCCTACACTATCATACATAGTAGAATCACCACCTTCCCTCCTAAAAACAACATGCGCCAAGCCCTTATATGAGAAAAAGGACCGGACCTACAATGCCTTTCCACTCCTTGAAATGACAAACTAATCTCCCTTTTGAACTCCTCTTCATCTTCATGCCTTGTGTCCATGGGATCTTTCATGTCGTCCTGAAGGAGCTCCACACCATCTACAAGCACTAAGTCAATGGCATCAGTTTCCATAATCTCACCACACCATCCCCCCCCCCCCCCCCCCCCTTCCTCTCTCCCAAGGTCAAAATTGCCTTGGTATAAATCAGCCCTCAGCAATACTGCACCCATCTTAGAAGTCCCAACGTGTCCCAGCCCCTACCTTGAGCTCGCACTAACCCCTTGATGATGGTTCTCTCTCACCAGCAATGGATGGGCCTTACGTGAGCACGAATGATGTTGATGGATTTTGGTAATAACAAAGGCAAGAGGGATGAAATTCACAGTAACAATGCATGCAATATTTACTCATTGAAAACCACTGTATTTTATAAAAAGACATTTAATTTTGGGCAATAAAAATGAAAATATGATTAACCTTTGTGGAAAGGCTGATAAGCAGAAATGCAGACAAACATGCAAATATAATTGATATGTATTTCAATATGTAAATGCAGAGTAGTGTACACGAAAGGAAGTTCATATTGTTTACTAAATTAAACACTGCTACAACACAACTGCACAAATTAGGTCGAATACAAGTGTAAAACCAACAATCTCAATGTCAAATTTACCAATATTCTGTAGTATTGATATTAAATAGAAAGCTTCAAAATCTTTACTCCCAGATTTCCAGTAAAATGCATGCAAGCATTTCGACAAAAGAAAGATGTTCGTAAAATAGTAGAATGGTTAAAATAGGATGTACACACCAGCAAACCAGTGCAAACGATATTAAAAGCTATCTTAAGGAGAGACTTGAGCCCAAAGTTTCGAATTCCCATTCGAGGTTTCATGGCAGGAAATGAGCATCATCCGAGAACTAATGACCTACAAGCAATTCAACAAACTCCCGCCCCTTTATCACACCGCGAGCAAGAAAAAGGCGAATGGTATAGATCGGTTAACAACTTTATTGAATCAGAAAAGAGAAGAAAGCGCAAGACTAACAAGAGTCGGACTGCCATTGATACCGGAACAAATACGAAGAGAATACCTCATTGATCACAATTGCAAAATAAAACACATTAATCAACCTCCACATGAATTTTTAACGCTGGCCAAGTTGCCTAATAGTATTGAAGTACAGAGTTCAAATCCCTCGAAAAAATCCAACTTACGAATTGCTTGATGAAATGCCTCAACCAGAGATACCACATGCATAAACAGAATCAAGAAGACGCATTCAGATCGGCGAAGGAAACATGAGGCTGATCCAGCTAAGAAAGAGGTTTTCTGGGATGAACTACCTAATGGAAAACTCAGCAGCCCTGAACGTGAAGAGCGAGACAAGCTGATTTTGCGCTGGGAAGAGCTACAGAGAGCCAAGAGTAGACCATGTTCTCCGGATCAGGTCCGCACTACAAAACACAGGTATAATCTACAGCGCCTTCCTAATGCATCTTTGTGTTTATTCAATCGACCGGCTTTTCGATGATTTCGCTCCGAAATCAACTCGATTTGAATCCAAATCACACTCTGATTGAAGCCATATGAGCCTATTATTATTTCTCAACTGAGATTAAAGTGCGACGACTTAAATAAAAATTAAAATTTGATCGTACTAGTAGAAGAGCTATAAAGTGTTGAATCGATTGTCTTAAATATGATGGCGATTCTCCATGAATAGTATGATTCAAGTACTAGAAATTAGGGATAAAGTAAACAAGCAATAGATTTAGAACAATTCAATTGGGTGATTAAATGAATGCAAGAATGGCAAACATGGGATGGAAACAAGAGCTAAAAGAATAATTTGAAACATTTAAATTGTCTCATGCATGTGTTGGAGTATTTGATTATATGGTTTGGGCTACGTTGATAAAGTTCTAAACCTTAGGGACAAATCTAGATACTAAATGATGGGTCTACATTTGACAACAACTTCAAAAAGCATTAAATACCAATTAATTGATTGGTTTGTATGTGTGTCAATTATCTCTATTATATAATATATATAAAAATTGTATTTTTCATCTTTAAATAGCATGTTTCTTAACAAGATTTAAGATAAAAACATAAATCTTTAATTAATACGTCATAAAGAGGCATATGAATGGAATAAATGATTGTGTCAGTTTGATCCAACCATGCCAAAAAAGAGAATGAGCACTTATAAACCCGTCCATTTTGTAAAGAAATAGAGAAAGTGTTTTTTATTATGAAAACTCTAATATGGTCATAGATGTAAAAGAGAACTCTAGAGATCATATCAACTCTTAATATTAGACATGGTGTAACACTAGAACTCTATTTGATTTATAGGTTCAATGTAATGTCCTTGATTTTGTCAAAACAAAATTTATTTGGGTTATTATATTAATAAAATTTTAATTTTTTTTCAAATTTTTCAAAGTCTATTTTTAAGTTTTCAAATATATCATACAACACGATCAAATGAATTATATAATATAATAGAAATGGTAACTAAGTAGATAACTTAAAGAATATTGTACAATATAACTTAAAACATTGTACAAATATGAACAAGTATTATATAATCATTGTCACAAGGGTTGGAGGAGCTTGATAGCTAAGGAAGAGAAAATTCATATTGTATAATATGATCAAATGAATCATATAAGCACGACCAAGATTAAGGAGCATGGTATAAGGACATCATTGATTATGATTTAATTAAAAAAATGAATCAAAATGATCCATATAACTACAATAAAGGCATCACATAAGTATAATTGGTATATTTCTAAGAAAATTTTTAAGTTTTTAAATATATCATACAATACAATCAAGTGAATTGTACAATATAATAGAAATGGTAGCTAAGTTAATAAGCTAAATAATATTATATAATATGATTTAGAACATCGTAAAAGTATGAGCAAGTACTATATAGGCATCGCCATATGAGTTGGATGTGTTCAATAGGCTAATGAAGAGAAAATTCATGATGTATAATGTGATCAAACGAATTGTATAAGCACGACCAAGATTGAGGAGCTTGGTATAAGGACATTGTTGGTTACAACTTAATTAAAACATAATAAAAAATAATTGTATAAATATGATCATGATATCATATAAGTGCAATTAATATAATTAATAACAAACAAAACTAGATATCACATCATATGATACAAAGTGAAGTAATCATATATGTATAATGATGTATAATCAAAAGATTTTAAGATCAAAATAATTGAATAAATTATTACAGAATGAGTCTAATTGAAGAGAAATCATCATAATTAAGTGAAAAAAAAGGTGAAGAGACATACAATTAAAATAACATAATTGTTGGAAGAAGATAAATAGACAAAATTGCAAATAGATATTAGATGCAAACATAAGAGATTGAAGCAAAACTTGGGAAGGATTTTGTTGAAAATTTTGAGCAACTAGTTTCAACCAAGTGCATTAAATTGTCAAAAGTGAAAGAAGAAATATTTCTAAAATTTGAAGGGAATCTAGTAACAGTTAAGCATGAGGCAATGGAAAAATCGAGGAATCTAGGTACAAGTACTTTAGCATCGAGAGGGTGAAGGTGGAATTGAGCAAAGGTCTTGTTTTTAGATAGACTACTATATGGGAATTGGGCGGTAAGCAATCTTGTGCTATATATATATATATATATATATATATATATATATATATATATATATATATATATATATATATATATATATATATATATATATATATGCTTTGATGTATATATTATAAGTTAAAAGCATTAAAAAATATGTAAAATGACAAGTTGAGAATGTTGTGTAAGCAACCTTGTGTATAGATGCATGTTGTTTGCTATAAGTGAATAGTCATATGAGAAGATTTTAATTGAGTACCATGATGAAACCATCTTTTTAACTATACTAATTTGATAACATATTTATTAATCACATGTTGCTTGAGCATGATATACTTGAATTAAATTATTTGTATGTTTCATCTATAATTTTGCTAAATTAATAATATTCACAAAAATGAGAAGAAAAGAAATGTGGATGTTATTTATGATAATAATCATAAAAGAAGAAAAAAAAATAAGAATGTGAAAGAGGAAAAGAAAAAAAAAGGATGTGGTGAAAGAAAAATAAAGTTCAAAGATGAAAAAATGATGATTAATTAAAGTGACAACTACTATTTTGAATAATAGTTTCAAAAATGAGCCAAATGACCTATTCATTTAAGCTATTTATATCAAAATAATATGTTTTTAAATATATTCAATCATGCATAAAGTGGATTTATCTTAAACTAATCCTTAATAAGATGAAAAGATAAATTATGTAAGTAAATATATAAAGATGATAAAAAAAATTAAAAATTAAAAAGCCTTTATATTAAAAGTTTGCATTACATTATATGGCTCATTCACATGTTTTTTCTCTCTCTATTATATTATTTTCAATCAACCAATGTATGAAGTTATCTAATATTATTTTTTTACATATATATTTGCCATTGAGTCAATGATAGTTGACTAAATTTATTTTTGACTTAACATATTCAAGCCAAAATAAAATACATCACGATACTACAGAAAAGAAGTGAGAACTAGCTCATCATGATTTGACATAGATGGTGTTCATTTATCACTTAGAACTAATGTTTATAGTTTTTATGCAATTAAGAAAAAGGCATGTATTAGAAGTTTAATCACGAAGTTGATTTGGAATTTAGTTTGTTAAAGTTGAAAGACAATTATTTTTTTAAATGTTTTAGTTCTTTAAAGCTTAAATGATTTCTTTATAGATAATGTGATTCAATGTCAAGTAATTTTAAAATCAAAGTTTTATTTTGCTTTCGTAAATATTTTTAAAAGAGTTTAAAAAAATGAGCTTCCATTACTTGATTTATACAAAAAAATAGAAAGAAAATAATTTCATGCTTTCAAAATAATAAAAAAATAAATGAATTAGATAATGTGATATTAAATTCTAGAAAGGTTGGGTGAGTGGTTACCACATTGAAACCCTGAGTTTGAATCTTTGGACTCAACATTTGAATGCATCACCACCACAGTGATATGTGTGCTAGCATTTCTCTATTAAAAAATTTTTGTCGTGAATGTGATTTTCAAGTAAAGTCATAGTATTCAAATCAAAACAACAATTTCATTAACATAAAAATATATCCACTCTTTTGAAGTATAAGTGATCTAAAGATGGCTAATTAATAAGAATAAAATCTCAACTATTGATTTAATATAAGTTAAGACATTCATAATCTACTCATTGATCTATAAGCTCCACACACAAAACCAATAACACACAAGCTAGAAATAAATACCCTCAAATAATACACTTGTAGTAATAATTACATAGATATCAAAGAAAATATAATTAAAGTTGAGTAGACATGACCATCTATCCTATGATATCATCCTAATTTC
The DNA here is from genome assembly GCA_023846275.1 of Vanilla planifolia. Taxonomy (NCBI): domain Eukaryota; kingdom Viridiplantae; phylum Streptophyta; class Magnoliopsida; order Asparagales; family Orchidaceae; genus Vanilla; species Vanilla planifolia. Next base: position 35,493,780 of record CM043869.1, on the reverse strand, counting down.
TTTTATTTTTATTTAATATACATATAAAAATCAATTTGTCATATGATTTTTAAAACATTTTTTAGAATATATTTTTAAAATTTGGGTCATTGTACTTACATCAAAATCAATTAGTTTCATAACAAAACAAAACATAAAATTATTTTCATATATGCATAAAAATACATTCACATAGAAAACCTTTACGTATAAAATCTTCTTTTAATATTGTCTCCCTTAATAGAAAATTTCTTAAATTTTATATTTTTATTTTCAAGTTTAACAAAATTAAACTTCTCAAGTTTCTTTACACCTAAGCTATTTTCTTCAAGGGGTAGACATAATTTGTTCCAACTAAGTCAATGATGTTTCTGATTTTGACCATTATCTCTCCAAAGAAATCTATTCATAGCTTCTTAATTGTTAGTAAGATCTTTTGAGGTGCACAAGATACCATTAAAGAGTAAGGTGGAATTGACTGAAGCATGTGTTTCAAAAGTATTAATCTACCACCCTTGAATAATATACCCTTCTTTAAGCCTAGCATTTAATTTTTGATCTTGTCTACCTAGTGCTGAAAATTTGTAGACTTCTTTCTACCTTTGAATAAGGTGGTTCCAAGATACTTTATACAAAGGCTTTGTGTCTTAAACCCCTAAATCTCAATAAGAATTTTTTCTTATCTTGGTTTGAGATTTTGGCTTCTTAAAAAAATTATGCATTAATTAAAAACTTAACAAACCTTGAAGCTCTAGAAGAAACTTTTTGATATTAGTGATTGATTTCTAATCACTTGTGAAAAATCGCAAAGTCATTAATAGAGCTCAAGTGTGTGATGGTCTTTCAACATCTTGGTATAGCATAATTCTTTACTTTTCCTTGATTATAAAATTTGTTTAAACTTTAACTAAAGACTTCTACAACTATAATAAAAAGCAAAAGAGATAATGTGTTATCATTCTTGAGTAATGAGTTGGTTGAAATAACCTACTATATTTATCATTGATTATCTAGAGACCCAATTACTTGTATGAGTGTTCATGATAAGGTTGATGAATCTGACTTTAAAGTTGAACTTGTGTAAAACCTATCTTAAAAAGTCTTAAGACAACAATCAAAGGTTCTTTTTAAAATCAAGCTTAATTATATAGTTATTAACTTTGGTTTTTTAATTAATTATTTCAACTGATTTCTAAGCTAGTAGTATGTTCTCATTTATATCTATTTATCATAAACCCTAATTATTCTAGCAAGATTAAGGTTATAAGAAAATTCTATAATCTCAATCTAAATAGCTTAAGAATCTTATTTATAAAATTGTACAAGTAAATAAGTTTGAAATCCTCAAAAGTTATTGGATTCTTAATTTTAGGAATAAGAATTAAATTAGTTATGAATATTTCTTTTGGGATAAGAGACCCTACAATAAAGTTGATAGCCACCTCTAACACATCATTATCAATCATTGATTAGTAGTGCCTAAAGAAAAGCTCATTGAAACCATTAGAACTAGAGCAATATGATGGTTCACAAGGAAGACAATTCATTAAATTTTCTCCCTGGTTACTTGCTGCACTAAGGTTTGATTGTTCTTAAAGGACACCAAGGGGGTGATTACCAAGAGTTGTAGTTATCATAAGCTTGTAATGTTGAATAGCTTTTTGCATGATTTTGTCTTTCACTATTATCCAATTTTCCTATATCTTTTATTCTCTGGATTCTTAAATTTTCTTTACTTATCCTTGACAATTGTGTGAAACATTTTGGTACTTTTGACTCATTTATTAAGCCATCTAGTCCTAACCTTTTGACACCAAAAATCCTCTTCTAATTTAATAGTTGTAAGTAACTAATCTTGAGCTTTAACTAAATCTAACTTAAGGTTTCAATCTGCATTAATTTAAGTTATTTTTATTTTTTCACTGCATTAATTTAACTAAAGCCTTCATTCCTTGAGTCTGTCACTGATAAATACCAACTTAGGTTTATAGTTGGAAGAAATTCTTTATTGTTCATCCATACATATTGAAATCTAAATTTTCTAAGGGATGACTTTACTTCCAAGGGAAAATTAAGTAGTAGAGAAGCATGATTAAACAAGTCTTCATGGGGAAGCTAAATGACTGTTGAAGTGAATGGATTTAACTATTCCTAATTCATTAGTACTATATCAAGTCATTTTCATACCCACATCCCTTTTGTCACCCTTGACCAAATAAATTTACTACTCAAGAATGAGAGCTCTTTGAAAGCATGGTAATATATGCAATATGTAAACTCTATGATAGAGTTACGTTTAGGTGATGAATAACCTTTGTGTTCATCTTAGGAGACTATAACATTGAAATCACCAACCAATCAAAGGAGATTATTAGCATCTCTCTTTATTTTAAGTTCATTCTAAAATTCCTTCTTTTTGTAAATTGGTACTTTCCACACACAAAAGAGCAACATACATGGGTTTTCAATCCTCATAATGTATGATCTTTTATCAAAAAAATTTAATAATTTAACAAATTATTTTCTCAATAAAAAATATTATTATTTTTTTATTTTTATCACTTCTCTCTCCATAGAATCATCAATAATGCTCTAATATTCTTATTTTCAACACCAATAGTTTGAATTTATTAAAATATTTATCCTCATTTTTAGGATGTTATATATTCTCTCTCAAACTCATCTTAACTTCACTAATGCTAAAATAATATATTTCCTTCAATGTTTAAGTCTAAAACACTATTATAAATATCCTAGATAGAAATATAAATGTTAAAAGTTTTGATTCCACCCCTATTCACTTACCTTCATCAAGTCTTTCCATCATTCTTTCCTTCACTTGCATTTCTTCCTTCTCAATGTTTCTTGCTCTCGTCTTATTCTTCCCACTTCCTTTTCTTATTGTTGTGGCACATCCGTTCCTTTTTTCCATTCGAATACCTCCATAACGTATTTCTTCAAGATTCTTGCAAAGCTCTCACAATAGAAATAGTAAAAAAAAGAGATAAAAAAATAAAAATTAAAAGAAATGTCATCACTTCTTGTTCGAGGAAAAGAATTTAATGTCCTCATGTTTTCATATAAGTACATTGATTTATATGGAATTATAAATGGTTACAGCAAGCATGATACTTTATTAGTTTAATGTGATTTAATGATGAACTAATGGAAGTTGATTGGCTTGTAATACTTGGGATCACAAGGGGAGGATAGTGAATGCTAGTTGATGTCTTAAAAAAATTGTTAGATAAGTAATGACTTCTGCTAAGCTTCTAAGTTAAGAGATATAATGATGAATTGTCACGCGTTAGTTATTAAAAGGGTCACATAACTCATTTACCCTAAACTCATTTTAAATTTTAGCTTCTTAAAGAAGTTATTATTATTATTATATATGTATACATATATATATATATATATATATATATATATATATATGCATATCTCTATGTGCGTGTATATATATATATATATGATTAATTATGATTTTGTTAAAATATGAGAGTGTGATGTCCATGCAAGAAGTTTAGTAATATCAAATATATCATAATAAAAGTCTTTTCTTTTTCTTAATGACACTTATAAGGCTCGTTTCAACAAGTTTTTTTAGCTTTAAAAACTTTGTATAATAGTGCATATTAGGTAAAGACAATAATATTTTTAGATGCATTAATCTAAACTAGGGTCTACATCCATCCTTAGCCAAAAAAAACTAGAAAAAACACTAAAAGCTTTTCCCAAAAGTGAGTAGAACAAAACCCTACATTGGGCCAAAATACCCTACAAGCACTATGCCAAAAGACTCTACACACCTAGATAAAAGATTTTACATACCTTTTAGGTCCATTTTTTAACAGTTAGGTTTTTTGTATCATACAATATGATAAAGATGATCGTATATATACAAAAACTCTCCCTTCTAACGCCTCTATAAATCAAGGATTATATTTTATGCAATAAGTTGATCATGCTTGTATAAAAAAAATCAACTCAATTCTTAAGTTCCAAAATACACCTCTTTAGAAAAAGGTATCATAATTGTATGATAAAAATATTATACTAATATGACTAGAAATACTTTAGTCTTTATCTAAGTTGCTCAATCTAATCACCTTCTCTAATCTACTACACAAAATATCATACAAGTATTATAAGTGTATCATATTATATAAAGCATATAGTTTTAAACCTCAATAATCACCTCTCAAAAAAATCATGAAATGTACTTGTATGATTATAACATCATATTGGTATGAAAAGTATAATCAAATACTCAACTATGAATTGCCCAAGTCGTATTCTCAATATAATCCCAAAGTCAGCTAGTTGTATTATACGATGCAGTTATTGTATAAGCATGATTAATATAGATATGCTTCACTTAAAGTTTTTTGTAAATAATAAATTTTGATCATGTCATACACATGTAAATCTATATTTTTAATGTTCATTAAGATATTTGCATATATAATTAAACATGTCAAGTATTTACCTATGTTGTATTTTATGTACTCATATATTATTATATTTGTATGTAATTTTTTATTTTCTCTAAAAAAGGTTAGATGAGGTTCTAACATGTTGGATTATAAGGTGTCAATCCTTGGATCAGATATCTACGTAGTGTTATGTTGATAAATAAAATGGATGCTAATTGAAGATCATTTATCGATATGATTATTAGATTTATTGAGGATAATATTTCTAAAGAAATTGGGCTTAATGATTACATAGATATTGAGAACTAGAAAAAAAATTAAAATTATATTTTAACTAGTTTACTTTTAACACACATGACATCTATTATGATTTTAAATTTATGTATGTAGTTTATCATTATGACTTACAACATATATTTTGTTTTATTCATCATATTAATTTATTTATTATGATATTTTTTGTTTAATTATTTTATTAGATTTATTTATTTAGATCTATAAATCTCATTATCACTTACATCATAGGCCCTACATGATATTATATATTCACTACAATGAGATTTGGGTATTTTGATACAATAAGGGAGAATTACACTTCTAAGATGTAAGAGTGAAGGCCATTTTGGGTTGATTTCAATGATATAAAAATTTTGTGTTGAAATTATTTTTATATAAGAATTTTTATTTCTAAACACTACATTTATTTTTATGATTTTATTCAAAATTGAAAAACTTTTGTTTCATCGTCATGTCCTCACTAATGAATATGTTCTCACTTGATTTTTTTCTATATTTAACTCTGATTGTATTAGTATTAAGCATATGGTTAAGTGCAGGCATGAGAAAACATGCCTTAAGAAAAACCTATAGAAGTAAAGAATGGATTTCAAAAACTTTTAACTTTAACTCTCAAATCTCATCAATCTTAATGCCTTAAGTAAATTATTATAAATTTTATTTTCTAAAACTAATACAGATGACTTCGCAAAGATCTTCTCTATATGTTACTCAAGGTTGTGTTTTTTTATCATGTCAGCTATAATTTATATCAAAATATCATCATTAAGCTCCTTAAGTCAAGTGATCAAGCTTATCATATGTTTGATTTATTTAAAATTAAGATACATGATCTAAAATATTTTAAAAATATTAGTAAAAATAATATAATGATTTTACTATTATCAAACTAATATTATAAAGAATAAGGGTTTAGCAAATTTCACATAATCATTATTGCTTGATTATGATGAAAAAATTGATGTTAAACTCATTCAAAATTCTCAAAATTAGATAAATTTTATGTTTCAATCTTTTACTAACTTGTATTAATTCAACCTCAATTTATTTGAGATTAAGAAAGTTCAAATTTAATGAAACTATAATCGTTAGTTTTGTTTTACCAAGAACTTTCCTAAGTTCTCAAAACTTTTGGCCTCATAATAGGCAGGCTCTTAATTTTATTGCCCACAAGAAATAACATAGCATAATAGTATAATATTATCTATTAATAAACCCATAAAACTAGATTATTTGTTTGATTTAAACAAATTTTACTTAACATCTTATTTAAAATTATTTTTCACTTGTACAAAATAAACATCACTACAAAATACTAATTTTATATAAATATAGGAAATTTGATTTAAACAAATTTAGAGATGTTATAAAGAATGACAATAATATTGGCTTTCCAAGAGCATTTCTCTTCCACTTAAAAACATATCAATCATTTTTTGATAGGTTGTAATGGCATTTCCAAGTTCAAAAGTCATGGTTATAGAATTTTTTTGTTGGCATTTGTACTCATTTTACAAGTGTTTCCCTTTCTTTCTTTATCATTTTTAATCTCTATATAATCTTAATTGTCGCCCTTTTTCTTCAACAAAGTTTTCTTTTTCTCTACAATATCACCAAATTTAGCCACTCACATTTAACTCTTGCACTCACAACCTATCCATTATTTTATACAACAAGTTATAGCTACCCGATTTAACCCATGCACTTACAATTGCTTATCCATCATTCACCCTTTATCAAAAACTAAGCACTAATTGTCTAAAGCTATTATTCATTCACTATACGATCACTCAAAGTTCACAACCCATTATTTAAGACTAATGAAAATAAAAAATGAATTAAATGACCAATAAATTAGAAACAAAATTGATATAACTATTTTTTAATACTTATTTTACATGCATAATAATTGTTGGCATTTATTACTTTGTTTATTTTATTGTGATAATTTTGATATAACATGAAACACGATCTCCAAAAATTACATTGATTTACATGCATAAGTAGAAAGATAACTTAGTCATTTGAACTTACAAAATTTGATGCACTTCACCAAAAATAAGAGAATAAGAAATAAGGAGATGACTTAGTCAAACATATTTAAGTCATGATTTTTTAGATATTATGTATTAGTACTAAATTGTTTGAGATGTACGTGATGCTATGTCGATAGAATGAGTACACATAAGAAATATAATATTGTTATTAAATAATTTTAATCATATTTAAAAGTATTATTTATTGCTAAACAATTGTGATATCTTTCTTCGTTAAATTTAATAAGGTTTAATGCCACTACAATTTCAATTATAATTTGGATTTTTTTTTCCATTTTTAGAAGGAAAAAAGGTGTAGTATAATAATTGTTTTAAAAAGTCTATTCAATATATTTTTTTTATTTTTAGACTTTTTAAGCTTGTTAATAAATTTTTATAAATAATTCTTATTTTCATCAAATTGGTATTGTTAGACTTCAAATAATCCATACACTTAATTTCTAGATTCACTTGTCTCTTTTGAGATGTCATATCTCATTTTTGTAGTGTGTGATTTCTCAAGGAATGATCATAAATAGCTTCTTCAATATTTCATGTCCTTAGTCTCATGATAGAGTGCCAAAACATCTTGGTATTTAACAATGATTCAAGAGTGATTTCATACTTTACTTTTTAGGTTGATCTCCAAAGCTCTTTGAATAGGTTGGTACTTTTCTCAAATAAAGATATTAATTTTTTTTCATCTTCTACTAGCTGAGTTCTTCAAATATCATGTTTAATAGATCAAAACACCAATAAACCATCATTGAATTAAGACTTTCCTATAAACACTAGTTTTTAGTCAATATATTTTACGCTCATTAATATGATCTTACACCTATTTTTTCAAGGATAACAATAAAACACAAGGTTTGAATGAATTTATGGAATATAAATGATATAAATGAGAGAAAATATTCTTAAATATCAACTTTAAGGTAATATCACTATTACCAATAATTTGTGCAAGCCTAGAATCAATAAGAAGAATCCTCTTCTTTCCTTCCATAATAAAATTGCAAAAAATGAATACATATTTGCTTTCATAAATATTCCATATAAATTCAACATACATCACTCAAATAGTACCCTTTGTCATTGTATTGGTATTCATAAATTTGAACAAAAACATCCATAATATTAGAGATCTTTACATTCCATTTTTTTTATTATATACTCTTTTACATCAACATCTTGATAATTGAAGATGTATTTCTTAACAAATGTATTCCAAACTTCTTAGATATCATTTCACTATAAATATCAAACAACTTTTCCAATAAGCCATTTAAATTGATAGTTTTATTGTATACTCCGTTACATCAACAACTTGATTTCATGCATTCTATTTTTATAATCATTTATCCTTTAATAAGCATAGTTTTACTAAGAAAAAAAACCATGGCATGAATATCAAGTAGAAGCAGAACATTTGCTTGTATTGTTATCAGTAAGAAGTTCAATTTTAATAACATTATAGATAATTTTCATAATGAAAAATATAACATCATTCTATAGTTTCATTCTACTAGGTTTCTCACTAAGAATGTTGTAAAATTATTATCAGAAGACAATATCAAACTATAAAATTTTGTAATAGTGAGAAATAACTCATATTTGAGGCAAACAAAAATACTTTTCTTAAGAATTGTTTTCATCCCTTAAAGACAATTGTCTAGTCTAAAGGTTACTAATAACAATCTTCCAAGATACAACATTACTGCTCTTGCAATGAAACACCCACTAGTGTTACTTTTTGGTTCTTAACTTAAAAAGCATACCACAACAACAAAAGTAAAAAAAAAAAGTAAGCTAATGGAACAATGATTTTTTCATTTGTGAAGATTGAGAAAATGTGATTTTCATGATAACTTAGTTATCTATGTATAGTTATAAAGATTTTCTTTTTTTTATTTAAAAAATATAATAAGAGGATGGAGAACTTGGACAAAGGGTGATGTTATTTAATAGGATAAGGATGTGCACAACTGTTGAGACCAAGAGAAAGTAGAGACGAGGAATTTATCCAATTAACTTTTCTAAGATTTATTTAGCTAAGAAAAATTGATAAAATTACAAACTAATCTAGAACATAGGAGAGAAATTTTAAGTTTTGGACTAACTTGATTCGAATTTTATTTGTGAGTATAATTTTTATTTCAAATTTATCAAAATGACTTAAAGTAAAAATCCATATAAATACTTCAAGTTTTTTTTTCATTAAATAATGCTAAAGAAATGAAATTCCGAGACCTCATTTTTTACATTTTTTTTAAAGAAAATCTTATTTTTTTTAATAAAATTATAGTAATAAAATCTTCATTTCGATGTCAAGAAGTCCTAATCATGAAAAGTGCAACAAAGAGGACATAAGGACGACTACTACTTGGTGCATATCTTACCTTTCATTTTATTAAATGGAGTTGATCATATGTAGCAAAAATTTGATTTTTCAAATGCATGAGGCTTTTTAGATGATTTTTAATAAATTCTAAAACAAATTAAGTTACGTTGAATTAAACTTATGCTCCATTTTTATTGGAAGTTTGATCTTTGTGGTCCAAAATCTGTTCCGATTTATTATGATTATTATTATTTTATCTTTATTTCTCTTTGAAAAAGTTAAGATTTTATTTGTGAATAGTTTATAAGTTCAAAAATAAAGTCCGAAATAATTTGAAAAGAAATTTATAAAATTATTTAAGTTGAAATAAAATTTTAATAAAAACCTTGGTTTTGTAAAATAATATTTAAAATTTTAAAACTAAACAAAATCTAAAAGAAAGCATGGATCTATTTCACTTTAAAATAACTTATTTATAATTCCTGCCAAATCATCAAGAGATTTACAATGTGATTCACGCACGGATTTCTTAACTGGCATGCAGATGTAAAATAAATAAAACTTAAATAGTTGATCATCCCAAAAAGATAACACGTGACGTTAAATTGTAACGAATCAGTTCGCACGTGGCGCCAAGCTGTCAGACTGTCCCAAGGCGCCCTCGTTTTATCCCTACTAATAAAGTTTATTCTAATTTTAAAAAATTACTAAAAGAGCAGCATAATTGCTTTCTTTTTAGGTTTTTTGAAAAATAATTTGTAAAATTAAAACAATAGTAATACAAAAGTCCGTTCACCGCAGCGTGTTTCTGTTCAATTCTCACCGCAAGGTCGAAAGTTCTAAAAGGTTAAATTTAGGCATACGTGGACACTAAAGACACCGACTCTGCGTCATAAAAATGATATTCAAGCACGACAACTACTCGACTCGCCATTATTTCAGCCGCCCAAGGTGTGCTTACTCGCCCAACGTCTTTCTCTGAGTCTGATGGAGAAGCCGCACTTCTCGACCTCGTCTACCTTTTTCCTCCTCTCAATTCTCTCCCTTTCCTTCCTCCCACCGGCGAAGGCGGTGCAGACGGTGGTGAGAGACGGGATCTCATGCACATTGTGCGCCTCTTGTGACAACCCATGCCAGCCCCCGCCTTCACCTCCTCCACCTCCTCCGCCGTCCTCCACCGGAAATTGCCCACCGCCACCCAGCGCCACAATCTACTACTCCCCTCCGCCGCCGTTATCCGGCGGCGGGACTCCCTACTTCTACCCTCCCACTGCACCCAGAGGCAGTTCCGGCGAGTGGTCGCCTCCGCCTCCGAACCCTATTATGCCCTATTTTCCCTTCTACTTCAATAGCCCTCCTTCGCCGGCGAAGCCTCAGTCCTCAGCCGCCTGTCGCTTATGGGATCCCCTCTTCTCTCTCTTCTTGTTATGCTTCCTTTTGTGAATGAGGAAAGTCGAGCAGTCTACTGTGTAGATCTCTGGCTGCCGCCGTGTCCAATTGACCTATTTTTCGTATTTTCTTATAATTTTTATGCACTTTTTATTTCCGTAAAATATTGTAACAATTTTCTTCAAAGTATTTATCTTTTCTTTGCTGGCTGATGCTGAATTCAGATGGATGACGTTGACACATGATCTTAATCCGATTCTCGAGCCTATTATTAGCAACGGCTTAATTGTGAGGTATGGTGGCGAGCTGGCCTCGCGTTGTGTTTGTTTGGTTTGTTTTGATTTCTGAGGTGAACGGCTGTGATTCAATTGGCTGCAATAATTGAAATCTAGATTGGAGTTTTCACAGGATGTTGTCGTCGGCTGTAAAAGTGAGCTTGATCTGGATCTGTTATAAATATATTGTACAATATGAGCCACATGTTATTTGGGCAAGGGACTTTCGGAAAACCAAACGAGCTTTGTTTTCATGCATATTATTGGTGGACGTTAATTATGATTGATTTAAAATACAGCCGTTGATTGTCTCTATATTGTTTGTATATCTCCTCTCATCATATGAGATATGTTGCAACATCACATCAAAATTTGCGATGTAGTAAGTATTTTTAAGTCAACTACAACTTTGGACTAGATGTCATTTGTTGAGCATCCTTTGAACTCTTTTTGGATTAGAGCATCATTTCCAACCATGCATTTCAAGGGTTTCTTAGGTTTATTTTCAATCGTTCCCTTGAGACCCTATTATCTAGGATTGTAACAATCGACTTTTAAGCAAGAGAGAAGCTTCGACATCTATTATAGTCAAATTTTTGTTCTATTGAAAACATGTTGTTATATTATTTGTCATAGGTATGTCTTTGCTCAATTGTGTGGGTTCATTGGCTTAACATTATTGATGTTGTTGAACAAAGCGTTAAAGAATGTAGCCATGTTAAAATTCGTTGTCACTCATCGAAATTTAATCTAGCTTGTGCTAGCCCATTGTGAAAAGCATTCTCAAGCTAGTTTTTCTTGATGTTGAGGTTCATGACAACCTTCTTTTTCAAAACGTTAATGCTAATATTAAGTCATTTCAACATGTGATAACTCAATTCATTGTTGCTGTGTTGGCAATGCAAATCTTTGTCTTATTGCTAATTTGCTTTGACCATGGCTTTCATTGCAAACATTGTTACATCAAGATTTCCAGTGCCACCACCTATTGGGAAATCAATGATCGAGGTGGCCCTCATTGATTCTCTCTCAGTGAACCAAACTAATGTTTACTCGTGCTTTCCTTTCATGTTCAGTAGTGTCATTAGATTGCTTGTCCAACCACCTCCAATGAGGCATGTTCTTGCTTGATTTTGACTCAAAGAATGTCTGACAAAAGAAATCATAAGTTAACTCTATTAAAAAGAAATGAGAAGAAACTCAAAAAGGAACTCTCTTGTCCAACATATTTTCAATGAGTTCCCAACAAAATATAAAACATTGATAATTCATTTTTGTCTAGGAAAAATAAATCCAAACGTTTTCACAAATCAAGATCAACATTGCTCTAACCATCTGACCTATGTTAAAAAACAAAATGCAAATTGATGGTCAAATTTCTAAAAAACTCTACCTTGAGCAATTCTAGCATTTTGTCGAAGACTCTATAATTAGTTTTGTTGATTTTTTGACATGTCTTCTTTTTAGATTTCACTATTATCCAAAAGGTAAATAAGAGCGTGGTAGTCTCTTCATTGTATTTTAAGAGGGTAGCAAACCCAATCCATTCTTTCGTTCGCAGATTCAATGATGCTACTCATGAGTGTGCTGACATTGTCAAGAATCTTATGGTGATAACTCTTATTTAAGCCTTTGCACCTCAGACCCTGCGAATCCATTTCCCACTTCCCTATTGAGACTATGGAAGGGCTTCTTGATAGAGATGATTAATACAATGTTCCTTAAAAGGAGAACAAATAAAAGATTGGAAAGAAAGGTTTCCTTGAAGGTGTTTGCTCCATCTTTTAGAAAGAATTGTTATCGTAAATTGTAAAATAAGTTTTTGAGACCTTTCTATCTATCTTAAGGTTAACTTCACTCTTTTGAATCAACATCAAGTAAAGGTGTTGACTAACATAAAGGAGATGTTTGTTACTAAACCATTAAACAAATTATAGATACAACATCATAGAGAAACCTACAAATTCTAAAATTATCATGGGAAACATGGGGATGATGATATCGGGCAATGCTAGCAACTTAAGAAATTTATTAAAACTAAATTGAATGATAGAGAGTTCAAAGAACATAATCAAAAGAAACTTGAATAATAGAAAACTTTGATATGCAATCTCAAGTTTCAATGCACTCTTTTAAATCTTGACCAAGCTTACCCCAATGAATGATAAAGGATTATTGAATGTTATTCACAGATTCCAAGTGACAAGCTCTTCATCTTAAAGAAGTTGTTTATAAAGATGGTTAGGATGCCTTTTTTATTGATTCTTCTGAGAATCCCCATATCAAAATCCTGACTTTATTAATTACTAAGGACCTCCCATCACTCAGGAATCCATTGATGACGTGACCTTAATATCCATAAATGTCATGAACTCAAATATTCAGAGGGTCCTTGTGGACTCCGTGAGCTTCAATAATATCATATTCAACAACATTGTTCAAAAGATGAATTTTTTAGGAACCTTATATAAATAATGTATTCATTGTTATTGTTTGTTGAAGATTGATTTGACATTTGCACAGCAAAACACGTTATCAATTTTATTACCTTGAAAATGTCATCCTCCTACAAAGGCATACCCTGATTGAAAATCACTTTCAAGTCTTCCCTTTTATTATTTAAATCATGATCAAGTTCTCAATGCCAATAAAAGTTCTAACAACTAAGGACAACTTATTCCAATCAAGGAAGTGCCACATGAAGGTTCTCAAGGAAACCCAGGAGAATGATAAATCTAGAGAAACATTGTGACTACTTATATAGATTTGGATGTCCATAAATAAAATATAAGGCATTCAAAAAATCCAAAAAAAAATGTTGTGACTATTTATGTAGATTTAAAAGAAGTCAAGAGGAAGCTAATCTCTTAGCATTGTTTAATTTTTTTTTTAAGTTTTTTCATGAACATTATCAAATATGTCTAATCTTGATAAAGAAATATTTGAGTATCAACTCAACTCCATTTTGTCAATAATAATAGTTTGAGAGAATTTGAGCCACTCAAAACTAAATTTATTCAACCAATGCAATCTCCCAAGTAGATATTTAATGCTTTGAAGAAATCAAATAACAAGTGAAGAATTTGCATATACTATATTCATTACAATAGTTCTTATTCCAAATATTCTTATCCTTTCCTCAAACAAAAGATCACATTGATTCAATTGCCCAACAAATTTCTTTGCTTATTAGATGCACTTATTAGGTACAACTACCAATACAAGATGAAGAAATCTAGTGAAGAGAAAACCTTAGCCCCTCAAATATTAAATTTCTAATAATAGCATTACAGTTAATATATTTTGATTGCAATGTGGTTTGCATAATTTGTGTTTCTTTTAAAGTTTATCATCTTTACCATAGTTAACCAAATGCCAATGAGGTGACTCCTTAAGTTGTGTGACATAGTTGAAAACGATAGACTCGAGGTTTATTTGCACTTTGTGGCATTAAAAGATATTTTTTAAATGAGATTTCATTAATGGGAGATTTGATGATTCAATGTAGCTGTACTCTTGTGAGATTAGGAGATTGATGAGTAAGAACACAATGGAATCATCTTCAAGTAACCTTGGAGATCTTATTCTTAGCTTTTTTTAGTTATTTTCTTCTTCCTATTGGATGTTTTCAATCTTAATATGTACAATCGCATACTCTAAGGCCATGTTTTTAATCTTTTGGTTCATGTTATTTTTGTAATTTTTATATGAATTATGTAATTTTAATCAAAACAATACAAATAAAACATCTAGACTTGTGATCAACCAAATCTTTTCATATTTCACATCTAATAAGTCTATCTTATATTTCATATATATACTTTATTTTATAGTATGCATCAAGTATATAATTTGTTTAAAATTATTAAATATTACTTTTGTAGATCGTACCAACAAAGTATCATGTGGTTATTTTAGTTTCATAATTTTCACATCATTCTTTAAGCATGTTATTGAAATTAACAATATGAATACTAAGAACTATCATTATTTTTGTTAATCATGTATTAAAACTTTCTTAGAATCAATAAAGGGTAATATTTTTGTCATATTAGTGATAGATTTAATAGCAACAAATATGAGAACATTAGAAAGGACCATTGCAATAAAATGAATAATTATTAAAATTACTATCAATGCTAACACAAAAAATCAATACTAAGATCTTAAAGAAGAATATTGATGAACAAACTCAAGGCTAAATTTCAAAAGATAAAGATGGTTAAAATAACTTAGTCTCAAAAGCTCATGTTATCTTTAAAGCAACATGCACATATATCATCATTACTATAACCTATTGTCTATAGGTACTTCTACCAACCCTTAAACATTAATTCTTGAAGTTTAAGACTTGTCTCAGCCTTTAACCTATGTATAAAGCAATCCTTATCCCTTACCTAAACAGTTTAATTAATACCTAACTACAAGCTTTGTTGGCTCTCGTTGGATTTCTTACAAAATTGTAGATTGATGAATACCATGATCTATGCACACCTTGTATTTTAATTTTTAACAATGTTATGGTAATTTCCACATATATGTAGCATTAGTAACTTTAGAATTAACTTATTACCTTGCATCTATGTCACGACTGATTCACTTGATTCATATCATCTAGATTAATTATTTTTTAATTTTTTAGTTTATTTTAATTTTTTGGATGTATTGTGACACAAGTGTCTTTATAAGCATAATATTTATCTTCATTTTTTACTTCAAGAAATTTGATCCACTAAAGCATGAGATTTCTAGCCATTGTTCACTGCAACAAAAACACAAGGATAAGCTTACCAACAGAAATTCCTTGCTTGATACTACTTGTTGTAAAAAATGGATAAAAAAATGCACTTAATCAATTTGAAAATAAATATATAAAAACCCAAAAAGAGAAAAAAAAAAAAAAAAAACACAAAATAGCACCAAATTTTATTGCTTTGATTACATCATCCAATGGCAAGACATTTATCAGCATTTGTTATTGTTAGCTGCCAGTCAAACAAATACAAGAGCACTGAATCCCTATTCTTCTAATAAGCTCAAAACATAATTATTTGACTTAGATTTTCAAAAGACCCTAGGACACCTCTCTTTAAACGTTATATAAGAGTTCAAACAACTTATTTTTCCTTTAGTCAATTTCGATAGAGAAGTTTTAGAAGTGAAGATGTGAAATTAATTGAAACAACATAAAAGAGAACTCAGAATAAAGTTATATAACCTCATTTGATTCCAATAACAGTATTTTAATATCCTATCAGTTAATATTTTTAAAAAAAAATGATCTTAAATAATATTAATTAAATATTTAACAAATAAGCTAAGAAAATCACCTCATTCGTAACCAAAGCCTGCCCATTTCGGACCAACACTGCTGCTCTATCAAAGGACTTAATGCACCTAACAGTTTCCAGCAACATTCACTAAAATAATCATATTTTATTTTAGATATTACAATCACCTACAAAAGCGACACAATAATCCTTGTACTTCTGAAATAACCTCGATTACAGAACAAATTTCAGAGATGCACCCACCCTTTCCATCGCATAACAAAAAAACTCACTATGGCTTGCTGAAGAAAAATATTTTCGGACAAACGAAACCAATATAGTATGGCTAGCACTGTATATCTCAAAAAACTTCAAAAGAAAAACAGTAAAAAAATGTTTAATTTGCGTCTAGAATAATGAAGAGTAGTATTTCCATTTCAATAAGTAAAGGTTTTAGAGCAGTAATGGGACTAACGTGCAACTAACAGGTTATATTTAATAATAAATAGCTCTGGTAAAGTTGTCGATGATAACGAGAAATAAATAAACATATAAAGACGAAAGAAAAACATGTCACCAAAATGACAGACAAGATCATCTATTTCGTTTATCGGTCTATGATCCACAACCTACCAAATCAGCTAAGCCATTCTTACAAATCTCATACGAAATCAACACCAACAGAAAATGAACTTTAAATCCCTCCTCAAGACCGTATAAAAAAAACCCTTTACCACGTTGCATAGTTGAGGAGATACATAGATTACAACAGGTGAACACCCCTGAAGCTCCTCACCACAAATAAAAAATAAAGCAACAGGAAGCAGCCCTTGGAATCTTTTATTGACGCCCGACCCTGCATCAAACGACCTCATCGAACCCATAAGTTCGGACCACAAATGACTCGACTCGACTTGACCGACATCACAGGACTCATCCCACTGGGCCTCGCGTTCTTCCCGACTTCACACTGGTATCCCCTACGCAAACAAGGCATTACAATGAGAAACATTCAATGGGAAAACGATTGAACACCTAGAGAAGTACCAACAATACCCAGTCCGACGACCTATCAACCGAATTTGAATCCACCAGAAGGGACGGAGTACTGCTCGTTTGTTCCGAATTGGAAACCGGACTGGGGAGCCTCTCCAGTGGCCATGGGCTCTTCCTCATCTTCCAACCAATAAGTTTCAAGTAGCTTAACAGCCTTCTCGTAGATTTCAGTGTTGTCATGGGTTTGCAGATTCTCAATCTTGTCCAAGCCCTCTACTTCATCAATCATCTGAGCAAACAGGTTTACCCCTCCAGTGGTGCCAAGGTTCTTATCAGCCTCGCCAACCTTCAGGATGTTCTCAAGCCCCTCTAAACATATTGTTACTATTCTGGGGTCAGGACAGACGAGAAGATCGCACAATGGTTTGATGCACCCTTGGCTTACTAAAAACCTGATCTCAGTGAAGTAAATAGAGAGTAGGGATCAGAACTCAAAACAACGGAAAGCTTTCTTCAATGGTGAAGATTGAATCAGGAAAGACGTACTTTATCTGCTCATGCGTACCCCCTGAAGTGGCATTGGAGATGGCCCAAGCAGCCTCTTTCTTGATATCGAACTCTGCACTTTGAAGCAAATCTACCAGTGGACCAATGATGTTGGCTTCAATCACAGCCTGAGATTCCAGAAATTAAGTGTTAAAATTTGGTAAGCAAGTTTTATTTGAATTTTTTAAGGTAGCAGGATCGCATATGCTTGGAGAATCTTTAGAACAGTACCTGTATCTGCTCCTTATTTCCAGCAGTTATGTTTGAAATAGTCCAGCAAGCTTCCTTCTTGATGCTTTTCTTGTAACTTTGCGTGAGAAGATTTAGAAGGTACGGAAGAGCTCCATGGCTGATCACATACTGACAAAGCACACAATACAAGTGAGAAACATAAAAATGAACGGTTCAAACATTTGCCACCATAAACCAAACAAAACAATTCTTTTATCCAAAATAACCACGGACATTTACAAAAACAGCAAAATCAAAAAAAAGAAAGACAAACCCATAACATATAGCAGATCAAGATAACAGAAGCTAATCTATATTCACTTATGCTACTAAACTTAGTCAAATAGCAGCAAAAGTTTTCCATTTACAGTATAGGCATGAAGAGTATGCATGCGTAATAGAAACTATGATAAGTGCTTTCAGCATAAGTAAAATATGTTTTAGAAAAATCAAAACGAGACGAAAACAACACAATGGATAATAAAAGCTTGTTTATGACATACAAACAGATGCACATGTCAGTTAAACTTCTCCTAGTGATTCAGTCGTTGCTAGTAAGAAATCAATAAACAAACACAATAGCAAAGAATTCTAAACTCCAACGAAATAACCAGAAAATGCATCTGAAATCACAACATACTCAATAAAACGACAGAGAAATAGAGAAATCTTATGGCATCAAACACTATCCATTGCAAAACAAATAAAAAAAGACTAGAATCTATTGTCATGTAAATCACCAAAATCTGAATAAGTTTTAACAAAGAAAAACACTCGTAACTGAGAAAAATGATACCATATTTTCTGGTAGATATTCAATTGGCTGAACAAACAAATTTCAAAATATTCATAGAACGCTATTTTTTATCTGACAAGCGCTAAATGTCAAAGAGTCCTACAATTCAAACTATATAACATGACACGATATTATTTAGAAAGATAAATCATAAACTGCAAGTAAAAACACTACGGCATAGATTCGGAAAAAGGTAAACATAGGCTTGTATGCAAAAAGTTGCAAATATGAATATTTGTTTGGCACCATGGGGTGAGAAAATTTGAAACCAAAGGAGTACCTAACTGACAATTTGAAAACTAACAATTTCGACAATAGTATAATGATATGATAACATTAGCAACAGAATAATGGCCTAACTGATACCCATCCGAAAGGAGATGGTAGGCCTGAATGAAATGTGGAGCCTGATTTTACTGTTTACATTGTACCGGTAAATATCTTCGCAAATCAAACACCAACAAATAACTAACAAGAGAATTTTCCAAAACATAGATTGATTACAACAAGAATATAGTAGGCACATACTGTGTAATATGCACATATCTTGAGTCCAGAAATATAAGTTAAGGAAGCATTGCACAACAAACAGGCTTAAAACATTCTGTTGGTATCATGGGGTGAATCAAAATTTGAAACCTGAGAAGCAACTTCATAGAAAATAGAAACCTATATAATTTTGACTGCTTCCTAGTTATGCATGAGAAGTGGATACATCACAAAGATATGACATTCAAAATCAAGTGTCAGAAATAAACCCCATTGCCAGACTCATAGAGATAGTTCTACAACCCACGGACCTATAGTAAAAACCTAAATCCGGACTCATATCTCTAGCTAACCAACCACGTGAAAACAATGTTCCTCAAGCAGCCTGAAGGCACAACTGATAAATTGGCTCATCAAAAAGGAATATACAAGCTCATAGAACCATAGATCTACATTGCCCTATTCTACCATCAAAAGAATCTGGAACTACAAGACATAAATGACAAAGAGCCGAAATACTAAAACTCCGCAACATGCTGAAAATGAAGTTATCAAAAATCTATTCAAAGCCTTATTTCCATGGAATTACAAACAGTGAAGCATAAACTCCAAAACTCAGTTTGGGTTTTGATTGGAACATTTTTAAAATATGTTCCAATCAAAACCACTTCGCTGAGTCAATCTACTCTTCCACCCGATTCACAGTCTTCACCAAGCATCATGTTACCCTTTGTCAATTCTTCTGCACCTACGTTGCAGTTTCCCCAGGTTTCATTAACAGCAGCACACTATATTTAAACAGCGAACACCTCACCCTAACAATATTTAAAATCTGATAACCCACAGATAGCTAAATTATATGAAGTGTGATTAGCTCTAAGGAAGGTTGTGCTTGGGTCCAACAATAATACTCTAGGACACCACATATAAAACAGCACATGGCATGTGCAATATGAATATAATAACATGCAAGCTCAGGCATTTCAAGATTAAGACACTCCTAGACACTCACAAAAAATGGGTATCCAATAGTGTTTCAAATAATGCTTAATAGTTTCAAGTGGCATCAAAGATGTATGATGAATTTTATATAGTGTATTGCTTTAAATTGCATTTCCCCAAAAGTTTTACAAATATCACATTATATTTTTAGAGCTAAAGCATCACCATGATGGTTTTTAACAACACGGTATCCACGAAATGCAAAGTTATGCAACACAAATTCAAAACAGCACAAAGCAAACGGAACGTCAATTTCTTAAAAAGTGTGCTCAAACATTTTTGGATATCATGAAGATGTTCCAACACTCTTCCAGCATGGGTATTCACATCATCTCTTCAGCAGTGGCCACACTTCATATAATTTAGCTATTTGTGGAAAGTCCTTCAATAAATACTATCACAGTGACGTTTCAGCTATAAAAATATAATGTGATGTTAGTGAAGCTTAGGGGAAATGCAATTTCAAACAATATACCATACACAACACACCATATAGCCTTGATGCCACTTGAAACAATAAGCATTATTTCACGAAGCACAAGGCAAATGAAACGTGAATTTGTTAATAAGCTAGCTCAAACATTCTAGGATATCTTTGAAGATGCTCCAAGACACTTTTCCAGCAAGGATATCCAACATAAGGGTTTCAAATAAAGCTAATAGTTTCAAATGGCATCAAATATATTTGATGAATTTAGGTATAGTAAAAATCTTAAAAGAATGTTATCCGGTAATATTTTTTTTGTTCTTAATTGCCTTGGTTTTATATGCAAAGAATACATTCTTGTTTGTGATTTTGTGAAGACATTCTAGGTTATTTTCTCATGACAAACATAAAAGCATACACAGGCATGCATAAACACAGTAAAAAACTGACAGACGGGGAGAGACAGACGTATAATTCATAACATAAAAATTCATCAGAACTTATAAAATCCAAGCAATCATACAAATATATAATGGTCTTCAAAGAAGAGCAAGTCCAAATACAATTCAACATCAGCAAGTCAAAAAAAAAAACACAACAATTTATGCATCCTGTTAAATAATTTCCATTCAAAAACACCTCAGCATGTCAATGTACTCTTCTACCCAATTCACTTTCTTGATTATAAATGTGCCATGGAAACCCCTCAATTATTTTGTTCTTGCATTTTTCCTATCAAGGATAGCACATTATTTTTCTAGAGCTACCAACTCACCTTGTTGAACAGTCATTACTTCTAAGGGTATGATGTGCTATTATCACACTGCAAAACTCTAGGACAACGTATCGAAAAAAGGGTAGTGTCAAGTGTGATTTGAATTTCATAGGAAGCTAGCTCAAACATTTTACGATACCACTGAAAGAGCTTGTAGACAATCTTCACCCATGGATGTCCAACTCAAGGGTTTCAAATAATCTAACAGTTTCAAATGGCATCAGAGATAATATCATGGATTGTGGTACAGTAAATAATTTCAAATTGCATTTTCCCTAAGTTTCATTAATAGCACAATGTATTTCTAAATCGACTATGTCATTCTAATGATAATTAACATCCAAATACCACAAATAAATAAATTATATGAGTGTAATTTCTTCTAAAGGGATAATTTGCATGTGCTTGACTTTAGCACTCTACGACACCACGCTCAAAATAGCACATGGAAAGCACAATTTGAATTTTACAAAAGGCTAGTTCAAATATTTTAGAAAACCATTGGAGATGTTCATAGACACTCTTCCAGCATACGTTAAACTCAAAAGTTTCAAATGGCATCAAAGATAAACGAGGGATTGTGGTATAGCACAAATCTCAAAAGTTCTATCCTCTATTCATTTTATTATTCATACGTGCCTTGATTTTACATGCATAGCATTCATCCTTTTATAACTTTGCAACAATATTCTTGGCTCTTTTCTCACAACACATGCATGAACAGACGCAGATACAGACCAAAAGAGAGAGACGGACATGTAAATTTGATAATTTATAATCAAGCTACTTCCATTGTAAAGAGTTTGTTTCAGTCACAATCACAATGTTTTTTCAAGTATTTTATCTGTATAACTTTAAGGAAGGCAACCTATGACCAATTCATATTTAACAAAAACCAAATTTAATCAATGAAACTTTATTCAGTGCTCATCAAATTTTGGTAATGTTTATTTAACAAACCAAAAAAAGTTCACCGTTTACACAAACATAGGATAGGATTACACCATCACACATTTCAACAAGAATAAAAAGAAATATTTGCCCTGGTCTCTACCAAGGGACTAAACTATGAATAATCAACAAAAAAGTCAGAGAATAAATTGTGCCAAAGTACCATACCTACCAAAGTGCACCAGTTCACAACAAATAATATGCCTACACGGTTAAAAAATGAAGACAGAAACTAGAGTTGCTTTATCATATTCCAGATGCTAGTCATTAGCATTCAGAAAGAGAGTGAAGTAGAATCTTCATCTTTTCCAGAGTAAATGACAAGCAATTCTAGTGATCAATTATATGCAATTTGTAATTTTTTTTAATACATTTGCTTACACATTGCTTTCACTCAAGCAATATGTTAGACCTCAATATTCTAAAAGTGTAGTTTTTGCAAAAGCAATATGGTAGACCTCAATGTTCTAAAAGGGTACTTGTTACAGCATGCACCCATATAAGGACCCTTTATAACACTTATGAAAATGGAAGCAGGCATCCACTCTGTTTCTTCAAAGCAAAACTTCAAAAATTTTCAGCCATTAGATATATAGAAATATGACTCAGCAAGCTAACTTTACTATATCATTTCACTAGTTACCTAATCATAAAGCCCCTCTATCTTCCATCATTCCTCATTTTTTAAAAGTTTTCCTGTTAGCATTTGAGAGTTTTCCTTATAGTTCATTCGCTAACACCTCATGTTTTTGCACTAGCCGTGAGGTAGAAAACACAATTCTAGAAGGGGCAATGGGCACAGAAATTTTTCTGATTTTTTCCTTCTACGCTATTTCTGCAAACATGCTTATTCGATTTCACGACTACTCTAATTTGATGCCCCTCTTACCTTTTTGTCGCTTCTAATGTTTATACATAATGGTTTTTAACAATAAGTCTGCTTTTCTATGCTTGCACGCTTTGAATATACATCCTTCTCTAAATTCTATAATCTTTATCAAGTTCTAAATCAACAAATCGTTGAGATTTTAAATACTTGTTCCTTCTCATCAATTTTTTTTCCCTGCCCAACATTAGAATTAGCTAAATCACTGTATCCATGTTGTATCAGGTTGTGCAGACCAATTATTCTTCAAATGTCTAGCAACCCAAGTCAAGCAAATAGAGAAACCAGTGAAAAAAAATAAGAAAAAAAAATCAGCTTTCAACCAAATTTCACTGACCAAATCCAAGCATCTCAAAAAACACAAACTAAAACCAATAAACAGAAATATTAAACAAAATTTTAAAAAAAAATAAAGGAAAACAATAAGCATTTCCATCAGCTTGCTTTTCAAAATAAAATACGACTTAACCAAAGGGTGCAGAAAATTCAGAACAAGAAATTCATATATATATATATACTAAAAGCAACACCAGAGTACTGCAGTAGAACTGAATTAACAAGTACAAGGCATCAGGGTTACATTAGTCAAAAGATAATTGAATTAGTTACTACAAAAAATAATTTTTCTTTCCATATTTCCTGTTGTCAACAGTCATCTATCCAAAACCACCCATGCAATTTGAGAGTACAACTTTAGATTTCCTTTTTTTAATGTAGCTTGATATGTACAGAGCTTCAAAAAAAAAAAATTTAAACCACATTATTGCATAGATTTTGCATTGAACCATAATATAAGCGCATTCAAACATTTACTCGAGAATAGTTTTTGACAATGTGCATAATAAGTAATAGCAGACAAATAACGTGCTAACTTGGAGTCCCAACAACATAATTGTTTAAAAAGAAAGCGAACACATCAGCCAACTAAATCCATGTGAATGAACTAATCAAGAATATTACATGTCTAGGAAGTATAAGATACTCAGGAAAAATTAAGGATAGCTTAAATGAGAACACAAGAAAATTCAATATTGAAAGGAGTAATTCAATTACCTGTGTTTGTACATCATCGCCAGTAACAATGTTACCAACTGTACGGAGGGCAGGAATTAGGACTGATGGTGATGGATGGCTGAATTGGACCATCAATAATAAACCAACAAAAGAACAACACAAAAAGGCAATTACTAGAGGAAACGTGAAAATTTATGGTATTAACTAAATACTGGGAGAAAATAAACATACAAAAGAAGCTCAACAAGTCGAGGAATAACTTCAGCTTCAATTACAGCTTGGATTTTGTCATTGGTACCATCAGAAAGATAAGAGAGAGCCCAGCAAGCATCAGTGAGAACTTCCTCATCAGTTGAATGAATGAGATGTTTAAGTGCTGGGAGGGCAGGCCTTGTCTGGTCCAAGAAAACCACATGGGTTTGATAATGCATGGAAAAATGAGCATGTGATTTGGCTAATCAAAAAGTCAGTATTCTGCAAACCTGTTCAAAATTAGGTTGTGGTTTCCCCCTACAAAAATTTGATAGAGTCCAAGTGGCATTCCGAAGCATTGATAGCTTAGCTTGATCATTTAGTTGTAATAGCAGAGGCATCAATGCACCATGGGAAAGAACAAGGTCACGACATCTTGGAGAATCACCAGCCACATTACCCAATGCCCACACAGCCTAACAAAAATTATCAACATAGAGTAGGAAAAACAGTAAGTCAAGACTCAAGATAGATCAGCAATGAAAATTACCACATCTATTTCACTTAAAAGCAGCAAGGTAAGAACCAAATACTTAAACTAA
Organism: Vanilla planifolia; assembly: GCA_023846275.1. Classification (NCBI taxonomy): domain Eukaryota; kingdom Viridiplantae; phylum Streptophyta; class Magnoliopsida; order Asparagales; family Orchidaceae; genus Vanilla; species Vanilla planifolia. The sequence goes on along the minus strand of CM043869.1, from coordinate 35,468,844 downwards.
GACATCAAGAGCAATATTTTGATAAATTCAGCCAAGCTACCACTGACGATATTCCTTTGCTTCTAATAAAGGTTCAGAGGGATCAGATGAATTACAAATTGCATACTACAACAAAATCCATGACAAGAACCAATTTGAAGTTTGGTAGAACAGAGCAATCAAGAACACTTTACAACCTAATCAAATAACAAGAAGTGCAAAAAGGTTGGTTAGGCATATTAGTGAGTAGTGACCTAAAATCTAACTTGATAGTGCTATTCTTAGGTTGATTAGTACCATATAAAAGAAATCTGCCACAACAATAGCAATAAAGGGAGAAGTGGAAAAGGTCAGAAGGAATATACAACCAACTATATACTTCCATGCTGAGTTAGAGACACTACTGCTTTAGAAGGTTAGTGGAGACAGCTACAAGAAGCACAAATCATTGCATATTTGCAAAATAAACAAATGAAAGCAAGAAAATCACTAGAGGAAAAGGATAGCTCATGCTGCATACCCTAACAAAAGGAGATTACTAGCAGTAATTAAATATAGTTTTCAAAACTATCTATCAATTATTTTACATAATAAACATAAGGTGACTGATCGGAAATGTAGGAAGCAAAAAGAAAAATCCTAGGAGTTGAAAAATTGCATGTCCAAAAATCTGCATGCTAAATAAAAGTTTGAAGGAAACTAGGGTAGTGCATAAACCATGTTAGATGAACAAAATCTGAAATCATTTATATCAAGCACATTAAAGCAAGCCTGTTTTGAATTTTAAAAGCTTGAACATGATATATAAATATTGATACAAAGCAAAAAATATATTTACATGCATTTCAATTCTTTTCAACAAGTTGCAACATAAAATACACAGAAACTCTTCTTTGTCAGCTTACTAATGGCTCACTTTATGCTACAATGACAAGATATTCCATTGCCTGCACTCAATATTGGGTTCTCATGTTAACTCAATGATCTTCAAAAGATGAATTGGATTGGAAAATTAGAAGCAAACAAGAAAATAACAAGCCCAATTGCTATCCAAACCATTTTAACATTCAATCTAAGTTGAGATAAGTTCAGATCAAATGTGTGTTGTCATAAATAAGTATATATGCATGTGTTTGTGTGTACAAATATAGTGTTTCTATTCCATAATTAAAAACTTATAGTCATTCCTGCATTTCCCTCATTTAATGCTTCATCTCACCCAAGAAAATAGCAAGAAAAATAACATAGAAGAAACAACGCCTCTAACTTTCCTGCTATTTTATGCTAGTCATTCAATTAGCTTCAATTAACGAGGTTGCATCTCAAGACCTATACCACATAAAGTGCATAAAGTTCCCAATTCAACATCAAGCCTAATTTATCTATACTTTTCATGCCTACAACGAACAAACTTTTTGTTCCATCTTTGAATTGCAAATGCTGAAAGCCTCTTTCAATGGATTGATTCTATCATGAATAAGAGCATTCAACACAATGAGTCACTCAAGTTTGAAGATTTCTAACATATCCACACTAAAAGACTCTATCACAGCTAGAATCTTTGTGCTTTTAGGTCCTTTATGTTTTTTTTACTAGCACTGTTCAGGAATATTCTTTTCATCCCATACCATCTGTGTTTGATATTTCATAGTAGAGAGATTCTGATATCACTCTCAGATTCCCCAATTCAAATCAATTTTTTGCAGACTATCAAACTTAACACCAATTATGCTGTTGTAAGTTGATAGGCTTAATTAACCATAGTTTGATTTCATTCACTAATTTAACCTGCTTCAACTGTCACCAATTAACAGCTATAAAAGAGTATTTTCAGGTGTAGTTTTAAGGGATGGGCATAATTTAATATTTATAAGACATCATTTAATGAAACCAATGTTTTTCCTAGCCTCTTAAATACAGTTGAACCAGGATAATTTAAGTGGGACAACATGAACCAGTGTCTTCCAAATCAATTTGTCTTGAACAAAAACAAAATTAAGCATAGATCTGAATTTGAGCTAGATCAATATGATTCCATTCGATTTTAAGCTAGCACTGGATCAATTCAAATTATGATATACAACAACCATTACCAGAGATCAAATTGATATGAATACTAACAATATGATATACAACAAACCATACAACAATACATTTATTTAATATTTCATAAACTTCACGTAATAGAAAATAATCCTAATCCTAAATAAGAATATTCACAAGTGCTATATTCAATATGAGGTTAAATTAAAAATTACTAGTCCCAAGCACCATATAGTAGATTGATTGATACAAAAATAATTAATTACCAATACTTAATTTAAAAATAAAACAAACATATTTTAATTAAGCTAATTACAAGGCTCAGTTGGTAAATTAGCAATTAAAAATACTTAATTTCAAAAGAACTAAAAAAAATAGATCTTAATTAAGCTTAATGAAACAATGAAGGGAACAAATGATAAGAATGAAAACAAGATAAATAGAATATGTCAATTTGCTGCATAGAAAGGAAAATTAATAAAAAAAGTTGGACACATTGGGCATGATTGAACTGTGAAAACAAAGATAACTAGAACCTTAAGCTGATTCTACTAATAATATAGAAGGAAGCAATATTTTATAAGTTGTAAGCACGCATACATTGGGATGTGGGTGTTGAAACATCCACTATAGTTTAAGCTTATGCCTTTCAAAGTAGTTTTATGCTCTATTCTAACATTAAGTGAAAGAAAGTATAATCAGAAAATACAACTGCATATGCAAGATGGCCTTGATTAGCACTTGAAGAAAACCTTTAGCACTCTTATGCTTTATAGCTACTAGCTACATGAACAAATTCATCGGGAATGGAGCCACCAGTCATACTACTCAATCCAACCATTCAATGACCACATTCAAGCAAGGGATTCACCTCCACAATTCAAAAAGTTAATCAGCAGTAAGAAGATGTGCCTGAGTGGAATGGGAGAAAAGAAAAGGACAATAAATTGCTCCTATAATTCCCTCCAACAACAAACCCAGCAACAAAAAATAATAATCTCAGTCCACAAACAACCGTTAGAAAATTTTAAACGCCAGTATCATATCCACTTTTTTTATTTGCAGTTCAATGTGGCATAGCAAAATTTCATAGGAATATATACCTGCTCTCGAACATCATCACTAGGGGAACCAAGGAGCTTCACAAATATTGGCACAGCCCCATGATCTATCACTACCTTGGTGTTCTCCGATGTCCCAGAAGCAATGTTGGTGAGCGCCCAAGCTGCCTCAAACTGTACCATAGTTTTATTTTACTCAGATCATAACCAAAATTGGGTAGACAATGAATTAGTAAAGTTTACAAGCTGAATTGAATTTTATAAGCATGAAGAGTATCGAAGCTCCTTGCCTGAAGCTGGGGGAAGTCATCCCTTGTAAGAAATTCAACAAATCTTGGAACAACACCAGTCTGAATAACCTCCTCAATTGGTGGACTGCGTTCTGTTTAGAAAGGCGAATCTCAAATTTAAAATGGCATGATCGAAGCATGTACAAGATAACATTCCATGATAATCCAGTACCGATCGACAGTAATTTGCGAAACTGAGTAGTTGATTCCAACTGCAAGGCATTGTCCTCAGAATAAACTCCAGCCACCATACCAGGAAGACTCTCCAACTGAGACACCAAACACCGTTAGGAGATGTATTTCATTAGCTAACGTTTCTGATCTAGAGATGGAAAAAGAAACCTATGAACGTAGCCAAAGAGAGACGAAAAGATCGTGGCACACAAAAATAGAAAGAGGGCAAACCTTCTTCTCGACGGATGAAACATGGGCGGACGACGGGAAGGGTTGTGCCTGCATGCCTTCGCGTCGCTTCTTCTGAAGATTCTCTTCCCTCTTGTTCTTCCGGATCTCCACCATGTTGTCCTCCCTCCGCCGCCGCCCCTCCTCCGCGTCCACCGCCACCTTATACTTGTTGCGGCGAACCTCCGCCCGAGCGCTCGGCCTCAGCGACATCGCCGCCAACTGATATGGATCGACTACGGGAGGCGAACGAACGAGAAAAGAAAGAAAGAAGGCGTAGAGGTGCGATTACCCTAACGATCTTGTTTCTCGCTTTATTAACCCTTTCCTGAAGACAGCAGGACTAGAGAGAGAGAGAAACCCTATCGGAGAGTGGTGGAGATGTAAGCGTGACAATATTTCGGAAAACCACGTATTTTTCTATCTATATTAGAATTTGGACGTCATTTTTTGACCTTGTTTAGACCAGTATGAAACCATACGGTTTTTGCGGTTCAAAGTGCACCGAGTTTCGGCTCTCGACATGTGTTGGGACTTGAAAGTACTAAGTGGGCAGCCTGGTTCAACTTCAAGTACAGCTATAAATGCCATGACTTTAATATTATGCGTTAACAAATATTATCTTTCATAATAATCATTTTTATGTTGTTCGGAAATTTTCATTAACAAACTATTTAGAAAATATTGAAATGTTTAGGAAATAATGAAATCAAATTATTAGAAAAAAATTAAAAAAAACTAATATTACCTTTTGTAATATCTCTACTAATATTATGATAAAATAAAACTTTATGACCTCAATCTTAATAATATAATTTTATCTTTATTTATAAAATAAAGTTAAAATATTTTATTCATAGAAATAAAACAAATTACATGCAATTTATATTCATATTAAGTTTCAAAAAAAATTCTAACTCAATCAAAGCCAATGAGATGTCCTCATGCAAAATATTAATATATGTTTATAAATGATAAGTCCATCTTATTAAAGTCTTGAATTTAATCCATTATAAATACTAACTCGTTAACAAATGTACTTTTTCCTATATAAGTCCATAATATAACGATAACAAATAGCATTTAGTAAAAAGACAATTATATAATAAATTTGAAAAAAATGGTAAAAAAATGAAGAAAATTATTAATATCTTATAAGACAGTCAATTTCTTATTAAGAGCATTGTCTTAATAATAATATATATGTCAATAATAAAATTTATCAATCCATGTATAGAATTTTTTTAGAATTATTATTAGCACAAAGTTACATATACAATTATTATTATTCACAAGACAAAAGAAAAGATACAATATTGTTTTATTTCTTGATTCAATGACTATTAAAAATCTTCTTTTAAAAAAATGTATTAAAATGGTTATGAAATAATTGAGAAAACAAACCAATAAGCTAAACAACTTTATAAAAGTTATTTCACAAATCCAGGAAAGTGCTTTCTCCTAATAAAAATAACTCCAAACTCATGGGTTTAACAACACACTTCTCTTCCCCTTTCTTTTTAAGAATCCAACAACCATTTATTCCTTAATAGTAACTTATTGGCCATGACTTCTTTCCTCATGAAGGCTAGTTTGACTACTCTAGTCACTTTCCATTTTGCTTTCTAATCACAATATTGTTTCCTCTTTATAACTTATTGTTCGTAACCACCATTCTTCCCAACAGTTACTTGTCTTCAAACTCTTCTCTTTTTGTATGGATGTTATCATGTTTTTAAATCCTAATTATCATGGAACCTCATCATAGATATCTCAAAATTCTACAGCATGTCAACTAAGAAGTATCTCATCAATCTTCTAAGCATTATAGTTATCATCCTCCTTTAGTTAAGAATGGGGAGTTTAACACTCTTTTCTTTTCCAAGAGATTGTAGCTATTAGTTTCATTAGCCCAAGATGAATCAAACATATTTTGGCATATTTTGATAATAATAATCTAATTAAGTAATAATATCATATAAGTGAATGAAAATATTATTAAGATAAGTGATCATAAAGAAGACCAAATATATATATATATATATATATATATATATATATATATATATATATATATATATATATATATATATATATATATATATATATATATATATATATATATATATATATATATATATATATATATATATATATATATATACATTCATGCATATATATGTGTATATATATTCATATATACATTGAAGTCATAGCACATATACTAAGGAATTATCTAATCCAAATATTAATACTGTGAGATCCAACACACTTCCTATAGTGTTAAGGATAATATCTCAAAAAATCCAATTTTTATTCTCATTTGTCATATATTGAACTATTATGCCAAAACATATGCATGAAATAGATATACTAGCTTAAATATTAAAGCTAATATATATTCTTTTTTTCATTTTAAGGATTTTTTATATTTTATTCATCTTATTTAATTATTCTTTTATAATGTCATATAATGAAAGTCATAAAAAATGGTAAACCATATAATCAATAGACTCATGTAATAAATAATGTTGAAAATCATATGAATCACTTTAGACTATAAAGCATTAATAATTTCTATCATAATAATATGTATATAAAAAATACCAAAACAATACTATCATATTATATCATAAGTTTTCAAATTCATCCACTCGTTTAACAAATAGATCCTTTGTTATGCTTTCATTGAATTTTTAATAATAACAAGCATATGAATTGGTCAATATGTATCCTACAAAGAGTATGTTTCTTAAGTTATTTTATTCCCATAAATTATTTCTCATGTCTTAGGCTTCTACTTGAGATCATAATTGAAAGATTTAATAATCATATTATACAGTCCTCCAAACTGTACTATATAGTATCTATATGATCCCAGTATAGTATTATACATCTAAGCATTTAAATCATTTTCATCACACATCATACTAGTACATCATCATATTATACAATCCTCTTTACTTCATATTACTCAACTTGTTTGTTTAATGTGATCCATAAATTTTGTAAGATTATAGTACTATACTATGTACCACATCATATTGTGCTTCTCTATACAATCCCTTTTATTTTAGTAGATTTCCTACACTTGTTCAATATGTTACATATTGTCATACTAAATAATAACTGAATTATTTATTTTATTTCTCTCTCTCTCTTATTTTCTTAGACCATCTATTAATCGTACTAGTAAGATGAGGACATCAAGCCCTATTATTTATTGACCTTAAATCTAAGTATATCATATAACGTGATACCCATATTGTCCTATATGATTAACCTATTCGTGCAATAGGAATTATGCTCATCATACTAATACGATCTCAAAAATTATCTAATATGATTAATTTTGACAACCATTGCATTGCTTTGTTAGAAGCTTATCTTCTCGTATTATAACAGTCTTAGTTTTCTTTATTTTATTTATTGTATTTTTTAAAGCTCTTTGAGAAGAGTCTAATGATGTTTAATTTGTAATTTTTGGAGCTCTAATGAATAAAGTATGAATTTTTAAAGATTTGGGATAAATTTGTAACATGAATGATAGATTTGTAATTTTTGAATGTCGGCTTAGTTCAAATTCGATTTGGCGGAGGATATATTTGCAAATACCAAATTTAGAAGGGGTTTTCTACAAAAATGCGGTTCACGAACCATCACTTAAGTCGATTCTGACTGCGGCTATAAAAGCCGACCCATGTGCATCTGAAACGCACTTCTGCAAACACGGCGGCAAGGCACGACAGTGAGACAAGGCGGCGAGGAATTTTCGTGATTTCCGGCACACGACGGCGACGACAACGGTTGATTAAGGTGAGAATTTTTGTTTGCTTTATCGTCGGGTTGTATAAGTTTTTTTTTTCCGGTGAGTGGCGGTCAATTGGCCTGTGAGAGACGCAAGTGATTTCGAGCTCGCCGGTGAAATAGGTCGGTTTCGTCGGACGTACAGGAGAGAGAGAGAGAGAGAAAGAGCGAAAACCGGTCCACCCCTTTGGACCGGGTTACGCTGCTGAACCGGGCTGCTAAGCGCCGGCAGTCCAGCGTGCCGAGAGCGCGCAGTCCAATGCCGAGCGCGCACGCAGTCTAGCGGGCATTTCAGTGCCGCGTAAGCTGATTTTGGGATTATTTTTGGATTTTTCATGTTTGGGAAAGCTTTTAGAAAATCAATTTTTGCTACAGTACCGATGGAAGCCAAAATATAGGAAAAATAAAGGAGATTTTGGGATTTTGGGGAACCGTTTGGGAACAGCTTTTAGAAAGTAATTTTGGCTAATAAGTATATTTTAAATTGATTATGTTTGCATTTATAGGCTTGTAGGACATCAAGAAAAATTATAAGTGGGCAAGAAATTTTGGTACAGCAAATCCAAGTAGATAAATTCTTAACCCTGTGATGTAGCACAATACTATGTGTTTGTTTTACATGGTTTTCTTTCAGTTACGTGGTGTTTTAGTTGTTCTATATGTTGATGTTTATTTCATTTGCATGACAACTAAAAAGGAAAGAAATAATATGGTACAATATGCTAAAGAAAGAGACGAAACAATATGGCATGAAAGGTTTTTTGATATGGCATGGATTGATGTTTGGAAAATGACAAATAAAATAATGAGATTCCCAGAGAACATTATCCTCACCACTAGGCCCAGCATCTGTTGCAGGGTATCGATCTTCGGATCAGATATCTGCCTAGTGTTTATACCAGGCCCAGCGTATGTCGCAGGGTATCGATCTTCGGATCAGATATCTGCCTGGTATTATGTGTTATGACTCCATGATGATTTACACCAGGCCCAGCATGTGTTGCAGGGTATGGTACCATACCTGCCTGGTGGCACTAGGCCCAGCATGTGTTGCAGGGTATCGATCTTCAGATCAGATATCTGCCTATTATTATGTGTTTGGTTGGATGCCAGCTGGAAGTCATTTATTGATGATGATTGGATCCAGAGGATAATGCGTCAAAGGGAATTGGGCCCGGTAATAACACACTATATAAGGAACTGGTATTTCTTTATGATTTTCATTTGGCATTACCTTATATATATGACATATGGTATGGTTTTAGCTTGATGCACATGATTCATCTTTATTGTTTATGGTATTTTGTTATGTCTTTTTATTTACTTGGTTAACTATGTTGATTTATCTACTAAGATGTGTAAAATCTCATTTAGTGCTTACATCACAGGTCATGAAACCACTACACTGAGAGATAGGAATGGTGCTGCTACAGAAGAGTCATTTCCAAGAGACGTGTGAGAGGGAAAGTTTTGGTGTGATTAAATGTTTTAAAACATGTCTTTATATATATACTTTGGATTTTGAGTTAGTGTTTGTCTTACCGTCAGGTCCCCACCTTGGGTTTGATTCTTTGTCCTCACTTAGATGATGCCTCTCGCGACTCTGATGATAATTTTGTGATCTAATGGTACTGTTTTAGGTAGGGGCTTGACACGTATAATGATACAAACAAACTTATATTACATGCTTCTGTAGTCGAATTGACACTTTTTGATATAGGAACATCTAATATTAGCTTACAAACACACACATGTTGGCATCACACTAGTCTATTTTAAACTCAAAGCCATACCTATGTTGAATCCTATTTTAATTAATCATCTTTATCAACCATAAGGGTCAACTATTGACTATATTTTTCTTATAATTATCTCTATCATTTTTGCTTTATTTTGTCTATGTATATTTTGTAGAAAAATATGTCGTTATGTAAGTTGATTCTTGTACATGCGTCATCTGTTATCATTAGTCATCTATCATCACCTAGTATCTATCGCTTTTGATTAATGCCATCTGGTTGCTCAATATAACCTTGTCACCCACCATCGCCTGGCTACCAATCAACCACTTGCCCTCTGACCACCACTAATGACCGTTATCTACTTGTTCATTGCTTGCATCCTAGTCATATCATTATTAATGTTCAATCATGTTGTATGATTGCATAATTTTTCTTATATTATTATTTTTGTGTATTTTTATTTTTTGTATTTAATATAATTGACTCATTTAGAGTTAATAACTTATAATTTTAAATATTTTATATATTTTTATATTTAATATAATTAACCTATTTAAAGTTAATATCTTGAAATTCTAAAACTCTCTTTTAGATTTTTAAGTATTATAACTCTGAAATTTTCTTGTCATATCTACTTAGAGTTAATATCTAAAAATTTTAAAGATCTCTTTTAGATTTTTAAGTAATTTAATTCTAAAATTATCTTTTCTCGTGTTAACTTATCTTTTCTATGCTTATGATATGTTCATAATATGTATTTTATTTTGTTTTTTTCATGCATAGTTATTGAGTTCTCTTTTATTTATAAATAGGAGAGACTCTCTCATTATGATATTATTGATGAATAAAACTTCTTTTATTTTTGTACTTTTACTTTTATGAACAAAGAATATGTGCTCAACTATAGTTAGAGAAATTTCAACTACCCTTCTCTTGTGAGAAACAATGATAAAAAAAATGAAAGGCCTTTTATCAAGAGAGTTCATAACCAAACAAATTTCTTCTTTCTGACACCCTCAAGTCTTCACCCACCTTTTTATTCTCTCAATTAAACTAACAAACTATGTCCCACCTAAACAAGACCCCAAATCCTAGCATATCATCTTATTAACCCTTTAGCCAAGTTTTTCCACTAACCCAAACCTCTACCTCATCATTATTTCTTTCTTTCATGCTTCACCTGACAACTCAAACAAAAATTACAAGACATCATCTCTAAAAGGTCTACTTTTTAAGAAATTTTTATTTTTTAGTAAGTAATTTAAAACTAAAATCATTTTTTCTCTATTAAAATACTCTTTAAAGAGTTTTATGTTTAATTTTTTATTTTATGTATGAAATTGGATTTGACAAAATTACTAAACAGAACTTTATACTTAATACTTAATGTATTGTCGCTTACTCTATTTAATAATCTATACTAAAACTATGGATGTCAATATTTGAATAATTTTAAAATGTCAAACACGTCACATAATCTTAATTAGTGTATATTATCCTTTAACATTTTCTAATCATCTATTTAATATCTCTAGTATTGTAGGATTCAATTTAGACTCTATTAGAAGTCTAATTTTTCCACATCATTTTCTATTTCTCCTCTGCTAAACTTAACACCATATAAATAGAAAGTAATTGTAGAACCCATATTGTTAATGACTTTGATTCTATGAATGACTCTCCTCAGAGAATTTTTGACTAACCCCTCTCACAAAGCACACTTATAAATTGGCTAATAATGATTCTAATGTCATTTAAATATTAAACTATCACTAAAATAATATTATTTTATATATATTTGTTGCTGTTAGATATTCAAAATTCCATGCCCATGGTTTTGAATGTGATATTTTCATGAAATTTCTTAATATTTTATAAGTTTATAACTCTATTATCTATTAAGTAGATTAAACTTAGACCAAAATTTTGAAATTACAAATCTATCGTAAGCAATCTTATGAAATTATATTTATACCCATATTATTAAAAATTCATAAAACAATTCTTTAGGTCTTTAAAATTTATAAACTTAATATCTTGAAGTTTGTTTTAAAGTTTTTTTCTATTGATATACTTAAATATATTAAATAATATTTTTTATTAAGTTTGAGTTTATGACATACCTCTCAATATTATTTTATTATTTTTAATATTTTTATATGTAAATAATATATTTAAAAAAAATCATTTGATCATGCTTAATCACACTTGATCATAATTTTCTTGGCTTTATTATAGGACTTCACTTAAGTCCAAATTAAGGGAGGTTATAACATATGCACGATATAGTTCAAAATACTTATTTTTTATGGATCATATGATACAATGAGGGAACTTTGTAAGTATGATTAAGGATAACAACTTAAGGGTCTATAAGGAACTAATATAATTTTAGTTGCTTATTAATCACGTCACACATAAGATACATGTTCACCATTGTGTACATATAGTTTTATAAAAATAAAGAAAGATTGAGATTGAAATGAAAGTCAACTCTTAGATTTAGATAGATAAACTTGTTAACTACAACATAAATACTATAGTAAATTAATATATGTATTATTTATAAAATAATAAAATTTTCATATTATTTTCATTAAAATATCAAGAATAATAAATTAGTTTTTATGTAAATTTGGTAATTATATGATTATTTTTTGAATTATAATATTTTAATATTACCTTATTATCAAACTTCATATTTTTGTGTTAAATTAGTTAAAAAAAAAAGAATGAAATAATTAATATACTCTGAAGACATTATCTTCATATATTCTTGAATTTTATTATGATCTCACAAGATAAATATAATCATCTACAACTACAAAATATTTAAACATACATATATATATATATATATATATATATATATATATATATATATATATATATATATGATAAGAGCAAGGTTAACCCATATACGTAATACAAGACTAGGACAACCTAATTACATTGACATAATATTGATATACATGATACACTATGAGAATAGTCTATTATGGTGAGGATCCCCATATTAGATCTCATGATGTTAGTTCCAAAGAATAGTTATATAAATGGCAAAAATATGAGCTATATATCAAGAATGAAATGAATGAGAAAATAATTGAATTATCTTTTGAAGAAATAAATCATTAAGCCTTAAAAAATATAATAAAATAGAAATTAGAAAATGAAAGAACATTTATGTGCATATTCACGTTTCTTGTTAGATTTATTGATTTTCTCATATTATGATTTATTTTCTTATATACATTATTTGTTAATTATCATAACAAAATTATACTTTTTTTGTTATAAAATTATTTTTATATATTGGTATATTTTTTTGTTTATCTATTAAGTTCTTTAAAATCTTATTAATATTAATATCATAAGTAATAGATTTATTATACTAAAAATTATAGACTTAGATGTCATAAATGAGGATTCTACTTATTTGTAAGCATAGTTGTTGATCTCATATAAGTCTCTCTATTAAGTGCCTATTTGAATCTATGTGGTTTTGACATAATATTTATTTATGAATTGAATAGTTTATGCATAATTTTATAGTTAGATCATTTATTTATGTTGATCTTTTATTTAGTTTAATAGTTAAACAATTTATGTTTGATTTTACTCTTACCATCAAGTATTCACCTAGAATTTTATCCTTGCTACTTTATTTGAAATGTGCATAACTTCTAATTTTTGTTATAATTATGTAAATGGAGAAGTTGAGTCCTAACAATATTTCACATTAACACAAAGATAGTCACTATTATATCATCAATATAGGTCATGCCATTAATCATTATTTTTTTTTACTTTAGCCAATCTTATGTCATGATTTGATTAATAATGCCAAAGAGAAAAACATACCCACATTCTCCCTCATTAAGGAAATACATAACAACACAAACATGTTATAACATCCAAAAATTGGGAGAAATTATTTAAATAATTATTTTTGGTATTTAAAATTTACCAAGTGCTAAAATAAAAAAACTATAGTTTCAAGGTTATTTAGAGATATTTAGGGAGAAAATTTCAATTATCCTCAAAAGTTAGCAAATATATTCATTGGTAATTATTATATTAATTATGAATTTCAAAAGATTTATTTGATTTTCTTCAAAAATCATATACTGTCAAAAATAAAGTATAGCACTTAAAAGTGAGGAAGTGGGCTTAAAAAATAGAAATACAAATTATTAAAATCTCAATGAAAACAAGTATAAGAAAATTTTTCGTGTTTAAATTGTGAAACAAAGGATGAAAAATTTTTAAGAACTAAGAAATATTTGTAGAACTGAAATATTATAATAAATATTGAATAAAGTCAAAATATTATGAAAATAAAATGAGAGGTATTTATAAAAAAGCAATATACAATTAACGTAGCATAAATAGGAGGTATCATGAATGAGAAATATTAAAAAAAAGAAATAATAAAATATTTATTATAAACAAATTTATATTAAAAAGATTATATAATTTCATAAAAATTTATATATATATATATATATATATATATATATATATATATATATATATATATATATATATATATATATATATATATATATATTAATTTTTTTTTCTAAAGTTTTAAAACCTAACTAGTAAGAGCCAAACGGCTGAGAAAAATCATTGAATGATGAGGCATGGCCATTCAAGGAATAGGAAGGGTCCAAATGTTGAAGTGGATCCAATGAGGAAATCAAAGAGCCAAAATATAGAAAGAGGAGCAACAAGTTATAATAGGGAATTTTGATGACTATTATGTCAATTTCTAAAATTTGTTAATTATGGTTAAGACCACTACAATCAGCATATTAAGGTAGACATATTATGTATTCTTTGTGCATTTGCTTAATGATTATTATATTGTTATTAATTGCTTATTAAAATTCAACTTTAACATAATTTGTTGCTTGAGTGATGATTGTTTTGATATAAATCTTGTTGATATGCTTATTAATTTTAGTTGAGAACCATCATGCTTTACACGCTTATTTAAAAAAATGGCTTATGTACATTCTTTGTGTCATATTAAATTTATTTTGTATTAACTTTTAGCACTGTCAAAAATTATTATAAATAAATAAATCATAATAGTAAGAAAATTTTTAATTGAATTCCTTAAATTAACAAAAGGAAGTAACTTAAAAAAAATTATTTATAGTTAAAATTATTTTTAATATACTTTAAAGTTATAATTCAGACTAAATAGATCTTATATAATAAATTTTATATATTGTTGAATCATCATAGGGTATTACTTATGTTGGAATAGGCCTATTTGAGTGTATCATAAGATATGATACATAAGTTTAAAGAGCTAAAGAAGATTTACAAATTTAAAAGTTAAGTTATTATTAAGCATTTTAAATTGATAAACATGTTTATGGGAAATATAAATTAAAATGGGCAAAGAGTTAATTAAAGAGGTTCTAATAAATTATTGCATTAAAATTTAGTACATATGTTATTTTATTATTATATAATTATTTATTTATAAATAGCAAATATATAATTTTTTATCTTAAGATATATATAATCGTTTTCCATTGAGCTAGTGCTAACTTAACTACTGATGCTCATCAAGAGACTTTAAGGAAAAGTCAAGTGAGAGGTTGCCATAGCTTATGGGTTGTGTTATAGTAATCATGTATTAAGATTTCTATTATGACATTAAATTGTCATAGCTTATGGGTTGTCATTTTCATATTCATGGAAGAATTTAAAAAACAAGATAAGCTAAAGTAAATTCTAATGAAAAGAAACTTGATGAAAGTGGTAAACCGCCAAGAAATATTTTTTTGACATTATTTTTAGATATTTTAATTTCATTTTTAAAATGTTAAACTTGATTAAAATTAATTTTTAAGACACAAAAATATTAATTAACTTTCACCTTTAATATCTTTGATCACCGTCTTTGAATGAATATTTGAAATACACATTTCTCAAATATTCGATTAATATCCTCAAAATTTTATTATTTAGTAATGATTTAAATAAGAAATTTAAAATATAACAAAAACAAAAAACCTATTTGCCTTTCTAATAATCTGCTTGCCATACGTTGATTGCTACAATGTTCGGGTTAGGTCGAGGAATGAATCATGAACCCATTCGACACATTCGATTATAGCTCAGATCAAGAACATATTATCCGAATGCTATGTAACTAACCTTCTAACTATTGGTACATGTAGATGATCAAATCTCACACAAACCAGTAGGCAGTAAACCTCAAAATCAGACTACCTCTAACATGTGCAAGAATGTTTATACGATAAAAAGAGCTTTTCAAATATAACATATATGACTAAATGTATTGCATTTACTACACGATGATCTTTTGAATTACAAGAGTCACAAGCCATCCGCTCATGCATTTTTGCCATCGAAGAATCATCGTCGTATCTCATTTTTCGAAATGATAATTCTCTTAGTCATCCGATTGTGTAATGTAGCGATTGCATAATCCGTATTTCTTCTGCTCGACAAGTTAAATCAAGTTGTAAGATCGTGATTCTTATCAAACGGCCTAGATCAAATGTATCTATCTAAGAAGAGCATATTAAATTTCGTTCATTTGATGGCACAATTTTTTAGATCAAATAGCTATGATTCGGTCCTATCTAATGACTTCAATGCAAAAGCTCTTTTAGCCATTATTTCAAGTTGTTTGGTATTTTTTTAAAAAAATATTAATTTCTTAAATAAAATTATGGAAGTAAAAAATTTAACAACTAAATTGGGAGTTTGGTAAGTGCTTTTAGTCGTTAAAATATAAAAAAAAAATTAGTAAATTTTTTTATAAAAACTTTACAAAAATTCAAAAAGAAATTCTTAAGTCACAACCTCCAAGTAATTCATAGTTATACTAATTGTTGCCTTCTTACGTTATGCCTTACTTCAACAAATTTTAAATTTCTTGAATCATCTTTTAATCAGTTAAGTTCTAATTTTTTTATTTTATAGCTGATTAAATTAAAATAATTATGCTTTGATTAATATTTTTTCAAGCATAGAAATTTATTTGTAAGGATTTTTATCATTATTTTATTTTCTCTTTTTGTTAATTCTATTTTGATTGTAAGACTATTGTAGTCTGTTTTATGCCTTTGTTATAAGAGTTTAATGTACTCATCTTTTGATGAAGGCCATATTTAGTTTTTTTATACTTAGTTTTTATTTGGGGTGAACGTAAGCTTGATTTTAATTCAAAAACCTTAAAAATTGCTTGCAGATACATTTAAATTTTTGAACCTTATTATTTCACAATTTTTAGAGCTTTATTATCAAAATAAAAATTAATATATTTTTAAGAAACTAAATTTTTAATTATAGAAATTCATCCCATTTTGCAAAAAAATATTTTAGTTGGTATCAAAATAAGGTCTCCTTTAGTGAGAAGAAATTCTTGAAAAATCTATGGCTTAAATTGATGCTTGAGCTAGATTAGTTGAAGGTGCATCTTCCAATAGACCCCCACTCTTTTGTGATGATTATTATCTTTATTGAAAGACTAGGATGGTGAGTCATTTAAAATTTGTTGATAGAGAAATGTGAGAATTGATTCAAGTTCTTCTTTATTTTTTACAAAAAAATAGACAAGGTACTTTTGTACATAAACCTTTTTAATGAAATAGATGATAGTAACAAATATAAAGTATAATTAAATTATAAGATCATTAATATTTTACATTGTGCTTTGAATGCTATAGAATTTAATAGAATTATGAATTTAAAAACTGCTTATGAGATTTGACATAAACTAGAAGTAACATATAAAGACACTTCTTTAGTTAAAAAAACAAAATAAACATGATGACACATAACTATAAGTTATTTAAGATACTTTCAAATGAGTCTATCAAAAGCATATTTACTAGAATTATCAATATTATTAATACACTTGCTAGCTTACGAAAGCCAATTTTTGTGAATGAACAAGTAAAGAAGATACTACTAATCTTGCCAAAAAAGTATGATCTTTTGACGACTACCACCAAGACAGTAAAAAATATTTTTATGATGATAGTAGATGACTTGATGGGTAAGTTTATGACAAATGAGCTAGAAATGGAAAGAAGAAAAAAAATAATTGAGAAAAATAAAGCAAAGAAGAAGGAACAACCAATAATAATGAAGATGAAGGCATTTTAGAAGAGGAATCTACTAATGATGATGGTATAGCTTTAATTTTGAAAGATTTATTTAAAGTTTTTAATGATATAAGAAAATATAAAAATTAAAAGTCTAAGATAATGATAAGAAGAAAAATTATTTATCATGAATATAAAAAATTAAGACATATTAGTCTAGTATGTCCTATCATGCAAGAAGAATTAAAAAAAAAGAAAAAAATGAGATGAAAAAAATAAGAAGAAGAAGAAAACATTAAAAACAACTTAGAATGATTCAGAAGAAACAAGTACAAGTGTAGAGAAGAATAATAATAAAATATTATTTTATATTATGGCTAAAGAAGAAGAAAAAAAGAAGAGAGTGCATCCTTAAGTGAAGAAGAAATAAATAATTCAAATAAAATATTAGCCAAACAATTATTTTATGTTTGTAAGAAGTATGAAACTTTGAATAAAAAATATAAGAAATTAAAAGATGAATATTATGAATGTGTAGCTCTTTATGATGAAATAAAAAATGTCAATGATGACTTAGTATAAAAAATTAATGAGCATACTTAGTTAAAGATTTTAATGATTTTAAATTTTTGTACTCTAGTTGTTCATTTTTAAAAACAAAATCAATTAATAGAGATATTACATGTGTTAGAAGATTTTATATACATAAGTTCAATGATAATATTAACTTGTCACATGATTATAATAAACTTACATATAATTATTACATACTTTCAATTCACACTTCATATATATGTAGAATTAGAAATAATATTTACTCAAATTATCCTACTTATACATGGGTAGCGAAGACAAATAGTAGTTTAACAACTCTTAAATATGCTAAACCCAAAATAGCTTGCGTTACAAAATCTAACAATTAATTTATGAGTACAGGCATATCTTCTTCCTAAGGTCGAGGAGAAAATGTTGTTCTTGGATAGTGGGTGCTCAAGACACATGACAAGAAACATTAAGTTATTCACCTAACTAAAGGCCTATCATGGAGGAAAAGGTGTGTATGGTGATAATTCAAAGAAATATATCAAAAGAATATGTATTATTAGAAATTTTATATTTTTAATTACTAAAGTTTTATTTATGCCAGGTTTAAAGTCTTATTTACGTAGCATTAGTCAACTTTGTGATAATGATTTTAGTATTTCATTTGATACCATTGCATGTAAAATAAATAAAAAAATATGATAATTATTATATTTAGAAAAAATAATATTTATTTATATGATTTAAAAATTATAAATAATTCTCAAATAAAATGTTTTGCATCAGATGCCAGTGACTCAAATTTATGACATAAGAGATTTTCTCAAGCTAGTCCATACATATTAAGAAAAATAATCTAATATAACTTAGTAAAAGATTTACCTGAATTACCTTTATAGATAAGATGTAACTTCTAAAAACATTTTGAGACTTATGTAGATAGACTTCTTTAGACCAATACATCATATGAGTTCAGGAGGTAAGAGATATTGATTAATTATAATAGATGATTATTCTAGGTATATATGGGTTATTTTCTTAAAAAAAAAGGTGAATTATGTAAACAATTTCAAATAGTGATAACCAAATTATAAAATGAGTTAGGTCACAACTTAATTGTCATTAGAAGTGATAATAAAAGAGAATTTAGAAACAATGAATTCATTGAGTATTGTAATAATAATAAAATTTTTTATATATTCTTGGCACCTAGAACTCTATAACAAAATGATATAGTAGAGAAAAAAACTTTATTAGATTTAGCTAAAAGTATATTGAATGAGTATAATATATCAAAATTCTTTTAGATAGAAGTTGTGCTTACAGCTTGTTATGTTTCAAATAAAATATTTTTTAAGATTATATAAAATAAATGATCATATGAATTAATATTTCATAAGAAACTAAAAATTACTCTTTTATATGTATTTAATTATAAATGTTATGTTTTAAATAATAAAAAAATAATTAAAAAAATTTGATCCAAAATCAGATGAAAAAATCTTCTTAAGATATTCATTTAGTGATAGAGCTTATAGAGTTTATAATAAAACTACTAATCAAGTAAAAGAATCTATACATATAAATTTTGATAAATTAATATTAATAAAATAAAATAATATAAATATGGATGATGAATAAATATAATTTAAAAAATTATGTTTAAAATACTCAATTGAGATAAATAAGGAAAAAGAAATAATTGAAGAAAATAAAACTCTTAAAATTTTATCATATAATAAGGATCATCCCAAAAATAAAATAGTGGGTGAAATCATGGATAATGTTAAAACAAAATCTTCCCATAATTAGTCTATTTTTTGTAGAAAATTTTGATCTAATCTTAATATAAGAGACCTTAAATAATGAATTTTGGATAATAATCTTGAATAAAGAATTAAATCAATTTGAAAAAAATTATGTGTGGGAGTTAACTTCTAGATCATTAGATAAAAAATATAATTAGAACAAAATGGGTCTTTAAAAATAAACTAGATGAAAATAAAAATATAATTAAAAATAAAACAAGATTAATTGTGAAAGGTTATAGTCAAATTGAAGGTATAGATGTTGAAGAAATCTATGTACCCTTAATAAGGCTTGAGGTAATAAGAATTTTATTAGCTTATTTTTATTACAAGAATTTCAAACTTATCAAATGGATATTAAAAGTTCTTTTTTAAATGGTTATATAAATAAAAAAATTATGAAGAATGACTCCCAAGATTTTAAGTATATGATAAAATAGATTATGTATATTAAGTTAAATAAAATTTCATATAGACTAAAACAAGTACTTAAAGCTTGGTATAATAGATTATATAGTTTTTTAGATTTAAATGGCTTCACAAGAAGAAAAATAGATACTATATTATTTATTAAAAATAAAAGAGAAGATCAACTTACATGTCAAATATATGTAGACGACATAATGTTTGGGGTTAATAATGAAGTTTTATGTAAGGATTTTTTTGGATCTAATGAAAAATAAATTTAAAATGAGCTTAATAAGAGAGTTAACATTTTTTTAGGTCTTCAAGTTAAACAAACTCAAAATGAAATTTTTATATCCAAAATAAAATATACTTTAAAATTATTAAAGAAATATGGTTTCATAAATGTTAAACTTAGAAATACACCTAGGACCACGCATACACATTTAAATAAAGATGAAAAAGAAAAGTCAGTAGACACTAAAATGTATAGAAGTCTAATTGGTTCATTTTTATATCTAAAGCAAGTAGACTCAATATATTTTATAGTGTTTGTGTATGTGCTCAATTTCAAACATGTTCTAAAGAATCTCCTTTAATAGCTTTAAAATACATATTTAGATATATAGTTGGAATAAGTAAATTTGGACTTTGGTATTCAAAAGAATATCCAAATTTTTAATTAATAGGAAAAACACAAGTGGTACATGCCAATTTTTAAGAAATTCTTTAATTTCATAGAGTAGTAAGAAGCAAAATTATATTGCACTATCTATCATATAATTAGAATATATAGCTGCAAGTAATTGCATAACGCAAGTTTTGTGGATCAAATAAAAACTAGAAGATTATAATATTACATTAGAATAAATTCTTATTTATTATGAGAATTCAAGCTTAATAAGTTTAAGTAAAAATACAACTAATCATTCTAAAGGAAAATATATAAATATTAAATATCATTTTATAAGAGAACACATTGAACTCAATCATATTTTATTAGAATATATGTCTAATAATGATCAATTGGTGGAAATTTCATAAAACTCTATGTTGTGATCAATTAACAAAACTTAGATTAAGATTAAAAGTGTTAAATACATTTGAGTGACAACAAAAACAGAGAGAGAATAAATATTGAAATAAATTAAAATATAAATGTATGAACTAAGGGAGAGTCCTAATCTAATGATTACATACATGTAAGAAGAGCTTATATTTAATCAAAAGGGGAAGATTATTGTGTTATTAACTCCTAGTCATTGTACTTTATTTGTTGATAAAAAATCTTTAAGTATTTTTAATGAATTTATTTTAATAAATTTTTAGATTCTAAATAATTAATGCTCATATTCATGATAGAATTTTAAAAAAAATTAAAATAAATTCTATAAAAAGGATCTTAGTGAAAGTGACAAATTACCAAGAATTTTTTTTTTACATTACTTTTAGGTACTTCGATTTTATTTTTAGAATATTAAGTTTGATTAAAATCAATTTTCAATACATAAAAATATTAATTAATTTTTATATTTAATATTTTTTATCACCATCTTTGATTCAATATTTGAAATATATATTTCTTAAACATTCGATTAATATCCCTAAAATATATATTATTTAGTAATTATTTAAATAAGAAATTTAGAATATAATAAAAACAAAAAACATAGTTACCATCCTAATAATTTGCTCATTGATTGCTATAGTGTTCAGGTTGGGTCATGGAATAAATCTTGAACTCGTTCGACACATTCGATTGTAGCTCAAATCGAGAACATATTATTTGAATGCTGTGTAATTAACCTTCTAATTATTTGTACATGCAGATGATGAAATATCTCACAAATCAAGAGAAAGCCAACCTTGAAATTAGGCTACCTCTAGCACATGCTAGAATGCTTATATGGTAAAAATGTTTTTCAAATACACCATATGGGACTAAATGTATTGCTTTTACTACATGGTGAAGTTCTCAATTATTAGAGTGACGTGGCCATCCAATCAAACAATCTTTATCATACCTCATTTTTTTCAAACCGCTAATTCTTTCAGTCGTCCGATAACATAATGTCGTGATCGCATGGTCCGTATTTCTTCTGCTCGATAAATTAAATCTTATCTTCAGATCATGATTCTGTTCTAATGGCTCAGATCAAATGTATGTGTCTAAGAAGCAAAAATTAAATTTTGTTCATCTAATCGCATAGTTTTCACGATTGAATGGTCGTGGTTCAGTCTCATCCAACAGCTCTAACGCAACGACTCTTTTAGTCGTTATTTTAAGCCATTAG